>CM060691.1:167972266-169172266 GCA_030686995.1 Artemisia argyi
ATTTTCACGAATCAATATTCTTGATTCCATTCACCTTCACTCGGATACGACTCGGTTGATCCGTATTTCACGCGGATCATTTCGATATAATACTACTATACTATAATAAGATTGATTTTCACACAATCAATTTTTGGCGCCGCTGCCGGGGAAGGTCGAAGTGAGTTTTTGAATATCGTTTTGAAAAATCGTGTTTTGTTAAGCCTTCCTCTATTTTGTATATATTTCTATAAAAATAGAAAAATTGAAAAATTCAAAACACTTTTCCTAAAGTGTTTACAAAAATACCAAAAAAATAATAAAGTTACAGCCTCGACTCTGCTGTGGAAGGGAGGGCGTTGTAAACCAAAAAAGTCTCACAATATAACAAAAACATGAAATTAGTTGTTTATCAGATTACTTCAATTTCTACGACCGATTAAGCGGGAAATACGGAAGCTAAGACATTAAATTGCTAGCTGAAGAGAGATCCATTCTTCTCTCCCGTTCCGTCGCGAGTGGTTTTTGAAGGAAACGGTTTCAATTAACGTTACGTTTTATAAAAAGAAAAATAAAAGAAATAAAAAGTTTTTGGGATAAAAAAAAATAAAAACAAAAAGATTTTTCTTTTCTTTTTCTTTTTGATTTTGCTTTTGGTGTATGCACACCCGCTCTTCTTTTGAGAGTCTTATATCACCTTTGTCAAATCCCGAAAGGGTAATACGACACACACACCGTGTCCATTTCCCTAACGTTGTGGAAATGGATCCAAATAATCAACACCCTCCGGTGGGTGGAGATGATCACCAACACGTGCCGGCTCCCGATCTCCGAACGATGGAGGAGCTGTGCCAACCCACGATGCATGGTAGAGGTGGCCCGATTTCCCCTCTAAATATTGAGGCTACGGATTTTGGACTTAAGCACCACATGATACAAGAAGTCCAAAATTCGTGCCAATTTCACGGATTACCGGTTGATGATGCAAATAAGCATCTCGACAAATTTTTGACCGTCACCCAAAGCATGAAACAACATGGGGTCTCCGATGACGCCCTCCGTCTTTCTCTCTTCCCCTATTCTCTAACGCATCATGCCACCGCTTGGTTTGATCGCCTTCCCAAGAACTCGATTCATACCTTCGAAGAAATGGTATCGAAGTTCTTTGCAAAGTATTTTCCACCATCGATGGTGACGAAGCTACGAAACGATATTAGTAACTTCCGGCAACTTCCCGATGAGTCTTTATTCGAGGCTTGGGAACGTTATAAGCTTGCTATTGATCGGTGTCCAAATCATAATATGCTTCTCGTTACGATAATTGATACATTTTATAATGGTTTGACTTTACGACATCCTGACATGATCAATGCAGCAGCTGGAGGTACTTTTATGAAACGTCGTCCTGAAGATTGTTATGAACTTATTGAGAATATGACGGCTCATTGCAATTATTGGGATTCCTCAGCAGAGAGGAATGAGCCCACGAGATTAACCGCGACTCATAATTCTTCGTCTAATCCCGAGCTTGCTTCAATTACTAAGAAGCTCGATGATATGTCGACGGCTATGCTACGAATGCATCAAATGTATCAAACGAATCAGGATCAAACGAAAAACCATCAAGTCAATGTGGTTAGTCATGGTTGTGAGACTTGTGGTGGTCCACATTTGTATTATGAATGTCTGGCCACCGGTGCCTTTTCTCGAGAGAACGTGTATGCTGCAAACACGGGTAACAACGGTTACCCACAACCTCAAGGAGACCGTAATCTCCTCAGCTACCGTTCTACTCATTATCTTGGACCACCCGTTCTCGAACAACCAAACCAAGTTAATCAAGTCAACCAGAATCATAATGTTGTGAATCGTAATAATCAAGGAAATCAAAATCAGAGTCGAGCTAATAACGGTTTTCAAAATCATAATCAAGGGTTTAATCAAAACCGGGGTTTTCAAGGTAATTACAATCAAGGCCCGCCTCAAGGGAATTTTCAAAACCAACAAAAGTATGGAAACCCTGGAAATTTTCAGAACACTAATCATGGAAATCAGAATAATGGTAATTTCCAAAACCGTGGGCAGAATTTCAACAATAATCAAAATCAAGGTGTTATTCAAAATCCGTCGCCCACGGATGATTTGATTAAGCAATTGCTTCAAAACCAACAATCTTTTATGGTAAAATATGAAGAATTAACTCGGTTGTTTGCTAATCAAATCAGTGATATTAACAAACGTTTAAATGATCGACCCTCGGGTTCGAGTACTACTTCTTTGCCATGCAACACGATCGAAAACCCGAGGGGCGAAGTTAAGGCGATCACGACTCACAGCGGTGCTAAATATGATGGACCCACAGCTCCTATTACCTCTTCTTTTTCGTCTCCGCCTAAGGTAGTGGACTGTGAGACCGAGGCAACAAAGGACCCGGTTCCTCCTATTAATAATGGAGGTTCCGAAAATGTCCAACCTCCGGTTGTCCAAGCGTCAAAAGATAAAGAAAAAGTCGTTCCTAAAAACAATGTGAAATACAAGTCTAAATTGCCATATCCATCACGATTTAATGACGAAGAGCTCCGTGCAAAGTCTAAAAAACAAATGGAAAAATTTCTGGATATTTTTCAAAAATTACACTTTGATATAAGTTTTATGGATGCTCACGTGTACATGCCAAAATTTGCTTCGACGTTCAAAAACCTCATAAGTAATAAAGAGAAATTGCTTGAATTAGCCGAAACGCCGATAAATGCTCAATGTTCCACGATTCTTCTCAAGAAGCTTCCCGAAAAGCTTGGTGATTCAGGAAAATTTCTCATTCCTTGTTCATTAAAAGATCAAGAAGTTTGTAACGCCCTGGCCGATTCAGGTGCAAGTATTAACCTCATGCCATTATCGATCTATGAACAACTTGGAATGGGGGATCTTAAACCGATGAGAATAACTTTAAAGCTTGCTAATCGATCGATAGCTCATCCAGTTGGAATTGCTGAAGATGTTTTTGTTCGTGTGAATTCATGTACTTTTCCGGCAGATTTTGTTGTTGTTAATTTCGAGGCTGATCCGAGAGTTCCTCTTATACTAGGGCGACCGTTTTTACGAACCACAAAAGCCCTAGTAGATCATTTTGAGGATACTCTAACTTTACGAATTGATGATGACATAATGCTTTTTAAAGCCGATGCTTCGAAATCAAAGAAGTATTCTGTCAAAAGCATTGATGTTTGTGATTATTCCTTTGATGATTTTGTGAAAACTTTCGTTTTCGACTCTTCCCCATCATTTCCTCTGACTAAGGAATATGATTCTTTGTGGGAAGAGGTTGATGAATTTCTTGCTATTAAAACGATTCCGATTTCTGAGATTGATGAACTTTACTTTGATTTGGAGGGAGATATTATTTTTCTTGACAATTTGTTGAACGATGAACCATCAATTCCTCTAGATAAAGTTAAGACAAAGATTGAGCTTATAATTGATGATCCTATTGAGCCCGAGCTCGAGGAATTTTTACTCGACTTTGAGAGTTTTTCCTTTGATACGACTGAGGAGATGAGTGGCAATCCCACTTATCGTCCTAATTTTTCTTATACGACTTATGAAGCTTTTCATTTTGATATCGATCACTCGGAAGAGACGAGTCGTGGCAGTACCACTTCTCATGCTTTTATCTCTCTTCCGGAGTATGAGTCGTTTTGTTTTGATAAAATTGAATGTGAATTTGAAAAGATTTCTAATCCAGAATATGAAAGTTTCAGTTTTAATCTTGACATTGATCATGATCCGGGTGGTGTTATGAGAGTTTTAATGAAAATTTTATCCCACCCCTTCCACTCGGGAATGTTTTTCAAATGAGCTTGAATGATAAAATTCATAATTCCACAAGTATGAAGTTTTCTTTTGATGATGATGAGTTTTACATGATGGTTATCATGACCTTCTTGCCATTTGTAACATTTGGTGTGATTTCTCTTATCCTTCATTCCGTAAGGAGTGAGGATGTTGTTTTTGACCCTGGTATCGTTTCTAATAGTTTTCACTATTAGAATACCATCGGTTATCTCTTCGGGGTGGAATTTTCAACTAATTCATATGTTTATCCAAATATTTTGACTGAAAGCCCGAGTGAGATTATTTTTCCACGGATTTTTCCCCAAGGACGAATTAATTCGGGGATCGAGTCAAGGTCATGTGACTCGGTGAACAAAAACAAGCGCTTCATGGGTGGCAACCCATGCTTATCCAATTTCATCTTCTTATTTTCTATTTTCTAACAAATAACGTGAGGAGGGGGTTCCTCTTCTACTCTTGTGTTTCGTGGTTGTTTGTGATGTTTGTTTAGGGTTGTCCGCGATTTATGATGACTCTCGTGCTCGTTATCTTCTCTCCGCTCGAGTTTCATTCATCGGTGCTATTGGAAATCCTATATCCATAAATCTTATCGACTAACGTTTTCTTTGGCATAATTAATAAACGGACTAGAATTTTGTTAGGATTGCCTTAACCCATAAAAACATTGAGGACAATGTTTCATTCTAGTCTGGGGGAGGGTGAATCTTCGATTCGATTTGACCTTGTATTTTTCACAATGTCGTGTACTCTCGCAACTCCGTTTTGCCACAAAAATAAAAAGTTGAAAAGTTTTGAAAAATCAATGAAAAAGAACAAAAAAAAAAAAAAAGAAAAAGAAAAAAAACAGAAAAAAAAGAAGAGAAAAAGTTGAAAAAAGTTGAAAAAAATATAATAAAGTATGAATAAGTGTTTTGACACCTTGTTGACTTTCTTGCTGGAGAGAGTAGGAATAAATATTTTGACTTGACCGGGCGTGTTGAGCCCTAGCTTGTTCCCTTAACCAATGATAATCATATAAGCTTGTGCTTGTCTTGTACACAAGGAGCTATAAAATGCGAATTCTTTCTTAAGAATCTGCAAGTTCCCGTACTTGACTTTATACATGCGCAGCTTAAAAGCTTTCGCTAGTCTTTTACATAAGGAGCTAGAAAACGCGAATTCTTCTTCTAGAATTTGCAAGTTTCCGTAACTGACTTTATATATGCGTGGCTGATTATCGGCTAAGTATTCGCTGGTTTCATTATTTGGAATCTTAAATTGCGAAGAGCGAGAAATGATAGAGTTTATTTAGAAGTTAAATGCTAAACGTGGAGTAGTGGTTCTCTTTAGAGCTCATGAGAGGTACTTGTAGTTTTTTACTCCCATCAGATACGTCACCCATATATAATAGATGTTCTAGGTTAATTAGTGGTATTTCGATTTAAATAATATTTAGTTCTTTATTTTCTTAAGAGAATTTTTGCTTTAGAAGTTGGGTACATATCAAGGAACTTCAAAAATAAGAGCAAAAAGTGAAAAAAAATCAAAAGTCAAAAGTTGATTATCTATGTGGTTTTGGAGCTACCCGATAAGCTTCCATTGTTGTTACGAGAAAAGTCAAGAAAGAAAAAAAAGTGAAAAGTATGAAAAATATGAGAAAAGTGAAAAAAGTGAGAAATGAAAAAAGTGAAAGTTATGTTGAATAAGAGTTTGAATGTAAATAAGTTGTTGGCGCGTGAGGTGCATGTGTATAATTCTGAGTTGGACACATGAGGTGCACGTGTAGTACTCTGCAACTTATATTTATGATATTGTATCTACCAAAATTCCTTGATGTGGACCGAATTTCTATTGCAGTGGTTCTTAAGAGAAAATGGATAACTACTTATCGTTTAAACTTAGGTGTCACTATCTGACTAAAAATTATTGAAACGAGAAAATATGAAGCAATTCATTTCTCAACAAAAATAAAATATTGAGATACAAAAACTTAGGACATGGGAGTAAGGAGTTTCCACAAGTAACTTTTATGAGTAGTGTTAGCATCTAATTTGTAGATAAGCTGTGATCTCGTTTGTACGCTTAGTTTAGGGACTCGTGAAAAATCAAGGATTACGATTTTTATCCGTATGGTCACTTCTTAAATAGAAGTGTTTCTACTCGTTGACCCTAAAAATTATTGCAAAATAATGAAAGTTTAATAAACCGTCACAAGTATGAAGTATGAAAAGTACAAAAATAGAAGTGAAAGAGGAATAAAGGAAATTTTTTGGAAAACGGAGCGTTTTCAGGAATAAATGATTTTATTACTTCTTTCGAACCTTCTTGCTACTTTACAAAGTTAGTAGGAAGAGTTTTGAAATTATTTATCCCAAAAGCGTGAATTGATCACATTGCGTGAGGACACGACAATACCTTAGTCTAGGGGATTTTGGTATGTGTTAATTCACATACCATTTCATGGCCAAATACCGACCCAAATAGACTAAATGTGCTAACATATGCCAAAGAATTGTGTGTTTTATGTTTGTGAACGTGCAGGTAAGGATATTTCACAAAATGACAAAAAACAAGCAAAAACTCAGCAATAACGAGCATGAGAGTAGAATGAGTCAGAAAGTCAAGCTGGGAATCAAAGTTGAGCTTATCAAATCCTCAGTGATTGATTTATGTGCCAAAGTGATCTCTGTGAGAAGTTTGAAGAAAGTGCAGATTTGGTCCCTTTACTTTCCAAAGTTTACACATCTAGTCCCTCATGAAAATTTAAGAAGAAAAGTCAGATTCAACCTTTTAATTTCCAAATATGGCCACTTATACCCTTGGAGTTCAGTTTTTGAACAATGGCAGAAAAGATCCTTGAAGTTTCCCTAAATGCAAAATTGGTCCTTAAAATTCCATAATATAAATGCTGAAAATCCAAAAGCTTTGTCCAAATATTACTAAATCCATTTCACAAACTAATATCCAAAGCCCAAAATTATATCCAAAGCCCATTCATCCCTTACCCAAGCCCAGGTCTGTACGGGTCAAAGATATACCGGGTGAAAGCAATGGTCAAATAAGTCAAACCAATTAAATATACTTACCCCGCTTCATAATTTTCCCCCAAAATCAAAGTTACCCATAGCTCACGAACCTAGTTACTGTTCCGGTTATGAATTACCACAATTAAGGGTACGGACGTCAATTCAAGATCATTTCTAGAAGCTCAGTGATGTCAGAGAGTGTCAGTAACTCGAAGAAACACATATAGGGACACATGGCGGGCTACAATTGGATGAAACGCGTCATCAAAGCTGATCAAAGGGTTGATATTAGAGATGACATGATTGGAAGCAATCCAAGGGTGCTCAGAGGATTTAAAGAAGCACAGGTCACAGGGATTGCTAGCTTGGCAATCCGAGACCCTAACCTCACTCTTCTCCTATAAATAGAGGCTCATTCTAGCCATTTAGGTGTGTAGTTTTTAGGTAATGAAACTCTGTCAAATTTTCTTTTGAATGTATTTTAGTGTAGTTGATGTAACTTTACTTTAGATTTTTAATAAAAGTGCTTATTTCATTAGAACTCAGCTTATTATTCATTTCAATTCTGCTTATTCTGCTTAATATTCTCTTATCCTGCTTAATCTAGTTTCATTCAGTTTAAATACTTTACTCTTATCTTTTCTTAAAGTCATTTTCAGAAAAAGGAAAAAAAATATAAAAAATCAAAAATATAAAATGTTTCAAAATCTAGTAGTGATAGGTCTGAAATAAGCTACATCAGCTTATAAACAGTATATTCAAGCTTACTAGCTTGTTGTATAATTGTTTCTTTTTCATTCAACAAGAGTTAGTTTCAGTCAACTAAAGTCAAAGGAGGTTTGAACCTGTGTTGCTGAGGTATAATTTGGATAAGCTTGGACAATTGTGGAAGGTCCTGCCTATCCTAGATATAGGCAAGCTCAGTGAGTCCCCCTCTGTTCAAGCTGAGGGGGAGTGCTTTGGTAATAATCTATTTTGATAAAGTTCTATAATAGAAATTGTCGAGTTGATTGGATTTGCTTTTTCAGTAGGTTGTGTAGTTGATATTGAGCTTGATTGATTAGTACTTAGATCTATTGGATTGAATTTGAATTTGCTTATTTTCACTTGATAAACTGTTCTTGTAGATAGTTTAAGCTGTAGTTTAGTTTAGTGTAGTAGCAGTTGTGGTTTTGATTGAGATTTCTGAGTATTAATTCATTGATAGTGTAGTTGAGATTGATAATTGACTTTTTGATCATAGTGTTTTGGATCTATATGACTGTGGTTCATTGTAGAATTGGATCTGAGGATTGTTCATCTCTAAGAAATTTGTGGTAATTGATGGTTGAGTAAGTCTAAGTAGTGATTAGGAGTTGGATTGAAATTCATTGGTGGAAATTTCTGATAACTGTTTCATTGTCAGTTGCTTATCTGTCATTTTTTTAGGGGTGTTTGGATTGAACTGATGTGCTGAGATTTAGAGTGATTTAGATAGATATAATTGCATTCTTAGAACATTAGGGTTAAATATAGACTGAGAAATACTTAATACTGTAGAATAGTTCATTAAAAGTCAGAAGTAGAAGTAAAATTACATAATCAATTAATTTTAGGTGATAATAGATAGTGAGATATAGCTAATAATTACAATTTGGTTAGAGATAGCTTATGTGAGTATAAGTTTTAGCTTATACATCAAAAGAGTAGGAGAATTAAGCTGTTTAAACTCAATTTGGTCAATGCTTAGTGGTCATAAAATAGTCAAACTACTTCATCAGAATTGTGTTAATTAGTTGCTGAACTTGGTTGATTTTTTAATAGAACTCATCAGTTTTTGGTCTCATATTCACTTAAATTTGAATCTCAGTTGTTCAGTTTGTCTTTTGCCCCCATAAGTTTGCCATTTAGAACTAATTGGAAGTGCTTTTAGCTCTTGCTTATTTGACTAATTGAGACAGGGAACTGTTTTTAATCTTAGGTCTGCAATTGTGAAACTGAGCTTGTATCTGTGTTTAGTGCTTGAATCTGAGCTTTATTTGAGTAATAATTGTGTTTGGTACCGTTTCTTTGCTTCTGGAACTGATTGAGCTTATTCAGCTAGCTCAGTTAGCTTATTGCCTCTTTATTTTGAGCTTATTGCATATTATCTTTCATTCTGTGGATTTATGTGCTATAATTTGATCATCTTTTGCATTACTGAGCTTGTTTCATCATCATAAGTCTGTTTTTAAGATTTCAAAAGGTTTTGTTCACAAGTGCTTAATAATAAGCACTTGTGAATAAGCAATTTGGCCTAATAAGCACTTAATCAACTTATTTTCATTCTTAATTTTTTTCTCAAGTTCTTTTTATTACTTTTGATTTTCTGGAATTTTTCCGGATTTTTCTAAGCAGTTTTAGTATTTTTCTTAATTTCTTTTTGATTTTAATCATTTTTAAATAGTTTTTAATTAGCAAAAATCCATAAAAATTCAGAAAAAACTGTGAAAAATACAAAAATATTTTTAGAAAATTTTTAAAATATTTTAGAATTTTCATAATTAAATTTTCATTTTTCCACCTTATTTTTCTATTTTCTTACATTTTTAATTCATTTAAAATTACAAAAATGAAAATAAATTCATAGAAATTAAAAGAAAAGTCAAAAAAATAATTTTCTTTCGTATACGACTCGTGATTTTAATCATTTTTAATCATTTTTCTTAATTTCTTTTTGATTTTAATCATTTTTAAATAGTTTTTAATTAGCAAAAATCCATAAAAATTCAGAAAAAACTGTGAAAAATACAAAAATATTTTTAGAAAATTTTTAAAATATTTTAGAATTTTCATAATTAAATTTTCATTTTTCCACCTTATTTTTCTATTTTCTTACATTTTTAATTCATTTAAAATTACAAAAATGAAAATAAATTCATAGAAATTAAAAGAAAAGTCAAAAAAATAATTTTCTCTCTTACACTTCTCAACTCATGATTTTCACGAATCAATATTCTTGATTCCATTCACCTTCACTCGGATACGACTCGGGTGATCCGTATTTCACGCGGATCATTTCGATATAATACTACTATACTATAATAAGACTGATTTTCACACAATCAAAGACCAATTCAACGATGATCAAGGGTTTACGGCGTAACCAATTGCATGGTTTACGCCGTAACAAACACAAGTCTTATGAATCCTCAGATCTGAAGACTACGCCGTAACACAACTCTGGATATACGGCGTAGCAACATGTACGAGAGTAGTACTAGCTCAAGAATTAACTTACGGCGTAACACATCATTTGCATTACGATGTAATGAAGACTATGAGAGTAATCTGAGATCCGAGAAATTATCTACGGTGTAATGCAGATGGAGATTACGACATAGACAGAACCCTAATATCATTGTTACGACGTAACATTTCATCAATTACGCCATAACCTTCAGATCTGGATAGGATTACACTAGTTATGGCGTAACACATTTCTTATTTACGTCGTAACTCTCGAAGGGCCTATAAATACAACCCTAATTTCTACATTTTGATATACAACTTTCTCACACACAAAGTTAGAGATCGTTGGGAGTTTTTAGGAGGCCCTTCTACAGCAACATACGGAGCCTTTCCAAGGGAGAAATCACACCACAATCACCATAAGTTTTAGCATTTCATTATTTCATTCACATTTGGAATTCATGGCTTTTGTAAACATTACTTCGAGTGTTGAATTTAATATGATCGGCTAAGCACCTTTGGTGCTAGCCTAATTACGATTCCTATATTGTTTAAATCATGTTTCCGTACTTTTCTTAAATGCTTTTACATGTGTCCATGCTTAGTTTATCTTGAGAACCTCTAGTTTCGGTAGTTTTGAGATGTGGTAGTATTTGTTACGCTAGCTTAAATTGGAATAAGCCCCCAGTTTAGTTAGTAGGCTAGAAGAATTGACCATAGGACACTAGCCTGATGGATTGCGAGGAAATGGGAGGGATGACAACTGACCATACTTCCTTGTGTACGAATTGACCATAGGATCACCTACCTATGTTTGATGAACTTAAGAAGTTAGAGAAATGACCTATGATCGTGACAACGGGCCATTAAAGATAAGTCTGTGGAAAACTAGAAGGGGGGGTTGAATAGTTTTACGTCCTTTTTAAATTTATTACAAAAATATTTTGTAGCTTATTAAAAACATTCGATTCGATCTCAAGTGAATTCAAGTGACAACCAATATAAGCAATTCTAATCTAATAATGAAAGTATTGAAATGTAATAAAGAAAAGATAGAGTTAGAAAGATCAAACCACAACACGCGAATTTATAGTGGTTCGGCTACAAGGACACCTTCCTTGCCCTACTCCACTCCCCGAGTACCACACTCGAGAGTTTTCTTCACTATGTCAACAAACTCCTTATGGTGGAGAAACCTTACACACCTTGGCTTACACGAGTTAACGACACTAAGCTAAATGTCGAGTTCTAATCGTAGCTAGAACCAATCTCACAACTTCTTCACAACTTCACACCTTCTTCACAACTTCACAACTTCTTCAAGACTTCACACCTTCTTCACACCTTCTTCTAAGCACAACTAGATCACAACTACTAAACTACTTTACAACACACCTAGTTTCTACAAACAACAAATTCACACAACACTTTTACAAAGATCTAACACTACTACAATATGAAACTAGCTAATCACAACACTACTACAATTAGATGGATGTAGATGAGTGTTCTTCTTCTTGCACTTGAATGGATGAAGCTTTGGATCACTTGGAAACAAAGACTTATGAATTATATGATCAAAGGATTTTTAGATCTAGAAATGGAGGTTGAATCAGAAAGTTTATAGTGCAAAAAGGTGAGAAAAATATGTGAAATGATCCAATATTTATAGGGCCAGAAAATACTGTTCTGGAGCGTGCCGGTCCCCTTAATTAGAGGGCGGTCCCCTTAATGATTAAGGGGGCCGCCTAGTAAAATTAAAGGGGCCGCCCTCCTGAACGTTGGAAAAGTTTTTCTGTATAAAATTTGCCCTTTTTGGTTGGAAATTTGAAATCATATCTTTGTAGTTTAATATAGCATTACCAAAAATGATTTACAAATATATATAAAATGTTTATATCATTTTATAATATGTTATGTCTTAAGACAAAATTTCCTTTGATCATGTAATGCATAAGATACTTAGTTTATGCATACCTTAAGTGATATTAGATGTAGAGGTAAATATTTGTTCCCAAATACTTGTTTATGTCTTAATCTTGACTTAATTTGATTTGAGTTTTGTGATTATCAAAACATAGGTTTATTGAGAGATATTAATAATATTTTTAAACATTATTTATATCAACAATCTCTCCCTTTTTGATGATTACAAAACTTAAACTCATTAACTCAAAAATTAATTTTTAAACAAGTATTTTAGTGAGTTTATATTTACTTCTCCCCCTTTTTGTATAATCAAAAAGGTTATGCCGACAATTTTCAAACGTGAAAAATTGACGGGAAGTTATCTCCCCCTTGATGTGTACTCCCCCTCGTTTGGGGGCACCAAGAGAACGAGCTATAGAATGCTTTGCAACACAAAAATATTAGAAGCATAAGTATATTCATGCAAACATATATTAGGTGCCAAAAAAAAAAAATAAGCATGGTTTAAAGAAAGCATTCATATACAAGAAATGGTTGTGTTAAGACACAACATACAAGTAGCAATAAGGATTACAAGTAGAAAAGCGAGTACACAAATAAACAACTAGGAGAATACATCATCATGCAAAGAGTACATGGTCTTCATAGAGCTTGCAAGCAAAAGGGTGGTAGAGGCTTTATTTATTAAGCATATCAAATGCTTAATTTGGAGAGCATGATGGTGATGGTGGAGGAATGGGTGAGAATTGTGGTGGAGGAATGATTGGAGAGGATGGTGGAGTTGGTGGTGGTGGTGGGTTCGTAAGCAAATGTTCAATATATGAAAACATATATTGAATTTCATCTCTAAGGCCAAAGATGACGGTGCGGTTGTGGATACAACAAAGACAAGTATCCCCATGGGATTCAAGTAGCCTCCAAGGCACGGGATTGGCAATGAATGGTGGTGTAATTTGTGGAGATGAAAGATGAGAATCAAGAGGTGTTATTGGTGAAAGTGATATGGTAAGATGGGTGGAGATAGGTTCTTGTGTAGGAAGTGGTGATGATACTTGTGGTGACAAGTGTGAGTTGATGTAGTCATTGATTGATGAGGTTGAGGGTATGGAGGATAAGGAAGTTCCATGAGTGGAAGGTGTTTTAGATGGTGCATTGGGTGCACTTGGGGATGAGCATTTGGGTGGAAGTGATGGGGTTTTGTTGTCTTCATTTGTTAAGTCAACGAAGAGTTGTTTTGGAGGGATGACCACAAGTTTTTGTTTCTTGGAGACTTTGGAGTGTAAGGTGCTTGGTGGAGTCATGATGATTTAGATGATGAATGATGAGATGAAGGATGATGATTATAGAGGGAATTTATAGTATGGAAATGGTTGTTTTAGGTATGTATTTGAAAAGGTTGAATAAGATGCTAAAATCAGTTGGGTTAAAATGGGAAATGGTAGCTGATACTAGAGTAAGGGTTCACAAGATGCAAAAGAAAATAGTGAACCCAGTTCCAGATGGCCGGTCCCCTTAATTGTGTGCCGGCCCCCTTAATAATTAAGGGGACCGCCTAGGGAATTAAGGGGGCCTGATGAGGCAAAAAATGATCCGTTTTTAGGGGGTCATTTAAGCCCGAATTCGAATTTGTTTGATCAAATATTGCCCTAAATCGTTCCTTTTGTGATTTTAGGCACTTTGGGAGTGAAATCTGGAAAAGGAAGCGATTCGGACGTTTTTGTAGCATAAAAGTGAAGAAAACGCCAAAGTCTTAATTTTCCTTGCCGGGAACAGTAGGTGACGGCGTCAAGAAGGAATTCCTGACGGCGTCAAGAGTAATTTCCATGACGACCCAGTACAGATTTGACGGCGTCACGAAGTAGGGCGTCAAGAGTAAAAGTCATGACGGCCTGGAAATGCATAACACATGACGGCATCAAAAGAAGATCAAGATAGTCCGAGAATTATTTTGGCGGCGAGGTGACGGCGTCACAAGATTGGTCTTGACGCCGTCAGACCTTATTTCCTATATATAGTTTTCTAATTTTCACATTAAAAAGAGAGAAGTTTTGGAGAAACCCTAAGTACGAACTTGGTGCGAATTTTACAGGTTTTTCAAGGGTTCTAAGCCCTTGATACCTTTCATGTGTAATTGAGATAAGTATTCTTTTAATTCAATCAATATGTCTATGTGTTGGTTGTCTATGTCTTGTTCTTGTCTTAATTCCATCATGCTAGGCTAGATCTCTCTTGTGTTTGCTTGGATCTAATGAAACCTAGATGTTAATTATGTGTTGATTACTTGTTTATAATTGTATTAGATGGGTGAATTCGATGTTAGGCTTAAGAAAACTGGCAGACTTCCAAATGGTAACATGCTTGAACGTCTTAGGAAACATGAACTGATGTGCACTAGGTTTTGTTGGTTGTATTTTATGCATGAGCCACTGTTTAAAATCTCTATGGTTGTGCTGGGCATGGTATAGGAGGAGATAAGAGCTCATAGGATTGGGGAGTTAAGTGCGCCACCCCATGAATGGTATTAAGGAATACAATCCGTCATCCATGCAACTATAACAAGTAATTAACGTGTAAAAAATATCTAGGGAGTAGTGAAATCTAAGTAAACACATTTTCTCCACTTATTGCTCACAACCTTAGTTAATTTAGTTTATTTTCATTTTCAGTATTTTATTTTGATTGCATCTTTAGTATTGGGTTAGTTGACTAGAAACTAATTCCGCCCAAATCCTTCAAACCCGAGATTTTTAATTCCTTTCTAAAAAATATAAAAATACAAAAAGAATCATCCTTCACCTTTAGAACTAGTATTTAGGTTTTCTAATCCTAGCGACACTATTCCTAGCTGAACGATCAATCCCCCGGTACTTGTCACTATACTATACTACAACGATCAGGTACACTGCCTGGTGGGGGTTGTAAGTTCTCGAGATCCCTTGAGAGGTAAAACATGGTGCGACTCCCACGCACATCAAGTTTTTGGCGCCGCAGCCCGGGGAATAGTTATTGTCTAGGTTAGAATATCTTTTTATTAGGTCTACTTGCTAGATTCCTTTCTAGTAAGATTTTATTTTTATTTTTTTGGTTTTCTTTAGTCTATCTTATTTCTTTGTGTTTTTGTTCGTAACTTTTCACCACCTAACATCATGGACGATGGGAACATTCTTGAACCCGTCATCCCACCACAACAAAACCCACCACTAGAACCCCTTAGGCCCCGAACCTTAGGAGAGTATTCCCGACCTAGCCACCAAGGCTACCAAAACACCATTGAGCTCACCGGAGCCAATGTGACTCCCTTGCGATCCGACATCATCCGGTTGGTGCAAACTTGGTGCGAATTTTACAGGTTTTTCAAGGGTTCTAAGCCCTTGATACCTTTCATGTGTAATTGAGATAAATATTCTTTTAATTCAATCAATATATCTATGTGTTGGTTGTCTATATCTTGTTCTTGTCTTAATTCCATCATGCTAGGCTAGATCTATCTTGTGTTTGCTTGGATCTAATGAAACCTAGATGTTAATTATGTGTTGATTACTTGTTTATAATTGTATTGGATGGGTGAATTCGATGTTAGGCTTAAGAAAACTGGCAGACTTCCAAATGGTAACATGCTTGAACGTCTTAGGAAACATGAACTGATGTGCACTAGGTTTTATTGGTTGTATTTAATGCATGAGCCACTGTTTATAATCCCTATGGTTGTGCTGGGCATGGTATAAGAGGAGATAAGAGCTCATAGGATTGGGGAGTTAAGTGCGCCACCCCATGAATGGTATTAAGGAATAGAATCTGTCATCCATGTAACTATAACAAGTAATTAACGTGTAAAAAATATCTAGGGAGTAGTGAAATCTAAGTAAACACATTTTCTCCACTTATTGCTCACAACCTTAGTTAATTTAGTTTATTTTCATTTTCAGTATTTTATTTTGATTGCATCTTTAGTATTGGGTTAGTTGACTAGCAACTAATTCCGCCCAAATCCTTCAAACCCGAGATTTTTAATTGCTTTCTAAAAAATATAAAAATACAAAAAGAATCATCCCTCACCTTTAGAACTAGTATTTAGGTTTTCTAATCCTAGCGACACTATTCCTAGCTGAACGATCAATCCCCCGGTACTTGTCACTATACTATACTACAACGATCAGGTACACTGCCTGGTGGGGGTTGTAAGCTTCTCGAGATCCCTTGAGAGGTAAAACCTGGTGCGACTCCCACGCACATCAGGGTCGCCCATCTGGTGTTTTCCTAGACGACCAGAAACCCAAAATTTGCAGAATTTGGTGATTTTTCAAGTATGTTTTTCCAGCAAGCTCTATTAGAAGTATATACTCTAGGAATGATGATATATAAACATATATATATAACCAAATTTTGCATGCAAATTAACATATTATAATCCACATTGAAAAGAAACATAGCATAACATTAAGATAGTAGCATGATAACAATTTAAAGTCTAAACATCATCCAAGAGATAAGCAAGAAATAACACAAGTATTTCCGAATAAATCGGACAAATAGCAAAGCATACAAATGTCTAATAGGAACAAATAATAACAAGTAGCAATACATCAATATCTTCTACTTCTTCTTCTTTCCTAGCATCTTCCTAAACATCTTCCCAACGGATTTGAATCCTCCTCGAAGCTCTTCATGCATTTGTTGTTGACAGTTGATGATGGACGTTTGACGAGTGAAGAGAAGCTCATCGGTACGTTCATGCGGAAGAGGAACTTGATACTCGGTATCATCAATATCGGAAAGATTTTCAACAAAGGTCGTGGGGGATGGAGTACTAACACGTGAGGTGTTTTCCTCCTCATCATCATCGTCCTCACGATGAGATGTGGAACTACGAGGCCTAGAATACAAAGGAGCACGAGATTTTCCTTTGTCACTTTGAGAACGACGAGTATGAACACGAGTAAGTTGGTTCAAAGTAGGAAGGATATGAACGTAGTAATCTCTTTGAAGATGTGGGTAATGTTCCATCACATAATGATAAAGTCGTGTGAGGAACATACCATAAGGAAGATTTGCATTTGGGGTGTTTTTGGCGGACATGATTCGATGAATAAAGAGATAAGCCAAGTTGTATTGCTTTTCAGCAACTACACAATACAACATGTGGGCAATGCTCGCCGTGATATGATCACGGTGACCACCCGTACCAAACGCATTCTCGCGAATGAGTTCTTCCCACTTTTTCAAATCTTGGCTTAACTCTTTGAGGAGGATTTGATTTTCATGAATATCGACATTCTTCGACTTGATTACTCGACTAGTCGTACGACGTTCTAGTTCAAGCATTCGATGAATGTCTTCAGGACTAGGAATCTCTGAATAGTAGGGGCCATCCTGAGGACGATTTCTTTCAAGAGAGGAAAGATCCCATTCATTTGAGAAAACGGCTTGGCCGTTGAATGGGATTCGAAGAATTTGTCCGAATTGAGCAAGAGTAAGATTGATGAATTGATTTTGAATCATGAAGGAAATGTGGATATGATCATAGGGATCGGTTTGCACAGTCACTTGGCTATAGAAGTCGAGGATAAAACGAGGAATGATTGGTTCGTTGATTTGGAAAAGACATTCAAAACGAATATTGGAGAACATTCGTTCTGTTTGATCATTTTCATAGAAAGATGGATCGACAATTCTTCCTTCGTGAATGTTTCTATTTTCAATAGGACGATAGAAACATGCAACTGAAGGAGACATGCCGGGAGTAGAAGAGACATTTGGAATGTATTGTTTTGTTTTGGAGATATCACCAGCCGTGGTCTTAGGCATTTTCACCTAAACAATATAAAAACAAAAATAAAATTAATATAAAAACAACTATCATGCATATGTTTTATATATATATATATATATATATATATATATATATATATATATATATATATATATATGTGGAACGAAATTTTACTTCGACACAAAAAAAAAATTCAATGAAGTAGTTTCATAATGTTCCTTTTTATTTTGATTTTAAACTCGTTTATAATATATGATATCCAAAAGTATGATATCATAATTCATTTCGAAGTAAGGCTAGGTATATATTAGATTATATATTTTTCCATTTCATAAGAGTTTGACACAACATAAGCTTGTTTAAAAGATTAAAATGCGAATTTTAGTTTTCAAAAATATAATTTTCGAGATAAACCAAACGCTCCCTTAACTAGATAAAAACATCCTAAAACATCAATATATATATTGATTATATATCTTGACGACGTCTATTGATTCTAGTAGTATTAACAAGTTTTATGAACTAGTTTTAAGTTTCAAATAACTAAATATAGTTATAGTTTGTTCATGAACCAAACGCCCATGTTGTCTTCATGAACCATTTTATAACAAATTGAAAAGTATGTTTTGATTGTTTATAACATTAAAGAAATGTAATGTAGTAAGTTTTAAGTAGTTTTTAAGAGTTATATCAACAATGTGCCTTTTGAAAAATAAAATTCAACAAGGGTTTATGGGCGATTAATGATTTTGACAAAATGATATGTTATACTAAATTTGAGTTGCAATACATCATCCTAATCCTATGGGAAGCATTTGGTAGTTCAATTTCTAGTTTCTATTTCACTAAAATTTGAATTAAAATGAATTTTAATAAAATGCATAATTATTGATTAGACACCAAATCGAATGAAATGTGATGAAATGCATGTTGGAAAACTTACAAAAGATGTTGTTATATGTTTGGTAAACGTTTGCCCCTTGCGAAACAACCCCGGATTGGTGATATGGTGGAGGATTTTGAAGGTTTTGGGTGTTTTTGGTTCATACTCAGCAGTATTGGGGAAGAGATGAATGAGCAAATGGGGTGTTTGGGAATGGAAATAAGGTGGAAAACGGATTTGGAAGTGTCAGATGGCCGGTCCCCTTAAACATTAAGGGGACCGCCCTCGATAACAAGCCGGTCCCCTTAATCTTTAAGGGGGCCGCCTTTGAAATTTTTGAAATTTCGCGGAATCAGTTTCTGGAACAAATATATTTATACGTATATAATTAGATTTATAATATATCAAAAATACGTAAACGTTTATTGGCACGATGATAAGATACTTAACAATTTTTAATTACCGTTTTGATAATTAAAATGTACCTTTGACAATTTTGGATAAAATGATCAAAGTGTTAAGTTGATGAGGAGTTTGAGGTGTGTTCGGGAATATGTGAATAAGTGTATATATATATATATATATATATATATATATATATATATATATATATATATATTAGTATAAATGTGAGTGAAAGATGGGTTGATGGGTGAGGTTCGAAAGATAATAGCGGAGATAGGATATAGTTGGCGAGAGGAGTTTGTTTCATCCATAGTGTTCACGTGTGAAGGCGTTATTGCATGATAAAAGTCCACTTGACTCATATCTCTTCATCATCATGAGTCTTCTAAAAGAGGACTTAATAGAATAACGCGAGGGGGGAAGGAAAGGGTTCGATAATGAACAATTTCCTGGAGTTCTAGAGAGTCAACTAATGACGTATCTAGGTTATGTGCAAGTAATTATATATATATATATATATATATATATATATATATATATATATATATATATAGGGGACAACATAGCTACAATACAATGTAGCCAATTGGCTACATTTCCTTTGAAAAAAAGGGTGGGGACAGGGGGAAAATATGTGTCAGGGAATTACTGCAGGGACTAAACTGTACATTATTAAAACTTTTTTCAAAGGAAATGTAGCCAATTGGCTACATTTGTAATGTAGCTATGTTTTTCCCGTATATATATATATATATATATATATATATATATATATATATATATATATATATATATATATATACTAAGTATAAGAGTATATATATATATAAGTATATGATTGAACAAATAGAAAGAAATAGCAAGCTATATCTATGCAAACAATGTAATCAAATAACGCATATTTATCTAAGCATGGCAATGAGTTATGAAAGAATGGCGTACTCGGTGGTCTTCAAAAAAAAATCTTCAAAATCATCAAGATGACATATAGACTTTGAAAAAGTCTATGTTGAGAGAAACTTCAAGATTGCCTCAAGGAATGTTCATCTAGCCATTTGATCCCCATTGTTTTTTTGGTCCAAACATGTTTAACATTTGACTAGGATGCATGAAAGGTGGTAGTATACCCCAAGGATTGTAGCTTTGTTGGTAGTTCCACATTTGATTCTATTGTTATTATAGTTTTGCCTATTTTGGTTTCTTCTTGATTGAGGTGTTTTAGACCTAGGATTAGAATTATTTGGTTTTCTAGGTGGTGGTATTTTAGATCTTGTCTTAGGTTTAGAAGATCCTGCCTTATTTTTTAAAGACGGTTTATAGAAAACTTTTACTTCTTCATTGTTGGCAAGAGGTATTTTTCTATCATTAATAAGTATATACTTAGGATTAGATTTTATAGGTTTCTGTTCATTAGATTCATTTTCGAATTTGACATTTTTAATCTCACTTGTTGAAGCTTCATTTGAATTATATCCTAAACCGGTTTTATCTCCAGATGTTCTTTGAATACTTATTATTTTACTAAGTGAGTGACTACTATTTTCAAATTTATCAAGTTTGCGAATTTCTTCCCTAAGTATTTCGTTTTCACCTTTAAGCTCTTGACATAATTTACATTTTTCAAAAATTTCTTTACCTTTTTCAAGTTGATGTATTTTAATTTTTAGTTCTAGTACTTCATTTTCCAATTGATTGTTTATGTATTTTAGTGTTTTGTTTTTGGCCATTACTAGTTGTCCTAATTTGCATAGCCTATTATACTCATTATCTAGATCTTTTTCATCTAATGATAAGCTTTCATCACTAAAATATTCGGTTTCGGAACGTACCTCATTTGATGTATTCGCCATAAGACACTTCTCTTCTTTTGTAATTTCTTTCTCATCTTCATCACTATCACTCCAAGCGCCTCCAACAAAAGCTCTTTGATTTTGATCTCTTGTCATCATTGGACATTTTCCAATGAGGTGATTTGGTCACCACACTTGAAACATTTCCTTTCAATTTTTTAGTTCTTGTCATCCTTACTCTTTTGAAATGTTTTCTTTTCATCATGCGGTTGTCTTACGAATCTTCCTCGCCTTTTGAAGAATTTCTTGAAATCTCTTACGGCCATGGCGTATTCTTCGTCATCACTTTCGGAAGATGAGCTATCTTCGATACTAGATTCCTTTCTAGCTTTCAAGGCGATTGACTTGCTTTGCTCTCGTTTTCCTTTGACCATTTCAGAATCCTTCTTAATAATAACTTCGTAAACTTTTAGATTTCCAATTAATTCATCAAGTTGCAATGTTGACAAATTCTTTGATTCCTCAATAGCCGTCACTTTAGCTTGCCATTTTGGATGAAGAGCCCTAAGAAACTTCCTAACAAAATTCTTACTAGAAAAATTCTCATCAAGTGCTTTTAAACTTGTGATGATAGTGTTAAATGTAGCAAAAGCATTATCAATTGATTCCTCTTCCGGAATCGTGAATTGCTCATATTGTTGAACAAGTAGACCTATCTTATTATCTTTGACTTGACTATTACCTTGGTGAGTTATTAGTAAAGAGTTCCAAATTTCTTTTGCGGTTTCACACATAAAGATCCTTTTGTACTCTTTACGTGGTAGCGCATTATAAATAACCATTTTTGCTTCATTATTTTTAGCAAGTTTTCTTTTTAAATCATCATTTTGTTTTTCAAAAGGTACGATTTCATCTTTCTTTGTTTCGGGGTTATTTTGAATAGGTAAAAAATCACCATTAGTAATAACATGCCAAAGATCTAGATCTTTTGACTTCACATAAGTTTCGAATCGATTTTTCCAATATAAAAATCATCACTTTCAAATAGTGGTGGTCTTTGCATAGATTGCCCTTCTAAATATTTTTCAGATTCTATAGATCGTTACAAGTTTTAAAATACAATATATTTTAAAGATCTTGCTAGACGTGGCTCCTGATACCAATTGTGGAAAACTAGAAGGGGGTTGAATAGTTTTACGTCCTTTTTAAATTTATTACAAAAATATTTTGTAGCTTATTAAAAACTTTCGATTCGATCTCAAGTGAATTCAAGTGACAACCAATATAAGCAATTCTAATCTAATAATGAAAGTATTGAAATGTAATAAAGAAAAGATAGAGTTAGAAAGATCAAACCACAACACGCGAATTTATAGTGGTTCGGCTACAAGGACACCTTCCTTGCCCTACTCCACTCCCCGAGTACCACACTCGAGAGTTTTCTTCACTATGTCAACAAACTCCTTATGGTGGAGAAACCTTACACACCTTGGCTTACACGAGTTAAAGACACTAAGCTAAATGTCGAGTTCTAATCGTGGCTAGAACCAATCTCACAACTTCTTCACAACTTCACACCTTCTTCACAACTTCACAACTTCTTCAAGTGTCACACCCCCAAAATCAGGTCCAGCCTAAGCATACATGTAGCTGGGGTGTAACTCAATTGGTATTACAACACAAGTTCAAAAATGGTTTTTACTTCAATCATTTAGAATAAAATAGTTAAGTCAAAAATATTGTATTTACATTGTTAAAAGTAGTGCGGAAGTAGGCCCTTAAAAGTAGTTAAAACGGTCCCCATATAAATAATCAGAGTCTTCTATGACCATGCCATACCCTGCCAAAACCTCCTGTAGCGTGCCATTGGTTAAAACCTGAAAATACATGCTAAAGTGTCAACACGAGGTTGGTGAGTTCATAGAGTTTGTTTAACAAATAAAGTATATAGAAAATGATCACACAGCAAAGGCATCGTAAATCCACTCAGTTGCAAGTCCCGCCATAATAGACTTGCAACCTGTGTGTTCACAACCCACTGCTAAAAGATAGTTTACACAATGCACCGGATTATATTCACCCAAGGTCAAGAATAGACACAAGGGCGGGGGCCTCTCCCCAAATAGTACTACGACATCCAAGGTCAAGTATAGACACAAGGGTAGGGGGCATCTTCCCATGAGTACTACCAATACCTCTCCGATAGTATAGAGTATTATGTATGCACGTAAATACGAATCTTGTATTTAAATTAAGCAAGTATAGTGTAACAAGTATGTATAACGCAATCAAGTATAATGCCAATCAAGTATAACACAATCAAGTATAAATGTTTCAAGTATCAAGAAAGTATGTTTTGAGTATTTGTATAAGTAAGTAAGTAGTTGAGCATGTATCTCCCCCCAAAGAGTTAAAACAAGTATAAAAAGAGTAAAAGCGGGGCTATGACTCACCTGGTGCGAATAGCTACGATGACAAAAGTGGATACACAGAAATGAGGTTCGATCTCTAACCGCAACCTAATATGAATGATAGTGATCTACTTAGATCATGAAATGATGTAGAGAATATGCATGCACATGATACCTATACCACTCATAACTTGGAAATAATAGTTATAGTCAAAGTAAAGTATTTTCTATACTTAGGAAAAATAAGTTCAACTAGGCTTATAAAAACTTGTCGTAATATATCGTATAAAAATGTTAGCGTTATATTCCTCGTATTGATAACCTTAAAATAATGTCTAGTAATCGCGTAATAAACCTTGAGTCGTACGTACTCCGTTAGTTAAAAATAAACTCCTTGAATGAGAATCTAGAAAATATATTATTTAGTACGTAGTTATATTATTTTTCTAGTAGCGACTATATATATATATAGTTTGACGACTTTAAAACGTGTATAACTTGGTCGTTTTAAGCTTATTTTACTCGTTCTTTATATCCACAGATTCGTTTTAGTATATACTAATATATTTTCGATAGCTCGGCTCCAATAGGTTACGTTTAACGCCTCTATTTGCCCGTCGAAAACTGTCAAACAGCATGCAGTTTTTCAGAAAATAGTTTTCGTCGTTAAATTCGGAAAATCATATCTCCTTCGTTATTAACTCGTTTTAATCCGTTCTTTCGCCCACGGCTTCGTTTTTGAAAGTATTTTCTAAATCTTTGTTCAAAAATATCCCCTGAGTTACTGAGTTTCCCACGTTTTCAAAATAAGGACAGTAGGTATTTATATAGTTTCAAAAATCATTTTCCTAGTTTCAAACTTGTTTCAACTTCAACCAAACCACTTTCAATCACCACAAATCTAGTCTAATCTTAACATACACCTTCTTAGGGTGTCATGGGTTCCTAAACATCATAAATCAAGTGGATCTAACAAGGATCTAACAATAATCTATTTCTAGGGATCAAAAGTTAGTTATATATATAAATGAGTGGTATAACTAACATATGCATGTAGATCTTGAATGGAAATCATATGATCATAAAAATAACATGAAGAAATTATGGAAAAGAGTTTGACAACTTACTTAGAAAGATTAGTGAGCTTATGGAGATGAAAACTTATAAAACCTTGGGTTTTTATCACAAAACCCTAACTAGAAAATACATATGAGACTTAATTAACACTTGATCTTGGAAAAATTATGGTTTCTCCTTGTTTTTGTTGTTTAGGCCGAAAATGGTGAGAAGAGAGAAAGAGAGATGAAGTCTAGTGGTTTGATTTGGTGAAATGAATGTGAAAAAGTGTAGTTTATGTTTATATATTATAAGAAAATTTGTATAAGTAAATAAATTGTGAAATAATGCATGGACAAGATCCACCATTTAAGGAAATCAAAGGGGGGGGGGGCTGCATTTGGTGAAAAAAAAAAGAAAGAAAAATGGTGTAGTGTAAGATAGTTGGTGCATTATTAGTATTAGTATGTATATATTAATAGTTTTAGGAAATTCCGGGTACCGAGTTAACTAAAAATAAATTTTAACGGAGTTAACCGGGATATAATAAAGTCGTAAAAATTGTAAAAATATGTTGGGTACAAGTATTGAGTATTTGGATGATTATTGTTTAGTTTTTACGAAAACCGTCGTAATTATATTAAACGTATGATATCAATTAAATAAATTTCCAAAACACTGGGTAAACTAATATTATAATTTTTATATCATTATTATGAGTATAAAAATATGTTAGGACCATAGTTGGGATTATCGGATCAATTATTCAAAATAATAGTTCATAAGATAACGTTTATTAGGTAGATAACCGTACGTTTACAGAAATGACGCAACTCACGCATAAATGACAAATTTTCTCCGGGAGTGAATAGTGTTTTATGAATAGTAAAAATTTTGAACGCTTCTCAGAATCACAAACTGACTCCGAAAAAGATGAATAGTAAAATGATGAATAGTGATCGATGAATAGTAACCGATGAATAGTAAATGTGAAAGTTCGGGAAAAGACCAGAATTTACGAGTTGTGACATCAAGACTTCACACCTTCTTCACACCTTCTTCTAAGCACAACTAGATCACAACTACTAAACTACTTTACAACACACCTAGTTTCTACAAACAACAAATTCACACAACACTTTTACAAAGATCTAACACTACTACAATATGAAACTAGCTAATCACAACACTACTACAATTAAATAGATGTAGAGGAGTGTTCTTCTTCTTGCACTTGAATGGATGAAGCTTTGGATCACTTGGAAACAAAGACTTATGAATTATATGATCAAAGGATTTTTAGATCTAGAAATGGAGGTTGGATCAGAAAGTTTATAGTGCAAAAAGGTGAGAAAAATATGAGAAATGAATATTTATAGGGCCAGAAAATACTGTTCTGGAGCGTACCGGTCCCCTTAATTAGAGGGCGGTCCCCTTAATGATTAAGGGGGCCGCCTAGTAAAATTAAGGGGGGCGCCCTCCTGAACGTTGGAAAAGTTTTTCTGGATAAAATTTGCCCTTTTTGTTTGGAAATTTGAAATCATATCTTTGTAGTTTAATATAGCATTACCAAAAATGATTTAAAAATATATATAAAATGTTTATATCATTTTATAATATGTTATGTCTTAAGACAAAATTTCCTTTGATCATGTAATGCATAAGATACTTAGTTTATGCATACCTTAAGTGATATTAGATGTAGAGGTAAATATTTGTTACCAAATACTTGTTTACGTCTTGATCTTGACTTAATTTGATTTGAGTTTTGTGATTATCAAAACATAGGTTTATTGAGAGATATTAATAACATTTTTAAACATTATTTATATCAACAAAGTCTAGTATGTAGTGGCGCTTAATGACTCAAACCCGTCTACCGTACGTCGGCTTACTAGCATGGGGTAGTGCATGTGGTTCATGACAGGATTCGGGGGAGATAGACTAGGGAACTTGACCATATGCACCTAGTGATATATGTCCGCCCCACCTAAAGCATAAGATTAGTTTAATAGGGAACATGACCATAAGCGATATAGGAAGAGAAATTAGGTTAGCACATTTCTCTCTTACTGCTTGATAAGGCGAAAAGTGTACCACTTTTAAGGGGTCATTTAAGCCCGAATTCGTGATTATTTGATCAATTATTACCCTAAATTGTTCCTTTTGTCATTTTAGGTACTTTTAAGGAGAAATCTGGAAAAGGAAGCATTTTGGACGTTTTTGGAGCATAATAGTGAAGAAAACGACAATGTCTCAAAATCCTTGCTGGGAACAGTACCTGACGACGTCAAGGCTTCACACGTGACGGCCCAGAACATTTTTAGTGTATTTGACCTGACAGCGTCACCAAGGCCATCAGGGTCAAAATGCAAGTGACGGCCCAGAGCTTAATCTCTACATGAAGGCGTCAAGACTGGATCTAGGCAATACGACTCTTAACTTGGCGGCGAGTTAACAGCGTCAGATGTTATAACGTGACGCCGTCAGGATGTATTCTCTATATATATTTTTCCAATATTTAATTCATAGTGTGGTGGAACATTAGGAGGAACTTTACCACAAACCCTAGGTCAAATTTTCATCATATTGTAGGGGTTTCAAACCCTTCTTTCATCCATGTTTGAATAAAGATAAGTCTTCCAATAATCATTCAATACGTCTATGTATTGTTTGATTCTATCTTATGCTTGTGTTTCTTTTAACATGTTAGGCTAGGTTTTTATTGTGTTTGCTTAGATGTAGTGAAACCTAGATGTTGATTATTTGTTGATTGTTTTCTTATAATTGTTGTGGATGATTGTATTCGATGTTAGACTTAAGAAAACTGGCAGACTTCCATTGGTAACTTGCTTGAACGTCTTAAGAAACATGATCAGAGGTGTACTACAATTTTTGGTTGTATTTAATGCATAAGTGAATTCTAATGATCCCATGTTAGGAGCTTTTAGTCGGCTCGATATAGGAGTAAAGTAGGAGCTTATAGAGTTAGGGAATATTGTACACGGCCCTACGACTAGTATTTAGGAATATAACCCGTCATCCATGCAATTGTAACAAGCTAATAAACCGGTAAAAGATATCTAGGGAGTAATGAAATCTAAGTAAACTCATCTTTTCTCATTATTGTTTCCACCACATAATTATATTAGTTTATTTTCATTTCTTTTTATTTTATTTTGATTGCATCTGTAGTTAATTGGGTTAGTTAACTAGCAACTAATTCCGCCCACTCATTCAAAACCCGATATTTTACTTGCTTTCATAAAATATAAAAAAATACAAAAAGAATCATCCCTCACCTCAAGATCTAGTTTAGTAGGCTTTATAATCCTAGCGACACTATTCCTGAGTTGAACGATCAATCCCCGGGTACTTGTCACTATACTATACTACAACGATCAGGTACACTGCCTGGCGGGGATTGTAAGCTTCTCAAGATCCCTTGAGAGGTAAAACCTGTTGCGAGGGCGCAATCCCGCGTATCACTGCTCACAACCTTTACTTTAATTGCTTTGTTTTCCATTTCATTTAGTTTAATCAATCAATCAAACCATTCTCTTTTTATTAATTAGTGACATTAGACTTAGATATAATCTGCACCATATAGCTCTTGGTACGACCTCGGAGTTACCATTACTAGCCTACACACGACCGGATTCTCTGCCCGTTAGTGCATAAGGTAGACCTAGGGTAGAAATGAGACTTTATAACTTGTAAAACCTGGTCATAAATCCTTGATTGTGTCAAAATAAATTATATAATATAGTAGTATAGTGTCGAAATGATCTGCACAAAATACGGATCACCCGAGTCGTATCTGTACGAAGGTGAATGGAATCAAAGAATATTGATTCGTGCAAATCGTGTATTGAAAAGTGATGAAAGTGAAAATAGTGATCAAGTAATTCAAATTATAGCAAACAAACACAAACTATGCAAATTGTACAAGCTAGGCACGCACTAAAGTTGAAAATGTAAAACGGAAATGCAAACGCGATTATTAAAAGCATAATGTTCAAAATAAAACGTAACTTTAATTGAAAAATGATCCTACAAACGTGAAACCATTTTCTAAAAATCTTATTCTATTAAAATAAATTTCCAGAAAAAGAAAATTATTTTTTTGTCTTTTCTTTTATTTTCTATGAATTTATTTTGATTTTTGTATTTTTAAATGAATTAACATAAAGGAAAATAAAAAAATAAAGGGGAAAAATGTAAAATATTTTCTGAAAAATCTAAAATATTATAAAAGAATTTCCTAAAATATTTTTGTATTTTTTATGGCCTTTTCTGAATTTTTATGGATTTTTGTTTATTAAAAAGTATTTAAAAATGCTTAAAATTAAAGAAAAGTTAAGAAAAATATCAAATCAACTTAGAAAAATCTGAAAAATTACCAGAAAATCAAAAATAATAAAAGTAACTTGGAGAAAAATTTTGAAACAAAAAGAAGCTGAGAAAGTGCTTATTTGATGTAAACTGCTTATTCATAAGTGCTTATTTTTAAGCACTTGTGACAAAATCTGATTGAAACTTTTATTATACACTACTTACACCCAAATATACTCAGATATCCCAAGTATGATCAATTTGAATCACAGAAAGTCACAGAATAACTAAATAAGCTATGAAATAAGCCCAAGTAATAAGCAGATTTACAAACAGATTAAGCCAGGTGAAATTGACTTATCACCACACCTACCTAATTAGAATAAGCTCAGAAACAATCTCAGGTACACAGATATAAGCTCAAATTACAATTGCAGGCATCAATTCACAATCAGTCACTCTGTCTCAAATGTATGGACTGACAGAAGCAATAAGCACTTAGATTAAGCTCAATTTCACAAGTATGTGGGGGCAAAAGCTTTATTGTACAACTGAGTATCAAAATCAACCAATAGCTCTGTCACAATTAATCATACTCTAGTCTAAAATGGATCAAGTACAGTAGCCAATGAACCACAAATTCTGATAGCAGTTGACTATTTTATGACCACTAAACTTTGACCAATTCCAATTTTATCAGCTTAATCTACTTCTAATCTGATGTATTAAGCTACAATCACTATAGTATAAGCTATCTCTAATTATAATGAAACTATTAGCTCTATTAAACTCACAGATTAACACTAAATCTAACTGTGTATGCAATTTACTCTAACTTTGACTTAATATGAGCTATACTACTGTTATGATGATTTAAAACTCTATTTCTACACTAGTTAAACCTATGTGGGACAGTGAATCAACAATTAATCAATATTAAAACTCAGCAAACCATAGTTCCAAACACCCTCTTATGTAACAGTTACAATATAAAACTTTGATAAACTCCACAAATCTCACATCCACAGCACCTCACCGCTAACATTCACTAGATGAAACACTATCAGCAACCAATTACCACTTATATTTTCAGATAAACAGATACAAGCACTGACAAAAATCTTAACAAAACTTAGCAATCTCAGATCCACTAATCTAAGACAAATCTCAACAACTACTAATCAAATTCAGTTACAATTCTATTTGAGAAGCAGCATACAACTTCCAATCTCAATATTATCTAACAGTAACACAATTACTCAATGATGATAATAAACAGATATAGCTAAACTACAAAGTACTCACAATACAGATGAGTCTATGAATCAGAAAACTCAAATTCAACAGTTAAATCTACAATAACTAAAATTCAAATCAATGAAATAGTAACTAATTATGCAACAACATAACTCAAAAATAGTTACTACTAATTCAAAAGTTCAAAACAGAATTACCAAAACATCCCCCTCAGCTAGAACAGAGGGGGCTCACTAAGCAAGCCTATCTTTAGACAGGCAAAGAACTTCCAAAACCTTTCTTCGTTATGTCAGAAATCCCAAGAATTCACCAATATTTCACCACTTTGACTTTGGTTGACTGACTTTGATTGATAATGGAAAATGATGAAACACAATTCCACAATAAGCTACGGAGCTTAAATGGACAGTAGAAATACTAAACAAGCTTAACTGAAAACTTTACTAAGTAAAATATAAACATATTTTTTATTTTTTATAATTTTCTGATTTTTTTTTATATTTTTATGAATTCAAACTTTAATCTAATATTACTTCTGAATTGATAAAAGCTAAAACTAATATTCTAAAATGAACTAGTTGATTCAGAAATACAAGTTAAAAGCTTATTTATAAGCTAAAAAAGTAAAACAGATTATAAAATTGAAACAGAATTAAATGAAAATGAATTAAACTTTTATTGAAATTGAGTTACAATTACAAAGAGTGAACTGAATTTAATTAAAAACTAATTCTAAAAACAATTTGACAGCATTTCTCTACTCTAAACTACACACTAAAAATGCTGAAATATGATCCTATTTATAGAATGAGTGAGAGGGTTGGGGTCTCCTTGCCAGGTTGGCGATCCTGGTACAATTTGTGCTTATTCAAAGCATCTCACAGCCCTTAGATTGCTTTTGTGTTACTTCTCTCAAACCACAACCCTTGCATGAAATTCTGTGACGTGGTTGAGCCAATTGAAGGCTGCCATCTGTTCATTGCGTGCACCAATTCTATGACTTGTCAGCGAGCTTCTAGAAAGAGTATCCAAGGCTAAATAATGAGGTGTTATACCCAATCACTGCTTGCCAAGTGTCCTAATAACTTCATACCTTCCCTCTGACATGCCCTGATCACGTGATTGACCTTCTAAAACAACTAATTATTAGTATTAAATGGTTGATTGGGATGGCTTGGAGTTAATTGAACCATGCTGAATAATTAGGGTTCATGTGGCTATTGGGGGTTCTGGGTTTGAGTACATTGGGGATAAAAAGACGCGGGTGTGAATTTTTATTAATAATTTGACCAAAACTTGACCTTGACCCGAGGGTGTGGGCTTTGACCAAAGGGAATAACATTGGGCCTTTAGTATTTGTTTATTGGTTTAGGCTCATGGGAATGGCATTTGGACCAGGCTTTGTACTAGTAGTATTTTCAAGGACCCATTGTGTATTTTGCTGAAAACCAAGGGGTTTTTCTGTCAAACTTCCAAAGTATAATTCAAGGGCCTTTTCTGCCATTCTTGAATAGATAGAGGAATTGAGTTGACTTTCTTCAAAAATATCATCAAGGGACTATTCTTGCCAACTTTGAAAAGTATAAGGGCCAATATTGCACTTTCTTCAAACTTCACACAAGGATCACTATTGCTTATTTATCAAACTCTGAGGACTTCTTCTGACTTTTTAAACTCAGCTTGATTTCCAGCTTTGACATTTTGACTCATTCCACTCTCGTGCTCGTTTTTGCCGGATTTTTGTTTGTTTTTCGTCTTTAACGATATATCCATACCTGCACATTCACAATCACAAAAACATGTTTTCTTTGGCGATTTTGGTAGTTTTTGGATTATTAAGTCCTAATTTAGCTCAGAAAAGGTGAGTGAATAAACACTCACCAATCCTGCATCAAGAATCTTCATAGTTTGAATCATCATCTTTCAGCATCTGCATCATCAATGATATCATCCAAATGAATATGTGTATGAAATTAGAAATCCAAAAGGATGATACGAAATTGAATTTTGGCTCTCTCTAGCAACCTAATCCCTAACTCTCCTTAAAATCATTTTTCTCAAATCTGCTTAAACTATTGTGATTCTTGCATCGATCTGTTATTGGTATAGATTAACATACGTGATTCTCTCTACCTTTATCAGATTTGTTGCTTTAATCTTCACTGTTTTTGGGTTTATTGTTAATTCGATCTTTAGGGTTTCGTCTTTTAAGTTCATAAACCGATCTTCTTAATCGGTTTTCTTCTAATCGGTTGGGGTTCTTTGGGTTATTTAAAGTTGATTACACTTATTCAATTTATATTTTATTCAATTTATGATCGACTATATGGTTGGTGGTTAGTTTATTTGTGTGTTCATGCTTAAAACCCCAACTAATTAAGTTTGGGTTTACTGTTCTATTGGTGTGTTCATGTTTTATTGTACGTGGGATTGAGGGAGATGAACAAGGGTTTTCTTAATAAGTTACATGCGAGTTCTGGTGATTCTACTTACTTGGCTGAACGCATAATTGATGATAAAGGAGAGATGGAGAGTGGTGAAATGCCTTTACATAATGTGACAATTCAGGATATTGCCAAGACTTACAATGCTACTATTGAAATCTTATGAACAGTGAGCCTAATGCTAGTAATGGTGGTGATGCTAATCACATTGTGCAAAGCCCTGTTGTTCCTGATGTTAGTGCACCTTCCAAGGATGTGAATGTGAGTGTACCTGTCTCTACTACTTCTCATGGATCTAATCAGACTATACATTATTCGACAGGTCCTATTATTACTGATTGGAGTATTGATGATGGTGATATTAACTTGTCTACGTGATGAGGCGAAAAATGAACCGTTTTTAGGGGGTCATTTAAACCTGAAATTGAATTTATTTGATCAAATATTGCCCTAAATCGTTCCTTTTGTGATTTTAGGTACTTTGGGAGTGAATTCTGGAAAAGGAAGCATTTTGGACGTTTTTGGAGCATAAAGGTGAAGAAAACGGCAAAGACTTAATTTTCCATGCTGAGAACAGTACCTGACGACGTCAAGAAGGAAATCCTGACGGCGTCAGGAGTAAAATCCATGACGACCCAGTGAAAACCTGAAGGCGTCAAGAGAAGGGCGTCAAGAGTTAAAATGGTGACGGCCTGAAGATGGACTACACGTGACGGCGTCAAACCTAGATCTAGGTAATCCGAGGAGTTTATTGGCGGCGAGATGACGGCGTCAGAAATTTACTCTTGACGCCGTCACCTCACAAAATCTATATATACTTTTCTATTTTTCATTCATAAGAGAGAAACTTGTGTGGAGAATACTAGGGTCGAACCTAATAAACCCTAGGTCGTTTGTAACAGTATTTTTAAGGGTTTTCATCCCTTGAAACCTTTCATGTTCAATTAAGATAAGTCCTCTTTCAATTCATTCAATATGTCTATGTTTTGTTTTAATATATCTTATGCTTGTCTTGATTTTAACATGCTAAGCTAGATCTTTCATGTGTTTTGATGAGTGCTTAATCACTCATCCTTTTTAGGCCTTAAATCAGACCAAAAATACCAAATACTAACCTTAAATGCCAAGAGAACGTGTGTTTTTGTATTTGTGTGTGTGCAGGTACGAATATGTGAAAACTGAACGAAAACGAAGCAAAACCGACAAAAACGAGCACGAGATTGGAAAAAGGTCAAAAGCCGTAGCCGGGGAAGCTAAATGATCAAAGATTGCTCAGAATATCATTTGAAGCCCTCAGAGATTCAGGAAGTTTAATTTTGGTCCTTGGAAGAAAACTTTGGAAGATTGGCAGATTTAGTCCCTGCATTTTCAGAGTTTGGCATTTATGGTCCTTAAAGCAAATTTGAAGAAAATGGCAATTGTGGTCCTCCATCAATCAGGGAATTACAACTTCAGCCCTTGGGATAATATTTCAGAGTTTACAGAATTGGTCCCTACAGTTTTCACATTTACAATATTGGTCCTTGTCTTCAATAATACTACTAAGCCTAAATTACACAAACCGGATCCATATAAATGGCCCATACACCCCAACAGCCCACCATCTACCTTTATATACCCCAAGCCCAATGCCTAACTAATACACCCGGCCCAACATCCAACCTTTACCCGACCCAAAAACATTTATTACCTTTTAAATTAACCGCCCCCTAAAATCCTACCCCGTTCCCAGAATTATTGTGGACCCTAGAACCCTAATTCCTAAAACCCCAAAATTACCCTAATTACCTTGATTGGGTAATACCCATGGACCAATAAGGTGACTAGAGCATCTTTTGTGCACGATGGAAGGAAGGACACAGAGGGTGGACATGGACCAATGGTTGAGGCTCATTACAATCGTGCTCCATTACAAGGATCAATGGACCACAGAGGCTGCTTTATGATCAAGATTATATTCAATGGCCAAGATTGAAGCTCCTCATCATCATCTAGAACCCTCTAAACCCTAGATGTTAGCTTATAAATACCCCCCTCCTCTCATTGTAATAGGTGTGGAGTTTCTTATAAAGTTACTCTGCCAAATTGTTTTGTAAACTTTTATTAATGAAAAAGCATTTTTCTTGTTTCATTTCAGTTCTGTCTTAAGTTATTTACTTATTGTCTTTTATTGCTTATTGCTTATTCATCTTATTTATTGTCTTATTTACTTTAAAGCAATTTCATTTCTTGTTATTTATTTAGTATTCATTTTCTGTCTCATTTCTTTATTGTTCTTGTTGTTTACTTATCAAACAAAAAAACCAAAAAAAAGTAGAAAAACTCATAAAAAGCAAAAAAAAATATTGTTCACTGTTTCAATTTTTTTGATCTTCTTCTTTGTTGTTTTATTGTGGTTTCAAGGTCATTTAAGCTTCTATAGCTTTTAGTGATCATTGTAACTTCTTTTCTGTTCCAAAATTGCTAAGACTTAAAAAAGTCAACAAAAGTCAAACCTCAGCTTATTTCAAATAAGCTGAGGCTTGTGGTGGTTTAAGACAGTCAAAAGGTGACCATTGGCCTGTCTAAAGACAGGCTTGCATAGTGAAACCCCTCTGTTCTAGCTGAGGGGTCTTGATCTTGTGAGTACCTTTTCTAATTTCTCATTCTCTTATATCTTGTTGCTAGTATAGTGTAGATCTGATCATAGTTGCTTATTGGTATTGATTATTGCTTATTATAGCTTTATATTGCTATTTGGTTGCTGTTTCATAGTATTTGAGTATCTTTGGTGCTACTTGTATATTTAACTGTTTCATATAAAGCAAATCTGTGGATCTTTGTTTTTGGCTTATGTGATGATATTGATCTTTGATTCTGGTCTAAATGAGGTTCATGGATCATGTTGAATGTTTGTGAATTGGATTCAAAAGTTTTGTGGTCACTGTGGTGAATTCTGTGTTGAGTAATACCCATTAAGGGGTGTTTGGTTTGTGTTTGTTTGGTTAGTATAAGCTTGATTCAGTAGGTTTTAATAGTTCACAAAGTTTACTTAGGATAAAATAGGGTAAGTTGATACATAAAATTAGTAGGTTTTAGTTTTAAAAGTCAAATCATCAACTAAGTTAGCATAACTGTTAGTGTAAACAGAATTGGGGTTAGAAATCTTTAAGTTAGTAGCTTATAAGTTAGTAGTAGCTTGTAGTAGTCTTTACATAGCTTATTTACAACTTATTAATCAATTAGAAGTAACCAAATCTCACTTAAGTCAACTTTCTGTTTTCATAAAAAGGTCAACCAAAGCTGAGTAATCAGATTTTGATCAAAAGTTTGGAGGTTTGCTTAGAGTTCATTAGAGATTGGAATTTGTTGAAACTTGTTATTTTGAAAAGCCCAATACCTAATCTTCATATTTGAAAAAGAAAATTTGATTTTGAACCACAATTGCTTATCAGAAAAGCTTATTAAAGTCTGCTTGTTGAACACTAAATTGCCCTGCACCACAGGCTCAGGCCTTTGTTCTTGGGCAATTTTAAGTCATCAAACTTGTTCCAAGATTGAAGTTTAAGGGTGATTTGTATTCCTGGGTTGGTAGAGTACAATTTTGTTCCAAAAAGTTTCACTCAAGTGCTTATTTCCACTGCTTATTGAGCCCTTCTATTTGTGCCATTCTACCTTAATCTGTTTTGCTTATTTGGGCTGCTACAGCTTATTTTAGACCTTAAGTTGAAATTTTTGGTTGAGATAAGCATAATATGGTCTAGTGCATCTGTTTCAAGTGTTGTTTCACTTCTGCTTATCTTCTTTAGCTTATTTCTCATCTAAAGTGCTTAATAGTGGCTTATTTGATCATAACTTGAGTTCCTGTTGATCTTAACACTTCTGATTGTTGTTACATGTTTATTTGAGTACTGAAATCAATTGGTGAAAGTTTGGTTAAGATTTGGTCAGAAGTGCTTATTAATAAGCACTTTTATAAGCTGTTTTCAAAGCATTAAGCACTTACAGTGCTTATTTTTCAAGTTTGATATTTTTCTTGGATTCAGAACATAATTTTTGATTTTCCCTGAAATTTTCAGATTTTTCCAAGTTCATTTGCTATTTTTCTTATTTAATTTTCCTTTTTAATCATTTTTAATTACTTTTTAATTATTAAAAAAATACAAAAAAATCAGAAAAAGCCCAGAAAAATCCAAAAAAAATATTAGAAAATTATTTTTAGTTGTTTTAGAATTTTAGAAAGTTAATTTGGATTTTTCTCACTTTTATTTCATTTTCTTTTGATTTTTAAATTAGATAAATAGTTTTTAATTCATAAAAAATTATAAAAAAGTCAAAAAAAATATTTTTCTTTTTCTCAAAATTTTCTTTTATCATTTTTGATTTTTAGAAATTATTTCCAAGTTCGTAGGAGTCGTGTAACTTAAAACTCGCGTTTTATTTCGTACGTTAACGTTTAACTAACGTTTTAGCATACGGTTTCGATTTTACGTGACGTTTTTAGTTTCCTTAATTGCAATACGTGTTTAAGTGATTAATTGTGCTTTATTTGCTATATCATTAGTGTAATCTCATATATATCACTTTGTACCACTTTTCACGACACGTTTTCCGAATCGACAATTCGGAATTCCATTCACCCTTCACACGGAATACGACCTCGGGTTATCCGTATTTCTTTGCGGATCTCTTGAGCTTACTATATCTATACTATAACTTGATTTGTCACGAATCAATTTTGGCGCCGCTGCCGGGGAAGGTTTGAAGTGAATTTTTGAATATTCGTTTTTGAAAAATTGTGTTTTGTTAAGCCTTCCTCTATTTTGTATATATTATATATATATTGAAAAATCAAAAACACTTTTCCTAAAGTGTTTTCACAAAAATACCAAAAATATTAATAAAGTTATTGCCTCGACTCGACCGAAAGGAGGAGCGTTGTAAACCAAAAAAGCTTAACAATATAACAAAAGCGTGAAATTAGTTGTTAATCGAACTACTTTAATTCTACAACCGGATAAGCGGAAAATACGGAAGCTTTGACATTAAATTGCAAGCTGAAGAGAGATCCATTCTTCTCTCCCGTTCCGTCGCGAGTAGATTTGAGGGAAACGGTTTCAATTAACGTAACGTAGAAAAAGAAAAACAAAAGAGAAAAGTTTTATTTGAAAAAAAAAAAAAAAAAAAAAAAAAAAGGGTTTTTACAAGAAAATACAAAAAGATTTTCCTTTTCAAATTTGAAAACTTGATTTTTGTGGTGTATGAACACCCGCTCATCTTCTAAACGTCTTATTTCTCCATTATCGAACCCCGAGAGTTTGATACGCCACACACACAAAGTTCGTTTCCCTAATCTCACGGAAATGGAACACGAAAATCAACACCCTCCGGTGGGTGTTGTTTAAAATGCACCAGCTCCCGATCTCCGAACGATGGAGGAGCTGTGTCAACCGACAATGCACGGTAGAGGCGGTCCGATTGCCCCTCTCAATATCGAGGCTACGGATTTTGGACTTAAGCACCACATGATTCAACAAGTCCAGAATTCATGCCAATTTCACGGTTTACCGGGTGACGATGCGAACAAGCATCTCGATAAATTCTTAACCGTCACCCAAAGTATGAAACAACATGGGGTCTCCGATGACGCCCTTCGTCTTTCTCTCTTCCCCTATTCTTTGACGCATCATGCTACCGCTTGGTTTGATCGTCTTCCCAAGAACTCGATTCATAACTTCGAAGAAATGGTATCGAAGTTCTTGGCGAAATATTTTCCACCATCGATGGTGACGAAACTCCGAAACGATATTAGCAATTTCCGTCAGCTTCCCGACGAATCTTTATTCGAAGCTTGGGAACGCTATAAGCTTGCTATTGATCGGTGTCCAAACCATAACATGCTTCTTGTTACGATAATCGATACGTTTTACAATGGTTTGACTCTACGACATCGGGACACGATCAATGCAGCTGCGGGTGGTACTTTTATGAAACGACGTCCTGAAGATTGTTACGAACTCATCGAGAATATGACCGCTCACTACAATTACTGGGATTCCTCTGCCGAGAGGAATGAGTCAAGAGCAACCGTTGCTCACAGTTCTTCTACGTCTAATCCCGAAATAGCCGCCATCACTAAAAAACTCGATGATTTATCGACGGCTGTTTTACGAATGCACCAAACGTCTAATAGTCCAAATCAAGTCAAGAACCATCAAGTGAATATGGTTAATCATGTTTGTGAGACTTGTGGTGGTCCTCATTCGTATTTTGAGTGCCCAGCCACCGGTGGCTGCACTCCCGAGAATGTGTATGCTACTACGGGAACCTACAATATGGGCGGTAACGGATACCAACCACAGGGTGACCGATATCTTCTTAGCTACCGTTCGAACCATTATGTTGGACCACCCGGTTTTAATCAACCGTCTCAAGTTAATCAAGTGAATCAAAACGTGCAAAACCGAAACCATCAATTTAATCAAAATGCTAATCAAAATCGGGTTAACAATGGATTTCAAAATCAAAGTCATGGTTTTCAAAATCAAAATCGGGGAAATTATAATCAAGGCCCGAATCAAGGGAATTTTCAAGGAAACTATGCTAATCAAGGAAATTATTATCATGGAAACCAAAATTTTCAAAATCAAAATCAAGGTTTTAACAACAACAATCGTGGTCAAAACTTTCAAAATCCAGTTGTGAATCAAAGTCAAAATCAAAATCAATCTTCTTCGGATGAGTTACTTAAGCAGTTTATGAAAAGTCAAGAGGAAATGAATAAAATGCTAATTAATCAAATGTCCGAATTGAAGAAGTCTTTAAATGATCGACCCTCGGGCTCGGGAACTCTTCCAAGCAACACGATCGCTAACCCGAGGGGCGATGCTAAGGCGATCACGACTAGGAGTGGTATTGTAATCAATGAACCGACGGCTCCGACTACCTCTTCTTCTCTTCCTCCCAAGGTAGTCGTCCGTGAAACCGAGGTGACAACGGATACGGGAATTCCTATTAATAATGGAAGAACCGAAAACATCCAACCTCCAGTAGTCTCAACGTCTAAAGGAAAAGATAAAATTGTTTATGAAACTGAGAAAGAAACTCCCGTCAAAACAAATTTGCCTTATCCGTCATGATTGAATGAACAAAAGCACCGCGAAAAAGACAAACACCAAATGGAAAAGTTTTATCAAATTTTTCAAGAATTGCATTTTGATATAAATCTCGCGGATGCTATACTTTTGATGCCTAAATTTGCCTCAATGCTAAAAGGTCTTTTGAATAACAAAGAAAAATTGTTTGAGATATCACGAACCCAGATGAATGAGAATTGCTCGGCGGTTATCCTCAAAAAGCTTCCCGAAAAGCTTGAAGACCCCGGTCGATTTCTCATTCCATGTAATTTTCCTGGGATGGTTCAATGCTTCGCCTTGGCCGATCTTGGTGCTAGCATTAACCTTATGCCGTTATCCCTTTGGAAAAAGTTGTCTTTACCCGATTTGACTCCGACTTGCATGACCCTCGAGCTAGCCGACCGAACTACTTCCCGCCCGATGGGAATAGCCGAGGATGTCTTTGTTAATGTGGGAAAATTCCATTTCCCGGCCGATTTTGTCGTGGTTGATTTTGACGCCGATCCACGGGTTCCTCTCATTCTCGGAAGAGGTTTCCTAAGGACCGGCCGTGCTTTAATTGATGTTTTCGATGAAGAAATTACCCTACGCGTGGGTAACGAAGCCGTAACTTTTAATTTGGATCAAACCGCGAGGTACTCCTCCGATTATGACAAATATTCCGTTAACCGAATCGACGTTATCGACGAAGTTACGGAGGAGTATGCTCAAGAATTACTTGGTTTTACCGAACATGCTTCGAGTGGCAATCCCACTCATTCTTCTGAACCAATCATTTCCGATCCTTCCCCTTCCCTCACTCCGTTTGAGGGGAGTGATTTCATCTTGGAAGAGATCGAGGCCTTTCTTGCTAATGATTCGATTTCACCGGAAATTGATCATTCCGTTTGTGACCCGGAGGGAGATGTTCTTTTGATTGAAAAATTATTAAATGAAGATCCCAACCCGTCCCTCCCTCCGATGGACCTCAAAATGGCCGATGTTAAAGAAGTTAAGCCGTCTATTGAGAATCCTCCGGAGCCCGAGCTCAAGGATTTACCTCCTCATCTTGAATACGCATTTTTGGAAGGAACCGATAAACTTCCCGTCATAATTTCAAAAGAACTAAAAGATGAGGAGAAGAACCGTCTCGTAGATGTGCTCAAGAAGCACAAAAATGCCATCGCTTGGCAAATTTCCGACATAAAGGGTATCGACCCTCGTTTTTGCACGCATAAAATCTTGTTTGAAGATAATTATAAACCGTCCGTTCAGCAACAACGACGGGTTAACCCAAAAATTCATGAGGTTATCAAAAAGGAAGTTATCAAACTCCTCGATGCCGGAATGATTTATCCAATCTCGGATAGTTCTTGGGTTAGCCCGGTCCACTGCGTACCGAAGAAAGGTGGAATGACCGTCGTTACAAATGAAGATGATGAATTGATTCCGACACGTCTTGTTACCGGATGGAGAGTTTGTATTGATTATCGAAAATTAAATGATGCAACTCGTAAGGACCATTTCCCACTTCCATTTATGGATCAAATGCTAGAACGCCTAGCGGGAAATGAGTTCTATTGTTTTCTTGATGGATTCTCCGGTTATTTTCAAATACCAATTGACCCGCCGGACCAGGAGAAGACTACCTTTACTTGCCCTTATGGTACGTTTGCCTATCGTCGTATGCCTTTTGGCTTATGCAATGCTCCAGGCACGTTCCAAAGGTGCATGATGTCTATTTTCTCGGACATGATCGAGAAAACCACGGAAGTTTTCATGGATGATTTCTCGGTTTATGGAGATTCTTTCACTTCTTGCCTCTCCCATTTAGAAAGTATGCTAAAACGGTGTGAAGACACCAACTTGGTTCTAAATTGGGAGAAGTGCCATTTCATGGTCAAAGAGGGCATTGTCCTCGGCCATAAGATATCAAAATCTGGGATTGAGGTCGATAGAGCAAAAGTCGATGTGATTGCTAAATTACCTCATCCCACCACCGTAAAAGGAATTAGAAGTTTTCTGGGTCATGCCGGCTTTTACCGACGTTTCATTCAAGATTTTTCTAAGATAGCCCGGCCCCTGACCCACTTACTTGAAAAAGATGCTCCGTTTATCTTTTCTAATGAATGCATCGAAGCATTTAATATTCTTAAAGAGAAGTTAACGGAGGCTCCGGTCTTAATTGCCCCCGACTGGGACTTGCCCTTTGAGCTAATGTGCGATGCGAGCGATTATGCTATTGGTGCAGTCCTGGGGCAACGTAAGCTAAAACATTTTCAGCCGATACACTATGCTAGTAAAACTATGACCGACGCTCAATATCATTACACGACTACTGAAAAAGAAATGTTAGCCGTCATTTACGCTTTTGAAAAATTTCGATCTTATTTGCTCTTGAAGAAAAGCATAGTGTATACGGATCATTCGGCTCTTAAATACCTAATGGCAAAGAAAGATGCCAAGCCACGCTTGATGCGGTGGGTTCTCCTCCTTCAAGAATTCAAAATTGAAATTCGAGATAAAAAGGGAGCTGAGAACCTTGCTGCCGATCATCTTTCACGATTAGAGAATCCCCATCAAAGTGCTTTCGAGAAAAAGGAAATTAACGAATCATTTCCTCTCGAAACACTGGGGAGTTTATCACATGGTGATTCTAGTACCCCATGGTTCGCCGACTTTGCGAATTACTATGCGGGGAATTTTATCCGTAAAGGGATATCGTTCCAACAAAAGAAGAAATTCTTTAAAGATGTTAAGCATTATTTTTGGGACGACCCCTATTTGTTTAAGATATGTGCGGATCAAGTGATCCGGCGGTGTGTTCACGGCACGGAAGCCGCTGAAATTCTCATGGCATGCCACAATGGACCCACGGGGGGACATCATGGTGCCAACTTCACCGCTAAGAAAGTATTTGATTCCGGCTTCTATTGGCCGACGATTTACCGGGATGCTCATGAGTTGGTTAAATCATGTGATTCTTGCCAGCGTCAAGGAAAAAATACTCAGAAGGACGAGATGCCTCAAAATGCCATCCAAGTCTGTGAAATTTTTGACGTCTGGGGTATCGACTTCATGGGTCCATTCCCGTCTTCTCATGGAAACAAATATATACTCGTGGCCGTCGATTATTTGTCTAAATGGGTGGAAGCGAAGGCGCTCCCCACCAATGACGCCCGAGTTGTTGTGAAATTTCTCAAAAATCTCTTCGCCCGATTTGGTGCACCTCGTGCTATTATAAGCGATCGTGGGACCCATTTCTGTAACGACCAATTCGCTAAGGTTATGCTCAAATATGGTGTCACACATCGTCTTTCCACAGCATATCATCCACAGACAAGTGGACAAGTTGAGGTCTCCAATCATGGCTTGAAACGTATCTTAGAAAGGACCGTAGGAGAAAACCGTGCTTCATGGGCTGACAAGTTAGATGATGCACTTTGGGCCTTCCGTACAGCTTACAAAACACCCATCGGGTGCACTCCATACAAGCTGGTTTACGGGAAGGCCTGCCACTTGCCCCTTGAACTTGAGCACAAGGCCTACTGGGCCTTGAAACATGCTAATTTTGACTTGCAAACCGCGGGTGATCACCGTAAAGTTCAATTGAATGAATTAGTCGAACTTCGTGATCAAGCCTATGAGAATTCTTTGATCTACAAAGAGAAGACAAAGAGGATTCATGATGCTAAAATTAAAGATCGTGTCTTTAATGTTGGTGACCGAGTCCTTCTTTTCAATTCTCGATTAAAGATTTTCTCGGGCAAGTTAAAAACCCGTTGGTCTGGACCATTCACCATTACCCAAGTTTTTCCTTATGGAACCGTTGAGCTTGCTCAAAATGACGGTCCCAATTTCAAGGTGAATGGTCATCGTATCAAACATTATTTTGGAGGGGACATACCACCCATGGTTGTCCCGGATCTCCAAACTTTCCCCAAGGACGATTAAATTCGGGGATCGAGTCAAGCTCATGTGACTCGGTAATCAAAAACAAGCGCTTCGTGGGAGGCACCCCGTGCTTATCCATCTCAGCTTTTTAATATCTATTTTCTAAGAATAACGTTAGGTGAGGGGGGCGACCCTTTCCAAACTCGTGTTTTCGTGGTTGTTTGTGAATGTTCAGGAATTTCCCCGAAGTTTGAAGACTCTCGTGCTCGTGGTTTGTCGTTCTCTCCACTCGAGTTTCATCCTTCGCTGCTCTATCGGAAATTCACCATATCCTAAATCTTATCGACTAACGTTTATCTCTTGGCATACTTAAGAAACGGCCTTAGATATTTACGTAGGATTACCTTTACCCTTAAAACATTAAGGACAATGTTTCACTTTAGTCTGGGGGGGGTGAATCTTCGATTCGATTTGACCTGTACCATAGTCTGAGCTGTTTAACTTGCGCAACTCCGTTTTCCACCAAAAATTTTAAATTTTGTCACCTCTTTATAATGTAAAAAAAAAAAAAATATATATATATATATATATATATATATATATATATATATATATATATATATATATATATATATGATATGAATAATAAGATTTGACACCTTGTTTTGACTTTCCTACCGGCGAGAGTAGAAATAAATGTTTCGACTTGACCGGGCGTGTTGAGCCCTAGCTTGTTTCCCTTAACCAATATAATCATAAGATTATGGCTAAGCATCCGCGGATCTCATTACTTGGGATTTTAAATTTGCGGAGATCGAGGAATGATAGAGTTTATTTAGAAGTTTCGTGCTATACACGGATCGCATTACTGGGATTTAAAAAACCCACGAGAGGTACTTGTGGCCTCCTTGTTCCCATCAGCAACGTCACCAATATATAAATAGATGTCTAGGATTAATTAAGTGTATACGGTTTGGGCAATACTTAGTTTTTTCTCGTTCCCAACAAAATTTCTGCATATGAGGATTTGGTACACATAGGGGTACTGCCAGTGTTACGGTAAAATAGACTATTGCATCTTGCCGGTTCGCAGCCGATGTTGTGATCTTAGTAAAAGCCGTAGGACTTGGGGTTTGGCATATGATTATGAATATCAATAATAATAATCCAAAGCCAAATAAAAAGGCAGAGGAATCCAAAGCTGTAAAAAAGCAAAGGATATAATCCGAAAGTCATAATAAAGCTCTTGCATCTTGGCGGCTCAAAACCGTTGATTGTAATTGAAATAAAGGACTAAGGACCAAATATTATTAAAGTGCTTATAGTTATGCAAAAATGCCAAGCTTCGACTCCGGGGGTTTCCCTAATAAAAAGCTTCCGTTTCGGGTATCAAACATGGTATGTCTCGGTCGTAAATAAAAAGGGAGCCCCTACAAATCGTGTTAAATCAGAGACCTTCATGTGGACCCGACTTTTGTATGCAGAGATTTTCGAGGGAAAGTTTGGAAACTACTTAGCGTTCAAATTTTGTGCTCTTATCGGACTAACAAATATCAAAACGAGAAAATATGAAGCAATTCATTTCTCAACAAATTAAAATCCTGAGATACAAAACATAGGACCTGGGAACAAGAGGTAATACACAAGTAACTTTTGTGGGCAGTGTTAGCATCTAACTTCTAGTTAAACAATGATCTCGATTTTACGCTTAGTTTGGGAGCTTGTGAAAAATCAAGGATGACGATTTTTATCCGTATGGTCTCTTCTCCGTGAGAAGTGTTTCTACTCGTTGACCCTGAAAATTATCAACAGATATGAATTGGTAATGAAAGTCAAAATAAACCGTCACATATAAAAATGAAAAATACAAAAAAAAAAAAAAAAAAAAAAAAAAAAAAAAAAAAAAAGTAGTAGTAGTTATTATTTATGAAAAATCGGAAAACGGAGCGTTTTTGAGAATAAATGATTTTACTATCTCTTTTGAAAGTCATTGCTACTTTACAACGTCAGTAAAGAGAGGTTTTGAAAAACTATTTATCTCTTAAGCATGAGGTGATGACATTGCGTGAGGGCACGGCAATACCTTAGTCTGGGGGATTTTGATGAGTGCTTAATCACTCATCCTTTTTAGGCCTTAAATCAGACCAAAAATACCAAATACTAACCTTAAATGCCAAGAGAACGTGTGTTTTTGTATTTGTGTGTGTGCAGGTACGAATATGTGAAAACTGAACGAAAACGAAGCAAAACCGACAAAAACGAGCACGAGATTGGAAAAAGGTCAAAAGCCGTAGCCGGGGAAGCTAAATGATCAAAGATTGCTCAGAATATCATTTGAAGCCCTCAGAGATTCAGGAAGTTTAATTTTGGTCCTTGGAAGAAAACTTTGGAAGATTGGCAGATTTAGTCCCTGCATTTTCAGAGTTTGGCATTTATGGTCCTTAAAGCAAATTTGAAGAAAATGGCAATTGTGGTCCTCCATCAATCAGGGAATTACAACTTCAGACCTTGGGATAATATTTCAGAGTTTACAGAATTGGTCCCTACAGTTTTCACATTTACAATATTGGTCCTTGTCTTCAATAATACTACTAAGCCTAAATTACACAAACCGGATCCATATAAATGGCCCATACACCCCAACAGCCCACCATCTACCTTTATATACCCCAAGCCCAATGCCTAACTAATACACCCGGCCCAACATCCAACCTTTACCCGACCCAAAAACATTTATTACCTTTTAAATTAACCGCCCCCTAAAATCCTACCCCGTTCCCAGAATTACTGTGGACCCTGGAACCCTAATTCCTAAAACCCCAAAATTACCCTAATTACCTTGATTGGGTAATACCCATGGACCAATAAGGTGACTAGAGCATCTTTTGTGCACGATGGAAGGAAGGACACAGAGGGTGGACGTGGACCAATGGTTGAGGCTCATTACAATCGTGCTCCATTACAAGGATCAATGGACCACAGAGGCTGCTTTATGATCAAGATTATATTCAATGGCCAAGATTGAAGCTCCTCATCATCATCTAGAACCCTCTAAACCCTAGATGTTAGCTTATAAATACCCCCCTCCTCTCATTGTAATAGGTGTGGAGTTTCTTATAAAGTTACTCTGCCAAATTGTTTTGTAAACTTTTATTAATGAAAAAGCATTTTTCTTGTTTCATTTCAGTTCTGTCTTAAGTTATTTACTTATTGTCTTTTATTGCTTATTGCTTATTCATCTTATTTATTGTCTTATTTACTTTAAAGCAATTTCATTTCTTGTTATTTATTTAGTATTCATTTTCTGTCTCATTTCTTTATTGTTCTTGTTGTTTACTTATCAAACAAAAAAACCAAAAAAAAGTAGAAAAACTCATAAAAAGCAAAAAAAAATATTGTTCACTGTTTCAATTTTTTTGATCTTCTTCTTTGTTGTTTTATTGTGGTTTCAAGGTCATTTAAGCTTCTATAGCTTTTAGTGATCATTGTAACTTCTTTTCTGTTCCAAAATTGCTAAGACTTAAAAAAGTCAACAAAAGTCAAACCTCAGCTTATTTCAAATAAGCTGAGGCTTGTGGTGGTTTAAGACAGTCAAAAGGTGACCATTGGCCTGTCTAAAGACAGGCTTGCATAGTGAAACCCCTCTGTTCTAGCTGAGGGGTCTTGATCTTGTGAGTACCTTTTCTAATTTCTCATTCTCTTATATCTTGTTGCTAGTATAGTGTAGATCTGATCATAGTTGCTTATTGGTATTGATTATTGCTTATTATAGCTTTATATTGCTATTTGGTTGCTGTTTCATAGTATTTGAGTATCTTTGGTGCTACTTGTATATTTAACTGTTTCATATAAAGCAAATCTGTGGATCTTTGTTTTTGGCTTATGTGATGATATTGATCTTTGATTCTGGTCTAAATGAGGTTCATGGATCATGTTGAATGTTTGTGAATTGGATTCAAAAGTTTTGTGGTCACTGTGGTGAATTCTGTGTTGAGTAATACCCATTAAGGGGTGTTTGGTTTGTGTTTGTTTGGTTAGTATAAGCTTGATTCAGTAGGTTTTAATAGTTCACAAAGTTTACTTAGGATAAAATAGGGTAAGTTGATACATAAAATTAGTAGGTTTTAGTTTTAAAAGTCAAATCATCAACTAAGTTAGCATAACTGTTAGTGTAAACAGAATTGGGGTTAGAAATCTTTAAGTTAGTAGCTTATAAGTTAGTAGTAGCTTGTAGTAGTCTTTACATAGCTTATTTACAACTTATTAATCAATTAGAAGTAACCAAATCTCACTTAAGTCAACTTTCTGTTTTCATAAAAAGGTCAACCAAAGCTGAGTAATCAGATTTTGATCAAAAGTTTGGAGGTTTGCTTAGAGTTCATTAGAGATTGGAATTTGTTGAAACTTGTTATTTTGAAAAGCCCAATACCTAATCTTCATATTTGAAAAAGAAAATTTGATTTTGAACCACAATTGCTTATCAGAAAAGCTTATTAAAGTCTGCTTGTTGAACACTAAATTGCCCTGCACCACAGGCTCAGGCCTTTGTTCTTGGGCAATTTTAAGTCATCAAACTTGTTCCAAGATTGAAGTTTAAGGGTGATTTGTATTCCTGGGTTGGTAGAGTACAATTTTGTTCCAAAAAGTTTCACTCAAGTGCTTATTTCCACTGCTTATTGAGCCCTTCTATTTGTGCCATTCTACCTTAATCTGTTTTGCTTATTTGGGCTGCTACAGCTTATTTTAGACCTTAAGTTGAAATTTTTGGTTGAGATAAGCATAATATGGTCTAGTGCATCTGTTTCAAGTGTTGTTTCACTTCTGCTTATCTTCTTTAGCTTATTTCTCATCTAAAGTGCTTAATAGTGGCTTATTTGATCATAACTTGAGTTCCTGTTGATCTTAACACTTCTGATTGTTGTTACATGTTTATTTGAGTACTGAAATCAATTGGTGAAAGTTTGGTTAAGATTTGGTCAGAAGTGCTTATTAATAAGCACTTTTATAAGCTGTTTTCAAAGCATTAAGCACTTACAGTGCTTATTTTTCAAGTTTGATATTTTTCTTGGATTCAGAACATAATTTTTGATTTTCCCTGAAATTTTCAGATTTTTCCAAGTTCATTTGCTATTTTTCTTATTTAATTTTCCTTTTTAATCATTTTTAATTACTTTTTAATTATTAAAAAAATACAAAAAAATCAGAAAAAGCCCAGAAAAATCCAAAAAAAATATTAGAAAATTATTTTTAGTTGTTTTAGAATTTTAGAAAGTTAATTTGGATTTTTCTCACTTTTATTTCATTTTCTTTTGATTTTTAAATTAGATAAATAGTTTTTAATTCATAAAAAATTATAAAAAAGTCAAAAAAAATATTTTTCTTTTTCTCAAAATTTTCTTTTATCATTTTTGATTTTTAGAAATTATTTCCAAGTTCGTAGGAGTCGTGTAACTTAAAACTCGCGTTTTATTTCGTACGTTAACGTTTAATTAACGTTTTAGCGCACGGTTTCGATTTTACGTGACGTTTTTAGTTTCCTTAATTGCAATACGTGTTTAAGTGATTAATTGTGCTTTATTTGCTATATCATTAGTGTAATCTCATATATATCACTTTGTACCACTTTTCACGACACGTTTTCCGAATCGACAATTCGGAATTCCATTCACCCTTCACACGGAATACGACCTCGGGTTATCCGTATTTCTTTGCGGATCTCTTGAGCTTACTATATCTATACTATAACTTGATTTGTCACGAATCATGTTTGCTTAGATGTAATGAAACCTAGATGTTGATTATAGGTTGATTACTTGTTTATAGTTGTAATGGATGAATGATTTCAATGTTAGGCTTAAGAAAACTGGCATATCTCCATTGTGTAACTTGCTTGAACGTCTAAAGAAACATGAACCGATGTGTACTAGGTTTTTATGATTGTATTTAATGCATGAGCGAATTCTAGTGATCCCATGTTAGGAGCTTCTTAGCCGGCTCGACTTAGGAGTGAAGTAGGAGCTTATAGGATTGGGGAAGTAAGTACGCCACCCCATGAATGATATTAAGGAATACAAACCGTCATCCACGCAACTGTAACAAGTAATTAACCTGTAAAAGATATCTAGGGAGTAGTGAAACCTAAATAAACACAATTCTCCCATATATTGCTCACACCACTAGTTTAATTTAGTTTATTTTCATTTTTAGTATTTTATTTTGATTGCATCTTAGTAGTTGGGTTAGTTGATTAGCAACTAATTCCGCCCAACTCCTTCAAAACCGAGATTTTTAATTACTTTCATAAAATATAAAAATACAAAAAGAATCATCCCTCATCTCTAGACCTAGTCTTTAGGTTTTCTAATCCTAGAGACACTATTCCCAAGTTGAACGATCAATCCCCCAGTACTTGTCACTATACTATACTATAACGATCAGGTACACTGCCTGGTGGGGGTTGTAAGCTTCTCGAGATCCCTCGAGAGGTAAAGCCTGGTGCAATTCCCACGCATCACTACGCTAGTAGACAAGAATGTTGGTACAAATTCATCCAAATTAGCCCCTTTGACTTGTATTACAAGTGATGGCAAGGCTGATTTGAGTCTCTCCAATGGATCAGAACTGCCATTAACTAATAATACTAGTGGAATCGGTGTGAAATCGGTCTCTTATGCGGGTGCAACTTCTTCTGATCCAAAGAAACATGTGTCTAATTTTCGTAGGTTGGAATGTAACAACAAAAAGAATGGAGTTGATCTTTCTGTCCCAATGAAAGTAGAGGAAGAAGTGAATATCAGATTTGAGAATACGCTTTATGGGTATTTTATTGGTCAATGCCTTGCTTTTCCTGTTGTGGATTACTATGTACGTAACACATGAGCTAAGTATGGTTTACAGAAGGTTATGATGAATGCCAAGGGGTTCTTTTTATTTAAGTTCAATTCGAAGAAAGGTGTTGATGATGTCCTTGAAAATGGTCTGCGGCTGATTTGAAATGTCCCTATTATCCTTAAACCTTAGACCCTGAACACCAACTTACTTAAAGAGGATTTGACCAACATTCCGGTGTGGGTTAAATTCCATGATGTTCCCCTTGCTATGTTTTCTGATGACGGTCTTAGTCTTCGTGCTACATTGATTGGCCGCATTTTATGAGGGAGTTGACAAAAAAAACCGTTTACTAGACTCAAAACAGAAGATGCTTATCAGCACGTGGAAAATGTGCTCTACATTACTAGTCTATTCAATATTCCGGGTGTTTCTCATGACGTAGTCATGCTCCGAGTGTTCCCTATGACACTTTCCGGAGCCGCAAAAAGATGGGTTGATAGGTTGCCAGCTGGAACCATCAATACTTGGAATCTCCTCAAGAAGAGCTTTATTCAACGCTTTTGCCCTCCTTCTCGAACAGCAAAACAATTGGAGGAGATTCTCAATTTCAAACATGAGGGCAATGAAACAATGTACCAAGCTTGGGAACGATACAATGATCTTTTTTACAAGTGCCCAACACATTATTTGAACAACCAGTAGAAGGTGAGCTTGTTTTATAAAGGCATCAATATCGCAACTGGACGAATGATTGATTCCCAAGGACCTATCCCTGGAATGACACCTGCTCGAGCCTTGGATGTAATTCAAGAAATGGCTAACCACTCAAAAAAATGGCACGATTAAGGTAGCACCAGGAGTACCTGGGAAGGATTAGAAGGTATGAACGCCCTTACTAATCAACTTGAGAACCTAGGAAGGGAAATGAAGAAGCTTAAGGAAAGGCATTCATGCTATCCAAGTTGGATGTGATATTTGCGAAGGGGCCCACCTCGTAAAAGATTGCCCACTAAGCGAAAATGATAAAAAGGTCGAGGAAGTTAAATACGGGGATGGAAGGCCTTTACAGGGTAATGGTAACGAATATCGAATGGGTGCACAAGGATTTAATTCCATATTCAACAACCGGCCAACCTATGGTGAGAGGAGACCCTCTCTCGAAGAAACCATCAGCAAATTCCTGGAAGAATCGGCTAAAAGAGAAACCAAAAGAGAACTTTGGCTAAACAGTTTTCAGCAAGAAATGGAAGCCAATTTAAAATCTCATGACGAGACTTTGAAGAACCATGAAGCTAAAATCGAATTGCTATCAAAAGATATGCAGGAACAAATGGTGATCGAGAAAGCTAAGGTTTGTGTTGCTACACCTTTGCTCAAGGAATATATTGATATTATCCCTGAAGAACCTGCGCTTAACAGAACCGAGTTACGCCGTAACACTAGCCAGATATTATGGCGTAATGAGGAATCAGACAAAGAAATAGTTGGCAGTTCCAAGGAAAGTACTCCGGCAAATAAAGAAGAGCTGAAAATTGTTACTGGTAAAACCTACGTACAACATAGGAACCCACCTAAGGTTCCATGTATTCTTGAATATAGATACCATTGTGAGTGTCTATTCCCGTTGAGAACAAGTGGTCTTATGACCTATGGCCTTCATGCGACCCGAACAAAGAGCTTTGTGATGGAGGTGGAAATGAAGAAAGATTGAGGGGTCACAAACATTTGTGGACGTCACCTCTTGATCAATTTCGGAAAAATTTAAAATGGAAAGGGACAATATCCTTTGATGAATGGGTACAGATAGCCTATGGGAACGTTGATAGGGATAAAAAGTTTGAAATATGGGCAGAAGTAAACTGCATCTACGATAACAACTTACCAATTGATAGCAATAGAGACCCAAGTGAAAAGGGTAAAGAAGAAATTGGAAAGGAACACTGGTGCGAGAAGATTAGGATCCATAATAACAACGGAGAATCATTCTGGGCATCTTGCAACCCCTATAGTGATACATGAAATGGTGGAAGTAGTGAAGAATGAATTCAAGATGCATCAAACTATTAGAGATCTACCAATGATGCTGAAAGGTGCGAGTTACCATGGGTCGACCATTAAGTTTTGACAATTGGGTTAAAATAAGGTATGGTAAGGTTGACTCCTTAACTAAAGAAAAGATATGCAAGGAGTGTTTTAAAGATGAAAACGATGAGGGAAGTTTGGATTCACCAGATGAAGAAGTGAAAAGTTACACGGTAAGTATGAACGAGGATAAGGAACTACAAGTCCTTGACCTCATTAAAGACAAACTTGACAATAATTGGTACAAAAGTACGGAATCAGATGATGATGATCTTGACGGAATGGTAGAATACCTTGATCTCCAAGGATACGTTCACCAATTTGGACGACGAACCCTACGAGCAACGCAGTATAAGTTGTTCGGGATCCCGTACAAGAAACCTCCACCCATTCATGCTGAAACATTCGAGGTTACTAGATATTCAATCGGTCCAGATGAAAAGTTCACTAAGATTGTTAGTCAAGGGAAGAAGGAGTTCTCACGAACATCCGCGAATGTAGCATGGATCCGCCAGAATTTGATGAAGGAGATGGACGAGCTTGGACAAGTTTGCCGACCACCCACGTGATGACCCATGGGATTGAGTCTAACTTAAAGACTTGTTAATAAACATAAGTACTCTTACGAGAGACAACCCGTATTATCCTTTCCTTTTCTTTATTTTTGTTGGTTTGTATGGTTGTTTTGTATTTTTGCAGGAATTGGAGCTTGGGATGCGAGAGAATCTGTTTACTGCAGAAACTAATGCTCTTGGATCAGCAGTTAGGTCGTAACGTAATCTTATGACTACGCAATAACCATCCTTACGTAGCTGATCACTCCAAGTTTACACTGACTATGGTGTAGCTCAATTCCATGACTATGTTGTAACACCTCTTTGAGGTGTAATCCTTAAAATATTTTCAAACATATTAAACTTGTATTATTAACTAAATGAACTTTGTGGGTGTATTCCCTGTAAACCCTCACGAGACTAAACTCGTCCACTTCGGACACCAAGTGGTTTAAAAGGCTTGTTGCATACGCTAAATGCAACTGTGATTCCTACGAAAGTGAGTTAGGATTTTCTATGTTTTTGTTTTTGTTTTTGTTTTTGTTTTTATAGATTTATGCTTGTGGTAGTGACATGATTTCAGGGAAACGGAGTTTGCTCATGGAGGCTAGTTGAAGGCACGAAGATTTCTCGTGATCCTTCTTTAATTTTTGGAGCAAATTTCAGGGAAGTTCTCGCTCTAATTCTACCTTCTCTTCACATTTAATTTATTTTTAGCACAAAAGGGACTTTGTACATTTCAAGTGGGGGGACGCGAGTAGAATTACCTTGAACTTTATTTTACCCTCATTTTTCTAGTTTATTTTGAAAATTTTTGCCATTTTTAAACCTTTGACATGTTTTTCTTAACCGAACTAGAATAGACCTTAGCCGAGCACATTTAACCCTTGTATTAATATGGTGAGGTTTAGCCTATTCAGTTTCACCCTGCTTACCCAAATCCACCTAAATATTGAGTGTACTGGTAGCTTTGTAGACTTTAGAACTTGGCTTTTACATCATTTCAAGTCCATTGACGAGTAATGTGGCAGACACATTTAGAAGGGACAGTTTTAAAAGGCAATGTTTTAGGATTATCACCTAAATAGCCTTATATGTGTGCGTTTATCGATTAGTCACCTCGACCTCTCAAGCCCTGTGTAAACCCTTTTTGTTGCACTCATCTTTAGTGCAAGATACCCCTAGTATACCCTTTTGAGCCATTTCTTTCGGTTCTCACCCATATATATTGTTTCAATACACCATTACACCTTAGCCTACCGTGTAGTCTAGTTTATGATTGGGAAGTCATTGTTTGCCCTAGTTCGAGGTCTAAGTGGAAGAATTTGGGAATCATGCCTACACCAAAGACACATCATTGAAGATCATTTGAAGGCCCCCCATATCATTTGTGCGCATAATGACGTCCTCTGATGACACATTTACTTGTTATGATCCAGTTCTTGCGTTTTGAAGTTTAGACCTTGGGTGAACGGTAAATGGTGATGACTTAGTTGTAGGCTTAGACTATTTGCTTGTTGTTTTTCATTTTACACCCATTATGTGAAATCCCATGTCTATTCCTACCCTTTAGTCGTGAAGCGTGCTTAGGTGAAGGAATCGAGCAGGTCTTGGTGTCTTGCCCAGCATTCTGGTCATGTATCATTGCCTTTGTCACTTTCGCCATAGCATGTTAGTAACGACACCACACCCTTAACCTTATATATGTTTACCCAATGTTGCCTTCAAGGATTGTTCCAACCTTAGCTCTAGTGGAGGAGTTTTGTATAACTGCCAAGCCTATGATAGAATACATACTATGACTGAGCAATGAGTGATCACCCCAAAAATTGACACTTAGAATATAGAGAGAGTGACTGTTTGTTCCCCTTTTCGTGAGGTGTTCGGCTTTGAGAAATTCTAGCATAGGATATTTTTAAATTCATATTTCCCGAGTAATATTGGGGGATAACTTTTTGAGAATAATTCTAATAAGGTCTACTTGAGGGCAAGTAGAGTTCAAGTGGGGGGATATTTGATGACATCAAATAATCCTGATATTTAAGTGTCAATTTCCCCCTATTATGCTCATTTATATTACTGATTATGTGGATATATACTTTGATTCCTTTATATTTTGTATCCAGGTTACAAGTGAGCATAGGAGCTAAAGAGACGAGGAAATTGGAAAGAACGTGCAAAATATAGACAAATCCAAGTATGCTGGAAGAAGCTACAGTGTAACATCATCTCTCAACTACGCTGTAGCTAGGATTTCAACTGAGAAGACCAAGTCAACAATGATCAAGAGTTTACGGCACAACCAATTGCATGTTTTACGCCGTAACAAACACAAGTCTTATGAATCCTTAGATCTGAAGACTATGCAGTAACACAACTCTGGATTTACGGCGTAGCAACGTGTACGAGAGTAGTCCTAGCTCAAGAATTAACTTACGACGTAACACATAATTTGGATTACGATGTAATGAAGACTATGAGAGTAATCTGAGATCCGAGAAATTATCTATGGCGTAACGCACATGGAGATTATGACGTAGACAGAACCCTAATATCATTTTTACGGCGTAACATTTCATCAATTACGCTGTAACCTTCAGATCTGGATAAGATTACACTAGTTACGGCGAAACACATTTCTTAGTTTGAATCATCAAGAATCTTCATAGTTTGAATCATCATCATCTTTCAGCATCTGCATCATCAATGATATCATCCAAATGAATATGTGTATGAAATCGAAAATCCAAAAGGATGATACGAAATTGAATTTTGGCTCTCTCTAGCAACCTAATCCCTAACTCTCCTTAAAATCATTTTTCTCAAATCTGCTTAAACTATTGTGATTCTTGTATCGATATGTTATTGGTATAGATTAACATACGTGATTCTCTCTACCTTTATCAGATTTGTTGCTTTAATCTTCACTGTTTTTAGGTTTATTGTTAATTCGATCTTTAGGGTTTCGTTTTTAAGTTCATAAACCGATCTTCATAATCGGTTTTCTTCTAATCGGTTGGGGTTCTTTGGGTTATTTAAAGTTGATTACACTTATTCAATTTATATTTGATTCAATTTACGATCGACTATATGGCTGGTCGTTAGTTTATTTGCGTGTTCATGCTTAAAACCCTAACTAATTAAGTTTGGTTTTACTGTTCTATTGGTGTGTTCTTGTTTTATTGTACGTGGGATTAAGGGAGATGAACAAGGGTTTTCTTAATAAGTTACATGCGAGTTCTGGTGATTCTACTTACTTGACCGAACGCATAATTGATGATAAAGGAGAGATGGAGAGTGGTGAAATGCCTTTACGTAATGTGACAATTCAGGATATTGCTAAGACTTACAATGCTACTATTGAAAGTCTTACGAACAGTGAGCCTAATGCTAGTAATGGTGGTGATGCTATTCACATTGTGCAAAGCCCTGTTGTTCCTGATGTTAGTGCACCTTCCAAGGATGTGAATGTGAGTGTACCTGTCTCTACTACTTCTCATGGATCTAATCAGACTATACATTATTCGACGGGTCCTATTATTACTGATTGGAGTATTGATGATGGTGATATTAACTTGTCTACGCTAGTAGACAAGAATGTTGGTACAAATTCATCCAAATTAGCCCCTTTGACTTGTATTACTAGTGATGGCAAGGCTGATTTGAGTCTCTCCAATGGATCAGAACTGCCATTAACTAATAATACTAGTGGAATCGGTGTGAAATCGGTCTCTTATGCGGGTGCAACTTCTTCTGATCTAAAGAAACATGTGTCTAATCTGCGTAGGTTGGAATGTAGCAACAAAAAGAATGGAGTTGATCATTCTGTCCCAATGAAAGTAGAGGAAGAAGTGAATATCAGATTTGAGAATACGCTTTATGGGTATTTTATTGGTCAACGCCTTGCTTTTCCTGTCGTGGATTACTATGTACGTAATACGTGGGCTAAGTGTGGTTTACAGAAGGTTATGATGAATGCCAAGGGGTTCTTTTTCTTTAAGTTCAATTCGAAGAAAGGTGTTGATGATGTCCTTGAAAATGGTCTGTGGCTGATTAGAAATGTCCCTATTATCCTTAAACCTTAGACCCTGAACACCAACTTACTTAAAGAGGATTTGACCAACATTCCGGTGTGGGTTAAATTCCATGATGTTCCCCTTGCTATGTTTTCTGATGACGGTCTTAGTCCTCGTGCTACATTGATTGGTACGCCAAAAATGTTAGATGCTTATACTAGTTAAATGTGTAAGGAATTTTGGGGCCATAGTAGTTTTCCAAGGTGCTTGATTAAAGTTAAGTTGGATGGGGTACTTAGGGACAACATAACTGTTGAAATTCCCCTACTTGATGGGTCGTGGTCGACTATTGAGAAGATACGGGTGGAATACGAGCGGAGGCCACCTCGATGTGATACGTGTAAGATCTTTGGTCACACTCTTGTTGAATGTCCAAAATTTGTTTTACCCCCTACTCAGCCTTCTAAGAGTGGTAATGATGGTTTTCAAACTGTCAACAACAAGAAGAAGGGTAAAGAAAGTGGTTCAACTAATACGGGTCAAGGAGGGTTTACTAAACCTACTTTGCGTAAGAAGTTCATTTATCAACCCAAAAAGCCTCCCCCTGAACCTAAGAAAGTGGATGTCAACTAGAAGAAGGCTGCTGATGTGCCTAGTACAAGTGGAACGAATATTGCTACATCTAATCAGTTTGATTCCCTTTATATGGTTGATACTGATGATTTTGGTATTCCTACTAAGGAAGTGACTTTCGATGTGGTGTCTGGATGTACAGTGGAAGCTAGATAGGATGGGTCTTTTATGACTGCTACTAAATCACAAGAACCCATTGTGCATGAACCGAAAGAGAAGGAACAGGTTGGGACTTCTAAACCTAGTGCTTTTTCTTCCCCGCCTACTTCTTCTACTAAGAGGGGTAACCCATTCTCTAAGGTGGGAGAGATCGTTGTGTCTGATGGTGATGATGAAGAGGTTGTTAACACGTTTGATGAGTCTGGTAACCTATTTGGTGGTGGTCACGAGCGTGAATACGACTATGATGGATATGATTACGATGACTATGCGCAGCAGGTTTATAATCTTCCAGGGAATTTGGATGCTTTTAATGCCATGTTTGGCACTAAGCTTCAAGGTCTTAGGAAGTAATTTTATTTCATCATTGTCTTTTATTATCATTTGAGTAGTGGTTGGTTTTCTTTTTAGAAAATATGTAGTATCTTGTTATGTAAGCTTTTTGCCTATGTAACTGATGAGGCGAAAAATGAACCACTTTTAGGAGGTCATTTAAGCCCGGAATTGAATTTATTTGATCAAATATTGCCCTAAATCGTTCCTTTTGTGATTTTAGGTACTTTGGGAGTGAATTATGGAAAAGGAAGCAATTCGGACGTTTTTGGAGCATAAAAGTGAAGAAAACGGCAAAGACTTAATTTTCCATGCTAAGAACAGTACTTGACGGCGTCAAGAGGAAGATCATGACGGCGTCAAGAGTAAAAACCATGACGACCCAGTGAAATCCTGAAGGGCGTCAAGACAATTTTTGGTGACGGCCTGCATAAGGTGTATACATGACGGCGTCAGACCCAGATCTAGGCAGTCCGAGAAAATATTTGGCGACGAGATGACGGCGTCAGACTTTTGTTCTTGACGCCATCACCTATCAAAATCTATATATAGTTTTCTATTTTTCATTCATTAAAAAGGAACGTGTGTGGAGAAAACTAGGGCCGAACTTTGTAAACCCTAGGTCATATTTTACAGTGTTTTCAAGGGTTTTCACCCCTTGAATCCTTTCATGTTCAATTGAGATAAGTCTTCTTTTAATTCAATCAATATGTCTATGTGTTGTTTGAATATATCTTATGCTTGTCTTGATTTCAACATGCTAGACTAGATCTATCTTGTGTTTGCTTAGATCTAATGAAACCTAGATGTTAATTATGTGTTGATTACTTGTTTATGGTTGTATTGGATGAATGATTTCAATGTTAGGCTTAAGAAAACTGGCAGATCTCCATTGTGTAACATGCTTGAATGTCTTAGGAAACATGAACCGATGTGTACTAGGTTTTATTGGTTGTATTTAATGCATGAGCAAATTCTAGTGATCCCATGTTAAGAGCTTCTTAGCCGGCTCGACATAGGAGTGAAGTAGGCGCTCATAGGAGTAAGTACGCCACCCCATGAATGGTATTAAGGAATACAATCCATCATCCACGCAACTATAACAAGTAATTAACATGTAAAAGATATCTAGGGAGTAGTGAAATCTAAGAAAACACAATTCTTCCACATATTGCTGACAACTCTAGTTTAATATAGTTTATTTTCATTTTTAGTATTTTATTTTGATTGCATCTTTAGTATTGGGTTAGTTGACTAGCAACTAATTCCGCCCAACTCCTTCAAAACTGAGATTTTTAATTGCTTTCATAAAAATATAAAAATACAAAAAGAATCATCCCTCATCTCTAGACCTAGTCTTTAGGTTTTCTAATCCTAGCGACACTATTCCTAGCTGAACGATCAATCCCCCGGTACTTGTCATTATACTATACTACATCGATCAGGTAAACTGCCTGGCGGGGGTTGTAAGCTTCTTGAGATCCCTCGAGAGGTAAAGCCTGGTGCAATCCCTACGCTACCAGTAACGGGCTGAGATATGGGACTCACCCATATCCTTTATACTTAAACGCTTTTTTGGAGTAATATCTTTACCAGGTCTTTTGACCTTTTACCCAAAAAAAAATTATTCGTAATGGTTTGTCTAATCATAAATTACGAAAATGTTATTGCAATCAATTAAGTAACGATATTATTTTTGATTTGATGTATGAATATCGATTTTTAATTTTTGACTATATTGTTGTTTGTGTTGATTTTTTGGTTAGGGTTTAGTTTGGGGATCTAGAGAGAGAATGGTGTGTGTGTGTTTAGATGTGTTGTATCAAATGAATATGTTTTTAGTGATGCTGCCCAATTTCCCCCCATTCAATGCTGAGAATACAGAATACGTTTTAGACTATTGGATCAGATGAATTTCCACGTGGCGAATTTAGAGGTATTTTTTGTTAGAGATGGCTTTTCAAAACCATGCTTTATATAGTTAGTAGACAGATATGTTATTTAATTATTAACAGCCATAGTATTGCGAATTTGGTAGTGATAAATTTGGTTGGTTATTTTGATGTACCCATACAAGTTTGTCAAGTGGGAGGTAACCAGGTTTATAGGAATTGATATGATACCACTCAAAGGAAAAACACATTTATCAAAAGTTAAGTTGTCTATGTTTTTTCACGGAGGTTCACCTGCGATGACTCCGGGCTATCCAAAAGGGTAGTTGCCCTGTCGGCTCGTAATATTGAGTCAGAAACCAGGTATACCAAAATAAAGTTGTCAATGTTTTAGTGGTTCCCGTGCAAAGAAATGGTGTTTATGAATTTAGGATGAATTTTTCAAATGATAGTAGTTCCTAGCCGTGGTGATTTATAGGGAGGGCGGTTGATGCATTACACTTTTATTAACTCGAAAAGTAGGTTGATATAGTTTATATATGAAACGAGGTTTCATAGATAAATTTTAGGACCGAATTGGATGAGTGACAGAGATACATAGTTAGTAAGCCATGATAGTTGTCGATCGGTGTTGGTTTCTATACCACATCATAAAAAGTTAAAACACAATTTCTTTACTAGCCGAACAGGTACTTTTATTTGTGATCATAAATGAAATTTGAATGTTCGTTGATCATACCTCATAGTAGTACTAAAAAATTTAATGTTTTATATATTTACATAAAAATTAGGAAACATGAAGTTAATAAAACGCATTTACTTGAAAAGGTAATAAAGATTAATAATTTGAGATAGAAAAAATATAATCGTAAGAGCTAGTATTCAAAACATAAATTAACCTATTTTAATTTCAAATATATACAATTTTCATTCTCCAAACAATAATATATTGTCTTCTTCTGAAGATTTAGGAGGTTTAACCGCCATTGCAAAATTGGTCCCCAAGGACTAACAATGTAGCAAAAATCAGTTATTAGGGACCAAATGTGCAACAAAATTTTACATAAACCGTCCCTTCAGACCATCGTTCATTGTGAAAATCATCAATAATCATTGAGATTTAACTTTCGTTGGAAAATAGGTCCCTGAGAACTAACAATGTCATAGAAATCAGTTCTCGGGGACTATACATGTAACATAAATATGCATAAACCATCCATTCAAACTACCCTTAGTTTCAAAAATCATCCCTATGTGAATTACATAAATAGTCCCCACCATTTAACAACCGTTACGAAATCCATTCCAAAGAACCAAACATGTAACATAAGTTTACCTAATTGCTCCATGTAGTTTAATTACCTGATCTTGAAAAAATCATCCCTAAACTTTTATTCTTTGTGAAAATAAATATTTACTTAAATACTCCATACAATTTAACTCAAATTATGTAATTCGTCCCTAAAGACTACTTTTGTAACTTAAATTGACATAAATATTCCCTGACACATCAAAAATCGTTTGTAAGTTTAAAATTTAAAAATTATTTGTATAGGCTTCACACATGCTAGGAGTAAAAACTAAAAACCGATTTAAATGAAATTATTATACGTAAATTTTTCAGTGTAAAACCTCGTGTCCCACATCAAAGTGCGAATAGAAAATCCTCGTTAAGTTATTAAATATGATCATATTGGAACAAACGTGACTCGAGAAGATGATTGTAAATACGAACTAATCCCACGCTTTATGAGAACCAATTCGTTGTTCCGAAACCTTTTCTTTTTCAAAAGTAGGAGTAATTGAGGAGTGATTTTATATTTACATTATGAAACTGCGTTATGAAAAATAGTTAGGTATGTTTTTTAGGAAAGAAAAAATAGGTAGCTACGTGTACTAGGAAAGAAATATGAACAAAATAACAAAACACAATAAATGAGATAAGGGAAATCCAAAGTAAAGTCAAATTCGACTTACTAGATATAACTAGCGGTGGACCTAGGGGATCCCTAAGGGTTTATAGGAACCCGATGATGTTTGTCGCCTAATTCATATTTTCGCTGGGAACTCAATTTCTTCGAAAATGAACCTGGTCTTGAAATTGTGTGTCATACATATATGTGCATGTCTTGTTTAGTTAATCCATTAATATGTCAAAAGAAATACATGTCTTATTATTTTGTTTACCAATTTTAGTAAAATCATACATTTTAGTTTATTTTGTTTTCCTTTATACTCGTAAAAAAAATTGTGCGCATAGTGATTTAGAATCCTGGGTCCACCACCGGATATAACAATTCTATGGATAGATTAATAGTCTATATTAATCTCTCAGTTACACTTAAACTCAAATCATTAATTCTCTTTAAACTCAACTTTTATAACTTTTGTATATAGATTCTCAAAACTCAAACTTTTATATATAGATAGATGGATATGTGCACATATATTATTTCACAATTATTTTTATACACTTGGTATATACTCAAATGGAGTACAAATGCAACCGATCCAGTCTGTTGGCTTATTTTTTTCAAGGGTCAACTAGGATAAAAAGTTATATAATCTCTGTCGAAATAGTATTATACAATACTTATTTCAGGGATGATGCCGTCTGTTTGATTGAAGTGGTGAGAACTAATTTTAGTTTTAGGGTTTGTATTTTGGGGTAGATGGAATTTCATTTAAAAAAATTTAAAATTCACAGAGATATTCAATGGAGGATGAAGAAAAAGGCATTTCAGTAATTTCTGTTTGATCAAGGACAAAATCTGACCCAAAGTTTTCCCACAAGGATGTTGCCTGCACTTTCTGAACCATACGGATGAAATATGCAATTTGGCCAAATCACAAGGAAGATTTTTGCAATTTACTCTAAACGAAATTTGAAAGTTCATTGATCATATTAGTAATAAAAAATAAATAAATGTATCCATATATCTAGAAATTAGAAAACACAAAGTTATTAAGTCGTTTTTACTTGAAACAACAATAAAGACTAATAATTTAAGACATAGAAAGAATAAGCGTAAGAGCTAGTTTCAAAAACATAAAATAACATATTTTAATTTTAATTTTAAATATATACAATTTCAAGGAAAATGTACTATTCACCAAATAGTAATATCTTGTCTTCTTATGAAGATTTACGAGATTTAACTGCCATTGAAAAATAGGTCTCTAAGGGCTAACGATGTGACAAAAATCGGTTATCAGGGACCAAACGTGTAACAAAAATTTACATAAACTGTCCCTTAAGAGTATCTTTCATTGCGAAAATCATTAATATTCCATCAGATTTACTTTTGTTTCAAAATAGGTCCATGAGGACTAACGACATCACATGAATCGGTTATCAATGAAATATAAATAAATCGCCCCTTGAGACTACCCTTAGTTGCGAAAATTTTCATTATGTGAATTACATAAATAGTCCTACCGTTACGAAATCCATTCCTACGGACCCAATCTGTAACATAAATTACCTAATTGCTCCATGTAGTTTAATTACCTGAACTTAAAAAATCATCTCTAAACTTTTGTTTTTTTGAAAATAATTATTTACCTAAATACTCCATTCAATTTAGCTCAAATTACGCAGTTCGTCCCTAAAGACTACATTTGTAACTTAAACTGACATAAATAGTCCTTGACATATCAAAAATAGGTGATGAGTAACAACATGAAATAGTTATTACTTGTAATTCGAGGGTCAATTGTAATTTGAGGGTCATATATTAAAGATATCACCAGATGCTTCAAGAAGAGGTGATAAGTATATTAGTGGATAATTAGGCCCAAGCTCGGTTTGTGGGTTTTGGGTATTAGGGTTTCACTATTATATACAGTTTTCAATAATAAAGTTATACCTACGGGTTTACAATGTTCTAACATGGTATCAGAAAAGTTTGATCCTCAGACCTAGGTGGCTAAGTTGAGCCGCCTATTCTATGTCATCCCTTCAAACCCTAGCCGCCACTATTTATCAATTTTTAAAAAAAAAATCCAGCCGTCACTTATTTTTCTCCTAACCATGAAAAATCCTACTTCCCTAATCATCATCTTTTGTCCGTTGTTTTATCTTCTTTAATTATGTAACTTGTTTGCAAGTCAACTCTTATCAAAGTTACCACAACCTTTTGCCTTTGTTTAGTCCACTGTTTTATCTTCTCTAATTATGTAACTTGTTTGCAAGTCAACTCTTATCAAAGTTACCACAACCTTTTGTCTTTGTTTTCGTGCCTCGTTGCCTTAAAAAAAGGATCTGCTTGTGAAAGAAAGAAGTATGTTCGTGTTATTCTTCACTTTGCTTGAATTGATTAATAAAGAAGGACAAGAAACATTGATTGCTATTGGATGATAAAGAATAAGTGGTTGGGTATTGGAAAGCTACAGGAAAAGTCAAAGATGGGACAATCAAGACTAATAGAAGAAGTTGTGGTGGATCTTGTTTTGTTTATTAGTTATCGAGTTTATATTTTTTTTTCTTTTGTTCATTAAAAAAAGTTATAGTTATTTAATTGTTTGTTTTTGTTTTATGTCGAATAGGTATTAATTCCCGAGATGATTTTTGTTGGCGTCGAATCTATGGTTCTTATTCCCGAGATGACTTTTGTTGGTGTCGTATCTAGGGTTCTTATTCCCGAGATGACTTTTGTTTGTGTTGAATCTAGGGTTCTTATTCCCGAGATGAATTTTGTTCGTGTCGAATCTAGGGTTCTTATTCCCTACAGGACTGTTTGGGATTCTTTGGTTTATCCTTCGGATACTTTGGTTATCCGTAAACAAAAAAAATATGATACTTTGGGTTATCCTGTTTTATTTTGGTTTATTGTTTTATTTTGCTTTCTTAGTTTACTACTCCAGTTCGAGCTTTCGCGATTTCGCCACTCAAACTGAGGAGGAGTATTAGTGGATAATTAGGCCCAAACCCGTTTTGTAGGTTTTGGGTATTAAGGTTTCACTATTATATATAATGTTCAATAATAAAGTTATACCTATGGGTTTACAATGTTCTAACAAAGTAAACACTAGTTAGGGATTGTAGTAGTTTGAGGGTCAAAATAAATAATAAGTTTTGTGAGGGCTTGTAATAGAGAAGACTAATAAAAAGAAGGACTAAAGATGTAAATATGAACTAAAGAAGTGATAATGTTGCGTTGATATTAATGACGTCATTCATGACGTCATTCATGATGTAATTTATGACGTCAATTGGCTAAGAGGGAGTGGGAAAGGATCCGGTAATAAGATAAACTAAAATGAGAAGAATAAGAAAGATTTATAGCCATACATTTCAAATAAAATGAAGAATTTTAAGGGGAGATACATATATTTTTATAGGTGTATCTGAAATGAGTGGTTGTAGTTTATTCTCATAATTTTTATTTTTATTTTTTTCTCATTTGATCCAAACGCGGGAGGGAATTTCAAATATATATATATATATATATATATATATATATATATATATATATATATATAGGGAAGGGATCCAGTAAGAAGAAAAACTAAAATAGGAAGAATAAGAAGGATTTCTAGCCACACATTTCTAATAGGATGGAGAATTTTAAGGGGAGATGCATCTATTATTGTAGGTGCATCTGAAATGAGTAGTTGTGGTTTCTTCTTATCATTCTTATTTTAATATTTCTTCTTATTTGATCCTTACTATATATATATATATATATATATATATATATATATATATATATATATATATATATATATATGAAAAATATTAGCTACAATTAATTGTAGCCAATTGGCTACAATTTTGTGCTATAAATGTGGGTCCCTGATTTATTTTGTAGGTCCTGATTTTTTTTGTGAGTCCCTGATTCAATGCTATTGTATTTTTTATTAAGGATTGTGGCCAATTGGCTACAAAAATTGTAACCAAGCTATCCCCATATATATATATATATATATATATATATATATATATATATATATATATATATATATACACTAGCAGTGTCCTCGCGCGATGCGACTGCGGGTGTCATGTAATTTAATTTTTCTGCTAATGATTTATTTCATTTGTACACTTTTTAGCAATAGTTTTACTGAGTAGTTTGTTTTTTAAGGACTATAAGCAATATCAAAAGTTTGGTGAAACTTTACTTAGCCTGTATTATTATAGTATTTGTTTGTTTTTTGTGTTAACTATATTGCTTGGTTTGTACAACGTGTTCTTTTAATTGAAAAGGGTTGTGAAATTATCATTAATTAGCAGCTTGCATGATTTGTACTATGTATTTTAATACTTGTATTCATTATTAAATGAATGCTTTTAGATTGTACATTAATTATGCATCAATGAATTGTTAACATTGTATAAATACCTGTATTGCTGAAAATTAAGTTTTTTTAAGTTATTTAATGTTAGAAAAACGAGTTTAAGTTACTTGTATATTTAGTAAGAATACTTTTATTGCTGAATTTTAAGGCATTAAATGCTATAAAAAGGCTAAATGATTTCTAAGATAGTGAGATAAGATATAGGTATAGATATTATGATAGTGCATTATATATGAAAAATAGTTAGGTACGTGATGTAGGAAATAAATATGAACATAATAACATATAAGGGAAATCCAAAATATAAAAATTCTATTGGATATCATACCGATGGCCTTGGCTATTTGCATTATTGAATTTACACTTAATGTGGTACCAACTTGTCTCAAATATTGCATGTGACAATTAAAAAGTGTTGTCCGTAATTCGTACGTCTATATTCAATCCTCTTTAATGTTGGACACACTAAGGGGAAAGATTGACCATCATTTTCTTATTCCGGTAAACTACATGCAATTGGTTGCCACAATAAGGACGACCTTTTTTTTTTCAAAATATTTTTAACAACAAACTTAAATTTCATTAATAATTAAAAAATTACATAATAATTCAAATAAAATTAAAACATTATAATATTTATTAAAAACTTAAACTAATAATCTAATTCGTAGCATGCCTTGATTGAATCATTTGATCTCTTGCATCTTTTGTCGTTGTAGTTCAAGCAAAAATTGGTCGATTGATGTGAGATAAAATATGATGTCTTTTTTGTTAGTTTGTGGACAATATTTAATAGTCGCATGTCTGGTTCGAACTCAAGAGTATGGTATTGCATGCATTGCGTATGAGATTCAATAAATAATAATTAATATAATAAGTTATGATTTAATTATTATTTCATGTAAAATCACATAACATTCGTTAGTAAATAACGGTTGTTAGTCTAACGGTCGTTAATTAATAAAAGGAAGGACAAGAAAAGGAAACAAGCCAAGAGGAGGTTTTAGAACCTCTCTTGGGCTTGTATTCAGCCAATCACTCTTAAGAGGAGGTGATTAGGCATGCTTGTTCTCCAAGTTTTGATTAGTATAAATAAAGACCCTTGGTTTCAATATATACTAATAATTTTTGTGAAACCGAGCAAGTCAATTTTCTTCCTTTCTTCCCTCCTTCTTTGGCCGATCGATCACTTCCCATACTGGTAAGGGATTCGATTTTTGTTCTTTGAATAAGTGATTGATTTGTTACGTGATCAAGAAACTAGCATTCTAATTAAATCGCTAACAATACGCATGTACAAGGCCGTAGGATAAATCCCTCTTGGATTTTGTGTTTACCCAAATCAATTTACCCCTAAATAGATTATATAAACCCTAACTTTTTATGGTTTGTGATTCTTGATCTTCGATTCGCGTGGAAGCTAATAAGGTACGTTTACTATTTAATTTAAGGTTAATTAATTACATATGTTTGATCTATGTCTTCATCTGCGAGCTTTGTGTTTTATGTTTATTATATGAATGTCACGATAATATAATTCCAACAGTGGCATAACGAGCTGTTAATATGGTGTAATTAATTATCTAAACGCATAAAAATCGAATCTTGAATAATTGTTTGCATGTTTAACTAGGTTTTCTAGGTTTTGTTTTGAAAACCCTAATTTTTTATTTATGGATCGATCGACCTCCATTAATATATATATATATATATATATATATATATATATATATATATATATATATATATATATATATATATATATATATATATATATATATATATATTAGGTTTTGAAAATTATAGAAACCCTAGGTTGCATGCAATTTTTTATTTGTTTTGATAACGAATAATTGGACTTATGTCGTTAGTAAACGATCTTGTCACCTTGATTATGTGATAATATGTGATTATGTGAGATCCATGATGAAAACATACATGTTTTATGATGGATCTAATAATTTAATATATGATATTGTATGTATTAATTGTTAAGTGCATGTTGCATGCTTAATTGAACGATATATGTTAGTTAATTAAGGTTATTAGTAATTAAGTTTTGTATGACACACTAATTACCTAATATTTAATTATTTATAAATTTGAGGAAGACCTCATATGCATCGTTATTTTTTATTAACTTGTTTGCTTATTGTATATATTTATTGTAGGAATTAAGCAATCAATTTATCGATGTATGTGGTCCACTTGTAACTAGCTCGAAAACAAGTGGGAGTCTTAGATTAAATATATACATGTTAGTTGATTTAAATTACACATGTTATTGATTTAGTTGGTCATTTTTATTATTGTTTGACAGGTAACAAGCAAAGGGTATTTTTTTTTTAATAGAAAATAAACTGGACTAATCAATGGTGAAATTTGATTAATTATAAACTATATCTTGCAAAAGTCTTATGTCGATCGTGGTTCGATGATAACGGTAATATTCTCCCAGACGAGACTAGCAAGATTTAATGGTTTTAATGTGTTTTTAGCATAAAGTCTTAAACTTTTATTCAATTGATGTTGTTAACATTAGTCAAATCGGCTCACCCATTGTGACAAACTATAAGAGAGGTATAATGAGGGTTGCTTAGCACCCTAAAGAAGAAGGTTTTTAGTAAGCTTCACGCTGACCCGCTTCTCTGCTTCTTTGTGCGTCAAATGGAGCTACCAAAGACTAATTTGATTGACAAAAGCATCTTAAGGTTGAATTACCTTAATTCTACGCGCCATTTTGTGGTAATTATCCGAAAATTAGGTCTTTTGACTCATGCAGAAGTAAGATATAGTAGATGATAATTAATGGTAATTCTTTAATTAGTTTACCCAATACCTCGATTAAAACTTTGTTACTTTATTCTTAATAAAAGAACTTATTGAGTAAAGGTTTTTTGTTTTTTTTTTTTTTTTTTTTTTTTTTTTTTTTTTTTTTAATTAAAATTCAAAGATACGAAGATGTGTGCATGCTTTTTCGTACATATTTGATTACACATTAAATTAAATGCGCCCTTTGGAAATCTAAGTTTATGCCATCCAATTAAAGAAACACTTGCAGTTACCATTTATGTTACGTAAGACTTAGCTAGATTGTAATCCCAAGGTAAATCTCCACGTTACGTGAGACGTAGCTAGAATAAATTTATAGTTTTTTAAATTGGACAACTTAATTGAGTTACATGGTGAGATTCCTTAACCCAAGGCATTAGATGGGATGAAACATGCTTACATTGCAAATAGTTTGGCAATTAGTAAGTTCTATAATTATCTAGGGATTGCAATACTAGATTGGCAATTATTGTTCGACAATTACCTTGTTGAGTACTATCATTACTAGCAGATCAACTCATGTAATGGTACTCTTTCAATTAGGAACCTAGCTTTAAGAAAATTATATGGTTTATTTGTATTAACGAATGGGTATTTAATTTTCTTTAAAGGTTGAATTATCGAAAGTACTAACTTTTGAACTTTTTTTTTCTGTAGAATGGCTCAACCCGATAATAACACACTAAGTTATGCTTTCAAACAAATGTTTGATCGAGAAAAATTGACTGGCAACAATTTCAATGACTGGTTTAGGCAACTTAGGATAGTCTTGAGGGTTGCTAAAAGACTAGATGTATTGGAGCAACCTTTGGCACCAACTCCTCCTCAAGACTCACCTTATGATGTCTTGGAAACATGGAGTCTTTAGTATGATCATCACAACGAGGTAACTTACCTTATGCTCCGGAGTATGTTAGGAATACAAAAATTCTTATAAAAGACTCTGTCACCCTGAGTAACATCTAATATAGGTTAGCTCGTAGGCTTAATAGTAAACGTTTAGTTACGTTTACTTATCATATTATCCATGGAGCTGGGCCGGATCTTTACCCACTGTATGCTCACTCTGTAGCCCACTTTAGGGGTGGTTTTTGTAAGAACTATAAATACCCTTTCCCACCCATGGGAAAGGGTTGGAGATTTCATTTGCTTAATCTAATACACATCATTTTCTCTCTCTAGAAAACTCCCAACTTCTTTCTCTTTCTCTCTCTACATTTTCAGCAAAACCTCAAAGATTTATGTGTGTTATGATTTGATATTAGGTACAATTGGCATCAAGAGCCATGGTTTGGTTAGATTTATTATATATTCTCGGATTTGTGGCTCATTCTTGGTGTTTCTCTTGTTCTTGTTTGGTTCGACTAGAAATGAAAGAAAACATCATGATATGATCTTTGTTTATGCTTAGAATTGTTAAAATATTGTACTTTCAGGTTCAATACTATCTCTTGTATCGTTCCTTGCTTGTCTATAGTTCACTTGGTGATTTTCTTGAAAGTTTGATGAAGTTTTCCTCGTTACGGTTTGGCTCACAGTGACAAATTCTTGTTTTCGATTTGTGTTATTAAAGGAAGTGAATTGTTGTGGTTTGGTTAGTTCCAACTTTATGGTTTGGTTTGTAGCTGAAAAGGGAAAAAGGACAAAATCTTGTGAAAGTGACCTTTTTGTCCCTTGCGGTTTGTCTACTTGCGATTGCGATTTGATCTAAGGTCGCGGTCTGGGTGTTGAGATTTGCTAATTGCGGTTTGCTTGTTTGAAAAGGATTTATTTGATACCTTTTTAGGGGTCATTCAAGCCCAAAGTCGTATTTATTTGATCAAATATTGCCTCAAATCGTTTCTTTTTGTATTTTTAGGTACTTGGGACGAGAATTCTGGAATTCGGCATTTTTTGGGCATATTTGGACGAAAAAGTGAAGAAAATGACAAAGTTACGATAACCCGTCAGAAAAAGAAAGGCTAACGGCGTCACACATTCCAATGTAACATCGTCACTTGTTATTTGAGCTGGATGAATATTAACATACATCGCTTCAGAGATATTTTAAGAATTTACACCTGATGGCGTCAGGTGCATTCTGGAGGAAGGAGTCGCGTGTTGAGATCATAAAGGCGACGGCGTCAGAAGCTACAACCTGATGCTGTCATAACAGCGACTTGGAGAGGACGAAACCCTAAAGGCGGCGGGATGATGGCGTCACACTTGTAAAGTGACGTCGTCACTTGAAGGTCAAAGATTGTGAAAATTCCATATTTACAAGCGACCCCCTACTCTGACCCCTTTCAGGATTTATACCTGACCCCGTCACTTGTTCGGGCTGAAGGGATCGCGACCAACTAACAGCAAAATCACGTATAAATAGAACATCATCACTTCACGTTTTGCAAGCCCTAAACCCTAAGTCCAATTCTAGGGTTTAGGTAGGTGGTTTTACAGCAACTTAGAGGGTCTTAATCATTCCATAAACATCTTGTAATGTGTGGAAAACTAGAAGGGGGGGTTGAATAGTTTTCCCCTCTTTTTAATTTTATAAAAACTTGGTTTCAAAATGTTGATTCAAATTTATTCAATTGTTTGTTTGAAAAACCTTCAATTGGAGTTTAGTGTGAAAACAACATATAATCAATAAGATCGGTTATATATGTACGCTTATGAATTAGTTTTGGAAACTTAGTTTTATGAATGTAACTTTGGTCGATCTTTATGTGAATACGTTTTCCTTTTAAAATCTTAAAACGTTTTGTATCAAATTATCTATCAAGTTAAACTTAATATGAGAAGTGTGAATAATAATCTATTTGACCATATCATGCAATTATACACACAATCACAATATTAACTACTATGTTCAACACAATCAATCATCACAACTATATAAGCAACAACTAAGACATGTAGGCAAGCATAGAAGTAAAGCGATAAATGCAAGAACAAATGATAAGAGATAAGAGAAAGGAAATGCAAACCGGACACGATGATTTATAGTGGTTCGGCTACAAGGACACCTTCCTTGTTCCTACTCCACTCCCCGAGTCACCTACTCGAGAGTTTTCTTCACTACTCAACAAGCTCCCTTTTGGCGGAGAAAACCGTACACAACTTTTTCTTACACCATTTAACGACACTAAGCTAAATGTCGAGTTCTAATAGTAGCTAGAACCAATCTCACAACACAACTTCGATCACTACACAACTTCTACACAACTTCACGACTTCACGACTTCATCACAACTTCTTCTAAACTTCTTCACGGCTTCACAACTTCTTCACGTCTTCACGACTTCACAACTTCATCACAACTTCTTCTAAACTCCACTACTTAATCACACACCTACATCTTCACAACTACATGTCTTCTCCACACTACTACTTCCTTCCACTACTTCTTACTCACTCATTAAATCACTACTAAGTAAGATCATCTTGATCTACTTATTACATATACATAACTCACAACTTCACATAAGCACTAACTAGATCCTAATACATCTTTGGCTTTATGATAGGGAGGATTCTTCTCTTGCACTTTGAGTGATGAGAAATTGGATCACTTGAAACAAAGATTAATAATTTTATGATCAAAGGGTTTTAGAAGGATGTTTAGAGAGAGTTGGATCTGAAAATTTTTGTGCAAAAGGTGAGAAAAATTCCAGGTTTGAGGTGGTATTTATATGGAAAAATTTCTGACCAAATCTGACAGGGGAGCGTGGCCGGTCCCCTTAAAATTAAGGGGGCTGCCCCTTATAATTAAGGGGGCCGCCCTACTGAAACGGCCAGATTTTCTGTCTTTTAGTGGGAAAAGTTTATTTGGTGAAAAACTAACTAATTTTGGTTAAAAGTTTGAAATCATATATTTAGTATGATTAAAACATTTTTCTTTATTACCAAAAGTGTTTTTCAAAAATATATAAAATGTTTATATAATTAAATAAACTTTGTATTAGTTAATTAAATACCCCTTTGATCATGAGATGTATTAAACACTTGTTTATCCATACCTTAAGTGATTGTTGAAGCATACTTGAGACGTTGAGATGTCGAGGCTTGTTGACGTAAGAATGCATAGGAGAATTGTGATCACAAGTAACTTAAGCACTTTACGTTATATGTTGTAACTTACATCTTTGTCATCATCAAAACATGAAGAGAATGTTTAGATTAAATATCGTAATATTCATGCCAACAATCTCCCCCTTTTTGATGATGACAAACTATGTAAACTATAACTCATAGTAAAATGTATAAGTTACTTGTTTACACTTCTTCTCCCCCTTTTGTCGAAGCAAAAAGGTGGACACTTAGACGAGACTTCAACTACGCTTGAACCCTTAAGAAAGAATGTAAAAGGCGAGCTTGCATCATCGTAAGTGAAGCCTTGATCCAATCAACCTTAATGCTCCCCTAGGTGTATGCTCCCCCTTGGTGTATACTCCCCCTTGGTGTATGCTCAAAACTAGTTTTGGCTACCAAAGAATCAAGCGATGAAGTAATCCTTCAAAACAAAGTTAGTAGACAAGTGCAAATATATATAATGATGATGATAGGTATATGCATGATACTAATAGGGGAACAATATATGGACGTAATAGGTATATGCACTAAAAATATGACACATGTAATTATTGTTTTAAAAACAACAACCTAACTTCCCAAAAAAAAAATTACCATGACCAAAGCTTAAGACATGATAATGATTGGAACCTAATGCAAAGATTCTACCGACATATTTTGGCAAAAGATACCAAAATACATATTCTAAAGGAAAAAAAAATGATAATGATGGCTTCTTTCAAAGACGTAGAAAAAAAAAGGAAGGATGAGCGTGAATGAAAAGGGAAGGTAATGACAAAAGGTTGACAAATATGGTTTAGATTACTATAACATTTGACAATGGTGGATGATTTGGAATCAAGGGATTTTTAGGTGTTTTGTTGGTTGACGACTGATTAGCTCCAAACGGTAAACCTAAACTGACCAGGTGATGGTCAACAAGGTCAAAGGCTTAGAATCAATCTCCGCGGAAGTATAAGGTTTCCCCGGGTCGTTATGTCCCGACGAGGTGTGAATGGTTATGAAACGGTTTCGTGATCGGGTGAATTTGGATGAAAAGGGGTTTGAGTTTGTTTAAACTACGGAATCTACAATGAAATAGCTTAAACAAGCTATATGAATAAGACGGGAAACAGGGAAAAACCAGAAACGTTTAAAACCTAAAACGCGTACGTTACGTTTAAATAAAACGTAGACGTACTAAATAAAACGTGAAAAGTGAAATCTGAAAACACCCAGGGGGTGAAAATGACTTTTTTACAAACTACAAGATAAAAGAAAAATTTTAGAAAATTAAAATTAATTTTTACACTAATTAATTATTAATTATTAATTAATTACTAATTATTACTAATTATTAATATTTAACAACTTAAATATAATATAATATTATTTAAACACTAGAAAAATGAAAATAAAATTCCTAAAATTATAAAATAACTAAAAATAAGTTTTAAAATTAAAAATAAATATTTTAGTCTTTTTGTGATTTTTCTATTAATTAATTACTAATTATCTAATTAAACTATTTTAAATTAAGAAAAATACTAAATGAACAGTAAAAATTCTAATAAAATTTCTAAAATTATTTTATAACATATAAAAACTATAAAAAATATAAAAACTAGGTTTTGCTTAATAAAAACTAATTATGCTAATTTAAACTTAATATTAATTAATTTCTAATAAAACTAATATTAAATATAATAAATACCAAATGATGAAAAATAAAAATCTGAGAAAATTAATATAAATACTTTAATATAATATATAATTAATAAAAATATAAAAATGACAAGTACTTAATAAAAATTTAAAAATGAAAATTAAAATTAAATTACATTAAATAGAAACTATCACTTAATTTTAAATTTGTTTTTCTTGATTTTTCTTTTACAAACCTATTAAATACTTAAAAACAAACACTTTTTGTAAAAACAAACTTTTTGTAAACTAAAAATAAGCTGAATGGAAAGCCAAAAAGCCAACAGTTGACTTTAGTTGACCATAATGGAAAATAAGCTAAAATGGCTTAAAGTGGGACCCACTCTGATCAAAACTGATTCAAATAACTTATTAGAACTTGTTTAAGCTAGAAAAAGCACAATGGGACCACTGAATAGGCTATAAGCCACAAATAAGCACTTGGCTTATTGTGTTAGGACTGAAAAGTGGGACAGAGTTCAAGGCTCAAACTAGGTGGGTCCCAGTGGTTTCTAGGTCAACCAAGAGGTCAAAACATGGACCCTGGTAGGAGGGGGATTGGGAGGAACAAGATTCATGGCCTGGGGCCCACTGGTTTGGCTGGAAAACCACCACCAAGTGGTGGTGGTGGTGGTGTGTCTGCTGAGACAGAGCAGAGGTGCAGCCCTGCAAGTGTCTTTGAGGTGAAGTGGGGCCCACAGAAAATTAGCTAAAAATCAAGTGAAGCTAGAACCTCAAAGATGAGCTGGTAGGTGGTATATGGAAACAAGTTTCACTTTCTAACTCATCACACAAAAATAAAAACAAATGCTCAAACTTTTGGAAAAATCTGATAACTTGTAATTTTGACTTTTGTAAAAACTTAAGAACTTTGACTTTTGCTAATTTCTAATGATTATAACTGAATTAATTAGTTATATTAAGATGTAATAAATCTAAATTAAGCTACTTAAACCATTTATGCACAGATATGGGTGGGTTTGGATCACCAACTGCCCAACAGTGGACTGTTGGGGGGTGATTACTATGGTTTTGACCTTTTGCTGCAAAACTTGAGTATTGGGTGACTGAAGTGGTCACTAATAACCTAATACAAGTTGTTAAAACACTTGATCATAACCAAGGTGTCCTTGCTTAACCTAAACAGTCAAAACCAAACACCCCTATAGTAAACTGAAATGATGATTATTTAAGCAAACTTGCAACAAACACCTCAAACCTGAAATCTAATCTTATATTATTACTAAATGAACACAATTAAACTGAAATAAGACCTAATTTACCTAAGCTACAGTGATTTACAAAAAATTAAAAAGGCTTACAGTGGGATTATTATGAACTGAGACAGATGTACCAAGGTACCCAAACCACAACCTACAGCCTACCACTAGGCACTAGACCATTTAGAATCCATCATTCATCATTCTCCTTGCATCAATCACCATAAACACTGAATTTTTTATTTATTTCTATTTTTTATGAATTTTAAGTATTTAAAGTAAACTAAGTTATAAAACCTCTAATTGATGTAAAAGCTTCAAAAAGCTTGAATGGAAACTGAATTGAGCTTGGGGAATAAGAAACAACAATAGTTAACAAGATTTAAGCAAAAGTGTCAATTTTACTTGAAAATGCTAAAAATTGAATTCAAACTTGGAAACTGAAACTTGAGATATCTTGAAATTAACTTTTCATTAACATAAAGATGTGATACAACTTAAGATTAGAACTGAATTTAAAAGTTCAAGACATGAAAATAAAGTTTACACTACGAATTTGGTCTAAAAACATTGACAAACATCTTCTTCTCTATCTCTTCATCTTTATAGGCCCTGGAGAGATACTTGGACTTTTCCCACACCTTGTGGACCGTTGGATTAGCTTCTATCATCTCAACCGTTCAAATGGGGATTTGGCGGGAAATTGGTAAAAGGGCAGATAGTGGAGTTGGTGTGCATTTATTGAGGAGGGGGGAAGGTGAGGGTTGGTGATAGCTTTAATTATAGTTGGTGAGGTTGGTGAAGAGGGGGGGGGGCATGAACCTGGAATTAGGGGTGTTAATGGGAGGTTAGGGGAGATGAACAGTGAACGGGTTTGACTGGGGTCAACGAAAGGGTGGATTATTAGTTCTTGGTGTGGGCCGGATTTGGTTTAGTGGGCTTGGTGGGTTGGTTGTTTGGGGTGGTTTAGTTTGTTTGTTTTTAATATTTAAGGGTCCATTTGGAAAATAGTATAATCACAAGGACCAATATTGTCATTTGCTGAAAATTAAGGACCAAACATGTAATCTTTCCAAAGTATCTATAAGGACCATAGATGCCAAACTTTATTATCCCAAGGACCATTGATGAAGTTTTTCCATTTTAAAATACCCGAGGACCATAAATGTCATTTTACAAAAGATGAGGGACCAAACATGTAAATCTATAAAACTTCACACCAAGGACCTAAAATGACTTTTATGACTTCCTAAGGATCAAAAATGATTTTTCTTTCAAACTTATCCCACCAGGGACCTTTTCTGCCAAAATCTGTAACTCCAGGGACCAAACTGTAAATTTCCAAAACTTTTCCAATTTTTCACCAAAGGACTAAATATGACAACTTATGATTTCAAAAGGACCTTTGGTGATAATTTTCTATATTTTGAATATCCAGGGACTAGTTTTGTAATTTTATGAAAGTTGGGGGACTGAAACTGCCAATTTTGCAAACTTTATACGTTTTTCATCTGTTTTTGCTCATTTTGCATCTAAAACATATAAAACACAATTTTGGAATATTTTCAGTATTTTGATGCATTACTGAGTGTTTTTGTATGTTTTGCAGTTCAGATTAGACCAAAAATGATGAGTGTTTGAGCACTCATCAATCCCCCACACTAAACTATTGCTAGTCCCTAGCAATACTGTTTTGAAAACTTGATGGATTTTAAACTCTTTACCAAAATCCATCACTTCTGGAGTAGCTAGGTGTAAGAACTGTGGCACACCTGATAACCGTGTGATTTTGAGCAAACCACCAGCTGTCAACGAATTTGAGTAGTCTTTACCAAAAGCCGTTTGCTTCTAGACTAGCCAGCTCTTGATGGAATAGTCAACATCTTGGTGAGCTGATTACCAATTATGGATTTTCCACGGCCTTTACCACAAGCCATAATCTTTCGGGCTAGCCAACTCATTTGTTTTCGGGGAGTTGATGAACCATACAATTTTGGGCAAATTGCAAGCCGTAAACGGATTTGAGTTGTCTTTACCAAGAGCCGTTTGCTCCTGGACTAGCCAATCCCTTTTGTCGTTTAGACAAGGCGGACTGATTACCACAAAAATTTTGAAGCACCAGTGAAAAATTTTTAAAATTTTTGAAATTTTGGCTAAAACGGGGGTATTATATAGTAAAATGTGATAAAATTCGCTAGAATAGCGAATACCCCCCCACACTTATCATGAATATTGTCCTCAATATTCAAAATCCCGGCTATTATGCCGACATTTTGAACGTAAAAGGGCAACATTACAAGCTAAGCGTGGAAAACACCATTTTGCATTTTCACTCATTTGTAACCATAGCATGGGGGACTCCCCCACACTTAGGGTGAAAACCCTATAAGCATGCTACTGTTTTTGTTTACCGAGTCGCTAGCTTGACTCGACCCCGAATTCATTTGTCCTTGGGGAAGCATGATGTGGAAGAAAGAATCTCAATCGGACTTTCATTCAAGATGTTTGGACAAACATATGAAGCACGTGAAAGTTCCACACCGAAGAGATAAGTATCCGGATCAAGATAATGATACATGAAAATGCCGGGATCAAATATAGTGTCCTCACTCCCGAAGGAATGAAGAAGAGAATAAGTCACCGTATAGGTGAAGAAAAGGAAGAAAATCATGATAAAAAGCATGATTTGATCTTCTTCCTCAAGAGGAGGCTCAATAGCCTGAGTTTGGATTCCAAAAGGTAAGCTCGTAAACAACCCGGGAGGGTGGGTGGGAATTTGCAAATTCTCATAATTGAGAGCATCTCCCCCCGGGATATCAAACTGATGAGCGAGTTCACCGGAGAACTCCTCATGAAGAGAATCATTCACAAGATGTGAATCTGTGGACTCATGTTCCATTGTGGACTCATCACAATCCTCGTCAAAGATTGGATTATTAGAAATCGTAGTGAATTCAGAATCGAATTCAAATAGAGGATTGGTGAGAGTTGTATCGAATGTTTCGGGAACAAAGTGAATATTATTCTCTGTTGGATTGTCGGGATAAGAAGTGAGTGACGGATCATGAGATAGGAGACTTTCACTTTCTCCCAGATCGGCTTGGAAATCAAGGAGACCATCATTACTTTCCAATGAAAGTGGATCGATGTGAGCAAGTTCATCAGCGAACTCCTCAAGAAGAGGATCAACATCAGACTGAGGGATTGATGCCTCAATATACTCAATGTCTCCATGAGATATACAATCATCGCTGTAATCTGAGAAAGTCTCAAATTGATCTTTAGGACACTCAATGGGTGAAGGTATATCACACATATCATCCAAAGTTCCCTGTGACTCTCTCGGGATTGGGACAAGGTCCTCAACACTAGACTTTATTAATTCGTCCAATTCCTTATTAGGAACAGTGTCAAGATGCTCGTCCCCCATGATCAAAGAGTGAGTGTGAACTTCGGGTGTGATAGCAGTTGTTTGAGATGGAATCTCAACTGCTGGGGTATCAACTGATGAACTTGATGAAGTTTTATAAAATTCAAGGATGTCAAGTGTATCCTCATCATCACTGTCATCAGGAATGAAACGGAACAAAGAGCTAGACTTGGCTGCTTTTTCTTTTGCAATGGATTCCCTCACAGATTTTTCATATGCATCTTGGGAATTTATTCTAGCAGCCTGCTCTTCGGCAAGCAATTCTTCCATGGATTTTTGATGAGTGTGTCTTTGGGCAAAGTCTTTAACTAAACCCTTAAGCTCATCAACGATTTTCATCATATTTTGCATTTCTGGAAGAAGTGCTTGATTCATATCGTACTGTGGAGGTTGGTCATAATAAGGTGTGTCAAAATTGTCACAAGGATATGGATTCCCCGATTGACAATCTGAGCTGAAGTGTGGACCTCCACAGTAATAACAACAGTAAAACTGTTGAGGCTGTGAGTCGTATGTGCTAGAGTCATAATTGTAATCAGGAAACTGCTCATAGACAAGCGTGTTTCCCGATTGACAATCAGAACTGTAATGTGAACCACCACAGTACTCACAACAGTAAAACTGTTGAGTATCATGGTGTGGTAACTGATGGAATAAATCAGTCGTGCCATGGTAGGAATAGGGATCTTGGTTATAGACAGACCCGTTTCCCGACTCTACCATGCCACAACTGGTGCAATCGCCACCATTATGAGGATTACCACACCAATGGCAAACCAGAAAGTGTGGATGAGACATAGAAAGAATCAAATGTGTATAGAGGGTGAGGAAATGAGAATCAAAAGGGTAGGAGGGTGAAGAAGGATATTTTTGGGTTTTTGGAAATACATTTTGTACAAATAGAAAAGAAAATATTTTTGTGTTTTTTGTGTTCGTTGAAAACTAAGTTTAAAAAGTTTTCAGGAACGGTTTTGTTTTGATAAATAGAGAATATGAACAAAGGATGGATAAATGTACAATGGAACGAATTCCAAAGACACTAATCAGAAAAACCGTTTAGATACGCACACAACCTCCCCGGCAACGGCGCCAAAATTTGATTGGATCCAAACGGTCAACCTAAACTGACCAGGTGATGGTCAACAAGGTCAAAGGCTTAGAATCAATCTCCGCGGAAGTATAGGGTTTCCCCGGGTCGTTATGTCCCGACGAGGTGTGAATGGTTATGAAACGGTTTCGTGATCGGGTGAATTTGGATGAAAAGGGGTTTGAGTTTGTTTAAACTACGGAATCTACAATGAAATAGCTTAAACAAGCTATATGAATAAGACGGGAAACTGGGAAAAACCAGAAACGTTTAAAACCTAAAACGCGTACGTTACGTTTAAATAAAACGTAGACGTACGAAATAAAACGTGAAAAGTGAAATCTGAAAACACCCAGGGGGTGAAAATGACTTTTTTACAAACTACAAGATAAAAGAAAATTTTTAGAAAATTAAAATTAATTTTTACACTAATTAATTATTAATTATTAATTAATTACTAATTATTACTAATTATTAATATTTAACAACTTAAATATAATATAATATTATTTAAACACTAGAAAAATGAAAATAAAATTCCTAAAATTATAAAATAACTAAAAATAAGTTTTAAAATTAAAAATAAATATTTTTGCCTTTTTGTGATTTTTCTATTAATTAATTACTAATTAATTACTAATTATCTAATTAAACTATTTTAAATTAAGAAAAATACTAAATGAACAGTAAAAATTCTAATAAAATTTCTAAAATTATTTTATAACCTATAAAAACTATAAAAAATAAAAAAACTAGGTTTTGCTTAATAAAAACTAATTATGCTAATTTAAACTTTATATTAATTAATTTCTAATAAAACTAATATTAAATATAATAAATACCAAATGATGAAAAATAAAAATCTGAGAAAATTAATATAAATACTTTAATATAAGATATAATTAATGAAAATATAAAAATGACAAGTACTTAATAAAAATTTAAAAATGAAAATTAAAATTAAATTACATTAAATAGAAACTATCACTTAATTTTAAATTTGTTTTTCTTGATTTTTCTTTTACAAACCTATTAAATACTTAAAAACAAACACTTTTTGTAAAAACAAACTTTTTGTAAACTAAAAATAAGCTGAATGGAAAGCCAAAAAGCCAACAGTTGACTTTAGTTGACCATAATGGAAAATAAGCTAAAATGGCTTAAAGTGGGACCCACTCTGATCAAAACTGATTCAAATAACTTATTAGAACTTGTTTAAGATAGAAAAAGCACCATGGGACCACTGAATAGGCTATAAGCCACAAATAAGCACTTGGCTTATTGTGTTAGGACTGAAAAGTGGGACAGAGTTCAAGGCTCAAACTAGGTGGGTCCCAGTGGTTTCTAGGTCAACCAAGAGGTCAAAACATGAACCCTGGTAGGAGGGGGATTGGGAGGAACAAGATTCATGGCCTGGGGCCCACTGGTTTGGATGGAAAACCACCACCAAGTGGTGGTGGTGGTGGTGTGTCTGCTGAGACAGAGCAGAGGTGCAGCCCTGCAAGTGTCTTTGAGGTGATGTGGGGCCCACAGAAAATTAGCTAAAAATCAAGTGAAGCTAGAACCTCAAAGATGAGCAGGTAGGTGGTATATGGAAACAAGTTTCACTTTCTAACTCATCACACAAAAATAAAAACAAATGCTCAAACTTTTGGAAAAATCTGATAACTTGTAATTTTGACTTTTGTAAAAACTTAAGAACTTTGACTTTTGCTAATTTCTAATGATTATAACTGAATTAATTAGTTATATTAAGATGTAATAAATCTAAATTAAGCTACTTAAACCATTTATGCACAGATATGGGTGGGTTTGGATCACCAACTGCCCAACAGTGGACTGTTGGGGGGTGATTACTATGGTTTTGACCTTTTGCTGCAAAACTTGAGTATTGGGTGACTGAAGTGGTCACTAATAACCTAATACAAGTTGTTAAAACACTTGATCATAACCAAGGTGTCCTTGGTTAACCTAAACAGTCAAAACCAAACACCCCTATAGTAAACTGAAATGATGATTATTTAAGCAAACTTGCAACAAACACCTCAAACCTGAAATCTAATCTTATATTATTACTAAATGAACACAATTAAACTGAAATAAGACCTAATTTACCTAAGCTACAGTGATTTACAAAAAATTAAAAAGGCTTACAGTGGGATTATTATGAACTGAGACAGATGTACCAAGGTACCCAAACCACAACCTACAGCCTACCACTAGGCACTAGACCATTTAGAATCCATCATTCATCATTCTTCTTGCATCAATCACCATAAACACTGAATTTTTTATTTATTTCTATTTTTTATGAATTTTAAGTATTTAAAGTAAACTAAGTTATAAAACCTCTAATTGATGTAAAAGCTTCAAAAAGCTTGAATGGAAACTGAATTGAGCTTGGGGAATAAGAAACAACAATAGTTAACAAGATTTAAGCAAAAGTGTCAATTTTACTTGAAAATGATAAAAATTGAATTCAAACTTGGAAACTGAAACTTGAGATATCTTGAAATTAACTTTTCATTAACATAAAGATGTGATACAACTTAAGATTAGAACTGAATTTAAAAGTTCAAGACATGAAAATAAAGTTTACACTACGAATTTGGTCTAAAAACATTGACAGACATCTTCTTCTCTATCTCTTCATCTTTACAGACCCTGGAGAGATACTTGGACTTTTCCCACACCTTGTGGACCGTTGGATTAGCTTCTATCATCTCAACCGTTCAAATGGGGATTTGGCGGGAAATTGGTAAAAGGGCAGATAGTGGAGTTGGTGTGCATTTATTGAGGAGGGGGGAAGGTGAGGGTTGGTGATAGCTTTAATTATAGTTGGTGAGGTTGGTGAAGAGGGGGGGCATGAACCTGGAATTAGGGGTGTTAATGGGAGGTTAGGGGAGATGAACAGTGAACGGGTTTGACTGGGGTCAACGCAAGGGTGGATTATTAGTTCTTGGTGTGGGCCGGATTTGGTTTAGTGGGCTTGGTGGGTTGGTTGTTTGGATCAGGCTTGGGGTAAGGGTGGTTTAGTTTGTTTGTTTTTAATATTTAAGGGTCCATTTGGAAAATAGTATAATCACAAGGACCAATATTGTCATTTGCTGAAAATTAAGGACCAAACATGTAATCTTTCCAAAGTATTCATAAGGACCATAGATGCCAAACTTTATTATCCCAAGGACCATTGATGAAGTTTTTCCATTTTAAAATACCCGAGGACCATTAATGTCATTTTACAAAAGATGAGGGACCAAACATGTAAATCTACAAAACTTCACACCAAGGACCTAAAATGACTTTTATGACTTCCTAAGGATCAAAAATGATTTTTCTTTCAAACTTATCCCACCAGGGACCTTTTCTGCCAAAATCTGTAACTCCAGGGACCAAACTGTAAATTTCTAAAACTTTTCCAATTTTTCACCAAAGGACTAAATATGACAACTTATGATTTCAAAAGGACCTTTGGTGATAATTTTCTATATTTTGAATATCCAGGGACTAGTTTTGTAATTTTATGAAAGTTGGGGGACTGAAACTGCCAATTTTGCAAACTTTATACGTTTTTCATCTGTTTTTGCTCATTTTGCATCTAAAACATATAAAACACAATTTTGGAATATTTTCAATATTTTGATGCATTACTGAGTGTTTTTGTATGTTTTGCAGTTCAGATTAGACCAAAAATGATGAGTGTTTGAGCACTTATCAATCCCCCACACTAAACTATTGCTAGTCCCTAGCAATACTGTTTTGAAAACTTGATGGATTTTAAACTCTTTACCAAAAGCCATCACTTCTGGAGTAGCCAGGTGTAAGAACTGTGGCACACCTGATAACCGTGTGATTTTGAGCAAACCACCAGCTGTCAACGGATTTGAGTAGTCTTTACCAAAAGCCGTTTGCTTCTGGACTAGCCAGCTCTTGATGGAATAGTCAACATCTTGGTGAGCTGATTACCAATTATGGATTTTCCACGGCCTTTACCACAAGCCATAATCTTGCGGGCTAGCCAACTCATTTGTTTTCGGGGAGTTGATGAACCATACAATTTTGGGCAAATTGCAAGCCGTAAACGGATTTGAGTTGTCTTTACCAAGAGCCGTTTGCTCCTGGACTAGCCAATCCCTTTTGTCGTTTAGACAAGGCGGACTGATTACCACAAAAATTTTGAAGCACCAGTGAAAAATTTTTAAAATTTTTGAAATTTTGGCTAAAACGGGGGTATTATATAGTAAAATGTGATAAAATTCGCTAGAATAGCGAATACCCCCCACACTTATCATGAATATTGTCCTCAATATTCAAAATCCCGGCTATTATGCTGACATTTTTAACGTAAAAGGGCAACATTACAAGCTAAGCGTGGAAAACACCATTTTGCATTTTCACTCATTTGTAACCATAGCATGGGGGACTCCCCCACACTTAGGGTGAAAACCCTATAAGCATGCTACTGTTTTTGTTTACCGAGTCGCTAGCTTGACTCGACCCCGAATTCATTTGTCCTTGGGGAAGCATGATGTGGAAGAAAGAATCTCGATCGGACTTTCATTCAAGATGTTTGGACAAACATATGAAGCACGTGAAAGTTCCACACCGAAGAGATAAGTATCCGGCTCAAGATAATGATACATGAAAATGCCGGGATCAAATATAGTGTCCTCACTCCCGAAGGAATGAAGAAGAGAAGAAGTCACCGTATAGGTGAAGAAAAGGAAGAAAATCATGATAAAAAGCATGATTTGATCTTCTTCCTCAAGAGGAGGCTCAATAGCCTGAGTTTGGATTCCAAAAGGTAAGCTCGCAAACAACCCAGGAGGGTGGGTGGGAATTTGCAAATTCTCATAATTGAGAGCATCTCCCCCCGGGATATCAAACTGATGAGCGAGTTCACTGGAGAACTCCTCATGAAGAGAATCATTCACAAGATGTGAATCTGTGGACTCATGTTCCATTGTGGACTCATCACAATCCTCGTCAAAGATTGGATTATTAGAAATCGTAGTGAATTCAGAATCGAATTCAAATAGAGGATTGTTGAGAGTTGTATCGAATGTTTCGGGAACAAAGTGAATATTATTCTCTGTTGGATTGTCGGGATAAGAATTGAGTGACTGATCATGAGATAGGAGACTTTCACTTTCTCCCAGATTGGCTTGGAAATCAAGGAGACCATCATCACTTTCCAGTGATAGTGGATCGATGTGAGCAAGTTCATCAGCGAACTCCTCAAGAAGAGGATCAACATCAGACTGAGGGATTGATGCCTCAATATACTCAATGTCTCCATGAGATATACAATCATCGCTGTAATCTGAGAAAGTCTCAAATTGATCTTTAGGACACTCAATGGGTGAAGGAATATCACACATATCATCCAAAGTTCCCTGTGACTCTCTCGGGATTGGGACAAGGTCCTCAACACTAGACTTTATTAATTCGTCCGATTCCTTATTAGGAACAGTGTCAAGATGCTCGTCCCCCATGATCAAAGAGTGAGTGTGAACTTCGGGTGTGATAGCAGTTGTTTGAGATGGAATCTCAACTGCTGGGGTATCAACTGATGAACTTGATGAAGTTTTATAAAATTCAAGGATGTCAAGTGTATCCTCATCATCACTGTCATCAGGAATGAAACGGAACAAAGAGCTAGACTTGGCTGCTTTTTCTTTTGCAATGGATTCCCTCACAGATTTTTCATATGCATCTTGGGAATTTATTCTAGCAGCCTGCTCTTCAGCAAGCAATTCTTCCATGGATTTTTGATGAGTGTGTCTTTGGGCAAAGTCTTTAACTAAACCCTTAAGCTCATCAACGATTTTCATCATATTTTGCATTTCTGGAAGAAGTGCTTGATTCATATCGTACTGTAGAGGTTGGTCATAATAAGGTGTGTCAAAATTGTCACAAGGATATGGATTCCCCGATTGACAATCTGAGCTGAAGTGTGGACCTCCACAGTAATCACAACAGTAAAACTGTTGAGGCTGTGAGTCGTATGTGCTAGAGTCATAATTGTAATCAGGAAACTGCTCATAGACAAGCGTGTTTCCCGATTGACAATCAGAACTGTAATGTGAACCACCACAGTACTCACAACAGTAAAACTGCTGAGTATCATGGTGTGGTAACTGATGGAATAAATCAGTCGTGCCATGGTAGGAATAGGGATCTTGGTTATAGACAGACCCGTTTCCCGACTCTACCATGCCACAACTGGGGCAATCGCCACCATTATGAGGATTACCACACCAATGGCAAACCAGAAAGTGTGGATGAGACATAGAAAGAATCAAATGTGTATAGAGGGTGAGGAAATGAGAATCAAAAGGGTAGGAGGGTGAAGAAGGATATATTTTTGGGTTTTTGGAAATACATTTTGTACAAATAGAAAAGAAAATGTTTTTGTGTTTTTTGTGTTCGTTGAAAACTAAGTTTAAAAAGTTTTCAGGAACGGTTTTGTTTTGATAAATAGAGAATATGAACAAAGGATGGATAAATGTACAATGGAACGAATTCCAAAGACACTAATCAGAAAAACCGTTTAGATACGCACACAACCTCCCCGGCAACGGCGCCAAAATTTGATTGGCTCCAAACGGTCAACCTAAACTGACCAGGTGATGGTCAACAAGGTCAAAGGCTTAGAATCAATCTCCGCGGAAGTATAGGGTTTCCCCGGGTCGTTATGACCCGACGAGGTGTGAATGGTTATGAAACGGTTTCGTGATCGGGTGAATTTGGATGAAAAGGGGTTTGAGTTTGTTTAAACTACGGAATCTACAATGAAATAGCTTAAACAAGCTATATGAATAAGACGGGAAACTGGGAAAAACCAGAAACGTTTAAAACCTAAAACGCGTACGTTACGTTTAAATAAAACGTAGACGTACGAAATAAAACGTGAAAAGTGAAATCTGAAAACACCCAGGGGGTGAAAATGACTTTTTTACAAACTACAAGATAAAAGAAAATTTTTAGAAAATTAAAATTAATTTTTACACTAATTAATTATTAATTATTAATTAATTACTAATTATTACTAATTATTAATATTTAACAACTTAAATATAATATAATATTATTTAAACACTAGAAAAATGAAAATAAAATTCCTAAAATTATAAAATAACTAAAAATCAGTTTTAAAATTAAAAATAAATATTTTTGCCTTTTTGTGATTTTTCTATTAATTAATTACTAATTAATTACTAATTATCTAATTAAACTATTTTAAATTAAGAAAAATACTAAATGAACAGTAAAAATTCTAATAAAATTTCTAAAATTATTTTATAACATATAAAAACTATAAAAAATATAAAAACTAGGTTTTGCTTAAGAAAAACTAATTATGCTAATTTAAACTTAATATTAATTAATTTCTAATAAAACTAATATTAAATATAATAAATACCAAATGATGAAAAATAAAAATCTGAGAAAATTAATATAAATACTTTAATATAAGATATAATTAATAAAAATATAAAAATGACAAGTACTTAATAAAAATTTAAAAATGAAAATTAAAATTAAATTACATTAAATAGAAACTATCACTTAATTTTAAATTTGTTTTTCTTGATTTTTCTTTTACAAACCTATTAAATACTTAAAAACAAACACTTTTTGTAAAAACAAACTTTTTGTAAACTAAAAATAAGCTGAATGGAAAGCCAAAAAGCCAACAGTTGACTTTAGTTGACCATAATGGAAAATAAGCTAAAATGGCTTAAAGTGGGACCCACTCTGATCAAAACTGATTCAAATAACTTATTAGAACTTGTTTAAGCTAGAAAAAGCACAATGGGACCACTGAATAGGCTATAAGCCACAAATAAGCACTTGGCTTATTGTGTTAGGACTGAAAAGTGGGACAGAGTTCAAGGCTCAAACTAGGTGGGTCCCAGTGGTTTCTAGGTCAACCAAGAGGTCAAAACATGGACCCTGGTAGGAGGGGGATTGGGAGGAACAAGATTCATGGCCTGGGACCCACTGGTTTGGCTGGAAAACCACCACCAAGTGGTGGTGGTGGTGGTGTGTCTGCTGAGACAGAGCAGAGGTGCAGCCCTGCAAGTGTCTTTGAGGTGATGTGGGGCCCACAGAAAATTAGCTAAAAATCAAGTGAAGCTAGAACCTCAAAGATGAGCTGGTAGGTGGTATATGGAAACAAGTTTCACTTTCTAACTCATCACACAAAAATAAAAACAAATGCTCAAACTTTTGGAAAAATCTGATAACTTGTAATTTTGACTTTTGTAAAAACTTAAGAACTTTGACTTTTGCTAATTTCTAATGATTATAACTGAATTAATTAGTTATATTAAGATGTAATAAATCTAAATTAAGCTACTTAAACCATTTATGCACAGATATGGGTGGGTTTGGATCACCAACTGCCCAACAGTGGACTGTTGGGGGGTGATTACTATGGTTTTGACCTTTTGCTGCAAAACTTGAGTATTGGGTGACTGAAGTGGTCACTAATAACCTAATACAAGTTGTTAAAACACTTGATCATAACCAAGGTGTCCTTGCTTAACCTAAACAGTCAAAACCAAACACCCCTATAGTAAACTGAAATGATGATTATTTAAGCAAACTTGCAACAAACACCTCAAACCTGAAATCTAATCTTATATTATTACTAAATGAACACAATTAAACTGAAATAAGACCTAATTTACCTAAGCTACAGTGATTTACAAAAAATTAAAAAGGCTTACAGTGGGATTATTATGAACTGAGACAGATGTACCAAGGTACCCAAACCACAACCTACAGCCTACCACTAGGCACTAGACCATTTAGAATCCATCATTCATCATTCTCCTTGCATCAATCACCATAAACACTGAATTTTTTATTTATTTCTATTTTTTATGAATTTTAAGTATTTAAAGTAAACTAAGTTATAAAACCTCTAATTGATGTAAAAGCTTCAAAAAGCTTGAATGGAAACTGAATTGAGCTTGGGGAATAAGAAACAACAATAGTTAACAAGATTTAAGCAAAAGTGTCAATTTTACTTGAAAATGCTAAAAATTGAATTCAAACTTGGAAACTGAAACTTGAGATATCTTGAAATTAACGTTTCATTAACATAAAGATGTGATACAACTTAAGGTTAGAACTGAATTTAAAAGTTCAAGACATGAAAATAAAGTTTACACTACGAATTTGGTCTAAAAACATTGACAGACATCTTCTTCTCTATCTCTTCATCTTTATAGACCCTGGAGAGATACTTGGACTTTTCCCACACCTTGTGGACCGTTGGATTAGCTTCTATCATCTCAACCGTTCAAATGGGGATTTGGCGGGAAATTGGTAAAAGGGCAGATAGTGGAGTTGGTGTGCATTTATTGAGGAGGGGGGAAGGTGAGGGTTGGTGATAGCTTTAATTATAGTTGGTGAGGTTGGTGAAGAGGGGGGGGGGCATGAACCTGGAATTAGGGGTGTTAATGGGAGGTTAGAGGAGATGAACAGTGAACGGGTTTGGGGGTTTGACTGGGGTCAACGCAAGGGTGGATTATTAGTTCTTGGTGTGGGCCGGATTTGGTTTAGTGGGCTTGGTGGGTTGGTTGTTTGGATCAGGCTTGGGGTAAGGGTGGTTTAGTTTGTTTGCTTTTAATATTTAAGGGTCCATTTGGAAAATAGTATAATCACAAGGACCAATATTGTCATTTGCTGAAAATTAAGGACCAAACATGTAATCTTTCCAAAGTATTCATAAGGACCATAGATGCCAAACTTTATTATCCCAAGGACCATTGATGAAGTTTTTCGATTTTAAAATACCCGAGGACCATAAATGTCATTTTACAAAAGATGAGGGACCAAACATGTAAATCTATAAAACTTCACACCAAGGACCTAAAATGACTTTTATGACTTCCTAAGGATCAAAAATGATTTTTCTTTCAAACTTATCCCACCAGGGACCTTTTCTGCCAAAATCTGTAACTCCAGGGACCAAACTGTAAATTTCCAAAACTTTTCCAATTTTTCACCAAAGGACTAAATATGACAACTTATGATTTCAAAAGGACCTTTGGTGATAATTTTCTATATTTTGAATATCCAGGGACTAGTTTTGTAATTTTATGAAAGTTGGGGGACTGAAACTGCCAATTTTGCAAACTTTATACGTTTTTCATCTGTTTTTGCTCATTTTGCATCTAAAACATATAAAACACAATTTTGGAATATTTTCAGTATTTTGATGCATTACTGAGTGTTTTTGTATGTTTTGCAGTTCAGATTAGACCAAAAATGATGAGTGTTTGAGCACTCATCAACGACCGAAAATGGATATGTGAATGAAGTGGTGATGGCTTGACAACAATTGAAGCATGGATATCTTCTTTATGTTCTTCACTTGCTAGGAAGTGGAAAAGATGCATTTCATAAAGAAATTCGCATGACTTTTAGGGGTGTAGATTTAGGAGCGGAAGAGGTTGATTGAGAGTTTGGATGTTGTTCAAGTGATGATGTTTGTTGAGATCTTGTAAGAAGATACTCAATCCAAGTGAAGTGCTCATTCAAGGCAATGGTTTGTTATTGAAGGAAGATGCAACAAGGGCAATTGTTGACATGCTTCTCAGCTTGGTTGATGTTGTGTGGTGATGATGGTGAGCTTGATTGGGTTGGATCCAAATTGCGTTGCGCAAGATGTAATGCTAAAAGAGTACTAAGCTCATTAGCCTCTTTTAGCTCCTCAATGAACTTCAAGTGTTCGGAGGAAGGTGATGATGGTGGAACATGATGGTTGTCTTGGGTGAAGGTTTGAACATGCAACATAGGAATGGCATGTGAGGTTGTAGGATGTGGTGGTGGTACTCTTGGTGGTGGAGACATGGTTGAGCTTGGGTAGTCATGAAAACATGAAATGGGTGATAGAGGTTCTCCAAGAGTGAGTGGTGTTTTTTTTTTTTTTTTTTTTTTTTTTTTTTTTTGTTGAATTAGCAACATGTGAAGTATTGATTGAGAGATTGGGATTGTTGTTTTGGGATTGAGCATGCTCATCATAAGAAGAAGCATGAATGAGGGAATGAGTGGGTGATAGGTTGTGAGATGAGTCATTATTGTGGGTTTGAGGTTTAGTAGTTGGTTGACTTGGAACAACATCACTTGAGTTATGACAAGAATCAAGTTTCCTCCTCCAAATGGGTTTGACGGAGATCCTTGCGGTTCTTGAAATTTTAGGTTTTTGGTTGTTGGGAGATGACATGTTTGGGTGTAAGGTAGAGGAATATATGTGAGTGAGTGTGTTTTCCCTTCCCATTAAATTCGTGCTCATCCGGACATAGAGTTAAGCATGTAAAGGCATACAATCAAATAACATAGGAGCAAATAAACATCTAGAAACAAAATATATGCGATATGCCATAAATCTTGGAATGAAAGAATCTAATGAGAAGCAAAGTTCATACAAGTAAACTAGCGTTAGGTATATATAGGAAGAGCAATTTAATCAAGTTGGAGAATGAGTATGAGACTATTACTAGTGGTGCTCAATTCAGACTAAACACGACCATTTTTACGGGTTACACACACCCAACTTCTCACATAGAAGCAATTCAACCATTAGGTTAAATTGAATTTCTAGTCAATAGATTCTCCAGTAGTCATTCTCTTTTTAGAAGAAATTGAGTTCCTAAATTTACCTATCGAAGATTACCAAACATGAAGTTTGCTTGATTCACTAATACTTGGCTTAATGTGACTCAAACATCATGTTTTAATGAAGGTAAATCTAGATGATATATTTTATTCACGATCCTAATAGAGACGTGTTGAATGTTTAGATAAGAGTAAACAAAAAGTTTTAATCTTTTCTTCATGATTTACCGGTTGTTTGGTTTTGATGACATATTACTTGATTTAATAATTGTGCTAAACTTAAGAGTGCACCTTAGCATCTCTTGTGAAATGAATCTCATTAAGATTATTTATCTTAAATGAGTTTGTTATTCTCAAATGATATCAAAACTAGACATTAATATATTTTTAAACAAATATTATTTTCTATGATTTTTGCCAACGATATATATCATACTTTAACAAGTATTAAAAAAAATTATTTGTTTATGGATTGTGACAAGTTATTTTTTAATACTAATAACTTATATTATTTCAAAAAGGAAAGTGTAGTGCATTATCTTGTAACACAACCATTCATGCTACAAAGAAAATGAAATACATAGAATATATAGTGTGTATTATTCTTAAATATGTATTTTATCTTGAAGTGATGATTTTAATTAGTGTGAGCAAGGTTTACATATGTTGTTAGTTTACTCATGTTTGGTTTTTCGGATATGACACATTTATCCATTGCATTGCAATGTAAATTGCTTGAATATTTCGGACGAAACATCCAAGTCGTCAATCCTACTTCATTGTATATTTTATAAATGTGTTTAAAATGTTATTCTAATATTTGGAACACAATTATTGGACAAGTAGATTCAATATGACATTATCAACACAAGAGTGAGTTATGATCCAATGCATACTCTTTTCATCTACAAAGGATGTAACTATTTTCATATCAATCTAGTGTGATTGAGTATGTAGATTCAAGACTATATCTTCTGTTGTAATTTGATATAATCTTGAAGTTAAACAAATAGCAATCCAATTTCTTGTCCACACTCAAAAATGTGTCAATTAGATTTGATAAATATATCAACCATAATTTGAATAACGAATTGATATAATATCAAGATCTTTCTTGACCCTTACGGACACTCTTTTGAAATAAATAAACATTTTGATAGTGTGTTCCATTAATCCTAAGATTATTTATTAGTGAATGATTGAAAGTTGACTTATTATTTCATGATTGTTATATGTTTTGTTTTTGTGAAAGACTCTTCATTTTTACTTATTATGAACACACTTAGATTTTGAAAATACTTTTTCTTTTATATAACTATTAATGTTTTACAATGATTCAATATCTCTTATTAAACATCTTAAGGTAAAACAAGCTAATTTGTAGAAAATATTTAAGTGTGTTGTGAAGAATAGATTAAATAGTTTGAAATGTTTAGGTGACTAGATTGAACTCATTTACAAGACGTTTAAGTAACATTAAGCCATCTATACCTATATGCAATGCAAGCATATTATAACAATCCTAACGCAAGAAATCTAGCATAAGATCTAGTTAGGTATAAATCGGAAAACTAGCTATAAACTAACAGGGCACATATGCATAGATATATACATAGCTAAACTTCAAATAGCAACAATTATTTAATATATTCAATTAAGAAAATAAAATCACAAAGAAGTTCACATAACACATAAAACACTTGTCGTCGTTTTGTGTATTATATACACCAACGTTTACTTAGCTCGAATTTATTTGAAAATAAAATAGTTTCCTCCCATTCTATAATTTAATTAAGATCAATATTTTGAAAACATAAATACTTAATTTTTCAAAAGTATATCAACTAGGAATACCCGACTTGAAGGAAAAGGTAAAACAAAAGTTTTACGTTAAAACGAAACACAAATTTTTGACCATAGTATAGTATTTTGACTTTCTTACTTATTTAGGTTTGTAATGGTTACTTGTAAGTATTTTTAAATGAAAGTAGACTCAATTACCTTTAAAACGCCGGGTGGCACGACTTCTACGGAGTTACGGTTAATTTTATATGATTTTTCAAAGTTTTCGAAAAACTGTCGAACAGACAGGCGGACCCCTTAAATAATTAAGGGGACCGCCCAGACAATTAAGGGGGCCGCCCATCTGGTACTCAAAATTTCATTTTTTGTAAAAAATTGTTTTCTGACTTTTCGGAAAGGTGTGTAACTTTCTGATTTTGATACCGAACATATAACACTTATTTTAAGCATAATATTATTTCGAGCTAGTATAATTAGTGTATATATTATCAAAACTAATACAAGTCAATCAACAAAACACTTTTCATATTTAATCCTCCTTAAAGGGTAATTTGATACATGGATCGTACTCAATTTTTAAAACCATTTGTTTTGAAAATTTGAGCAACCTGGCTCTGGTACCAATTGTGGAAAACTAGAAGGGGGGGTTGAATAGTTTTCCCCTCTTTTAATTTTATAAAAACTTGGTTTCAAAATGTTGATTCAAATTTATTCAATTGTTTGTTTGAAAAACCTTCAATTGGAGTTTAGTGTGAAAACAACATATAATCAATAAGATCGGTTATATGTGTGCGCTTATGAATTAGTTTTGGAAACTTAGTTTTATGAATGTAACTTTGGTCGATCTTTATGTGAATACATTTTCCTTTTAAAATCTTAAAACGTTTTGTATCAAATTATCTATCAAGTTAAACCTAATATGAGAAGTGTGAATAATAATCTATTTGACCATATCATGCAATTATACACACAATCACAATATTAACTACTATGTTCAACACAATCAATCATCACAACTATATAAGCAACAACTAAGACATGTAGGCAAGCATAGAAGTAAAGCGATAAATGCAAGAACAAATGATAAGAGATAAGAGAAAGGAAATGCAAACCGGACACGATGATTTATAGTGGTTCGGCTACAAGGACACCTTCCTTGTTCCTACTCCACTCCCCGAGTCACCTACTCGAGAGTTTTCTTCACTACTCAACAAGCTCCCTTTTGGCGGAGAAAACCGTACACAACTTTTGCTTACATCATTTAACGACACTAAGCTAAATGTCGAGTTCTAATAGTAGCTAGAACCAATCTCACAACACAACTTCGATCACTACACAACTTCTACACAACTTCACGACTTCATCACAACTTCTTCTAAACTTCTTCACGGCTTCACAACTTCTTCACGTCTTCACGACTTCACAACTTCATCACAACTTCTTCTAAACTCCACTACTTAATCACACACCTACATCTTCATAACTACATGTCTTCTCCACACTACTACTTCCTTCCACTACTTCTTACTCACTCATTAAATCACTACTAAGTAAGATCATCTTGATCTACTTATTACATATACATAACTCACAACTTCACATAAGCACTAACTAGATCCTAATACATCTTTGGCTTTATGATAGGGAGGATTCTTCTCTTGCACTTTGAGTGATGAGAAATTGGATCACTTGAAACAAAGATTAATAATCTTATGATCAAAGGGTTTTAGAAGGATGTTTAGAGAGAGTTGGATCTGAAAATTTTTGTGCAAAAGGTGAGAAAAATTCCAGGTTTGAGGTGGTATTTATAGGGAAAAATTTCTGACCAAATCTGACAGGGGAGCGTGGCCGGTCCCCTTAATTGTGTGCCGGTCCCCTTAAAATTAAGGGGGCCGCCCCTTATAATTAAGGGGGCCGCCCTACTGAAACGGCCAGATTTTCTGCCTTTTAGTGGGGAAAGTTTATTTGGTGAAAAACTAACTAATTTTGGTTAAAAGTTTGAAATCATATATTTAGTATGATTAAAACATTTTTCTTTATTACCAAAAGTGTTTTTCAAAAATATATAATATGTTTATATAATTAAATAAACTTTGTATTAGTTAATTAAATACCCCTTTGATCATGAGATGTATTAAACACTTGTTTATCCATACCTTAAGTGATTGTTGAAGCATACTTGAGACGTTGAGATGTCGAGGCTTGTTGATGTAAGAATGCATAGGAGAATTGTGATCACAAGTAACTTAAGCACTTTACGTTATATGTTGTAACTTACATCTTTGTCATCATCAAAACATGAAGAGAATGTTTAGATTAAATATCGTAATATTCATGCCAACATAATGGTTTGTTTATTGACTCAATCTTATTTTATGTCTTCAATTATCATTATTGTTGCTTGCTTTTCATTAATTATGCTTGCCTAATTTACCTTGTATTTACCTGTGATTGTATGTAACTTGTTTATAATTAATTAGATCTTATTGTTTTCGTTACAAACTCAATGAGTCTAATTGATTTGGTTTATAATTCTTGCTTTCTGATGTCTATTGTTTAGTTGATTGCTTCACGTAAGGCTAAGAAAACTGGCTGACTTCCTTGTGTAACTAGCTTGAACGTCTTAGAAAATGTAACCATATGGTGCAATATAGGTTTTTTCTCGTTGTATTTAGTGCATGAATTGATGTTGATGATTCTATGATTGCTTAATTAACTTAAGGTTGTAGGATAAATTGATATTGATAGAGTTGGGGAAGTTTGCACACCCCCACAACCGGTATTAAGGAATACAATGCTTCAACTAAAAAAAGGACGTGGCAATTCAGTAGGTAGAATTGGATAGCTAGCAAGGAGTAATACATCATAGGTAGACACACTTCACTTCCCGTGTAGAAACCTAATTTACTTTTCTTGCATATTAGTGTAATTAGTAGTTTTAGGTTAGTTGACTAGCAACTAATTCCGCCCACTCTTCCAAAACCCGAGATCTTTAATTGCTTTTCATAAAACATAAAAATACAAAAATAATCACCCCTCACCTTTAGACCTATCTCGTCATACATTTTAACCTAACGACACTATTCCCTTAGAGAACGATCAATCCCCCGGACTTACCTATACTACACTACAAGGATCAGGTACACTGCCTGGAGGATTGCAAGCTTCTCAAGATCCCTTGAGAAGTAAAACCTTTTGAGAGGTCTTGTGATCCCGCATCAAGTTTTTGGCGCTGATGCCGAGGAATAGTTATTGCTTAGGCTTCATTTCTATCTCGTTTAGGTCTACTCACTAGATTCCTATCAAGTGAGACTTTTCTTTTTTATTTTTGTAGCTTTCTCGTAGTCTATCTATTCTTTGTACTTTTTTTGTAATTTGCTTCAAATGGATATTTCATTTACACTTCTAAGATTGCAAAGTAGGATTGAGTGGCAAAAACGCTCAGGATTTCAAAATACTTCATTCTGGGATACCTATGAATCATGTGAGCCTTCTCCTTGGGTAGTTTCTTATGAATAATCTCCATGTTTAGGATTAACTCAGCTCGTTTTAGTGAGGCCCTTAGGAAAAGCGACCTAGTTTACCAAGAAATTACATAAAACACTCTTGCAATAAATTGTAAGTTGGATGAAGCACTAGGTTTGCTTTTATCACTACCTAAGGAAACACATAAGGAGGATTTAGCCAAACATGAGCACATTGAGCAAAAATACCTAGTTTTTAAGGACAATGACTATGAATCTCAAGAAACACATGAGAAATCCTTTAGAAAAATCGAACATAGTAATCAAATTATTGAAGAAGATTCTTATGAATCATACTTAGAATTTGAAATGGCTAGAGAAGGATTTGAGATACTTAGGAGCATGCTTTGGTTAGATTCTACTAAAATACATGATGAAGATATAGGTGATCTAGACACGAGGAAGGAAGAGGTAAATAACACAAGCCTACTAAAAACACCACAAGTCCTACCATCATTTGAGGCATACACACCGCCCGTGACTTACCCGGAAGAAGTAGAAGATACTTTAGGAATCCAGACAGAGGTAGAACCTTTGAACCAAATACAACTAGAGGATATATGTTTGAATACTTGTAGTCACAACCTTACTCTTAGTTCTAGGGAAGTTTCTAGTGTTGATGAATCGGAACCTCAACCTCAATCTTTGCTCAATTTTTCATCCTTAGATATACATCTAGGAGACAAAAGAGGAACCGAACCACCCATCAACCCATATAGTCCGGGTAGTTTTAGGATGAAGGAAGCCATTCACACACCCCCTTCATCTCAAGTGGCATATTTTCACCCTAATGGTGTGTATCGCTACAATCACCCGCACTTAATCCTAAGTGTAGGGAAAACCTCCCCTTTATCCGTTAAATAAGGGTAGAGTCAGGCTCGTGACTCGAACAAAAACAAGCATTTCTCGAAAGGCAACCCGAGCATATTTTATTTACTTGCTTTGTGTTGGTTTTAATTTTATTTTTAGGTTGGTTGCATGCTAGTATTTGATTATGAATTGTTACATGATTGGTTTGTATGCAATTATGCTTTCTTTTCCTCTTGAATTCATCTCATTAGTAATTAAAGGTACTTTGCTTGAAATAAGTGTAGGGAAGATCATATGTGTTTATTAACCTAAATTGATTATGTGATGTTTTATAGTTTAAATTATTGGCTTGTTTTTTTTTAATTCTTTTTTTTATTTGTCTTTGTGTGTCAATACTTGTGAATATGGTTTATGAGTTTGCGGGAAATAGACGTGGCAATTCAGTAGGTTGTTGGGATTTATACTTGAGTTGATATTGACAAAATATGAAAGATGAAGGACTAAAGAAGATAAAGTGAAGAATGCAAAAGACTAGGGACTTGCTTTACAAAGAAGTTATTACAATTTAGTCCTTTGTAGTATTTTGTAACCCTAATATCTCTATTATATAAAGAGATACAAGGAATATGTTTTATTATGTGTGTCACAATGTAAACACAAGGAAAGTGTGTGTGTGTGTGTGTGTGTGTACATGCGTTTTATGGTAAAATACCTAGGGTAGTTTTGTTTAGCCTCAAGGATATTTGATTTCTTGTTATAGTGTAGATAACATGTACTACCATTGATCAAGGTAGTATTGGGGCTGTATTGGAGATTGTAATAGAGTAGAGATGATGGCGAAGCCTTATAGCAATAACATTAATGTTTATATATTCCGCTGTGCATGTTCTTGTTGTGTTGTTATTGTTATTCCTAGATAAAGACCTAACAAGTCTGAGCTTAAAAGATTCTTAACAAGTGGTATCAGAGCCAGGGGCTCGTGATATAGGATCTACAAGGTTTTTCAGAGAAACGAAGAAAAATTCGACTTTGGTACAATTTTCGTAACTCACTGCAGGCCAGTTTTCAAGGCGCGATATGTCATTCGGTAACTGTTGGATCGGGCTGAAATTTTTAGTGGAGGTTCTCAGTGTATCAAGCTCACTTTTCACTGGAGGGATCATGCATTGAAGCCTTTATGTGTAAGATATAGGGTGTCGAAAACTGCTGCAGAGAAAGGTAAAACATTTCAAATTTTTAGGGTTTTTATGATCTCAACTTCTTTGCATTCGTGTTTTACTTGTTATAATTCATCCTGGAAGTTGGATCTATGTTATTGGTGTCGAATCTATGAAGAAAAGTGGTACGTAGGGATTGCACCAGGCTTTACCTCTCGAGGGATCTCGAGAAGCTTACAACCCCCACCAAGCAGTGTACCTGATCGATGTAGTATAGTATAATGACAAATACCGGGGGATTGATCATTTAGCAAGGAATAGTGTCACTAGGATTAGAAAACCTAAAGACTAGGTCTAGAGATGAGGGATGATTCTTTTTGTAATTTTTATATTTTTTAGAAAGCAAGTAAAAATCTCGGGTTTGAAGGAGTTGGGTGGAATTAGTTGCTAGTCAACTAACCCAATACTAAGATGCAATCAAAATAAAATACTAAAATGAAAATAAAACTAAATTATACTAAAGTTGTGAGCAATATGTGGGAGAAATGTGTTTACTTAGATTTCACTACTCCCTAGATATCTTTTACACGTTAATTACTTGTTATAGTTGCGTGGATGACGGATTGTATTCCTTAATACCATTCATGGGGTGGCGTACTTACTTCCCCAATCCTATGAGTGCCTACTTCACTCCTATGTCGAGCCGGCTAAGAAGCTCCTAACATGGGATCATTAGAATTTACTCATGCATTAAATACAACCAATAAAACCTAGTACACATCGGTTCATGTTTCCTAAGACGTTCAAGCATGTTTCACAATAGAAATCTGCCAGTTTTCTTAAGCCTAACATTGAAATCATTCATCCAATACAACCATAAACAAGTAATCAACACATAATTAACATCTAGGTTTCATTAGATCTAAGCAAACACAAGATAGATCTAGCCTAGCATGTTGAAATCAAGACAAGTAAAAGATATAATCAACCAACACATAGACATATTGATTGAATTAAAGAGAAGACTTATCTTAATTGAACATGAAAGGATTCAAGGGGTGAAAACCCTTGATAGTACTGTAAAATATGACCTAGGGTTTACAAAGTTCGGCCCTAGTTTCCTCCACACAAGTTCCTCTCTAATGAATGAAAAATAGAAAACTATATATAGATTTTAGTAGGTGACGGCGTCAAGAACAAAGGTCTGACGCAGTCATCTCGCTGCCAAATAGTTCCTCGGACTGCCTAGATCTGGGTCTGACGCCGTCATGTAGTCTCCTTATGCAGGCCGTCACAAATTTAACTCTTGACGCCCTTGTCGTGACGCCGTCAGGTTTGCACTGGGTCGTCACCACTTTTACTCCTGACACCGTCAGGATATTCCTCTTGACGCCGTCAGGTACTGTTCTCAGCTTGGAAAATTAAGTCTTTGGCGTTTTCTTCACTTTTATGCTCCAAAAACGTCCGAATTGCTTCCTTTTCCAGATTTCACTCCTAAAGTACCTAAAATCACAAAAGGAACGATTTAGGGTAATATTTGATCAAATAAATTCAATTTCGGGCTTAAATGACCCCCTAAAAGTGGTTCATTTTTTTGCCTCATCAAAAAGAAATCAATTTATCTGTTTTTAATGATGAAGCAAAATCACTACAGTTAGGGTTTTTGTACAAACCCTAAGTTTGATAAAAACTGAAAGTATGATTTCTTGTATATGACATCATGATTGTAGCAGCTCCTTGATCGCACTCGTTGAAGGTTTTATTCTTATTCTTCTCGTTAAAGTACATGGTATTTGAAGCCCTAACTGATTCGTCACTGAGGTTTATATATTGGTTACTTGAGGATGGTGCATGTATCATAGCAAAGGCTACATCCATACGTTTGTGTAGACTGAGGTTACTGGTTATATGAAGTAACTCTACTTTGTGGAGAAAGACATGTTGATGGATACTGTTGTCGTTTTAAATATTTGTTGTGTTTGTTATTTTATTTTACTAATCATGTTTATGCTGCAATAGTTATTCAAGGTTTAGGGTTTCTAAATTCGGTTGAGAAGAAGGACTGCTAGACAATTATGATGGTACTAATGTAACATTAATTGGAATGTCTATTGGTGATCAAGGAAGTAAGGGTACTGGTGAATAAATAATGATACGTAATTATTGGGAGTACACCTATGTTTTGAGACTACTGATTGTAGGGCTACGTGTTGGATGTTTTCAGTTACTGTTATGACTACAAGGAGTACGTGAAAAATATGGTTATTGCTTGTTGAAGATGACACGTTACCACTGCTAGTAGTAATCGTTACCACTGCTCGACTTCATGGTTTCCACTGGTCATACAACTTTTACCACTGCTCGTTCTATTTTACCACTGCTATGTTGGTTCGTTTCCACTGCTGAGTTCTGAATGGATTCTACTGGTGTGTTGAACAGTTTGAAGAAACAAGACAGTTTGGTTAATGTAAAATGCTTCAAGTTTATTACAGTTACGACTCATGTTTTATTCGATTAGGGTTTCTCAGTTTGGCTACTGCTGTTGATGTGTGATATGTTCTTCTTAGCTGTTTCTGGTACTAGACTACTTTGCATAAAGGGACTAATGGATAGGTATTTACGTTTCCTCAAACCTACATCTATTGGTTGAATTTATTACACCGTACTGATTTTATTTATCATGGGTCGGTTCTTCTATTAAATGGAACTTTATATATTGGGACAGTTATTGGAATATTTAACTTCCTTGGTCCATGTATTATTATTGGAACTAATCAAAAGAAGACACATGGTGATTTGTTTGTAAGTTGTACGTTTGAAACAGTTTGATGGCATAAATTACAAAAGTGAGGGGAAGATATTTGGTGGACCTCGTACAAATTAAAGATAGTGTGTCCAAGATCATGGGTTTGTGACACAACTAGTTCAAAAGGTGATGTTGGATAGAGAATGTTTTTGATTCATGGTTCGAGGTATGGAATATTTGATAGACACACACGGTTGGCTTGGGATTTGTAAGTGATGTTTTTGATTACACACACAGGAGATGGTTTTGAGTTGGTTCCAAGACACACACAAGAAGATTTTTGGATTTGGTTTTGATTCTTTAAAAGATTTAAATGGCTCGCTCTTATTGATTTAATTGATTACGAAGAAAGGTTTTTATCACCTATTTGATGTTGAAGTGGAATTTTTCTGGTTTGTGTTCTTATTATATCTACGAATTGACAAACACTTAAAGGAGTTATGTTATTGTGCTCAGTGATTATTGTCAAGAGATTGCAGTCTCCCTATACATCGGTTTGGGTATACGTTCGAAGTTGTATTTAAGACATGAGTTGGATTGTTCTACTTCAACATCAAGTTGGTAATACTTAGTTTTCTTCATCAGTAATCATTACATAGAGCCTACAGAATTGAAGATTCAACAAATGGTTAACATATGGGTTTCAGGGGAAGCTTAAGTGTTAAATGTTTAACCATTTACATGCATTATTAAAGGTGAAGGTTTTTACAACTACTAGTTGTTATTACTACTGATGGTTTGGATTTCTATTGTTTCAAGTACATTTCTAGATGCGGAAAACTTAATGGTGGCGACTTTGAAACATTGGAAAGATGAATTGGACGTATAATATTGCTTCGTGGTTGTGAAGATCAAGGTTGCTTATGTTTGTCCCCTATTTGATGATGACAAAAGTGGGAAGAAGATTTACATTGAAGCTTTGCAACTTGAATATCCTTGGTGATATAGCATGGTTTAAGGGGAAGTTTGTTTATCTTTCATATATATTGGCTTCAGGGGAAGTTCATGATTACTTGGTTTTGTCATATCAACTAGGGGAAGATTGTTGGGATTTATACTTGAGTTGATATTAACAAAATATGAAAGATGAAGGACTAAAGAAGATAAAGTGAAGAATGCAAAAGACTATGGACTTGCTTTACAAAGAAGTTATTACAATTTAGTCCTTTGTAGTATTTTGTAACCCTAGTATCTCTATTATATAAAGAGATACAGGGAATAGGTTTTATTATGTGTGTGACAATGTAAACACCAGGAAAGTGTGTGTGTACAGGTGTTTTATGGGAAACACCTAGGGTAGTTTTATTTAGCCTCAAGGATCTTTGATTCCTTGTTATAGTGTAGATAACATGTACTACCATTGATCAAGGTAGTATTGGGGCTGTATTGGAGATTGTAATAGAGTAGAGATGATGGCGAAGCCTTATAGCAATAACAATAATGTTTATATATTCCGCTGTGCATGTTCTTGTTGTATTGTTATTGTTATTCCTAGATAAAGACCTAACAAGTCTGAGCTTAAACGATTCTTAACAGTAGGTAGAATTGGATAGCTAGCAAGGAGTAATACATCATAGATAGATACGCTTCACTTCCCGTGTAGAACCATAATTTACTTTTCTTGCATATTAGTTAAATTAGTAGTTTTTGGTTAGTTGACTAGCAACTAATTCCGTCCACTCTTCCAAAACCCGAGATCTTTAATTGCTTTTCATAAAACATAAAAATACAAAAAGAATCATCCCTCACCTTTAGACCTATCTCGTCATACATTTTAACCTAACGACACTATTCCCCTAGAGAACGATCAATCCCCCGGACATACCTATACTACACTAAAAGGATCAGGTACACTGCCTGGAGGATTGTAAGCTTCTCAAGATCTCTTGAGAAGTAAAACCGTTTATGAGGTCTTGTGATCCCGCATCAAGTTTTTGGCGCCGCTGCCATGGAATAGTTATTGCTTAGGCTTAATTTCTATCTCGTTTAGGTCTACTCACTAGATTCCTATCAAGTAAGATTTTTCTTTTTATTTTTGTAGCTTTCTCGCAGTCTATCTATTCTTTGTGCTTTTGTTTGTAATTTGCTTCAAATGGATATTTCACTTAGACTTCTAAGATTGCAAAGTAGGATTGAGTGGCTAAAACGCTCATGATTTCAAAATACTTCATTCTGGGATACCTATGAATCATGTGAGCCTTCTCCTTGGGTAGATTCTTATGAACAACCTTCATGTTTAGGATCAACTCGTTTTAGTGAGGCTCTTAGGAAAAGCGACCTAGTTTACCAAGAAATTACAGAAAAGTAGAAAACTCTCTTGCAATAAACCGTAAGTTGGATGAAGCACTAGGTTTGATTTTATCACTACATAAGGAAACACTTAAGGAGGATTTTGCCAAACATGGGCACATTGAGCAAAAAGACCTAGTTTTTAAGGACAATGACTTTGAATCTTAAGAAACACATGAGGAATCCTTTAGAAAAATGGAACATAGTAATCAAACTATTGAGGAAGATTCTTATGAATCAGACTTAGAATTTGAAATGGCTAGAGAAGGATATGAGATACTTAGGAACATGCTTTGGGTAGATTCTACTAAAACACATGATGAAGATATATGTGATCTAGACAAGAGGAAGGATGAGGTAAATAACACAAGCCTACTAAATACACCACAAGTCCTACCATCATTTGAGGCATACACACCACCCGTGACTTACCCGGAAGAAGTAAAGAGACTTTAGGAATCCCGACAAAGGTAGAACTTTGAACCAAATACAACTAGAGGATATATGTTTGAGTACTTGTAGTCACAACCTTACTCTTAGTTCTAGGGAAGTTCCTAGTGTTGATGAATCGGAACCTCAACCTCAATCTTTGCTCAATTTTTCATCCTTAGATATACATCTAGGAGACAAAAGAGGAACCGACCCGCCCATCATCCCATATAGTCCGGGTAGTTTTAGGATGAAGGAAGCAATTCACACACCCCCTTCACCTCAAATTGCATATTTTAAACCTAAGGGTGTGTATCGCTACTATCACCCGCACTTATTCCTAAGTGTAGGGAAAACTTCCCCTTTATCCATTAAATAAGGGTAGAGTTAGGCTCGTGACTCAAACAAAAACAAGCGCTTCGCGGGAGTTAACCCGAGCTTATTTTATTTACTTGCTTTGTTTTGGTTTTAATTTTATTTTTAGGTTGTTTGCATGCTAGTATTTGATTATGAATTGTTACATGATTGGTTTGTATGCAATTATGCTTTCTTTTGCTCTTGAATTCGTCTCATTAGTAATTAAAGGTACTTTGCATGAAATAAGTGTAGGGAAGATCATATGTGGTTATTATGAACCTAAATTGATTATGTGATGTTTTATGGTTTAAATTATTGGTATTTTTTTAATTTATTTATTTTATTTTATTTGTCTTTGTGTGTCAATACTTGTGAATATGGTTTATGAGTTTTTGCAAGAAAAAGACGTGGCAATTCAGTAGGTAGAATTGGATAGCTAGCAAGGAGTAGTACATCATAGGTAGATGCGCTTCACTTCCCGTGTAGAACCCACATTACTTTTCTTCCTAATATTGCTCCTATTGAAAGGGATGCTCATACACCACTAGGTATTCTGCACACACTCTTTGGTAAATATTAAGGTCATTCTCACCACTTCCTTGATAATGTTGAACATTGTTGAAAATGGCACAAAATGCTCTAACTCTAGGATGAATCCTAGTACAAAATGCACCTCCTCCTCAGCTGTCCAATTCAACGAATCATTCTTGGCATCATTCTTGCCATTATTCTTTTTGCCTTTATAGCTCGTTTCGTAGGCTTCTTAGTTTTGACTGCTGACATCTCTTCAATAGGAAAGTCGTCGTCATCATCATCATTTGGAACCGAATCGTGAAACGATCCGTGAGCCGAACCTTGACCCATAGAATAATTTTGAGTCGGATAAAACGCTTGACCCGAACCAGTTCCCATATAAAAATCTAGATTATTTTATAATTTGATAGATCGTTTGTAAGCTCAGATTTGTTAGATCTTATCTAGGGATAACGATAACAAAACAACAATATGCAGCGGAATAGATTAAGAATAATTGTTATTGTTTCAAGGTTTCTTCGTCATCATCTCTAACAACTACAATTACAAACTAACAGCCCCAATACTACTTGATCAAGTGTAGTACATGTTACACATCTAGTAACAGGGATAAAACGACCTTGAGGCTGAACACAAACTAACCCTAGGCGTTTTCTACAAACCGTATGCCTAGGTTACACACACACACACACACACACACACACACACCTTTTACTGATGTTACATCTTGACACACATAAAAACCTATGCCCTATGTCTCTTTATATAATAGAGAATTAGGGTTACAAAGGACTAAAATATAAAATCTTCTTTATCAAGCAAGTCCCTTGTATTTTGCATTGTCTTCATTATTCAATTGTAGTTTTGTATTTATCAACTCAAATATAAAACCCAACAACTTATGTACTAGAAAATAGTGAACTGTAAGGATATATGTGATGCGTTTGATTTGTGCAAGTTTTAAATTTATAACATGATCTACCAATGATTGAAACGAAACACGTACGAGCAAGTATACTTGTCCGTGTATAGTAAGAGATTATACGGTAAGCCGAGGTCGTTCACAAGGATTTGTTTAGTTTTATGAAACATGAGTTTTGATTATAATGGATACTAAGTAACGAATCTAAGCAAGCAAATAATGATGATGATGTAAATTCAATATATTAAAAACTACACTTACCTAGACTAGTTTGCACAATTCCTTTGATATGATTATGACAATGGTTCAAAACGGTTATGATCAATAAATTAGATGGTGTTCTAATTTGATTAGTTGGTGTACTAATCCTCTTGTTTTCAACACTTTCAATCCTCGTCAAGATTTTGAGATGCTAAAAACAATATTAAGATTTGATCAAAACAAAACTAACACAATTCAATCACTTGATTCGCTATTGTTTCAGAAGTAATTGACAACTATCCTTTTCAAGTTTTCCAAGTTTAACCAAGTTACTTATGAAATGGTCAATACATAAGGTAAATCATTCATAGACAAAGGTTTTGCAATTGATTAAATAACAATGTCTCTTTTGACCTATTACACCATTAATAATCAACCAAACTTGATAACTCTTTTTGTTTATGAAAACTTTGAGGACATAATTCGATCTTAGTATTAGTTTTTCATGAAATTAGAACCATGTAGTCATAATCAATCAATATTCATGCAACAAACATCATCTAGGCAAGTGCATAAGGCACTTAGTCGCTCATGGCAAACAAAGAAATAATCACAGAAATTTTATCACTTGAAAACATAATTAAAGAGTCTTACAAATGTTGTAATGATGATTACAAGAATTAGAAACACTTATGAAGTGATCAACAATGATTCCTTAAATGATTACAAAGCTTGATGATGAATGTAAGCCAATTCTTTCCTGCATTTTTCTTCTTTGTAGCATTCTTTTGAGAATATTTGATTATGAGATTAGTAGTAGGTATCTTTTTCTCTTGGTCAATGCTTCTTATTAATAGAAAAGCTACACTTGGCAAACAAACAAGTTTCTTAGGCACAAAGTGTCATAAAATTTCTGCACTTGAGTTAAATAGAGCATAATGACAACTCACTCCTCGAAGCATTGTAACCATTAAAGAAGCCAGGAATGTTTGAACCCAAGGTTTGAGTCTCAACCCAAGGTTCAGGTTTAAGCTTGAGATTTGTAGTATTTGTTTTGAACCTTAGGTTTGAACTTAAACCTTTGTTGTATCTCTTGAGCCTTTGGTTGAAGAAAAACATAACTTATAACAAACTTTGCATGTGACTTTCATTCATATCATCAACACTTGATCTTTTCTTGAACTCGGAAGTTTTTATAACTTGATTCTTTATCTTTGACGATCTTCCCGAGGACCTTATTATGGGACGAATCCAATTTGTTGTGCAAAAGCTCTTGTTTAAACATCTTTTCTCCATATTTCTAGCTATTCCTTGGACTTGATTGTACCTTAACCTTAATATATATATATATATATATATATATATATATATATATATATATATATATATATATATATATATATATATATATATATATATATATATAAGCAACCAAATACAATGCACAAACAAGCAAATAACGTGACTAAAATATGTACGAAATGAGCGTTATCAATATATCAGTGAGAAGTGAATTGAATTATGCAAAGTGTGATTTAGTAAAAAAAAAAAAAAAAAATGTTTGAATTGTGTTAAACCAAAGTGTTAAAGTATGTGAAAGTGTGAAAATGATTATATTAGGATGTTATAAATATTTTATGTGATTAGCACCCTTCAGGGTAATAGAATGCACCTTCGGGGTAAGTGATAGAAGCCTTTGGGGTAAGTTATGATACTCCTCGGAGTAAGTAAAAGTGCCCTAAGGGTGATGTGTAGATTCCGATGAGGTAAGTAAAGTTGTGGATGAGGTAAAAGAAATAGTACTCGTAGGATACAATGATTAGTATTGTTTAAATGGTTTTTATAAGTCTTATTAAATGGTAAACATTTTTAAGGAAATGAAATGGTTGAATGGTAGTTGTGATTTGTCATATTATACTATTTACTTACTAAACGAAAGTTTATGTTTTAGTTGTTAAAATTTTTGTAGGCTCAAGTGCTCAAAGTAAGGCAAAGGTAAAGGCATTAAGGAATGAAGTGTTAAGTACTTGCCGTTTGTGCTTAGTAGGCAAGTAATTATCTTATAACCGAACAAGTTAAACCCCCATTATCTTTGTAAAATGATGTATTCTAGATACTCAATTTAGTTAAGGTTTTCAGTATTTTGTATGCAAATACGTTTATGTACATTGTATTGTGAAATGGCTAAAAAGGGGTGTTTGGGTTAACACATGTGTTTAGTAAAATAGAGCTTCCGTGCCATCTATGTGTGAAATTCGTATATAAATATATATATATATATATATATATATATATATATATATATATATATATATATATATATATATATATATATATATATATATATATATAATGTATGAAGTATGTTTTTAAAGTTTGAATAAGTACTGTTTCAGAAAATGTGGAAATGCTGATCAGAAGGCCTATACGACATATAGAAATTTTGTCTATATGGCGTATAGGGGATCTGGTAAAAAAAAACTAGGGTGTTTCACCTAGTTTCGTTTGAGAAGAAGACCTAAGATAAATAGGAAGAAAGAAGCAAATGAGATTTTTAGTTATTAACGGGATAAAACTTAATGGAATGGAGTTTGTGAGTTTGATTTCTTTGTTAATGACAACGTCGAAGGTTATAAAATGATAACGCCAAGTGATCCATGTTTGTTGGAGATTTTTCCTAGGTTTCGCATAGCGATATGAACAATATGCTTATAACTAGCAGTGAAAGGTTCGGGTTAACAAAATTGTTGGAGGACAAAAAAAATGAAGGCAAAAGGTACACATTAGTGACATTGGTGAGAACATGACAAGACAATCTCACTAGTTCCAGTTTTTCAACCTAAATCTTAATGATCGTAATAGGAATTTGTAATGTGGTGTGGTACCTTATTTAGCCATGAAATATGCATTGCATGGTTTCTACTTTAGATTATGCATACAATAAAGCATAAGTGTTTTCTTTTCGTATTTAATGTTACGCGTATGTTTATGAGAAATATTGTAGTCACGCTATATTTATACTTCAATGATGTTCGTAGATTTTTTTGTTTGCATATATAATGAAACACGATTGAGGATGATACTGTGGATGAGACAAAAGAGCTCGTTGAGACGTTACGACGCAATTGGAGCATAACAAACATTCAAGAATGAAGAAATTGGAGGGAACATGTCACTCCTAGGTCATCATATTACGAAAATACCACCCTTCCAAAAGGTGGGATGCTTCATAAGTTCATATGTGAATTTGGTGGGTTTGTCAAGGCCAAGTGAACCATAGTTGTCAGTATCTCGATCCTGATCTTAGAATCTTATGATTTTATAATACTGTAAAGCAAAAATGATCCGGATCTTATATACGATCTTTGAAAGCTTAAGATCTTATAGGATCTCGATCTTGACTATATGATCTTAAGATCTAATCCGATTCAATCCTACTTTTCTCGAATAACAAACCAAAAAAACAGCAAATATATAGATTATATTTTGTAGAATTTAAAAAACAACATGTTAATCTTACTAAACATTTCATAATCATAATTTAGGATAACACTTTGATGGAACATTTATATAATTTGGTGTTTATAATATTTAATAATTTGTAAATTTATATAATATTACAAAAACTATTTAGAAAATAACATTATAGTAGGATCTTAAGATCCCGATCCGATCTTACGATCACGATCTTGCAAAGACGAAAACGATCTTTGATAGAATCTCGATCTTGAAAACTTTGAAATGCACCACCCATCAAAAGGTGGGGCAACGCATTAGGACTCGATGTATTATTTGTAGTTTTTCATATTTTGTTTTACTAAGAATGTTTTGTTTATACTTTTATTTAGGAGACTTTTTTTACAAAATACTTTACCTTATAAATATTGATCATTGATAAATCGAATCCATGATCAACTTTGACTAGAGTATTCACTATGCTTAAAGAAATATGTTCTGTGATTGTAGGTGTGGCTGCTATCCACAAAAATCACAATGGTAACATACATGAGAGTCAAAAACTTCATCCAATCATAGGCAATTTTGGAAACATTTTTGCACACAACGATTCTCCATTTGATAAAAGAAAGATATGTTGAAGAAGTGGAGAGAAAATTGGTAGGTTGACTACCATCAACAAAAGTATTCCATTCAAAATTCTTTATCATTATTAAGATATGCTCTTTAATTATTAACAGCCATGGTATTGTGGATTTGGTGTGATAAATCTAGTTTCTAGTTTCTAAATACATGTAACCAAATCACTCTTGGCTACGTTCGTTGTTCATATTAGTAATAAAACATTAAATGCTTCATGTATTTAGAAACTAGAAAACATGAAGTTAGTTTGTCGCTTTTACTTGAAAAGGCAATAAAGATTAATAATTTGAGACATAGAAAATATAATCGTAAGAGCTAGTTTTCAAAACAAAAATTAACCTATTTTAATATATTTATTTTAATTTTAATATAGAAATTTCAGGAAATTGTACCATTCACCAAAAAGGAGTATCTTGTATTCTTTCGAAGATTTACGAGGATTAACTGCCATTGTAAAATAGGTCCCTGAGGACTAACGATGTAACAGAAACCAGTTATCAGGGACCAAACGTGCAACACAAGTTTACATAAACTGTCTTTTCATGACATTGCGATGATCATTAACAATCCTAGAAATTTAACTTTTGTTGCAAAATAGGTCCTAAAGAACAGACGATGTCACATATATCAGTTTTCAAGGACCATACGTGTAACTAAAATATACACAAACCGACCCTTAATTGCAAAAACATCCAGATGTGAATTACATAAATAGCCCTTACTGTTTAATGACCGCTACGAAATCCATTCCTAAGGACCAAACATGTAACATAAATTTACCTAATTGCTCCCTGTAGTTTAATTACCTAATCTTGAAAAAAATCATCCCTAACGTTTGTTTTTTTTTTTTTTTTTTTTTTTTCAAAAATAAATAAATATTAACCTAAATACTCTTTACAATTTAGCTCAAATTACGTAATTTGCCCCTAAAGATTTCCTATGTAACTTAAATTGACATAAAATATTCCTTGACATATCAAAAATCGTTTGAGTTTAAAATTTCGTAATTATTTGTATACGCTTAAACCATGCTAGGTGTAAAAACTCGAACCTGATTTAAATGAAATCTTATACGTAAATTTTCGGCATAAAAACCCGTGCCCCGCAACGAAGTGCGAATATAAAATCCTTGTAACGTTATAAAATATGATCATATCAGAACAAACTAGTTATAATGCTCGCGCACGCGCGGGTTTTTTTAAAGTTTTTTGAATAACATATTTTTATTTATTAAAAAATAAATAATTTAATCTTTGTTTTGTTTGATTTATGATTTTTAATTATAGTTTTTATTATTAAAGATAATCATTTAAAAAGTTTAATCCTAATGTTAGTTGTATCTTATCTATATTTTTTGTATTTATCTTCTACTTGTATAGTATATCAACAAAACGAATTTAAAAATTTATAAATTAAAAAATAATAATTAATTAAAATATTACTTAATATTAAAATAATTTTTTTTTGGAAGTACGAAAGTCGTCACTAGAGCTGTTTTTTTATTATATAAATGTGACTCGAGAAACCCAATTCGTTGTTCCGAAGCATTTTCTTTTTCAAAAGTAGGTGTAATTGCGAAGTGATTTTATATTTATATTACGAAACTGCATGATATATGAAAAATAGTACGCGTTTTACGAAAGAAAAAATAGGTAGGCACGTGTTTTAGGAAAAAAAATATGAACAGATATTGCATGTGACAATTTTATATGCCACAAACAGAAATGTGGTACTTTGTGTCAGATATCACATGTGACAATTAAATATGCCATAAATAAAAATATGGTAGTGGATAAGAGTATAAACGAGTCGAGTTGAGCAGAGTACTGTCAAGTTTGAGCTTGACTCGAATATTAAAACTCGAGCTCGGGTCGAATAATAAAACTCGAGCCGGGCTGAGCTTTATATTTTGAGCTCGAGCTCGACTCGTCATATAAAACTCGAGCTCGAAGCTCGACTCGAGCTCGATTATTTTCACATTTAAGGTTCTAACTCGATGAATACTGGATATATCAAGCTCGGGTCGACTCAATTTGTATGAAAATTAAGTAAATATATGTACATCAAAGGGTTAAAGTGTAATTTAGTTGAAACTTAATAAGGCTCGCGAGCTTCACAAGCAGAGTATTTTCGAGCTCAAACTCGACTCGCAAATATACTCAAGTTGCTCGAACTTGAGCTCGACTCGTTTACATCGAGTAGATTTCGAGTAGTTTATGAGTCAATCCCGAGTAGCTCACCATTTGTCTCGTCTTGTTTACACCACTATGTGGTACGGTACCTTGTCTCAGATATTGCATGTGACAATTTAACCTCGTGTTGACTTTACACAAACCTTGTGTCAGATATTGCATGTGACAAGTGTCAGATATTGCATGTGACAATTTAACCTCGTGTTGACTTTACACAAACCTTGTGTGAGATATTGCATGTGACAATTAAGGGCGCATTTGGTATTTGGTGTTTGGAGGGTATGGATTGATTGATACATTAAATAATATGTTTGGTAGCAAAATTTTTTCCGAACACACTATCAAAAATGATAGAATCAATACCAACCTCCACTAGTTACTATCACTTATATCAACCAATTAAAACTAGTTTGACTGACACATCCTTTCCATCTAAAATTCTCAGCCACATAAAAGTATACGTTTTCTTTTTTTAATTATTTATTTACTTTTATTATTTTTAAAATAATACTTTTATATTTAATTAATTAATATTTTTCTTTTATCCCCACCATCTTCTCTCTCCTCTTTTTCTTTCATTCTATATCGAATCCAAATCTTATTCTAAACCCATGATTATACACCCTAAAAGATATTGCATGTGACAATTTAACCTCGTGTTGACTTTACACAAACCTTGTGTCAGATATTGCATGTGACAATTAAAAGTGGAGTCATACAATACAAACCCTCCTTATATTATCACATTAAGAAGGTTTGGACAAACCGTACAACATGCAATACACACCGTATAAGTTAGCAATGTGTTCAATCATTGGATACCCTCGCTATGGGAGGGTGTGGATAACTTGTCCCTTAAAAGTGTTGTCTGTAGTCCGTACTAGTTATAATACCTGTGCACGCACATGGTTTTAAAATTTCGGTTTGATTATATATTAATATCGATTAAGAAATGAATCAGTTAATATGTTTCAATTGGTTTTACTTGGTGGACTAAAAATATAAAATCATATGTATATATGTTATAATCTACCTATTATTTTAGGAGAATGCTTTTGAATTTAAAATTATTTTATTATTTAAGCAAAATCAAATGATGATACTTGACTTGCATGAAATGTTAGTGATATATGCTTTTAGTTTTGCAAACCCATGCGATCAATTTACGATGTGTTCTGGTATTTCTTTTACTTACATTTTTGTTAAAATATGTAGCATATTTAAATAGCTTTGAAGATTGATTCATTTCCTTGATTATAAATGACCATCATACCATATTTAGTAATGTACATTTTTGTTTGGAAAATTGTATTTTCATAAGTTTGTGTTATTTACTTCTCATGTTTGATCATAAAATTACCAAATTAGCATAGATGCTTAAATTATAGCTTCTTTATTACATAAAGATAAACAAAAAAATATGTAATGGGTAGAACTCAAATTTAATCTTACGTTTATGTATAATGTATAAAAATATTTTTTCTCTGAGACCAAACTATATAAGGAAATTATATTTATAAATGCATGAAAAAAATGATAAAGAGTACATTCACAAGTCTTTAGGATTGTTCGAATCCTTATCGATCTTTCACTTTAGTGCAGCTTTCTTTACAATTGGCCTAAATCATTAAAGTGTTATCAATGACATCAAACACCTGCTAAGTTTCATTAACTCATTCAAAGACACATGCTAAGAATTCCTACAATAAAATCCCCATATAAGCACTAAAATACATATTTGGTACATTAAAATACATTCATGTATTATCTAAATCAGCAACTCAACTTAATTATACATTCGCATATTTGCCAAATTTTGTAATTTCAACGGATAAAAGTCTAAAAACTAATATTAATACTCATGTAATTTTAAATAAAGTTAATATTATAAAATATAAGAGGTATAAAGTGTAAGGGGTTATTTGTGTTTTTTCTAAAGTTATTAAAAAACATGAAAACTTGTAATTTTACACTTAGGTCTACATAATTTATTTAAAATTCAACCGCTAAAGTTTTATTAATTACTTCCTCTGTTTTTAAGTTCTTGTTTTCATAAATTTGACACTTATATTTTTAAACATTTTTTTTCTTAACTAAATCTCTCCACCAAATTTATTAAGTTTGACCAAAATCAATTTAATTTTGACTTTCTATTGACCAATCATATTGCTTGATTTCGCCTATGTGGCAAAATCAAGCTTTCCTATTAGCCCAATTTTTTTTTTCAATAATAAGGGTTTTACAAAATCATTCCGAAATAATGTAATTCTTTTATTATATCAAAGATTATACTACCTCAGTCCCACATTAAGTGTCCACTATAACTTTTCAAAGTCTTTTTTCACTAACCTTGACATTAAATATATTTATTTGTGTTATATAATACTTAATAAAAATTATACAAATGAAAACACAACTAAAAACTTAATCCATTCATATATCTTGCATCAAGTACTATATAACACGGACAAAAAAATTTGAAGTCAAAGTTGAAGAAAAAAAACTTGAAAAACTTATAGTGGTCACTTAATGTGGGACGGAGGGAGTAGTATTTATTTGTTTTTTGTGTTAACTAGATTGCTTGGTTTGTACAACGTGTTCTTTTAATTGAAAGGGGTTGTGAAATTATCATTAATTAGCAGCTTGCATGACTTGTACTACGTATTTTAATACTTGTATTTATTATTAAGTGAGTGCTTTAAGAATGTATATTAATTATGCATCAATGAATTGTAAAATATAGATATAGATATTATGATAGTGCATTATATATGAAAAATAGTTAGGTACGTGATGTAGGAAATAAATATGAACATAATAACATATAAGGGAAATCCAAAATATAAAAATTCTATTGGATATCATACCGATGGCCTTGGCTATTTGCATTATTGAATTTACACTTAATGTGGTACCAACTTGTCTCAAATATTGCATGTGACAATTAAAAAGTGTTGTCCATAGTCCGTACGTCTATATTCATTATCCTCTTTTATGTTGGACACACTAAGAGCACACGGTAAGGTCACCCCGGGTTAAAACTTAACGCACTGCCATGTCAGCGCAACATCAGCTTTTACCTTTTAACCTTAACTCTTGACTTTTCACCCCGGTAACATAACTTACATTTAACTCACCTTAACTTACCTCCACCTCAATTAGTATTTTCAATTTCAACCCCGTTAAGGGCGGAGGGATTTTTTTTTTTTTTTTTTTTTTTTTTTTTTTTATTTTTTTTAGCAAAGAAGTCACCTTAACATGGGTTAAGGCTTAACGCACAAAGTTAACTTTCTTTTGACTTTCATGCCCGGTAAGGTAACTCACCCATTTTTTTTGCTGCGTTAAACTTAACTCACCCCGAAAGTTACCTTACCGAAAGCTCTAAGGGGAAACATTGACTATCATTTTATTTGTCACGTTAGTTTTCTCATTCCGGTAACCTACATGCAATTGGTTGCCACAACAAGGGCGACATTTTTTTTTCAAAACATTTTTAACAACAAACTTAAATTTCAATAATAATTAAAAAATCACATAATAATTCAAATAAAATTAAAACATTATAATATTTATTAAAAACTTAAACTAATAACCTAATTCGTAGCATGCCTTGATTGAATCATTTGATCTCTTGCATTTTTTGTCGTTGTAGTTCTAGCAAAAATTGGTCGATTGGTGTGAGATAAAATATGATGTCTTTCTTGTTAGTTTGTTGACAATATTTAATACTCGCATGTCTGGTTCGAACTCAAGAGTATGGTATCGCATGCATTGCGTATGAGATTCAATAAATAATAATTAATATAATAAGTTATGATTTAATTATTATTTGATGTAAAATCACTTAACATTGGTTAGTACATAAAGGTTGTTAGTCTAACGGTCGTTAATTAATAAAAGGAAGGACAAGAAAAGGAAACAAGCCAAGAGGAGGTTCTAGAACCTCTCTTGGGCTTGTATTCAGCCGATCACTCCTAAGAGGAGGTGATTGGGCTTGCTTGTTCTCTAAGTTTTGATTAGTATAAATAAAGACCCTTTGTTTCATTATATACTAATAATTTTTGTGAAACCTAGCAAGTCAATTTTCTTCCTATCTTCCCTCTTTCTTTGGCCGATCGATCACTTCCCCTACTGGTAAGGGATTCGATTTTTGTTCTTTCAATAAGTGATTGATTTGTTACGTGATCAAGAAACTAGCATTCTAATTGAATCGCTGCGTTAAATAAGCATGTACAAGGCCGTAGGAAAAATCCCTCTTGGATTTTGTGTTTCCCAAATCAATTTACCCCTAAATAGATTATATAAACCCTAACTTTTTAGGGTTTGTGATTCTTGATCTTTGATTCGCGTGGAAGCTAATAAGGTACGTTTACTATTTAATTTAAGGTTAATTAATTACATATATTTGATCTATGTCTTCAGCTGCAAGTTTATGTTTTATGTTTATTATATGTATGTCACGATAATATAATTTCAACAGTGGCATAACGAGTTGTTAATATGGTGTAATTAATTACCTAAATGCATAAAAATCGAATATTGAGTAATTGTTTGCATGTTTAACTAGGTTTTCTAGGTTTTGTTTTGAAAACCCTAATTTTTTATTTATGGGTCGATCAACCTCCATTAATATATATATATATATATATATATATATATATATATATATATATATATATATATATATATATATTAGGTTTTGAAAATTATAGAAACCCTGGGTTGCATGCAATTTTAATTTGTTTTGTTAACGAAAAATTGGACTTATGTCATTAGTAAACGATCTTGTTACCTTGATTAGGTGATAATACGTGATTATGTGGGATCCATGATGAAAACATGCATGTTTTATCATGGATCTAATAATTTAATATATATGATATTGTATGCATTAATTGTTAAGTGCGTATTGCATGCTTAATTGAACGATATATGTTAATTTATTAGGGTTATTAGTAATTAAGTTTCGTATGACACATTAATTATCTAATATTTAATTAATTATAAAATTGAGGAAGACCCCATATGCATAGTTATTTTTTATCAACTTGTTTGGTTATTGTATATATTTAATGTAGGAATTAAGCAATCAATTTATTGATGTATGTGGTCCACTTGTACCTTGCTCGAAAACAAGTGGGAGTCTTAGATTAAATATATACATGTTAGTTGATTTAAATTACGCGTGTTATTGATTTAGTTGGTTATTTTTATTATTGTTTGACAAGTAACAAGTAAAGGGTATTTTTTGAATATAAAATAAACTGGACTAATCAATGGTGAAATTTGATTAATTATAAACTATATCTTGCAAAAGTCTTATGTCGATCGTGGTTCGATGATAACGGTAATATTCTCCCAGACGAGACTAACAAGATTTAATGGTTTTAATGTGTTTTTAGCATAAAGTCTTAAAACTATTATTCAATTGATGTTGTTAACATTAGTCAAATCGGCTCACCCATTGTGACAAACTATAAGAGAGGTATAAGGAGGGTTGCTTAACACCCTAAAGAAGAAGGTTTTTAATAAGCTTCGCGCTGACCCGCTTCTCTGCTTCTTTGTGCGTCAAATGGAGCTATCGAAGACTAATTTGATTGACAAAAACATCTTAAGGGTGAATTACCTTAATTCTACGTGCCATTTTGTGGTAATTATCTGAATAAATTGGGTCTTTTGACTCATGCTGAAGTAAGATATAGTAGATGATAATTAATGGTAATTCTTTAATTAGTTTACCCAATACCTTGATTAAAACTTTGTTACTTTATTCTGAATAAAAGAACTTATTGAGTAAAGTTTTTTTTTTTATTAAAATTCAAAGATACGAAGATGTGTGCATGCTTTTTCGTACATATTTGATTACACATAAAATTAAATGTACCCTTTAGAAATTTAAGTTTATGCCATCCAATTAAAGAAACACTTGGAGTTACCATTTACATTACATGAGACGTAGCTAGATTGTAATCCCAAGGTAAATCTCCACGTTACATGAGACGTAGCTGGAATAAATTTACAGTTTTTTAAATTGGACAACTTAATTTAGTTACGTGGTGATATCTCTTAACCGAATGCATTAGATGGGATGAAACATACTTACATTGCAAATAGTTTGGCAATTAGTAAGTCTCATAATTATCTAGGAATTACAATACTAGATTGGCAATTATTGTTCGACACTTACCATGTTGAGTACTATCATTACTAGCAGATCAACTGATGTAATGGTACTATTTCAATTACGAACCTAGCTTTAAGAAAATTCTATGGTTTATTTGTATTAACTAATGGGTATTTAATTTTATTTAAAGGTTGAATTATCGAAAGTACTAACTTTTGAACTTTTTTTCTGTAGAATGGCTCAACCCGATAATAACACACTAAGTTAGGCTTTCAAACAAATGTTTGATCGAGAAAAATTGACTGGCAACAATTTCAATGACTGGTTTAGGCAACTTAGGATAGTCTTGAGGGTTGCTAAAAGACTAGATGTATTGGAACAACCTTTGGCACCAGCTCCTCCTCAAGACTCACCTCATGATGTCTTGGAAACATGGAGTCTTCAGTATGACCGTCACAACGAGGTAGCTTACCTTATGCTCGGGAGTATGTTAGGAATACAAAAATTCATATAAAAGACTCGTGTCACCCTGAGTAACATCTAACATAGGTTAGCTCGTAGGCTTAATAGTAAACGTTTAGTTACGTTTACTTGTCATATTATCCACGGAGCTGGTCTGGATCTTTACCCACTGTATGCTCACTCCGTAGCCCACTTTAGGGGCGGTTTTTGTAAGAACTATAAATACCCTTTCCCACCTATGGGAAAGGGTTGGAGATTTCATTTGCTTAATTTTCTCTCTCTAGAAAACTCCCAACTTCTTTCTCTTTCTCTCTCTACATTTTCGGCCAAACCTCAAAGATTTATGTATGTTATGATTTGATATTAGGTACAATTGGTATCAAGAGCCATGTTTTGGTTAGATTGATTGTATGTTCTCGGATTTGTGGCTCATTCTTGGTGTTTCTCTTGTTCTTGTTTGGTTCGACTAGAAATGAAAGAAAACATCATGATATGATCTTTGTTTGTGCTTAGATTTGTTAAAGTATTGTACTTTCATGTTCAATACTATCTCTTGTATCGTTCCTTGCTTGTCTATAGTTCACTTGGTGATTTTCTTGAAAGTTTAATGAAGTTTTCCTCATTGCGGTTTGGCTAACAGTGACAAATTCTTGTTTTTGATTTGTGTTATTAAAGGAAGTGAATTGTTGTGGTTTGGTCAGTTCCAACGTTATGGTTTGGTTAGTAGCTGAAAAGGGAAAAAGGACAAAATCTTGTGAAAGTGACCTTTTTGTCCCTTGCGGTTTGTCTACTTGCGATTGCGATTTGACCTAAGGTTGCGGTTTGGGTGTTGAGATTTGCTAATTGCGGTTTGCTTGTTTGATAAAGATTTATTTGATACCTTTTAATGGGTCATTTAAGCCCAAAGTCGTATTTATTTGATTAAATATTGCCTCAAATCGTTTCTTTTTTTATTTTTAGGTACTTGGGACTAGAATTCTGGAATTCGGCATTTTTTGGGCATATTTGGACGAAAAAGGTGAAGAAGATGAAAAAGTCACGAAAACCCATCAGAAAAAGAAAGGCTGACGGCGTCACACATTCCAATGTGACATCGTCACTTGTTATTTGAGCTGGATGAATATTAACACACATCGCTTCAGAGATATTTCAAGAATTTGCACCTGACGGCGTCAGGTGCATTTCTGAGGAAGGAGTCACGTGTTGAGATCATAAAGGCGACGGCGTCAGAAGCTACAACCTGACGCTATCATAACAGCGACTTGGAGAGGACGAAACCCTAAAGGCGGCGGGATGACGGCGTCGCACTTGTAAAGTGACTCCGTCACTTGAAGGTCAAAGATTTTGAAAATTCCGTATTTACAAGCGACCCCCTACTCTAACCCCTTTCAGGATTTATACCTGACCCCGTCACTTGTTCAGGCTGAAGGGGTTGCGACCAATTGACAACAAAATCACCTATAAATAGAACATCATAACTTCACTTTTTGCAAGCCCTAAACCCTAAGTCCGATTCTAGGGTTTAGGTATGTGTTTTTCCAGCAACTTAGAAGGTCTTAATCCTTCCATAAACATCTTGTAATGGTTTGTTTATTGACTCAATTTTATTTTATGTCATCAATTATCATTATTGTTGGTTGCTTTTCATTAATTATGCTTGGCTAATTCACCTTGAATTTACCTGTGATTGTCTGAAACTTGTTTATGATTAATTAGATCTTATTGTTTTCGTTACAAACTCAATGAGTCTAATTGATTTGGTTTATAATTCTTGGTTTTCTGTTGTCTATTGTTTAGTTGATTGCTTCACGTAAGGCTAAGAAAACTGGCTGACTTCCTTGTGTAACTAGCTTGAACGCCTCAGAAAATGTAACCATATCGTGCAATATACACTAGTACAAAAAGTTCTGTTGGTCACGCCAAAAATGTGTGACGATATGCATATAGTCACGCACGTTTTTTTCGTTGTGTGTCACTAAAATTCCCGCCACCGTAGGTGGCATATGGTCACATTGTTGAGTTCGTGGCCTTTTCCATTGAAAAAGAGTGACCAAAACCCCGAATATATGTGACAAATTAGGCACAAGTTTTTTTGGATTAGTCACTATCAGTGACCGTAAACACCTTATAGTCACACGAATGTTTTTTGAGAGTGACTATTGTTCATCCTTTGGCCACATAAATATATAATATATGTGACATTTGAGATGATATATTCAAGTAAATGTGTATTTTGTGTGACTATTGATAATCCAATGGCCACATGAATATACAATAAATGTGATGTTTGTGATGATTTAGTCACACAATGGGTGTTATTTTTTTGGAGTTAGTCACATACAATTTAACACAAAGTGGCCAAAAGTGTGAATAAGTGTGACAATATGCTGTTTAAAGTGAAGAAATGTGTATTTTGTGTGACTATTGATCAACCAATGGCCACATGAATTTTATGTTTGTGTGGCCTTTTGTAATATTTAGTCACACAAAGCATGTTTGTTTTGGGTATATAGTCACATACAATTTATGAAACAGTGGCCAAAAGTGTTAATAAGTGTGACCATATGCTATTTAAAGTGAAGAAGTGTGTATTTTGTGTGACTATTGATCATCCAATGGCCACATGAATTTTATATTTGTGTGGCCTTTTGTAATATTTAGTCACACAAAGCATGTTTGTTTTGGGTATATAGTCACATACAATGTAGGAAACAGTGGCCAAAAGTGTTAATAAGTGTGGCCGTATGCTGTTTAAAGTGAAGAAATGTGTATTTTGTGTGACTGTAGATCATCCAATGGCCACATGAAGTTTACGTTTGTGTGGCCTTTTGTAATATTTAGTCACTCAAAGCATGTTTGTTTTGGGTATTTAGTCACATACCATTAAGCAAACAGTGGCCAAAAGTGTTAATAAGTGTGACCATATGCTGTTTAAAGTGAGCAAATGTGTATTTTGTGTGACTATTGATCATCCAATGGTCACATGAATTTTATGTTTGTGTGGCCATTTGTAATATTTAGTCACACAACGAATTAAGAAAACAGTGACCAAAAGTGTGACTAAATGCATCTTTTAGTCACATTTAAAAGATCAATCAAAACAAATTCAAATACAATAAAATTGGAATGTATATAACTGAACCAAATATAAAATTGGCCATCCTTTTATACACCAAGGAGTCCTAGTCGGATTACAATAGTTTCCTAATTAAGTATCTATAATCTTTTCCAGAAGCAACTAGCTAGCAACTTCGAGCCGTCTTGATATCTAAGCAGTACCAACTGTCACTAGCAGTAGTAAATACTTAGCACGTTTTTTTTGAAGTTCATGAGCAGCACTAAATCCATCTAAGCAATATTAACACAAACATGAGCAGCAGTAATTCAAACAACATCATGAAAACTTTTAATCCAAAACAATGACCATAATAATAAAATTTGCAGTTAAACTTACAAGTTTTTCTCCATTGATCTAATCTCATCATCTGGATATAAAAGCCTTGAAAATGTAGGCTGCTGCATATCAACAATAACCACATCAGGATGAGAGCAGAACTAGAACATGTCAAAGCACACAACATGACAGAAGTAGATGAGCATACCAGAATAAATTTCTTGATTAGCTGCTTGAAAATCTTCCACTCTAAAAAGTATGTGGTTATATATATTGTTGACGGGTGCATCTATTTCTTGACATTTGACATAGAGACACTATTGCCATGTCTTTTGTCATGTGCATCTAGTTTGTCAGGCGCCACTAGTTCAACTATATATATGTTGTTTTGGTGGTTTTAAGTCGCTTGATTCGCCACTTATTCAACTATCTGCACAAACAAGGTCTATGGTATTTTCCTCGAATAAAGTGAAAGTAAAAGAGGGCAAAATGCATAAAAAAAAAAGATCAATTACCTGTGTTCTTACTTTTTTCATATCCAATGTATTTTCAACTGAAGTAGATTTTATATGGTATAAAACTTACTATATCTAATGTATATTTAAAGAGTTGTATATATTTGACATTAACTATTTAAAAACAAAATCACAAAGTTCGGAGTCTTTGGTAAGTGTATCACCATTGGGCCAATCTAACCTGACTCCCACCCTACCAAAATTTGAAGTTTTGAACTATATTACCTAACCTGCTTAGCTATTTTGCCACCTCTAACTATGAGAGTATGAAACAAAATTGTAAGGTGCTGTAAAGAAACAGGAACCCAAGCATATAATCACCGATGTACCCAGGAACCCAGGAACCCAAGCATATAAATTATACTGACCCAGGCAGACCTTCTTGATCTCAAAGTAACCTTTATTGTCGTTTTGATCCAAAACTGATAGCCCTAATTATGTAAAATAAGGTATAGATTAAACTCTAGGAATGGTTTACAAAGGTACAAGTAACTTTATCCCAACCACCCAACTAAAAATGGAAAAGATAAGCTGAAAAAATCAAATAGACCAACGTAATTACTTGATTAGAAACAGCTATATTTTTTGATAGTCAGATCTTGGTCTTTTTCCGATTTTTGGCTTTCTTACAATCGATGATGCACCTTTTATTTGTAATAGTGAGCTGAATACCGCCACCACCATATATTATCAGTCGCAACCATCACCGCCATTGTAATTGAGACCCCAAATCCAGGAATCGAAACATTTATGCTACATGAGAGAATTAAAAAGACATGGTAAGATTTTAGACATGAAATATCATAAGTTAATTTACATTTAAAACCTTACCAGGTGACCCTGTAAATCTCTCATATTGTTCATACGCCTGTCCTATCATCACCAGACTTGTGCACACTCTGTGTGTGTGTTTTAGTGAGGAGAGTGTTGAGGAGATAGAAGAAGACCAGATCTAGTTTTGGTGGATATATATTTGGGATGGAGTATTGAAAAACATTGGCGGGTTCAATAAAATTAAGTAGAGGGGCAATTTAAATTTGGGGAAAAAATTTAGGCGGGCTCTTTGGAAAAGTTAAAAGGGAAATTTTATTTTAGGCAATTAAATGAAGGGACATGTAAAATATTACATATAAATTTAACACATTAAGTATCTTAATTTTTTGCTTTTATAAGAGGCGGAAATGAGCCGACCTTATAAAAGTTCGACTCGAGTTATTGTTGAGTTTCGAGCTTGTAAGTGATATAGCATATGTTTATATATATATATATATATATATATATATATATATATATATATATATATATATATATATATATATATATATATATATATATATATATATATATATATTGTATTTAAGTGTACTAAGTGTAAATAGTTAATTATAAATGTATTGAGCATGGTTGTCAGGATCGCGATCCTGATCTTAGGATCTTACGATTTTACGGTACAGCAAAGCAAAAACGATCCGGATCTTATGTAGGATCTTTGAAAGCTTAAGATCGTATAGGAACCCGATCCTTGTAAGCAAAAAACGAGCAATTATATTCCAATTTTAATTAATTTGTGTAAGACAACACATCTTTAAGTACAAATAAACCAAGCTTTTCGAGTGATCAAGCTCAAACCGAGTTCATTCATGACCGGTGATAATGGCTATAATTCACATGGGTCATGGGTCATATGCATTAGGTTATCATTGGTCACATTCAATAATGGGTATTTGACATTATATGGGTCATATGCATTAGGTTATGACTGGTCGTCACATCCATGACTGTTGATCATGGGGTAATTAACATTGGTAACGGGTCATGTGCATTAATATTGGGTTGTAGTGACATGTCATATATGTTATCGACCAATACATGATTGGTGATCGACAATGGGCAATTAACATGGGTCATGGGTCATGTGCATTGGATTTTGTAAACTAAGACAAATACTATACAACATTTTATACGTTTTGTATTTTTTCTAAACGTTTTCATCCGTTTGTAAAGTTTTTCATCCCTTTTTGACCGTTTTCAATCGATTTTGATTGATGTCGCTAGTTTTCGACCGACGTTGACAATTTTCGACAGATTTCAACGGATTTAGACCGTTTTAGTCCGACTACGACCGATTGCGACCCTTTTCGACCGATTTCATCCATTTTGAATGTTTTCGGCAACTTTCACTCGTTTTCATATGTTCTTAGCTTTTCTGAATGTTTTCCTCTGTATTAAAACATTATGAAACGTTTATTACGTTTTCGTACTCTTTTGTACAATTTTTCATAGCAACGAGATTTTTTATAGCGGTAGATAGTTTATTGATAAAAAAAATTATAGGTTATAAACGAAAAATAATAAAAGTTTGAAGATTTGGGAATTAAACATAATGTTTTGAAACCCGGTTCGACTCGGGTGGTTCAACCAGTTGAACCGTGGAACGGTGAAAAATGAGTCGATTTAAACCTGGTCAACTTGCTAGGTTGGGTCGAAAACGGGTCAAATTAAACTGGGTCAACCAGCCAGGTTTGAAGAGTCCCGGGTCAACCCGGTTTGTGTTTATTTGGTTGTACTTAATTTGATAGATCTGTTTTTAATTGGTTGTACAATGTGAATAAATCATTGTACTTTTAAGTAATTTGGTAGATCTGTTTGTTTATAATATGAGAGGGCCCACAACTATGGTAATGAATAATAGAAATCCTCCATACTCAATAATCTATATACCTCAAAAGAGTAAGGTATGAATCTTTCATACCGAGGGGCCCACCACTACGATTTTACGATACAACAAAGCAAAAAACGATCCGGATCTTACATAGGATCTTTGAAAGCTTAAGATCTTATAGGATCTCGATCTTGATCATAGGATCTTAAGCAAATGATATTACAAAACTATGATATATAATAATTTTGTGTTTATGATATATAATAATTTGTAAATTTGTATAACCCGAGAAACCGACAAACCAAGCATTTGGTTTCGGTTTTTACAACCAATTAAAAACGTATCTAAAAAATTAAATACAACCAATTAAAACAATTAATACAAATCACATACCGGGTTAACCCGGGGCACTTCAAACCCAACGAGTTGAACTGGTTTAATTTGACACGTTTTCGACCCAACCTAGCAAGTTAACCCAGTTTAAATCGACCCATTTTTCGACCGGAACGGTTCAACCAGTTGAACCACCCGGGTCGACCGGTTTCAAAACATTATCCATTACTTAAAAGTACAATGATTTATTCACATTGTACAACCAATTAAAAACAGATCTATCAAATTAAGTACAACCAAATAAACACAAACCGAGTTGACCCGGGACTATTCAAACACGGCGGGTTGACCCATTTTAATTTGACCCATTTTCGACCCAACCTAGCAAGTTGACCAGGTTTAAATCGACTCATTTTTCACCCGGAACGGTTCAACCGGTTGAACCACCCGAGTCGAACTGGGTTTCAAACACACTTCACTCGGATCTAGGGTTTTGATCCTCTATTTCTTATCAAACACACTTCAAACACTTAACATAATCCTCTCTTTCTCTCTCACACTCGCAGTTGCAACTCACTCGGATCTAGGGTTTTGATCCTCTCTTTCTTATCAAACACACTTCGAACACTTGAACATAATCCTCTCTTTCTCTTTCACACTCACAGTTGCAACTCACTCGGATCTAGGGTTTTGATCCCAAATCTCAAAAAGTTGATAAGATCACAAATTCATTAATATAATCCAAATACCCCCTTAGAGCTATTTATTCTTAGGCTTAGGTTGATTATATGTTATAAGAATTGCGTTGCATTTGTATTGATAGAATAAGGAAGAACATGTTGTGTTGTTTTTGCGAATAATTAGAGCAAAAGAGATATTAAGGTTTGCTTGGATTAGCTTATTTTATCTTAGGCTTAGGATGACTATCTGGTATAAGAATTATATTGCATTTGTATTGAGAGAATAAGGAAGAAAAGTGACGGATGTGTGTGCGAATAGTTAGGCTAAAATATCCAAGTATCAAATATGGAAGAAGTATCATCGATGGATTCAAAGACACCACTTTCAAGTATGAACATAAACTTCTTATGGTGTTTCATCCATCGATGATTCATCTTTGCTCTTTGCCAAAATACATAAACAATTATCAAGTATAATTTGTAGGTTCGATGCTTGAATTTAACGTCTTCGTCTTCCAGCATGTTGGTAGGTTAGAGATTCAAGGCTGAATAATATGTTGTTGTTGGCTAGGGTAGAAAGGATGGTAGTTCATTGCATTGTTAATATGAAGTTTATATGATTTCATTCATGCACAATTAGCTCTCTAATGTCGTAGAATCTACCTAATTAATATGTATGTTCGTCACATCTAAGGGAGCAATATAAATGATAGTAAGAATCTGTTTTCTAATAACTTAAAGCTCAATGATTAGGGCGCTCTATATAGCGTTGTAGATGGTTCCATTGCTTAATTTGGAAAACGTCTACTACCGTTTGTGTGGTTATTAGACGGTACTGCAACGTTAGATAGATCTGTCCTGATCAATGCAATAATAATATAGTGTGTACTGTTCATGACATGCCACACTCCATTATCGCATTCAATATGAGTGATGTTACTTAGACTCTATTCTTTACTTAACATTTGTAGATTGTTTGTATTACTTTGAGTATGGAATTTCAACATACCTTTCCATTCTAAGGTCCCATACTGTTTGCTTTGTTTTTTCAACAATCTAGCAATGCGGCTAGTGCAGTCTTTTGCTCAAAGGGAGTTGAAACGACAAAGCGAGCAGTAGCGGGAGCTTAGAAGGGTTACGTATGTTGGTTTATTGCATTCCATTATTTTTTATGATCTAAAACCAACCATCCACCAGGTAATATGGCCATTGGAGCTCCAAGAATAAAGGTTGTTTCAAACACACCCTGAATTGCAACATTATCTTTTATTTCATTTACACTATATTTTTTAAAATTTTAATATATTTTTTAATTTTTTTGCAGCAAATCCATGGTCAGACTACTTTCCAAAGGGATATTTGGATCAGGTCAATCATGAAATTTTGCAGATTTCTTCAAGTCAATCATGTTCCATTGTGACTAGTCTTTGTTTGCGACTAATATGTATATAGTTCTGTCAAGAGTTATATATAAGCATTGATCCCTGGCAAACGCTCATCCCAATGGATCATGATTGGCCCGAAGATGTTGAAAAAGTTCAAGCCACCAGTGGGAAACATCAATCCTTTCCTGCATTAAACATGGGTAGTTTGGTTTTCCCATATCCCCTTTTTATACTCGTTTCCATGTATATCTCAAATCACAAATCCAAGTTTAACCACTTTTTATATATTTTATTTTTTTGCAGAAATCATTAAAATTGACAGCAGTGACTCAAGTTCATTTCACATATCAAGCAGTTCTGAAGGTCCTCCAATTACATGGGCAGACTACTTTCCAAAGGGATATTCTGGATCAGGCACAAAAAGGAAGATGCTAGGAAGGTTAAAACTCCAAAAAGGACTGCCAAAGATCTTTTTGATGAGTTAGGAAGTAATTTGAATAAACATTGTAATCCTTTTGTACTACTTTATTTGACTTTATGAATAAACATGTTGTAATCCTTTTAGATTAGTAAAATTTAAGAATGTGTACCTTTTGTTACCAGTATTTTGTAATTTTTCATTTCAAGTATTAATGGAATATGTTTGATTTTAATTCCCGTACTTTGTCATTGCTAAATTTTCTCATTAATTGTTACAATATTTTGATTGTTGTGTACATTAACAAGAACTTGGGATATATTTTGTATCATGTTAATCAAAAGTTATCAAAATCAGAAGTTTCTGCTGCTAAGAAAACGTTACTGCAGGTGGGTTTGTATTGCTAGATATGAGAGTGCAGGGGTGGATTGGTAACATTTACACTTAATTGTTACAATATTATGATTGTTGTGTTCATTAACAAGAACTTGGGATATATTTTGTATCATGTTAATCAAAAGTTATCAAAATCAAAAGTTTCTGCTGCTAAGAAAACGTTACTGCAGGTGGGTTTGTACTGCTAGATATGAGAGTGCAGGGGTGGATTGGTAACATTTACACTTTAAGGGTTTAAATCCCCAATTAACTAGTTATAAGGCCGTATAAGCCGCTTTCGTACAATAATATCAACCTACATAGTTTACTACATAACATTGTCTACGGATAAACCCATATGGTTCATCCTACATTAGCTAATTACATACCATTGTCTAGTGACAAACCCATTTGGTTTATCATACATCAGATACTTACAAAAAAGTTTATCCAACTTACAAAAATTTTCAAACATTGTTTCACCCATCAACAAACATAAAACCATCAACAACCATCAAACCATCAACACACATCAAACATTAAGACTCCTTTGGACCTGTTTGTGTCATCTGTTAAAAAGAAGCGGACCCTTGCAGTTGCACCAAAGCCGGATTCCTGTCTCAACTTCCTGAAACCAGGGCATGAAACAATAAACACCTTCCTCCTCACCTTCCCTTGACCAGGTACCACCACTGTTCTCTCACGTACTTGGAACACTTTCTGTATCATTTGGTGCTTCACAACAGCGACAGAGTACCCATACAAGTTGTACTTGTGCACAATTTTTGATGGTATAGTCTGTTACAAAATGTACAAAGTTACAACTGCTATAGATTGATAGTTGTTTAGTTTGTAATCTCACTGAAATTGTAGCATAATTACTATTTGACAAATTATCAAAGTTTTCAAGACACTTACTAGTTGTCCATTTCTCCAGAAGCATGCAGTCAGTGGTCAGTAGTCACTAGAATGCCCTATCTTCTTGGTCGTGGACAGTGTGAAACGACCATCTGCACATCCAGTTCATCCGTCGGGCTTCAAAATCTGAATTTAATATTACAAAATGAGTAAGTTATAGATAATCCAAAATGTTACAAAGATATCATATACTTGATGTAGTTAAAGCTAATAAAGGAAAAAATACCATAGTCATTTGGTTGGTGACACAAGGCATTCATGGCAATATTGGTGTTGTATGTCTCCACAGTTGTGATGGCCCCTCCATCAGGTTCAAACAACATCACATTAAATTCCTGGCCTAGGTAAACCTGAGTAAAAACCATCCACTGACCAGCCTCGAAATTTAAGTCTCGAGTAAGTGTCACACAACCACCGCCATATAAGAAGGAGTGGACGTATCAACCATTTAGATGATCACTGGCCACCCTAACATTATAGACAGTCGTGTTAGTGGAAACCACGATCGAATCAGTAGGGGTTGGACCATCCAGATATCTCAAAAAGTCTTCCTCCAACGACTGCATAAGCAGAGATGTGTCTGTGACAGGCACTAAACATCTCTAAAATGGGGCACTCTCGGGTTCATAATTGTGAAACTCCAACCCATTCTCACCATAGCAAGTTACATAGAACACATCCTCACCCTCTTCAACAAAATGTATGTACTCAACAGCAGAACAGGAGATGTTGTGAATGACAAAATCATCCCACCTTGCTCTCTCAACAACACACTTAAATTGTGAGACTCTCCTTACACGAACTTTCCATCTAACCCCCCCCCCCCCCCCAATTAACTAAGAAAATAAAACCATTGCCAATATAGGAACCTCCTAGAACATAATCATTATGCAGTTCCTGTATATGAAAATAAAGTATACAAATGAAAACACAACTAAAAACTTAATCCATACATATATCTTGCATCAAGTACTATATAACACGGACAAAAAATTTTGAAGTCAAAGTTGAAGAAAAAAGACTTGAAAAAGTCTGAGTGGACACTTAATGTGTGACTTTTTAAGTCTTCATTTGGCAAATTTGACATTATATATTTTTATTTGTGTTATATAATAGTTGATAAAAATTATACCAATGGAAAATACATTCAAAACTTAATCCATTCATATATTTTGCATCAAGTAATATATAACACAAATAAAAATATTTAAGGTCAAAGTTGAAAAATAAAGATTTCAAAAGTCAACAGTGGACCATAATTATGGGAAGGAGTAATTAAACTAGTTTCTTAGAGAAATAACAGCTTGTCAATAATGGTGTTAACTTACAAACTCATCCAAAACATCAGGATTGTCCACAGCGCAAATAAATTGATTACCAAACATGGTTACTGCATTAACGATTAAGGTTATAAAACAATACAAAATACCATTTGAATGAAGTAAAAATCAGTAAATGTGGTTACCTGGTACACGTGTTTTTTGAAGAATCACTACTGCTAAGCACCGACTGTATTATTTGAGATATTAGGTTGAAAGAAGATAGAGAGTTTATGTGAGTGTGATTATGTTGTGTTAAACACGACTTAGTTTTGTTATTTGCAAAAAATATCCTCGTTGATTTTCGTGAAAGGGAGGTAGCTGAAGTGTGTTAATGTGTTATAGCGGGAACAGTGAAGTGACGAAAATACCCTGACGTGCAAAGCACGTGAGGGCACTAACGAGCTAGCAGCATTAAGTTCTGCCTAGCAGCATTAAGTTCTGCCTTAGCAGCATTAACTTCGGAGTTACTAGCATTCACCCATATTCCAATCCAAACAACTTTTTATTTGCTTTTCCTGCAAAATGTTAGTCTAGAAACGAAGAAAATACAAGCCATAACATATGCACAATCATCCCAACATCTAAATATACTTAACAGTTCTAAGTATAACTAGGAGCATTGTAATGGGGCAAATGAAGAGTCATGACTAATAGTCTGAACTCAATTCATGCAGTGAATATCAAATTAGACTCAAACTAGGTAGATAGAGTACGTATACATAATTTACCTGAAATGTGTGACCATATGTATCGAATTGTGACTACATTTAAATAATGTGTGACAAAATATGACACTATGAATTAGCCACCTAAATAAATACTACATGTGACCATATATATATCATCTTTAATTTAGTCACACAAAAACTCAATGTGACTGTTGATATAAATAAATGACTAAAAACGTTATTCATATCTTTCAATATCTCTATGTTTTGATAATCACAAAACCTAAACTCATCAAACCAAAGATTATGACATAAACAAGTATTTAGTAGTAAATACTCATCTTCACCATCTAATCACTTAAAGTATGAATAAACAAAGTGTCTAATGTATTATAAGATCAAAAGAACACTTTTGTTAATCACTAAATATTTATAAAATGTCACAAAACAGTTTATATCTTTTGTAAAACATTTTTGGTATTAAAAGAATATGTTTAATTCATTACAAATTTATGAATTCAAATTTTTGATAAAAAAAGGCAAATCTAATCCAGAAAAATTTCCCCCACAAAAGGACAAGAAAATCCAACGTTCAGGAGGGCGGCCCCCTTAATTTTACTAGGCGGCCCCCTTAATAATTAAGGGGACCGGCACGCTCCAGAACAGTATTTTCTGGCCCTATAAATATTCGATCATTTCACATATTTTTCTCACCTTTTTGCACTATAAACTTTCTGTTCTAAACATCCTTCTCCATCCTCTAAAAATCCTTTGATCTTATATACTTTGATCTTTGTTTCAAAGTGATTCAAGCCTCAACACTCAAGTGCAAAGAGAAGAATACTTCTATTAGAAGTATTACAACTTAGTATCATCTTGCTATCTAAGTTGTTTATTTGTTTCCTCTTGTTGATCTTTCATATCTTGGTGAATAAGGTGTATGTATTAGTTAGCTAGATTTAGTTGTAGAATCTAGAATTGTTGTAAGTGCGAAGTGGAACTTAAAGTGAAGAAGTAGTGTTGGATAGTAGTGGAGATAGGAAAGAGTAGCAATAGTGACTAGTGGTGAACTAATTGAAGCTTCCAAGTGGAGAAGACTAGAAGACATTAGAAGATTGAAGTTGTGAAGACACTAGTGGCTTGAAGGTGTAAAGACATTATTGATTTGAAGTTGTGAAGACATTAGTGCTTTGAAGTTGTGAAGTTGCAAGACATTGAAGTCGTGAAGTATTTTGTGAAGGCGTGAAGATACTTGTGGTGTGAAGAAGTATAGAAGAATTAAAAGGTGTGAAGAAGGTGTGGTGTGATATTTGGTGTGAGATTGGTTCTAGCTACGATTAGAACTCGACATTTTGATTTGTGTCGTTAATTGGTGTAAGCTTTTGGTGTGTACGGTTTTCTCCGCCATAAGGGAGGTTATTGACTTAGTGAAGAAAACTCTCGAGTTCGGTGCTCGGGGAGTGGAGTAGGGCAAGGAAGGTGTCCTTGTAGCCGAACCACTATAAATCCTTTGTCTCTCGGTTTGATCTTTCCATCTCTCATTCTTTACTTGCTTACTTACTTGCTTCTCGTACATTATTATAATTATGTGTTGTGCATATATTGATTTCACATAAAGATCAAACTAGGTTCCATTTAAAACATTAATTATACATTAGTAAAATACAAGTATATACAATTATTAAAACACATATACATATATAAATACTTACTTATAATTAAGTGAGATATATGAAATTATAATTTCTATTCAACACTTTAAATAAGTAGTATCTATATGATATATGTGAATTAATTTGTATCTATACTTTACCTTCAAAGGTTTTTACGATTACCATCAATTCTTTGAAAGTGAACTTTTATTAAACGAAAAAGGCGCAAAACTATTCGACCCCACCCCCTTCTAGTTTTCCACAATTGGTATCAAGAGCCACGTCTAGCAAGATTTTTAAAATAGATTGTATTTTAAAACTTGTAACAATCTATGGAATTTGAAAAATATTTAGAAGGGGAATTTACACAACAACCACCATTATTTGAAAATGACCATTTTCTTGAATGGAAAAACAAATTTGAAAATTAGGTGAAATCAATAGATCTTGATCTTTGGCATATCATTTCAGTTGGTGATCTTAAACCAACCAAAATGGATTTTGAAAATCAGTATAATAATCTTCAAACCAAAATTGATAAAAACACTAAAGCCAAATTACTTATTTTCAAAACTCTACCAAGAGTTAAATATGAAAGATTATTTTGTTGTAAAATGGCAAATGATATTTGGAAATGTCTTTTAAAGTTTCACCAAGAGAAATGTAAAACCAAAGATGATAAACTTGATATTGCTCAAGAAATAGTTAATCTAGAAAATTTAGTAAATAAATATTTAGTTGAAATAAATACATGTACTACTAGTTCAAATGTGATCATTGAAGGTATTAATAACGAAGAATACATGAGCCAAATCCGAAGAAAGAGTGTTAATAAATCATGGTGCAACAAATACGAAGAAGACGATGATAATACGGCTTGTGAAAATATTCAAACAAATGGGAATACAAGTATTGATGGCAAGGACTACATGCCTCTCGATCTAAGCGAAACTACAAGTAAAACATGGAGCGTCATAGACGATGAAATTGATCAACATATAGCATGTGAAGACTACACAACTACTAATAAGGTACAATCCGAAACCGAACATTCTTGCTACGATCAATTTATATTAGAATTTTCAAAATTGGAAAACAACTTCAAACATTTTTGCAACATTGACTCAAAAATGATTCCTAAAAATAAATCTTCAATATTCATTGAAAACAATTTTGAAAAGGAAATAATTTTAGAAGATAAAATGTCTAGACTTGAAAGCAATATTGAAATTGATCTTAAATGTAAATATTGTCAAGACTATAAACATGAAATTAAAATAGAAAATGAAAAAGCAAAAATATTAGCAAAATTTGAAAATAGCTCTAGAGTTTTAAAATATTTACTTAACATTCAAAAGTCATTTTATGATAAAACCGGCTTAGGATTTACCGTAAATGATCCTTCAACAAATGCATCAAAACAAATAAAATTTGTTAAACCTAGTGGAGAAATTTAGAACTAATATTACTCACGCTCACTATTTATCTCTCTAGTCAAGAAAGTCATTGTTTGTTCATTAAAACAAACTATTGATGAATTCTTGTACTTCTCGACGACATCTTCATCATGTGCATTTTAATGCAATGGATGTTCTCAACTAATCAATTCGGACCCATGAGAATCTGGGTACCAAGCTCTTCATCATGTTTAGGTAATTAACGAACGAAGAGACTTTTAAGTTGTGGATTGCTCACCTTGCTCACTTACTTTTGACGACTATTGGTTCATATCACTATGGTTCACATTCTACACAATGTTTTGCCTATAACGTCGTTGCGGTCATCTTTTGTCTCGGCATGTTGTTCTTCACTCTTGGAGTATTGATATCATGGTGTGTCCGTTACTATTTCAAGATGAAGGGTCCAAAGCACAATTATTCTTAGTCTTCACGACTTGTGATGATTGGTGTGATCAATTAAGCATTTCGGATCAAGCTCCCTTGATTTCTATTGCGTTGGAATGTCACTTTGCTACTTCGACATGTTTTTGACAAACTTTTAAGATGTCTTCCATTTCTCTTATGCCCACTCTTAAAGGAAAGCTGGACCTGAGATAAGTTTTCTTTTCAAAAACTTGCCAATACTACATTATATTTAAGAATGTTTTAATTAGTATGTGAGTATGATTTAACTTATAAGTTGTCATGCTTTTAGATCATTAATACTAGTATATGCATATATGATATTAGGATTATTAACCTTCGTGTTGTTTAGTCTAATATCATTTTTCTTAGTCTTCATCTATATTGAAGATCCTCTATGATCTATAGTAAAATACTTTCCACTTAAGCTATATGATCTTACTAGTTGCATTAATAGATGTATTATAATTGAGACTTGTTAGTAACTTGATATTATGATGTTCTTTGTGTGTACATATATATATATATATATATATATATATATATATATATATATATATATATATATATATATATATATATATATATATATATATATATACATACATATATATACACATGTCTATCTTGTATCCATAAATAATTTACTTTGTCCCTTTCTATCTCATTGCATTTAGATCATAAATATCTACCATCTCTTTCATATCTTTAGTTGTCATTAGAGATGATTATGTGTGACAATGGGCTTAATTGATTCTCTTGAGCATGATAAGTTTCCATTTCAAATCCTTCACTTGCAATTTCTTGTTATCATGATTAAAACATCATGTTTAAAACGTCTCTCTCTTTGAATTAAAAATAAATAAAATAAAAAAATAAAAATAAAAAATCTTTCAAATATCTATAGTGTTTTTCTTCAAACAATTTGCTTAACTATAATTTTTCATAACCTTATTTTAATCAAAAACAAGATTGAAATTTTTTATTACATGTTATGAAAAAAAGTTCTATTTATTTTATTGCAATGCACACTTGAATTTATTTCAAAACATTGTTGAATAAAACTAAAAACGTTTTGCTTAAAACACATTTGATTATCTCACATGTGTCATACACTTCTATGGAAATGACATTCACAATTTAATCAAATCATTTCATGAGAATCATGGCTTGCCCGTATGGATCTTGTTTGTAACAAGTCTTGAAGTCCATATAATCATATCCTCCTACTTGTTACTTGTTAACTATCATCAATATGTTTGCACTAAACTGCATGTTATCATCTTCATATAGTTACTCATTTAACTAATTTGCCTTATTGCCTCCATAGTTGCATATCTTAATTGATAAATTAATAGATAACATGATTATTAGAAATTAATTGTCTAATTTAATTATTTCTATATCACTCTCTACATTCATGAATAGTATGCCCTATATTGCCTCAAAGAGTTGAACTTACTTGAATCCAAATCCAAAAACACAACCTTTTTGAAAATTTTCTGCCAAAAACCTATTTCTGGCATTCTGGGAATCACCAGATGGGCGGCCCCTTTAATTATATAAGGCGGCCCCCTTAATGATTAAGGGGATCGGCCCCTAGTTAAGGGGACCGGCCATCTGATGGTCGGGGATACTGTTTTCTTTATCACTTTTTGACCCATTACAGCCTATACTTCCCAAAATTCACAAACATAGTTTGTCCCATGCTATCCCTCAAAATTTACCTTCCTAAACCACATTTCTCATACACTATAAATACTCTCTTCCCATCATTAATTCCATCACACCCAAACATGTCATCTCCCAACAACCAAAAACCTAAGATTTCAAGAACCGCAAGGATCTCCGTCAAACCCGTTTGGAGGAGGAAACTTGATTCTTGTCATAACTCAAGTGATGTTGTTCCAAGTTAACCAACTACTAAACCTCAAACCCACAATAATGACTCATCTCACAACCTATCACCCACTCATTCCCTCATTAATGCTTCTTCTTATGATGAGCATGCTCAATCCCAATCTCGCAATCAATACTTCACATATTGCTCATTCAACAAAAACACCACTCAGTCATGGAGAAACTCTTCCACCCATTTCATGTTTTCATGACTAACCAAGCTCAACCATGTCTCCACCACCAAGAGTACCACCACCACATCCTACAACTTCACATGCCATTCCTATGTTGCATGTTCAAACCTTCACCCAAGACAACCATCATATTCCACCATCATCACCTTCCTCCGAACACTTGAAGTTCGTTGAGGAGCTAAAAGAGGCTCATGAGCTTAGTGCTCTTTTAGCATTACATCTTGCTCAACGCAATTTGGATCCACCCCAATCAAGCTCACCATCATCACCACATAACATCAACCAAATTGAGAAGCATGTTAACAATTGCCCTTGTTGCATCTTCCTTCAACAACAAACCATTGCTTTGAATGAGCACTTCACTTGGATTGAGTATCTTCTTACAAGATCTCAACAAACACCTTCACTTGAACAACATCAAAACCCTCAATCAACAAACCCTACTTCAAATCCACCACCTCCAAGTTCCACATCTCCAAACTCACCAACATCCATGCAACCAAAAGTTTATCTTCATTAAATCACCAAGCATTTTATATGCTTATGTTTCTCATTTTCAAATAAAACTCTTCAACCATTTTGGGATTCAAGAAAGTTTGGTGACACTTCTTGTTGGCACATTAGGATGCTCTACTTAGTTTAGTATTCTATATCTATAGCCTTTGTAACAATGATTATGGGTTGACATAATCATTTTCCATTAATGAATGACTTAATTTGTGTTTCTAATTATCTTTTGCCATGCTTCTTATTTGTTGGTATTATGATATATGTGTTTGCTTGTGCCATGCTTGTGCTTCTAATATTTTTCTTGCAAGAATTCCATTACTCGAACCCTTGGTGCCCTCAAACGAGGGGGAGCCTCCTTCTTATTGGCTTAAACCTTTTTGATTCTACAAAAAGGGGGAGAAGTGAATATAAACTCACTAAATACTTTGTCTAAAAATTAATTTTTTGATTTAATGAGTTTAGGTTTTGTAATCATCAAAAAGGCGGAGATTGTTGATATAAATAAATGACTAAAAACGTTATTCATATCTTTCGATATCTCTATGTTTTGATAATCACAAAACCTAAACTCATCAAACCAAAGATTATGACATAAACAAGTATTTAGTAGTAAATACTCATCTTCACCATCTAATCACTTAAGGTATGAATAAACAAAGTGTCTAATGTATTATAAGATCAAAGGAACACTTTTGTTAATCACTAAATATTTATAAAATGTCACAAAACATTTTATATCTTTTGTAAAACATTTTTGGTATTAAAAGATATGTTTAATTCATTACAAATTTATGAATTCAAATTTTCAACCAAAAATGGCAAATCTAATCCAGAAAAATTTCCCCCACAAAAGGACAAGAAAATCCAACGTTCAGGAGGGCGGCCCCCTTAATTTTACTAGGCGGCCCCCTTAATAATTAAGGGGACCGGCACGCTCCAGAACAGTATTTTCTGGCCCTATAAATATTCGATCATTTCACATATTTTTCTCACCTTTTTGCACTATAAACTTTCTGTTCTAAACATCCTTCTCCATCCTCTAAAAATCCTTTGATCTTATATACTTTGATCTTTGTTTCAAAGTGATTCAAGCCTCAACACTCAAGTGCAAAGAGAAGAATACTTCTATTAGAAGTATTACAACTTAGTATCATCTTGCTATCTAAGTTGTTTATTTGTTTCCTCTTGTTGATCTTTCATATCTTGGTGAATAAGGTGTATGTATTAGTTAGCTAGATTTAGTTGTAGAATCTAGAATTGTTGTAAGTGCGAAGTGGAACTTAAAGTGAAGAAGTAGTGTTGGATAGTAGTGGAGATAGGAGAGAGTAGCAATAGTGACTAGTGGTGAAGTAATTGAAGCTTCCAAGTGGAGAAGACTATAAGACATTAGAAGATTGAAGTTGTGAAGACACTAGTGGCTTGAAGGTGTAAAGACATTATTGATTTGAAGTTGTGAAGACATTAGTGCTTTGAAGTTGTGAAGTTGCAAGACATTGAAGTCGTGAAGTATTTTGTGAAGGCGTGAAGATACTTGTGGTGTGAAGAAGTATAGAAGAATTAAAAGGTGTGAAGAAGGTGTGGTGTGATATTTGGTGTGTGATCGGTTCTAGCTACGATTAGAACTCGACATTTTGCTTTGTGTTGTTAATTGGTGTAAGCTTTTGGTGTGTACGGTTTTCTCCGCCATAAGGGAGGTTATTGACTTAGTGAAGAAAACTCTCGAGTTCGGTGCTCGGGAAGTGAAGTAGGGCAAGGAAGGTGTCCTTGTAGCCGAACCACTATAAATCCTTTGTCTATCGGTTTGATCTTTCCATCTCTCATTCTTTACTTGCTTACTTACTTGCTTCTCGTACATTATTATAATTGTGTGTTGTGCATATATTGATTTCACATAAAAATCAAACTAGGTTCCATTTAAAACATTAATTATACATTAGTAAAATACAAGTATATACTATTATTAAAACACATATACATATATAACTACTTACTTATAATTAAGTGAGATATATGAAATTATAATTTCTGTTCAACACTTTAAATAAGTAGTATCTATATGATATATGTGAATTAATTTGTATCTATACTTTACCTTCAAAGGGTTTTACGATTACCATCAATTAACTTTTATTAAACGAAAAAGAAGCAAAACTATTCAACCCCCCCCCCCCCTTCTAGTTTTCCACAGTGACTAATATCAAGGTTAATGATAACTGACTTCACATTTTTCTATAAATAATAGTCACATGAATATTTCACAATGTGACTATTTTGAATGTATTGGTCACATATAATACCCATTAGGATTTGGCAAGCAAACACACACTAAACTTTAGACACACTTATTAACTTACGTGACCATATGTATCGAATTTTCGTTACACTTAATCATGTTTCTATGGTTTAGTGTGATCATATATGACATTTGGTCACACTCGTCAACTGTGTGACATATATTTGTCACTATTAAATGCATATCGTGACTAACGCTTCAAACTTACTTTTCCGTTGTCACACATTTCAAACGCTATGTGGCTAAATATTCAGCAAAGAATAGCAGTCACGTTTAAATAATATGTGACAAACTTGACTATATAATTTAGCCACATACACAATTACCTCATGTGACCATATATCTATTTTGGTCACACTTTTAAATTGTGTGACATATATTTGTCACATATGTATATCCATAGCGTGACTAATGTTTCGAGCTCATTTGTATCTGTCACACGTCTCGAATTAAAAGTGACTAAATAATCCAAAAAAAATTTTTCAGTTACCTCTAGTCACATAAATATTCAAATGTGTGACAATAGAATTCCGAAATGGTCACACAAGTCGGATCAAGTGTGGCTGTTCATTTTATTCTGGTACATTTAGTCACGTATAAATGTTACAGTGTGACATTTCAAAATCGACCATGCGTGAGCAATAGCACTTTTTGTACTAGTGATAGGTTTTTCTCGTTGTATTTAGTGCATGAATTGATGACGATGATTCTATGATTGCTTAATTAACTTAAGGTTGTAGGATAAATTGATATTGATAGAGTTGGGGAAGTTAGCACGCCCCCACGACCAGTATTAAGGAATACAACGCTTCAACTAAAACAAGGACGTGGCAATTCAGTAGGTAGAATTGGATAGCTAGCAAGCAGTAATACATCATAGGTAGATACGCTTCACTTCCCGTGTAGAACCCTAATTTACTTTTCTTGCATATTAGTTTAATTAGTAGTTTTGGGTTAGTTGACTAGCAACTAATTCCGCCCACTCTTCCAAAACCCGAGATCTTTAATTACTTTCCATAAAACATAAAAATACAAAAAGAATCATCCCTCACCTTTAGACCTATTTCGTCATACAATTTAACCTAACGACACTATTCCCCTAGAGAACAATCAATCCCCCGGACTTACCTACACTACACTGCAAAGATCAGGTACACTGCCTGGAGGATTGCAAGCTTCTCAAGATCCCTTGAGAAGTAAAACCTTTTGTGAGGTCTTGTGATCCTGCATCAAGTTTTTGGCGCCGCTGCCGGGGAATAGTTATTACTTAGGCTTAATTTCTATCTCGTTTAGGTGTACTCACTAGATTCCTATCAAGTGAGATTTTTCTTTTTATTTTTGTAGCTTTCTCGTAGTCTATCTCTTCTTTGTGCTTTTGTTTGTAATTTGCTTCAAATGGATATTTCACTTAGACTTCTAAGATTGCAAAGTAGGATTGAGTGGCTAAAACGCTCAAGATTTCAAAATACTTTATTCTGGGATACCTATGAATCATGTGACCCTTCTCCTAGGGTAGATTCTTATGAACAACCTCCATGTTTAGGATCAACTCGTTTTAGTGAGGCCCTTAGGAAAAGCGACCTAGTTTGCCAAGAAATTACAGAAAACTCTATTGCAATAAACCATAAGTTGGATGAAGCACTAGGTTTGCTTTTATCACTACCTAAGGAAACACTTAAGGAGGATTTAGCTGAACATAAACACATTGAGCAAAAAGACCTAGTTTTTAAGGACAATGACTTTGAATCTCAAGAAATACATGAGGAATCCTTTAGAAAAATGAAACATAGTAATCAAATTATTGAGGAAGATTCTTATGAATCGGACTTAGAATTTGAAATGGCTAGAGAAGGATTTGAGATACTTAGGAACATGTTTTGGTTAGAGTCTACTAAAACACATGATGAAGATATAGGTGATCTAGACACAAGGAAGGATGAGGTAAATAACACAGGCCTACTAAATACACCACAAGTCCTACCATCATTTGATGCATACACACCACCCGTGACTTACCCAGAAGAAGTAGAAGAGACTTTAGGAATCCCGACAGAGGTAGAACCTTTGAACCAAATGCAACTAGAGGATATATGTTTGAATACTTGTAGGCACAATCTTACTTTTAGTTCTAGGGAAGTTCCTAGTGTTGATGAATCGGAACCTCAACCTCAACCTTTGCTCAATTTTTCATCCTTAGATATACATCTAGGAGACAAAAGAGGAACCGACCCACCCATCAACCCATATAGTCCGGGTAGTTTTAGGATGAAGGAAGCCATTCACAAACCCCCTTCACCTCAAGTGGCATATTTCCACCCTAAGGGTGTGTATCGCTACTATCAACCGCACTTAATCCTAAATGTAGGAAAAACCTCCCCTTTATCCGTTAAATAAGGGTAGAGTCAGGCTCGTGACTCGAACAAAAACAAGTGCTTCTCGGGAGGCAACCCGAGCATATTTTATTTACTTGCTTTGTTTTGGTTTTAATTTTATTTTTAGGTTGTTTGCATGCTAGTATTTGATTATGAATTGTTACATGATTGGTTTGTATGCAATTATGCTTTCTTTTGCTCTTGAATTCTTCTCATTAGTAATTAAAGGTACGTTGCATGAAATAAGTGTAGGGAAGATCATATGTGGTTATTATGAACCTAAATTGATTATGTGATGTTTTATAGTTTTAATTATTGGCATTTTTTTTAAAATTTTATTTTTTATTTGTTTTTGTGTGTCAATACTTGTGAAGAGATGAGATTAATATAGATCTAATATTTGTCATAGAACCAATAAACCAATCATATCCACCCATTTTTATTTTCCATTTTTTTTAAAACAAAATATCTTTCAAACGGTAAATCGTCAAGCTACAAAAAAATACCATCGCGACGAGAATTAAATCATCTTTCTATAGATATGCATTGTTATATACTTTCGACGAACTTTTTTTTTCGATGAACTTTTTTTTTTTTAAAAATTTCGCCCAGAAAAATCATATATGATTTATAAAAATCATATATGATTCATTAAAATCAAATCATATATGATTCTTACAAATCATATATGATTTTTCAAAATCATTTATGATTCGTAAGAATCATGTATGATTTGATTTTAACGAATCATATATGATTTTTACAAATCATATATGATTTTTCTGGGCGGAAAATTTAGAAAAAAAATTATCAAAAAAAAAATCCGTCGAAAGTATATAACAATGCATGTCTATAGAAAGATAATTTAATTCTCATCGAGATGGTATTTCTTTTTTTGTAGCTTGACGATTTACGGTTTGCGAGATATTTAAGTTTTAATAAAAGGGTGGAAGTTTATTTTTATTTTTTTTTGATAAAAAAAAATGAGTGGCTAAAATTGATTGATGGGTTATATGGTAAAAGTTCGATCTATAAAGAACTTTTGCTTACTTGTGAATATGGTTTATGAGTTTTTGCAGGAAATAGACGTGGCAATTCAGTAGGTAGAATTGGATAGCTAGCAAGGAGTAATACATCATAGGTAAATACGCTTCACTTCCCGTGTAGAACCCTAATTTACTTTTCTTGCATATTAGTTTAATTAGTCGTTTTGGGTTAGTTGACTAGCAACTAATTCCGCCTACTTTTTCAAAACCCGAGATCTTTAATTGCTTTTCATAAAACATAAAAATACAAAAAGAATTATCCCTCACCTTTAGACCTATCTCATCATACATTTTAACCTAACGACACTATTCCCCTAGAGAACGATCAATCCCCCGGATTTACCTACACTACACTGCAAGGATCAGGTATACTGCCTGGAGGATTGCAAGCTTCTCAAGATCCCTTGAGAAGTAAAACCTTTTGTGAGGTCTTGTGATCCCGCATCATTGTTGTAGGTTGAATTTGCATTTTGATCATTGCGACTTGCTTCTGGGGTTTGGTCTCTCCGATTTGGTTTAAGAAGACTGCGATTTGTCTCAAGTTGTTGCGATTTGGTCTTTGCGGTTTGCTTCTAAAGATTGCAGTTTGCCACTGCGGTTTGCTATTATGAAGACCAATTATCAAGTCAAACTAAACGTTATGCTGCCAAAATTTTGTCAAGTCTTGCGTTTTGAGTATTTAGATTTGAATTAAATTGACATAAAATATTCCCTGATATCAAAAATCGTTTGTGAGTTTAAAATTTAGTAATCATTTGTATATGCTTAAAACATGCTAGGTGTAAAAACTCGAACCCAATTTAAATGTAATCTTATATGTAAATTTTTGGCGTAAACACCCGTGCCCCGCAACGAATTGCGGATATAAAATCCTTGTAACGTTATAAAATATGATCATATTGGAACAAATGTGACTCGAGAAACCCAATTCGTTGTTCCGAAAACTTTTCTCTTTCAAAAGTAGGAGTAATTGCGGAGTGATTTTATATTTATAGTACGAACTGCATTATATATGAAAAATAGCTAGGTACGCGTTTTAGGAAAGAAAAAATAGATAGGTACGTGTTTTAGGAAAGAAATATGAACGGAGTAACAAAACACAAGAAACGAGACAAGGGAAATCCATAGTAAAGTCAAATTTCGACTGACAGAGATAACAATTCTACGGATATCATATATAGATAACAATTCAATGGATTTCATATACCTAGATGCTTACATGTGATACCTTGTACGTCTTAGAGATTGCATGTGACAATTTAACCTCGTGTTGAATTTACACAAACAGAAATGTGGTACCTTGCCTCAAATTTATATTGCATGTGACAATTAAAAGTGTTGTCCGCACGTCTAGGTTGTCCTCTTTACACATGAAATCCTTATAAATTGGAGCTCATTCACGGACCAATACATTCACAAACACTTCTCTTTCTTTACAGTATAATGGCATCTTCACTCCTACTTTCCACTAGTTTCACTACCTCTTCATGCACACCAACATCTACTTTCACTACCAGCTCTTCATCGTTCAAGACTCGAACCAAGCAAGCCCATGGGTTCAGAGTCTCATGCAAGGCTTCACCAGAAGAGAATATTAATGAAAACCAACTCATACTACCCGAAACACAAAAGCTTGTACTCCCCAATAATGTAGACCGAAGGAACCTCCTCGTGGGGCTTGGTGGACTCTATACCGCTGCAAACGTCATTTCCTTGCCTTCAGCATTGGCTGATCCCATAACGACTCCTGATTCCTTTTGCCAGGAATCAAAAAAAGGCTTTAACCCGGAGGGTGCTTTAAGGACAGGGAAATGCTGCCCTCCTGGACTCGAGAAGAAGATTCAACTGTTTGAGTTTCCAAGTAAAGAAAAGACAAGGATGCGATGGCCGGCACATAAAGGGTCGAAAAAGCAAGTGGATAGCTACAAGAAAGCCATTCAAGCCATTCGGGATCTCCCAGATGACCACCCACACAGTTTCGTGAGCCAAGCTAAAATTCATTGTGCTTATTGTAACGGTGGTTATACAATCGATAGAAAACATCCAAAAACCGTAATCGATGTTCATAACTCGTGGCTCTTCCTTCCATTCCATCGTTGGTACCTTTATTTCTATGAAAGAATTCTCAGAAAGTACAGTGGGGATGACGATTTCGCGTTACCTTACTGGAACTGGGACAATCCAGAAGGAATGACAATTCCTCAAATTTTTGTAGATGAAAAAGATGATGATGGAAAACAAAATCCTCTCTATGACGTATACCGGAACCAGGATCATCTCCCACCAGCAGTAGTAAATCTGTTCTTCAGTGAAGATAAGACAATACTAGACCGTGAAAGACAGATAGACTGCAATCTTAGTGTAGTGTACAGAGATTTGACAAGTAATGCAACTGATTGGAAACTCTTCTTCGGTGGAAAATACACGGCTCCCCCGTATGATCCAGATTGTCCGGATTTTCCGTCAGCCGGATCTGTGGAAAAATCTCACAATGCTGTACACATATGGGTAGGTCAGCCAGAAAGTCGTACTAGTCCTAATCGAGAGGACATGGGCAACTTCTACTCTGCGGCATATGACCCTTTGTTTTACGTTCACCATGCAAACGTCGACCGTATGTGGAAACTGTGGAGGAATTTGCGCAATACTGGACATAAAGAACCGCCCAGGGATGACTGGTTAAATGCATCATATGTGTTCTATGACGAGAATGAGAATCGTGTACGTGTCTACAACAAAGACTCTGTCAACATAGATAAGCTCAAATATGATTTTGAAGAGTCAAAGACACCTTGGAAGAACAGAAGACCAGCCCAACGTAAGGAGAAGTCCAAGTATTTATCGAGCTCTCTTATAGGAGAGGTAGAAACAGTAGAGAAGAAAGCCTTGAAGACCCCAGCGCGTGTGGAGCCATTTTGGCAGGTTCGTCTGAAGAGGCCAGCTACAAATAGAAGTCCCGAGGATAAGGTCAAGGCGAAGGAGATTTTGTGTCTAAATGGGATACAATACAACAGCAACAAGTTTGTGAAATTCGACGTGTTTGTGAATGATAAAGTACTTGAAAAAGATGCCAAGAAGTTGGACCTGCCAACACCATGTGATCCTGAGTTTGCTGGTTCCTTTTCGCAGGTTCCACACGGTGGCAACCAACGTGAAATGTTGATGCCAAGTGCAGCGAGGTTCGGTTTAGATGAGCTTTTGGAGGACACAAAAACTGAAGGCCAAGAGTATGCGTTGGTGACATTGGTGGCAAGGGCAGGTTGCGAAGATCTAACTGTCTCAGAGACCTTTATCGAGTTGTTTAATGTTTTGTACCAAGAATAATTAGCCATAAATGAGGTTGCATTATATTGCATGCATGCATGCATGGTTTCCACTTGCAGATTATGTATTCAATAAAATTGGCCTACTGGGGTACTGGCCATGTGTTCACTTCTAGTAGTTATTGTTACTTCATTACTTTTAACAATGACATTTTGTTTATATAAGAGAGATGAAGATGGAATAAGAGGTAAATTAAAATGGCTGGAATATAATGTTTAGTAACGAAAATACTAAAATTTAATATGTTATACCCGAGTTTTTTATAAGAAAAATGACAAGAAAAAGACTTCCTTGAAAATAATTGGGTTTTATCCGTACAATAGCTCTATACTTTCCATAATGTACCGATATGGTACGTGTACTTTTTTTATTGCTAATATGGTACGTGTACTTTCGGTTTTGTTTTAATATGGCTACTTTTTGACCGGATACCGGGTGCACCGGCTAGCAATGTCCCAACTTGTGACATGGGTTTTATTTTGTCCGTACAATAGTTGTCTAATTTCTCAAATGTCCCGATATGGTACGTGTACTATTTTTTTGTCACTTTTGATTTGTTTCTTTCGCAAAATAGGTCCTTTGCGATTTTTTCAATCGTTTTCTTCTGTTTTCATCCGTTTTTGTACATTTTCATCCGTTTTTATACGTTTCAATCATTTTCGTCTATTTTTATCCATTTCTATCCGTTTTTGTATGTTTTTTATCCGTTTTTATACGTTTTATTTGTTTTCATCCGTTTTCGCCCATTTTTTTCCGTTTTCGTCCATTTTTATCCGTTTTTGTAAGTTTTTTTACGCTTTCGTTCGTTCTCATCCATCTTCATCAGTTTTCCGTTCTTATCTGTTTTTATTCGTTTTCATCAATTTTCATTCGTTTTCATCCGTTTTAATACATTTTTATTCGTTTTCAATTACTAATGAAAACGGATGAAAACGAATAAAACGGATTAAAACAAATGAGAACGGATTAAAACGAATAAAAACGGATGAAAAAAATACAAACAGATGAAAACGGATGAAAACAAATGAAAACGGATGAAAACGTATTAAAACGGATGAAAACGAATGAAAACGTATTAAAACGGATGAAAACAAATAAAAACAGATAAAAACGAATTAAAATGGATGAAAACATACAAAAATGGATATCGGATAAAAATAGACAAAAACGGATAAAAACGAATGAAAATGTATTAACAATTTAAGTAACAAAAATATTAGTTTCTTATCCTCAAGTTCTCTCCATACGATGTTGGCTTTTATGGGTTTGATCATTTGACCAATATTTATATACGTATGAACAATTTAAGTAACAAAAATATTAGTTAAAGGAATAAACCCGATGCCAAAAACCACAAAGAAGGATCCAGGGAAAGAAACTTCCATGAAATAAGAAGGTGACACCAGTAAACCAAAATAACTAAAAATAAATAAATAAAGATAAATGTCACTTGTTGTCACCTTCTTATTTCATGGAAGTTTCTTTCCCTGGATCCTTCTTTGTGGTTTTTGGCATCGGGTTTATTCCTTTAACTAATATTTTTGTTACTTAAATTGTTCATACGTATATAAATATTGGTCAAATGATCAAACCCATAAAAGCCAACATCGTATGGAGAGAACTTGAGGATAAGAAACTAATATTTTTGTTACTTAAATTGTTTATACATTTTCATTCGTTTTCATCCGTTTTTGTCCATTTTTATCCAATATCCATTTTTGTATGTTTTCATCCGTTTTTCATCCGTTTTACTTCGTTTTTATCTGTTTTTATTCGTTTTCATCCGTTTTAATACGTTTTCATTCGTTTTCATCCGTTTTAATATGTTTTCATCCGTTTTCATTTGTTTTCATCCGTTTTTATACGTTTTCAATCGTTTTCATCCGTTTTTATTCGTTTTCATCCGTTTTTATTCGTTTTCATCCGTTTTCATTCGTTCTCATTTGTTTTCATCCGTTTTCATTAGTAATTGAAAACGAATGAAAATATATTAAAACGGATGAAAACGAATGAAAATTGATGAAAACGAATAAAAACGGATAAGAACGGAAAACGGATGAAGATGGATGAGAACGAACGAAAGCATATAAAAACTTACAAAAACGGACGAAAACGGATAAAAATGGGCGAAAACGGATGAAAACAAATAAAACGTATAAAAACGGATAAAAAACATACAAAAATGGATAGAAATGGATAAAAATAGACGAAAACGATTGAAACGTATAAAAACGGATGAAAACGTACAAAAACGGATGAAAACGATTGAAAAAAATCACAAAGGACCTATTTTGCAAAAGAAACAAATCACAAGTGACGAAAAATAGTACACGTACCATATCGGGACATTTGAGAAAGTAGACAACTATTGTACGGACAAAATAAAACCCACGTCACAAGTTGGGACATTGCTAGCCGGTGCACCCGGTATCCGGTTAAAAAGTGGCCATATTAAAACAAAACCAAAAGTACACGTACCATATTAACAATAAAAAAAAGTTCACGTACCATATCGATACATTATGGAAACCACTACTTTTTAGCTCCCACTCCATCAAAAGCTACATCTTTCAGTTTAACAAAAATGAGAAAAGTTCAATACGAAACAACATTTATCTAAAGTACAAATAATAAGATCTCAACCATCCATCTATTTCAAATCTAAAGGTCTAGATTAATCCTCATTTTAATATAATTAATTATTAAATGGTACTTTTGTAATATCATTCCAAACTAGACCCCCTCATTTACGCATTTCAGATACACACTAAAACCACACCAAACCACCACAACCATCACCAAACCAAACCACAACAACGGCCACAACCGTCCGATCAAATTACTAACCGTGGGTGAGATCCATAACGTCACCGAAAAATACTTAGCTCCGATCAGCTTCCGGTTACATGACGTCACCGGAAAGCCTCTCTCACCTACTAACCGTTCTTCCCGTTAGTTGCCTCTCTCACCTAAACCACCACAAGATTCGACCCGAAATCCAACTCTTTCAGTAAACCAGACGTGTCAGAGGTCTTGAGGCCGAGAAACTCGGGGGAGCGCGTGCTGTGCACGTGCCTGACTAGTTCAGGGATGAGGGAGAGGATGGCCGGAGATAAGGATTGGAGAGTGGAAGCTTCGAGAGAAATAAGATCTGAACACTCAAGAAACCTTTAACTCATTTTGGTTTATAAAAAAAAAAAGAGGTATATTTCACTATTTTTATTTCACATGTTAGTTTGTTGCCGGAAAAGATGATAAGAATATGTAGCCTTTTTGGTTAGAAGATGACTACAATGTCAGGTTGTTGTTTATAGTGAAATTTTATGTGGTAAAGAAAATGTCACGTGGGTTGATTTACTTTTAATAATAGTTTATAGTAAAATTTTCTTATAGTATAATTATAATTTATTGTGAGAACAAGAAAACAAGATATTTCACTTTTTATATATCACGTATTATTTCTTTTTCACATCGAACTGTTTCATGAAATGCTTTTGCAATGTGGTGTGTATTTTGTTACATGTTTATAATAAACTATTACTACCTTTATAACTTAACTATTGATTGATTTGTTTACTTACTAATTTAACACAAATATGAAACATCTCCTCTGTTATGGGCTTAAAGTTTCAACAAAACACTATTGGGATTCACAATGAATCCCTTAGGATTCACAATCAATCCCTTAGAATTCATACTGAATCACATGGGATTCATAATGAATCTCATAGGATGCATCAAAGAATCCCTTGTGTTTTCATATAGAATCCTATGGGATTCACAATTAATCCCATAGGATGCACCAGAGAATCCCATGAGATTTATACTGAATCTTTTGTGATTTATCGACAAGATAAATCATACAGAATCCTGTGGGATTTTTTACGAATCTCGTGGGATTTTTCTTGACAGAAATTTTGAAAAAAAAAAATATTACGAATCCCGTGGGATTTTTCTGGACGGAAATTTTGAAAAAATATATATATTACGAATCCCGTGGGATTTCTTTACGAATCCCGTGAGATTTTTCTGTACGGAAATTTTGAAAAAAAAGTATTACGAAAACCGTGGGATTTTTTTACCAATCCTGTAGGATTTTTCTGGACGGAAATTTTGAAAAAAAAAATATTACGAATCCCGTGGGATTTTTTTACGAATCCTGTGGGATTTTTCTGGATGGAAATTTTGAAAAAAAAAAATATTACGAATCCCGTGGGATTTTTCTGGACGGAAATTTTGAAAAAAAAATATTACGAATCCTGTGGGATTTTTCTGGACGGAAATTTTGAAAAAAAAAATATATTACGAATCCCGTAGGATTTCTTTACAAATCCCGTGGGATTTTTCTGGACGAAAATTTTGAAAAAAAAAATCGTCTTTTTACGAATCCCATGGGATTTCTTTACGAATCCCGTGGGATTTTTCTGGACGGAAATTTAAAAAAAAATCGCCTTTTTAAGAATCCCATGGGATTTTTACGAATCCCATGGGATTTTTCCGGATGGAAATTTTGAAAAAAAAATCGTCTTTTTACGAATCCTATGGGATTTTTACGAATCCCGTGGGATTTTTCTGGACGGAAATTTTGAAAAAAAAAAAAAAAAAAAAAAAAAAAAAAAAAAAACATCTTTTTAAGAATCCCATGGGATTTTTCTGGACGGAAATTTTGAAAAAAAAATTCGTCTTTTTACGAATCCCATGGGATTTTTACGAATCCAGTGGGATTTTTCTGGACGGAAATTTTGAAAAAAAAATCGTCTTTTTACGAATCCTATGGGATTTTTATGAATCCTATGGGATTTTTACGAATCCCGTGGGATTTTTCTAGACGGAAATTTTGAAAAAAAATCGTCTTTTTACGAATCCCGTGAGATTTTTCTGGACGGAAATTTTGAACAAAAAATCGTCTTTTTACGAATCCCATGGGATTTTTACAAATCCCGTGGGATTTTTCTAGACGGAAATTTTGAAAAAAAAAATCGTCTTTTTACGAATCTCATGGGATTTTTTACGAATCCCGTGGGATTTTTCTGGACGAAATTTTGAAAAAAAAAGTTCGTCGAAAGTATATAACAATGCATATCTATAGAAAGATAATTTTTTTCTCGTCGCGATGGTGTATTTTTCGTAACTTGAAGATTTACCGTTTGCAAGATATGTTGTTTTTTAAAAAAAGGTGAAAAGTGGGTTTTTATATTAAATGAGCTAAAATGTCAATTTTGCCCTCCCTTTGTTATTTTTTGATTTGATATTAGCCATTAGATGAAAGGTGAATGGATGGTTGAGATTGACTTATTTGTTTTTTATGTGATACTTGTTTTGCATAGATCTCACCTCACCGAAACATACCATCATTTTTGTTGCAGGCTTTTTGCTGGTACTTACAACAGGGTTTATGAACACTTGATCTACCTTTAATGGGCCCTTATTATATTTCCATTCATTTTATAATTAAATATTTACACGAGTAATGCTACACTCACAAAGAATTCTCATAAAATGAGTTGGAGGTATTTGATTGGTGTATTTGGGTCTAGCTTTTCTCTCTTCTTTGTTATTAAGCCAATCAAATACGTCAAACTCATTTTGTGGGAGTTATTTTTGAAAGATTGTTTGTGTATGTAGCAATACTCTATTTACACCATATGGATCATTTAAACGTACCGTACTATCTACATGCATGATATATTGCTCTTAAAATTTTGCTCTAAGTGCTGCAAACCGAGCTATGATATCATCATAATCAGGAAGTCTAGGATGAACATGTCCCGACGGGGGACGGATGTTCATATCCGGCTGGTAGGAACCTGACCTCGTGTGCCCTTTTGGTCCCTTTTGGTCCCTCTTTCTTCGCCTTCTGTTCCTTATACATGACACATTTGCTTCTTAATAATTTGAATCTTCTTGGTTTTCTTTGTTACCAACGTGTTTTTGTCTATTTTTGGAAAAAAATAGAAGATGTGTCGGGATTTTTGCCATTTTTGTTAGAATTGTTTTTATTGTAAGGAGCAGCCAAGAGCTTAAAAGGGAAGAATGATCTTTGTTTAGCTGAATCGTCGGAAGAACTTGAACTATCCTCAGGACATACTTGTCGTTGTTTCTCGACTAGTTGATAGTAGACTAGTGGTTCTTGACCAATAATCTAAAATAACGAAAATTGGTTGACCAGTGCACCTCTAAATTGATGATTTCACGCATAAAAGGAGAGGGTGTACGTAAAGGTTCTTAACGCGTGATGATGCCAAATAGGCCAACCAGTGGCGCAGCTTCATAGGGGGGGGGGGGGGCGGCCGACCCCCTGAAATTTTTTTTGCGATGTAGGGGTATATAGTTTTCGTGTAGAAAAATTTCGGTATTTTCGGTTTCGCCCCCCCAATTTAATTCGGTTTCGACCCCCCATAGTGTTAGGAAAAAAAAATTTTAGATCCCGACCCCCCACTCGAAAAATCCAAGCTTCGCCACTGAGGCCAACAACGTGTGGTTTTGAGACTCACTACGTGTAGTCTTATAGTTGTAATGGGTGTGAATTAATGTACCTGAAATTCCTAAATTGTCACTTATTTTATAACATGTCATATTAAAACGACTTATGCTTATTAACTTACGAGCTTGTGAGTTCAGTTTGTAATTTTAGATGAGCTCCTTCACATTTGCCTTTCAAAAACGGCTTATTTGACACAAGCAATGTTTTGAAACCCGGGTTGACCCGGCCGGGTTAACCGGTTCGACCGGTTCCGGCCGAAAAAAGGGGTCAAAACAACCCGGGTTACTAAAACCGGGTTAACCGGTTTGACCCGCCGGGTTTTGAGTGACCCGGGTCAACCCGGTTCTCAAAACCCGGCCGGGTTTCATTTTTTCAAAAAGTTTTAATAAAAAACCCGGGTTGACCCGGTGGTCGAACCGGTTGACCCGGCGGTCGAACCGGTTGACCCGGTCAAAAAAATAAAAAAATAATTAATTGAAAACCGGGTTGACCCGGCGGTCCAACCGGTCGAACCGGTTGACCCGATGCCCGGTGACTCGACCGAGTCAATTTCGAACCCGGTTTTCAAAACATTGGACACAAGTAAACTATAAAGCCATAAGCTTTATGAGTATACATGAACTTCTATGTGTTTTTATAATCCTATAAGCTCATAAGCTCTTTTAAATATGCTTACCCAAACCCCTTCTTTACAAAGTTGCATAATAAACTCGATTACATTATTGAAACTCTATAAGGACTGTAATCTCTTTATACTAACATTGCACATTCAAATTTTTATACATAAGCCAACAAGCACGGGCAAACCCCGACACCACATTAAAAACCTCTGGCAAGTGTGTTGTCAAATTCACCACCAACGTATCCTTCATCTCAACACACAATTGCTCGTATGTCTCCTCCTCCACCACCAACCGCAGCTTCAATGCCTCCACAACGATCTTTTGCTCCTCAATCACTTCCATATCATCAATCTCATAACTGGATAACTTCTTAGCAATGCCTTTATTGCACCATTTATCAAATTTTTGTGATACTTTGGACAATTCTTTTCGAGTTTCATCACATTTCTCTTTCATTTTCCTCTTGTTTGATTGAAACTGAGTGATTGTATGAATATCCACGGTAAATTTCTCCATTGCGGTTATTGTATCTTCTTTCAAAAGTTTATCAAGTTCGTCTAGCCATGCACGTAACAATGATTCTATTTTAGGATATTGAGGCTTTAACTTGTGATTTATGGTAATAACTAAAGCCAATTCTCGAGTGACTTAATGTAGTTGTTTTGGTGTTGCAAGAGTTTTTTGAACTCGGTTGACCAAATTTTTACGTGATGATGGAGTTCTTGTGTGTTGATCAAGTCATGATCACTTGTTTCATTTGGAAGTTGCGAGGTTCCGAAGTTTTGCAACACGTGAATGATCATTATTTGGTGTTCGTGTTGCTCTTGCATCTTCTCTCACATTATCCTCATCCTGCAAATGAGTTCTTGTGTTAGATTCAAACAAGGCATAACAATATTTGTAAAAGTACGTTGTTGTATATGATCAGTAAAAAGTATGTTTCTATCACTGGTAAAAATGTACATTTTATTATGCAATTAGCTAGGTTGCACAGTCAAGGACACGGCAAAATCTAAAAATATAGGACACGGACACGACATGGATATATATATATATATATATATATATATATATATATATATATATATATATATATATATATACATTTATATTTAAAATGTCCCACTAGAAAACGTGTCAGAGACTTGGTACAGGCTTTGTAAGTTTGTCATCCTATATAGATATTATACACCACATAATATTATCCATCATTATCTTTTTACAGATATTACTTTCTCTTTTACTTCTCTCTAATTACACTTCAAAGATTTTTATATATATCTTTCTTGTATTTTTACACCCATCTTCATCAGATCTCATCTTTAAAATACTTAAGAACATACACAACAAAACTCAAAGATAACTCATGTGATGGTGGGATTCTTACATCAAAGGAGGGCCAGCGATCCTACGATCCTGTTCCTTCCGAAGATTATCATCAGGTTTTTCTTCTTCTTCTTCTATTTATTTATTTCCAATCTATTACTTCTTTATAAATTTTGAAAACCTTTTTCTTCATTTTTTTTTTCAAAATCCATGTCTAAATTCCTGTCCAAGCCGTGTCCAAATCCGTGTCCGGCCCAAACAGCACGTGGGACACGGCACGTGCGTGTCGGACACGTGTCCGACACTGCCACTCCGAGGTTTCTGGCGTGTCCGTGCTTCCTAGGCAATTAGTCTTTCGAATCTAAACTTACTCTTGAACGAGTTGAACAAGTTTTGGATACAATTGCTCATCACGAAGGAGATTGATTTCTGCAATGGTGGAATCGATGGAGTGCATGTCCACAGTGTATCTTGTGTGCAAATGATTTACATTTGCTTGTGCACGCTCCATTGAGTCATTACTAGCGCCTCCTTTTTTAAGTTTATTTAGTGATGCAATCTTTTTCTGGTATGCATATTTCATATCTTCACCAGCCTGTTGAGCGATCGAAAAGGTCATCTAAAATTTATAGAAGATAATAAGAGTATATTATGTATCGACACAAAGGTGTAGAACATAGGAGTGACATACCTTCGCTTGATTATACATAGTTTCTTCTCCCATGCTAGCATCTTGTCTAGAATTGTAGCGAGTGTTTCTTTCTCTGTGTAAACAAAGTAGTTGATGAGTGTGCAAACACTCATCATTTTGTGCCCATATTGGATTGTAAAAATACTGAAAACACCCAAATATGCCCAATAATACTGCAAATATCCTTGGATTATGTTTTTATGTGTTTCAGGTACAAAAGGATTGAAAACAGACGAAAAATGAGCAAAGTTTGATGAATTGGCAAAAACAGTCCCTAAACTTTTAGAAATTGGCAGATTTGGTCCCTGGTGGAATATTTTGGAGGAAAAAGTCAACATTGGTCCCTGGAAAGTCACAAGTTGTCAAATTTGATCCTTGGGTAAAAAGTTTGATGAAATTACATGTTTAGTCCCTCAACTTTGAAACTTGTCAGATTTGATCCCCGAATGTCCTAAAATGGAAAATTAACTTTTATGGTCCTTTGGTAAATGGAACTTGGCAATTATGGCCCCTTGGATAATTTTGAACAGTTGGCAAACCCAACCCTATTTTCAGAATATTACAAAATTGGTCCTTTTAATATTTACAAAACCAAACCAAACCCTTTCCTTTTATTACAACCCAAATCCACTTCCAAACCCAATCCGTTAAAACCCCCAGCCCACTACCCTGGCCCAAACCCACACCCCGTATTAATACTTACCCCGGTCAACACCCAGGTCAAACCCAACACCTAAACACTGTTCACCCGTCCCCTTCCCCGCAATTCTCGCTCCCTGCTCCCCCTCCAACTCCACATTTCCCTCACCATCCTCCACTCTTGTCCCCCCCCCCTTACTAATAACTCACCCTTCATTAAATAACTCCCCCCCCCCCCCCAGCCAAACCAACCCCCACCCAACTGCCAAATTCTCTTTTCCCGCCAAAAATTCAAAGGATGGCTGTGATCATTCTAATCCAATCCAACGGCCCAAAAGAAGTGGGAAAGCTTTGGAAATCACACCTCAGTCTATAAAAGTCAAGAAAAAAGAAGTAAGAGTAGTTAGTTAGCTTAATTAGTTTAGTTTTAGTAGTGTAGATTCGTAGTAGTGTAGTTTCCAATTCCAGTTGTTCTTCTTATTTCAAAAAGATTTCATTCAGTATTTCTAATGTAATTGGAACCTTATTTCACCTTAATTTCAAGTTTCCTTTTGAGAATTCATATTTAGCATTTTTATGTGAAATTGACAAATTCACTTAACATTGTTAATTGTTGTTGTTCTATGCTCCTTTAAGCTCAGTTAAGCTTATTTATAAGATTTTAAAAGCTCTTAAAGTATTTAAAACAAGTTTTATGCAGTTCACATAAAATACTCAAAATTCAAGTAAAATAGTGTAAAAATTGAAAAATCAGTTTACATGAAGACAGAAGCAAGGAGAATGGTTGAACTTGGATTGTTATGGTTTTAGAACCTCTAGGGAGGTGTTAGGTTGGTTATTGGTCCTTGGGTTATTGTCCTGTGCTCAGAATCAAGTTTGTAAGCCTTAACTCTCATTTTTACTATTTACTGTGGAAGTGCTTATTCATAGTTCTTTCTACTTAATAGGTTTATTCAAGTCATTTTAGTGTTTAAAATTAAGCAGTTGCTTGGTAGAATCCCTTTGTGCTCAAAAATCCTTAGTTGACTATCTTAATTAGCATAATATAGAAAGTCAAGTAGTTGTGGTTCAAGCTCATGTTTCTGTTGTTCTTTTAGCTTATTATATCTTAATTAGTTGTTAGAAACCAATTTGAGAGTTTAAATCACCCATTAGTTGCAAAAATCTTTCTTAGCAGTTATATTAGGGGTGTTTGGATTTACATGCTTACTTGTGTTCTTGTTGTTGTTTGTTGTTAGTATAGGTTAAGACAAGTCATTTTAGGCAATATTAGAACTAGTATGCCACAAAATCAGTAGTTAATTCATGAGATAGTCAAAATCAACTTCAACTCTCTTATTCTCATCACTATTGGATTTTTTGGAGTGCTAGATCATTCAAATCACTTCATTAGATGTTAAAATAGCCTAAATAAGTTTCCTTATAGCTTAGTATAACACAAGCAGTCATTAGATTAAGATCAAAGCTCATATAAGTCAACCTAGTAGTAAAACTTAAAAAGTCAAAATTGACATCTAGTCAAAATCCCAGATTTTATGGGAATTTTTATGATTTTTGTGTTAAGAATTAGGTCTTGAAATTTTTACAAGAGATAGTCTACCACCTTAACTTTTGAATCCCACCCACAGCTTATTTTTAGGATTTTTATCTCTGGCTTATTTGATTGCTCAAACAGACCTGCAAGGCATGTGCATCCCCTGCACCAGGGCACCAGTTTTTTTACCCAATTTTCATTAGCTTCTCAAAAGCTCACCCGTGGGTCCCACAGTGTGAGCTTGGGCTTTTTGGAAAGCCCATAAGCCATTCTTTAAAGTTCATAGCTTATTTCTTGCTTTTTAGCTTATTTGATAGGGCTGCAAGTAGCTTTAAGTTTGTCTCATTCCATGCCTTATGCTGAGTGCTCAGTATGAATGACCCAAGTTCAAGCCCTCCCCTAGTGCTTATTAGTGGGACCAAGGGGTCAAGCTTTGGCTTTTTGAAAAGTCAATAAGCTCAGCTTATTGGATCAAGTTTCAATTTGGACCCCCAAGTCCCCCTGTGGCCCCGACATTGGCCTGCACTTTGCCCATTTGGCCTGTTTTAGTGTAGGATTTGGCCCTTAGCTTAATTGCTTATTCCAGCTTATCTAGTGTGCTTATTTCTTTGTTATTACTTATTTCAAGTTCCTTTATCCCTATTGTAGCTTAATTTATTCTGTGGCACCTTTGTATAGCTTGTTGTGTGGCTTTTTCAAAACCTCAAATTCCTAATAAGCTTTGAATTCCTAATATGTTAAGCACTTTGGTTCCCAAAGTGATTATTTTTGAGTTTCAGCCAAAGCGTCTTCATTAAATTTTGTTATTTCAAGTATTTAAATAGTTTTGTAAAAAGAAAATCCAGAAAATCCAAAAATAAATGAAGTGATAGCTTCTGTTTAAGCTTTTTAGCTTATTTTCAGGTTTTTCCAAAAGCACTTTTCATTTTTCTAATTTTTCTAGGTTCCTGTCAACTTAAAGTATTTTTAGAAAAAGTTTTAGATTTTCACTGTTCATTTGCTATTTTTCTTAATTTAATTTAGTTTAAATTAATTAATAAATAGTTTTTAACTAATAATAATTATTTAAAAAGTCTAAAAAATATAATTTCTGTTTTAAAATTAGTTTTATATTATTTTAGATTTTTCCAGATTTAAATTATATTTTTCTAGGTTAAAATCCTAATTATTTGTATTTTAGTATAATTTAAATAATTAAAAGTAATTAGGAAATTAGTAATTAATTAATAATAATTAATTAAATAGTGTAAAAATTATTTTTCTTTTTCTTAAAATTTTCTTTTATCATTAGGATTGTAAAACTATAATTTTCATAACCGTAGGCTTTTTATTTCTCAAAACTCACTTTTTATTTTCGTACGTTTACGTAAATTTAAATCAAACGTACGCGTTTTTAAATTTTAAACGTTTCTGGGTTATCTAATTTCACGTTCTTGTTAATATAGCTTGTTTAAGCTATTTCATTTCATATTTCCTTAGTGTAATCAATCACAACCCTTTCATGTCCAAATTCACCCGATCACAAACCCGTTTTAATACCATCCACACCTCGTCGGGACATAACGACCCAGTGATACTCTGTACTATCCGGAGTAATTGGTCTAAGGTGTTTCACTATATTAACCACATTTGTGGTTGACTTTAGTTGACTGCTTCAGCTTCAATCAGTAGTCCTTCGGGTCATTTATAAATTGTGGTCTTTTAAACGTCTTGTTCAATGTAATGACCCATGTGAGTCTTGTAGAATGATCGATAAGACCTATAAGCAAGCATTTTAGTCATCAGTATCACTCGAAAAGCAAATCCAATTTAAGGTACAAAAGAATCCAACAAGATTAACCAAATATGTAGTACATTGTACCAACTTACCTCGATTATCCCTAATCGAGTGGTGGTGCAACTTATTGCCTCTAGTATCCTTGAAAGTTGAAACTTCATATGCACTTTCTGAAGCGCTAATAAAACAATCATCAATCTCTTTGAATACCTTCAAAGTGTTCACATTCTTCACGTTTGACCGCCTTGGCTCTTCCTCACTCTCCTCCACCACGTTCCCTTGAATAACAAGTTTCTCGAATCTGTTGCTTTTATAGCCCACTTCAGCCAAGCTAGGTTCACAAACGCCCTCCATTAACGTCAAAAAGAAATCCCATGCCTCAATCTCCGGTGTACTATTAACATCTTTTGTTACTAAACAAAAAATACAAATCATACACATTTAGTTTCTCCGCCATATCCAAATAGTTTTGTGCCTATGAGGCTACGACTTGTAAAAACTGTAGATATTCATTGGACTTCATGCATATAATTCCAGAAAAAAAAAGAAAAAAAAATGTTGGCACTAATAAGGCTGAACAAATATAGTGCATAGAGTGACATTCAAGCTCACCACCGACGTAAAGTGCATAGAGTGACATTCAAGCTCACCACCGACGTAATCACTTAAGGCAGCATCTGTGCTTTTGAGAGCCGAAGCGAAGGCAAAACGGGCATCAGCAAAGATGGCATGAGCGGATATTGACTGTTTGATATATGCTTCGCTTCCCTTGCATTGCTTCATGGTTTGTTTGTCGACTATCTTTGATTCGGAACACCCCATGCTTATTCTTCTGTAAGATGTGATGAATGTGTTGATCCAAAAATTTTGGAGACTAATTATGCCATTGTTTAATTGTTGGTTAGGCAGCCAAAAAGTAGAACGTTAATTTTTATTAGCCAAAAAGTTGAATGCTGATTATTAGCCAAAAAGTGGGATGGTTATTAATAGCCAACAACTAGCATTTTTATATAAAAAATGTAATTGTCAAAGTGTTTTAAAAAGACTATAATAGTCAAACTTGTAGGGAGATTATAAAAGGACTAAAATTGTCTTATTATGTGATAAAAAAATTATAGAAAGAATTAAACTGTTAAAGTTTTATTAAAAAAAACTTAAATAATCACAATTTGTAAGAACTAATTATATATATGATCAAAGTTCTTAGTAAAGAGACTAAAATGGTATATCTGTTATAACAAAAACGCTAAAACAATCGTGGATTATTCGGCCAAAAGATCTAAAACCCTGGTTAAAAAAAAAAAAAAAAAAAAAAAAAAAAAAAAAAAAAAAAACAGGTAAAAGTTTTTTTTTCGGAAATATTTTAGAAAAAGTATTTTTTTTCGAAAATTTTTTAGAAAATATTTTTTTTTCTAAAATTTTTTTAGAAAAAAAATAAAAAATTTTTAGAAAAATATTTGAATAAAAAATATTTTTTCGAAATTTAAAAAAAAATATATATATTTGAATAAAATATTTTCGAAAAAAAATTTCTAATATATTTTCGAAAAAAAATATTTTTTAGAAAAAATATTTTTTTTCGAAAATTTTTTAGAATTTTTCTAAAATATTTTCGAAAAAATATATTTTTAATAAAATATTTTCGAAAAAAAAATATTTTTTAGAAAAAATATTTATTCGAAAAAAAAATTATTCGATTTTTTTTTATAAATTTTATTCGACTTTTTTTATAAAAGTAGAAAAACGAAAGAAAACGTGTAAACACGGGCGAAAAGGTGAAAATAAAATCATGGGACTAAAGGTGAAAGTCAACTCAAACGGCAATGACCATTATTGTAACTTTTATAACTGAAATAAAGTTAAAGGATGATTGGTGAAAACAGACGCAAACCACATGGACCAATAATATATGTTTTTTTAAATGTTTACCTACAAACCGGTCAACCAGGTAAAAATCCGGTCAACATTACGTATCTTTAGCCAAGTTTGAAAGTTTGTTAGCGATACACGGATTATTTTTAGTAAGTTACGTATTTCGGTACTTTTGAGAAAGTATTTTGCGTATCTACAAACTTAGTCCTAAAAAAAATGATATTAAACATTATTATGGTTAAAGTACTAAAAATTTACAATAATCAAAGTTTTAAAACTTAACTTTGCGAAATAAGCCCATTGTTAATAATGCAAGAGTTGATAATTTTTTTTTTTTTTTTTGGAACGGCATTTTGTTTATAACGATATAACGATCTAGTAAGAAACTAGAAATGAAATAATACAGCAAGAGTTGATCATCTAAGGTCATACACCCAAATAGCATTATTCCTTGCTAACATAGCTACAATATGATCAGTATAAATTTCTCAAGATTTGTGATCCAAAAATGCAAAAGTAATCAGTTTGCTCCTAAACTCATCACTTCATCCAAATACTCAAAACTGAACACATGGAATATAACACCTGAAGTTGTGATCATCAACACTGAAGTTGTAACGTTTTTCTAAAGCCAAATATAACACCTGGAATATGAACACATGATCAGCTGCTGTACTCAAAAGCAATGGTGATAGTTAAAATCATTCTTATGCAAACATATAGCCCAAATCAACCCGATTACTAACAGGTTGAAGTTTCCACCTCTACAAACATTACACTATTTTAACTTGTACCTTTTTTATACCGTGTGACATTAATCTCTCTAAAGTAGTGAATAATGCATCGGTGAGGTCATCACTGTATATTACATCAGCAGCTACCAGTAAAGATACCCTCTCAAGTTCTTCAAGTTCTGATAGATTCCACGCATAACTAGATTACAATAGAACGTTGTGCCAAAACCACTGGTCAGAAAGTTAGAATTATGGGTCGATCTTGTTACACTGTGCCTTGAATGGGTAATTTTAAAATTGGTCAAAATGGAAATGGGTCAAAAGTCACCCATAATTTACTCAAAATTCATAAAACCTCCTAAATCATTCGTTTCTAAATCTGATTGTTAAGGTACTAGAATAGTTTTCTTCGGGGGGGGGGCTAGACTGCTAGGATTGCTTTATTTAAGAGGTGTTCGGGATTTCTTAGCTTATAGTGCTTGCTAATTAGCGAATAAGCATCCAAACAATCAAAAGTCAAAATTGCTTATCTGCTTGGAAGTAAGCAGATAAGTACTTAAACAAGCAATCCCAAACACCCACTTTAACTGCTTATCTGCACTGAAAATATGCAGGTACCAACCAGTTTATTTTTATGTGTAATAAACAGTAAGTAACTTCTATACAAACAATAAAACTGTTTATCAGCTTTAGATAAGCAATCCCAAACAACATGATCCGTCCTGGCCAAAAAAGTGTTAGCAGGCTAGCCCAGCCTGCTTCAAGTAAGCGGATAATCAAATTTATAACCTCAAATATATAGAAAAAACACACAAAAGTGAGTGTGAGCGTGCTAGCCCAGTGCGACCAATTTTGACCCATTAACCGCCTGACCTATCCATTTGACACCTCTACTACTCTACTAGTTAGCAAAAGAAGGTGCTGGTTATCAAGTATATATATTAGTGTTATCACCTGGGACGAGATGGATAATTGCTTTGCTGAGGTGGCCATGAAGCCTTCCAATCAAGTTCCCGTACATTAACAGAAGCTTTAGAAGGTATCAATGCAGAATTGAGATTAACATTGCTAACACAATTTTCGAGTATCTCGAACCCATGATCTAAAAAATAACACCAATAGAACTATTAAGAACGCAAGACTGAAAGGAAAATTAAGGTTAAAATCAGTCATCCCAATGAGAACCAGTCTATCTGTATATTCATGAGTACCTGTTAGATAGACTGTTTTAGCAACACGGGCAAGCAGCATACCAACCAAGCCTGGTAAAGATAAAATGGCATCCTGTCACGTAAGCCCCAATGTATCAAATTAAGACAATTTCACAAACCAGGCTCTCTTAGGTGCTAGTTTCTTATGGCCCAGAAGGCTAGAAGCAGTTTTATTAGTTAGTATCCCAATAGTTTATTAGACTAATAACATAAGTAAAAGAACAAGATTATTTTATTATCTTAGTTATCCTTATACGTAACAATTTTGACCCATTTAATGATGAATTGGGTTAAACGAGTCAAAAGACGGCCAAAGTCTTATGCTCCTAAATCATTCTATTCAAATAATAAGAATACTAATGATAATATGAAATGACATTAAAATTCTAATTACTAGTATTTCATAAAAAAGTTTTATAAAAAGGTAATTTCTTTGGCCAAAGTATTTCGGGTTAAGCCAACACAAGCCTGTACCAAAAATTACCCGTTTCACCGTTTTGAGCTATTATGCAACGCGACCATCCTGCCCATGTATTAAATAAACGAGAGCAAGCCTAGTGTACTCAAAATGCAATATATATAACTGAAGGAGAGTGTGCAAAATTGCAAATCACCTCCCAATTTAAATACATTTTTTTTTTTTTATTATCCCTTAGTTATATATGTACCTATGTAGAATCTTTATCCAAACAAGCTCAAATTAACTGAAGGAGATAGTAAATGAAAATTATTAATTATTACCAAGTGGAAGTGAAAAAGTGAAGTGAGAAATGAATGGTCCTGTGAGTTTAGGTGGGCACCCGATGTGAATCTCACTCATTACTTGTTCTACTTCTACTTCTTCTTGGTTTTGTTGAGTTGTGTCTGGTGCCGGTGATGGTTGGCTCTGCATTTTGGGGCGGATGGAGTATATGTAATGAAATAAAACAAAAAGAGTATGAATAGATATCTTCTTTTTAAATCTTTTTATTATTTGAAATATGTGAATATAAATCTTTTTCATTTTTTATATTTTAATTTTTCTTCTCACTGAATTTCTTATCTGTTGATACAAAAGTTGGGCGTTCCTGATTATGGGCTCTTGCTCTCGTACCAATTCGCTTCTTAGTACTTGTTACCTGCGCACTAAGAAAATAAACGACACCGTTAGGCTTATCGAGGGATTGTCTCCCCCGATTAGACTCCGGCGTGAGAGTAAGTAATCGATTTAGGGTTCTCGTTAAGAGTTAGGGTTTGTATATCGTACCTTTGAATGAGAGATGTCATTCCTTATATAGGGGCTGAAACCGCGTAGGTTTCTTGCTCCTTACTCTTCGCACTCGTGGTGCTTATCGGGGTAAGGATATCTATTCCGTAAATAGAAGATCCTTATCACATGCCCGGTTGGTTTAGTTGGGCTTTAGGCTCCGTGAGCCCAAGCCATTATTATTATGGCCCGTCATTCGTTATGATAGCCCACTTATGGTGGGTTTGGGCCGAGTAATGTTTATCATTTGGGCTCATGGCCCAAATATAGACTATACGTCATCATGTCCCCCCAGTCTAGTGTGCGCGGCTCGTAGCCGCGGATACTAGACTAATATTAACAGCGGTAAGCGTAGCGGGAAAACATTGAAATATTGCCGCCCATTTAAAGTGCAATGCACCTAGTCATAGGTATTTCAAACGTATACCTCGAAAATTGGGGGTAGTGTCCACGTGGCCCTCGTAAATCGGGAAAAAGTGCATGTACCGGTTCAGTTCCAGCCACACGTTTTTGTTAGTGGGATCCACGTGGAGACGATCTAGGGTTTTTTTTTTTTTTTTTTTTTTTTTTTCTATATAAGAGTCACCGCCCCATTTTTTACGATCACACAGTAAAACACACACACCATTATTCACTTTTATTGAAAGCTTTTTGCAAAGAAAATACTCATTTTCGTAGGTAATTGTTGTGCGTTTTACTCGTAAATTAATGAAGATGGTTGCCCAGTTAGAGGACTTTCGCTCTGCGATGACTGTTGAGGATGTTACTCAATTTACGTCTGACTACTTCGTGCCTCTGGATGTCCGTCCAGAGGCTCCAGATGTGGACGCGTGCATAGCTGATTTTCCCGAAGGGAAAATAGGGCTATACACAAAATTCTTTGAGTACGCGAATTACCGCGTACCAATATCTATCTTTCTGAGCGATTTGCTCAACCACTATCGCCTCCACATCTCCCAGCTGCACTGTATAGGTGCAGCTAAGGTGTCGAATTTTGAAGTAAACTGCCGTTTACTTGCGATAGAACCTACCATATCCCTCTTCCGCTCATTTTACCACACAACGTGGTCAAATGGGTGGGTATCTTTTGCGAAGCGCCCGGGGGCGCTTCAGTGTTACACTGAGAAAGTAGACTGCCTCAGACATTGGAGGGAGCATTTTTTCTGGGTTGATGATGTAGTCTTTCCATCGCCCTACGAGTTTTATACTCAGGATACATTGCCAAGGGATGGGCGCCCCGCACCCGGTTCCTATAGGCTAACTGATGCGCAGACTCTTGATGCCAACCGCCTGTCCATTAACCCTTATCCGGAGGCGTTTTTGGTTCACATGGGGTTGAGTCGTAATTATTACGGTGCTGCGGACGAGGTGCCAACTTTTATTAGTGAGGATGGCCGGGGTGGGTGTTCGTCCCTTCTACTTCAAATTCTGTAAGTCTTTTTGTATGCGCATCTTTACTTAACTAATCCTTTCTTCTTTGTTGTGTTGTTAATGTGCGCAGAAATGGATCTGTTCGCCGTCGTTAAGCTGGAGAAACCGAAGCAGGTGACCATAGGCGTGCGCCCCCTGAGAGATGGTGAGCAGCCGATACTGGAGGCGACCGAGGGTCGACTGACCGTGCTGCCGGAGATTGTCCCAGAGAATACACCACCGCTCCAGGTGACGCCTGTGCAGAGCGTGGCGCCGGAGGATGTGGTGCAAGAGGAGGAAGTGGCGCGTGCTGAGTCGTCTGACAGCGTGGAGATCCTAAAGCCCGAGGAGGTACTGAAGGAAGAAGTGGCGCAGAACACTAAGCGCAAGGGAGAGGTTGGGACCAGTGGTACCAGGAAGAGACGACACCATATCATTAGGGATGCGGAGTCATCTGCGGAGGAGAAGACATCCGCTTCTGGCGCAGATAAAAAGGATGCTGAAGTCTCTCCATCTCTGTAAGTGTCTGCGTTTTTATGTTTCTCGAATATTACTTGTCGCAATATTTATTAACTGTTGTCTTTACCGCTTGTAGGGATAATGCTGCGAATAATGATGGGGTCTTCGTTGATGAGGTTTCCTCTCCACAGAATGAAAACAGGGAGGGGAAGGCCAAGGTTGATGAGGGTGGGGAGGCGCAGCAGTTGATGGATGATCTAGCTGCGACTGCTGCACGCCAGGCTGAGCTGGTGGCTCAGTTGAGGGAGAAGTATGTCGGGGAGAGCAGTACTCTCACCCAAAAGGATGAGGAGTTAGCGAGGCTCCGTGCGCAGTTGGCTGATGCGCAGGTGGAGTTGGAGGCCTCGCGGGTGTATACTGAGAAGATCACCGACGAGAAATTGTCCACCATGGCTGAGGTGGAGAAGGCGCGTGGGGAACTGCATCATTATAAGTCCGACTTAACTTGGGCTGTGCGCTTCTTGGAGGAGAAGAAGGTGGAGCATTTTGCCAATATTGCCAAGTTTAAGGAGGACATGCTGAAGATCATCCAGTTGCAGGAGGAAAAGCTGCGCGGTCTCAGCATCGAGTATGATGAGGAGCTATATCCTCACTTGATGTCGACCATTGCTGAGCGCAGGTATTTCTTTTATGCTTTTCTCCTTCGTAATACTTGTCGTTGCTATGCTTGTTACTAACACAATGTATCTTTGTTGATGTAGGTGGTTGATTAGCCACGGGCTGCGCCTGGCAGCAATGGGTACTCTTGAGTCCCAAGAGGTATTAGAGGCCTTTGGGAAGGTTGTTCAATGCGTGGTAGCTCGTGGGAGATCGCAGGCTATGGAGGATCTCCATGAGGCCAAGCTGCTGAAGAAGGACTTGGCGGACGTCCCTGGGTATAGTGCTACTGCTTATGATGAGTTGATGCAGGCTATGGTGGGGTTGAAGGTCCTCGAGCTGCCGCACATTGGGAGGTTGGAGCGCGACCAAGACGACCCCATAGATGTACTTATGGCGGGGTTGACATTGCAGCGCCACCTCGGAGAGAATTGGGAAGGGCAATCAGATTACTATCTGAAGCCTGATGTGTCGCAGCTGCAGATTCCTGTGTTCGCACAGCCTCGCGACATCCTCAAACCCTTCGCTCTTGAAAGGGAGATCCCCTTGAAAGAGGTTCTGGAGCGTCACGAGCAGAGGGATGCTCAGAAGAAGGGCATCAAGGGTAAGGCAGTGATGTGTGGCATTGGTGCTGCGCACATCCCCAGGTCTGATGGTGTGCCCGTGAGTGTTCCCACTGTATCTCCCCATGATGCTTTGCTTCTTAGAAAGCTTCAGGAAGCGGGGAGTTCTTCTGCTCCGCAAGATAGTCCTGAGCATCGTCATAGTGTGTAGGCTGTTTGTATATTTATGTATCTTTCCTTGTAATATTTGTAAATAAATGTTGAATAAGATACCTTTTCGTTGTTTAAGTTCGTAACTTAAAATATACTTGCATTGTTTGCCAAATTATTTAACCAAGTGTTTTAAGTGCGTGATTTTAAGAGTTATACTTGCATTGTTTGCGAAGTTTTAGTATTTGACCAAGTGTCTTGGCTCGTTATTTGCTAAGCTTGTACGGTGTACTTAGTATATGTGCACCCGTCGTGGGATGTGCATGTGAAACTTACCTCGACGTCTCAAAAGTAAGGCGCTTAGCAAGGATGCGTGATCCAATGTTGATGGGTTTGCAACCCTCTTACTCAACGAGTGAATTAGTAGGTTAACTCATCCTTTATGCCTTCGTGGGTCTTTAATTGGTGCATGCACGCCATGTAGGCAGTAAAAATATAAGATAACAATATTGACATATATTAGTATGTATGTAATAAAGTAAAATACGCTATGGAGTTAGCTAGAAACCATAACATTTTATTGATACTTGCAAGTTTTTTGAAAAAAAATACAATTCCTAGGAAAGAAAAGAAAAACAAACACTTATTGGGCACCTCGTAGGGTGCAAATGTGTCTGTGTAATGGCCGTAGCCTAAAAGTAGCATCTTTTTAGATTGCAGATGTTCCAAGTGCGCGCTAGGTCGTGACCTTCCATATCGCGCAGCCTGTATGCTCCGTTGCCAAGCGCGTCTGTGACCTCGTAAGGTCCTTCCCATTTTGGTCCGAGCTTGCCTGTGTCTTCTGCGTGGCTCGCATCGTTGGCGCGGTAAACAAAGTCTCCTGGTCTGAATGAAGTGTGTTTGACCTTTGCATCATAATACTTCTTCATTTTTGCCTTAGCCTTTGCTTCGCGTATAGCTGCGCGTTCACGCCTTTCTTCCAGTAAATCTAAATCTATGCGCCGTTCCTCGTCGTTTGTTGTGACGTTGATCTCTGTTGTGCGTATAGTTGGCATTCCTATCTCAGCTGGTATGACGGCTTCTGTTCCATAGACTAGGGAGAATGGCGTGTCGCCAGTACTGGTTTTGATTGTTGTGTGATGCGCCCATAAGACATGCGAGAGCTCATCCACCCACCTTCCTTTATGTCTGTCGAGGCATGCTTTTATTCCTTCGCCTAGGCTGCGGTTTGCGCGCTCAACTAGGCCATTGGTTTGTGGGTGTTTCACTGAAGCGAAGTGTTGCATGATGTGCAATTGCGCGCACCAATCTTTGAATGGGTTATCACAGAATTGTTTTCCGTTGTCTGATATGATCTCTCCTGGTAGTCCGAAGCGACAGACAATGTTATCCTAGATAAAGCGTTTGACTTGGTTTCCCGTGATGCTCACCACCGCTTTCGCTTCAATCCACTTCGTAAAGTAGTCTATGGCTACGATGAGGAACTTTACTCCTCCTGCTGCTACAGGAAAGGGTCCTGCGATGTCAATGCCCCATTTATAAAATGGCCATGGTGAGGTAATAGGTGTTAGCGCTTGTTGTGGTTGGCGCGGGATTGGCCTATGTATTTGACAATTGCTGCATTTCTTTATCAGATTGCGTGCGTCGCGATGCATAGTTGGCCAATAATACCCTGACCTTAGAGCGCTTGCCACCACAGATCGCGGCCCTGAGTGCATACTACATGATCCCGCGTGGATTTCTCTGAGTACGTAGTCTGCTTGAAGAGGTCCAACACATCTGAGCCAGGGTTGTAAGAAAGAGCGTCGATAGAGTATGTTGTCTCGTAGTTCAAACCGTTGCGCTGTGCGCCGCACTCTTCGAGCGTCTTTATTATCTTGTGGTAGAATTCCCTTGCTGATGAATTCAATGATAGGCGTCATCCATGTAGGGTCTTGTTCTTCTATCACTGTGGATATCTCCATTTCCAAGATTGACTTGTTTTTTAGGGTTTCTACCAATACCTGTTTTGATAGGTGTGCAAAGCTTGTGGATGCAATCTTGCTGAGTGCGTCCGCCTTCCTGTTATCTCCTCTAGGCACTTGTTTTATTGTGAACCTGTCAAAGTTTTTGATTAAGAATTTTGTCTTTTCCAGATATTGGATCATGTGTTCATCCTTGGCTTCATATTCGCCTAGCACGTGGTTAGCGACTAGCCGCGAATCTACGTTTGCTTCCAGGTTGCGTACACCCATTTGGATTGCGATGCGTAGTCCGGCTAGTAAGGCTTCGTATTCTGCCTCATTGTTTGTGGCTGTGAATTCAAAGTGTAGCGCATAGGTGAATTCCATACCTTCTGGATTTGTAAGAATAAGGCCTGCACCTGATCCATCTACACATGAGGACCCATCTGTGAACAGAATCCAGGGTTCCTGTAGATCTGTTCTAGTTGCAGATGTCGGGCTATCGCTATCTGGCTTCTCCACGATGAAATCGGCTAATACTTGTCCTTTGATTGCAGTGCGCGGTCTGTATGAGATGTTATACTCACTTAACAGTACACTCCACTTCTGTAAGCGTCCTGATGCGTCAGGCTTAGAGATAACTTGTTTGATTGGCTGATCAGTGATTACAGCTATTGGTTGCGCTTGAAAGTATCTGCGCAGCCTTTTGGCTGCGAATACTAGAGCTAAGACCAGCTTTTCCATAGCACTGTAGTTAGTCTCTGTTTTCTTCAGGGCTTTGCTTACAAAGTATATGGGTGTCTGGACGGAGTTCCTATCTGTTAATAGCACTGCGCTAACTGCTCCGTGAGTTGCCGATAAGTACATGATTAGTTCTTCCCCTGGTCGCGGTACGACAAGTTTGGGAAGAGATGCCAAATGGTGTTTAAGTTGTTGGAAAGCTTCCTCCGCTTCTTAAGTCCAGCGAAAGTCTCCCTTTTTGGTACACTTCGTGAGTGTTTTAAAGAGAGGAAGGGATTTGTCTGCTGACTTAGATAAGAAACGGTTTAGCCCTGCTAACTTTCCATTCAATGACTGGACTTCTTTGAGTGTGCGCGGTGAGGGGAGATCAATAACAACCTTTGTTTTTTCTGGGCAAGGCTTGATTCCATCAGGTTCTATCAAGTATCCAAGGAACATACCCTCGGTTGCGCGCAAAGGTGCACTTCTTGGGATTTAACTTCATGTTTATTCGCCCCAATGTTCTGAATGTCTCCTCGATGTCGCGCACCAGTTCATCCTCTGTGTGGCTTTTGATGACAAGGTCGTCAACGTAGACCTCCAAGTTGCGGCCTACTTGTTTTTCGAAAGCTGTGTCCACCAGTCGTTGGTATGTCGCGCCTGCGTTCTTCAGGCCAAAAGGCATTTTTGTGTAGCAGTATCCTTGACTGGTGTGGAAAGCTGTTTTTTCTTCATCTTCAACTGCCATCTGGATTTGATGATACCCTTTATATGCATCTAGGAAGCATTTGAAAGGGTATCCGCACAGGGATTCTACCTTCCAGTCTATCTCTGGCAGTGGATAGCAGTCATGTGGACATGCTTTGTTGAGATCCGTGAAGTCCACGCACATTCTCCAATTGCCATCGCTCTTTTTTTTACCATAACTGGGTTAGAAAGCCAGTCATGGTAGTATACTTCGCGCATGATGCCTGCGTCTACGAGCTTATGTACTTCTTCCAGAATAGCCTTTGCGCGATCTGGGGCCTGGCCGCGCTTCTTTTGTCGTATTGGAGGATATCCTTGTCGGATTTGTAGCTATGCTCTGTGATAGAGCGCGATACTCCAGTCATATGTTTTGGTTCCCATGCAAAGATGTCTAGGTTCTTTTGCAAGAGTGCGCATACGGCTGCTTTACCTTTGTCAGATAAAGATCCCCCAATCGAAACTTGTTGTTCCGGGTAATCGGGATGAATAGCGACTTTTAGATTTGGCGTTTTCTCTGTGCGCTGTTCTGGAATAGTCTCTGCTTCGGTTGTTACCGCATTGCATTCTCTTGGTGGTACTGTTGTGTTATTGAGAGTGACAACTCCTCCTTCCACTGGAAACTTAAGCATTCCGTGCGCTGTGGATGGTACAACGCGCATGGATGATATTCCCGGTCTCCCAATGATACCATTGTATGGTGAAGGGGATTTTATTACCATAAAGTTTATCCATGTTGCGGTTGAGTGTTGTTCATCTCCTACGACCACCAACAAGCGTAACTGCCCCATGGGCCAGATCTTTTCTCCTGTGAATCCTGTTAATGACGTTGTTGCTGGTATCAATTGACTTTGGATTTCAGGTCGCAGTCTTTTGAAACAGTGCTCGTACAGGATATCTGCGGATGCTCCTCCGTCAATGTACATGCGGTGGATATCATGTCCTCCCGTATGTATTTCAATAGTTAGAGGCTCCACGACTGCGTTGTCTGCAGCTAGAGTAGGGAAAGATATCTCTTTTTCTGGAGAGAATTTTTGGCTGACTTTTTGCTTTATCTTGCGCTGCCATGATTGTATCATGTATATGGTATCCGCTTTTTCTTTGGGGGGCTCTTTCTTACCTCCGCCCCTTTGTTTGTCTTTCCCCTCTTTGATGTTTTTTACAAGGTGGTCCATTCTGCCTTCTCTTACTAACTTTTCAATTAGTTGTTTTAGCTAGACGCACTCATTAGTTGTATGGCCTTTTTGACCATGGTACTCGCAGTATCCGTTTCCTATGCGCTTTTCCTCTGCAGTGCGCATTGGTGGCGGTTTTGGGAAGTTTGCGCCCTCTGTTACAAATATTTCCCTTGGGGTTTTTGTAAGAGGGGTATATTTGTCATTGTCCCTTCCATTGCGGTAATTCCTGCTGCGGTTGTTATTCTGATCATTGGATTGTCTCCAAGGCTGCTCTTGCTGCCTATAGTTCGAATAACCCTTTTTACTGTCCGCAGCGGCTGCCTCTCCTTGTATAAAGGATCTAGTGCGCTTTGTTAGCTCATCAAAAGTTTGTGGAACTTTGTCGTTTAGCTTTCGGATGAGTTATGGGTTATTAATCCCATTCATGAACCCTGAAATTTTTAGGATTTCAGGACACGCTTTAACTTGTATGCACTCATCCTTGAAGCGTTCCATGAAAGCGCTGGTTGATTCTCCTTGGCGCTGTTTCACTCTTGCTAGCTCAACAGGGTTTTTAGCGCACTTCTTTCGCTGGGTGAAGTTGAGACGGAATGCTTTCCGTAATTCCTCGAACCCACCGATGCTCCTACGTGGGAGTTTGCTAAACCATGTGCGCGCGTTCCCTACTAACGTAGAATTGAACATGTGGCACCACACTGGCTGTGGCCAGTTTTCGATGGTGACGGCTGATTCAAAAATTTTTAGGTGATCATCCGGATCACCTGTTCCATCATATGTTTTTACGTTAGCAGGCATGCGCCTACGTTTGCGATCTGAGTAATCGCTGATGCGCCGTGTAAACGCGTCAACTTTCTGGCGACGCCATGGGAGAGACATATCTTCATTCTCTTCGTCGCGACGCCTCCCTCTTGACTTCCAGTGTCCTGTCTCTCTATCCTCGTTGTCGGAGGAGTCACTGGAGGAAGGGTAGTCTCTTCTTCGGCGCTTGCGCCGACTTCTTTCAGAGGAAGAACTTGAGGGATCTCTGCTTGGGGATCTTCCTCTTCCCAATCTGTCTTGGATCCTCTTACTTCCAGGTTTGGAGGATCCTTGGCTTAGCGAATGTTGAGGTCCCAGTCGGTCTTGTACCCCGCGATTACCAAGTCTGGAGTGAACATTAGTGCGCCTCTCACTATCTTCCGAGTATTGTGACTCAGATGTCGTACCTAGCCTATCATGGATAGTGGTACGTTCTGCGCGTCTTCTTCGTGGGTGGCGCAGTGGTGATGGTTCGCGTTCAGGACCAAAATTCAATCGAGCTTGTAGGCTCGTGCTTGCCCTTCTCCTAGCTTCTTCCTGCATGAGGGCGGTCAAGGTTTCATAGTTTTGGGATACAAAGTTTCCCAAAGTGAGATTGGGTGCGTCCTCGGTTGTTGCAAGAGTGCCTGTCTCAGTATTCGGTACTCTATCTCAGTTAGGCGCATCTGGTGGCACAGTGTTGTTCACTGCGGGAATGGTTTGGTGAGGAGTGGTGAAAAGAGTGCGCTGAAGTTCCTCAGCGCTTGGGACCACTGGGATGATTTGGGTAGTCCTTACTGGTAGTTCTACCTCTGGAAGAGGTTGGGTTGTTCCTGCCTCTTGGTGGCCAGGTGCGCTGGTTGTCCTAGCAACCTGTCTAGAGGTCGGATCTTGTTGATTCCTCCTCTGATGGTCACGTTTTTCCGATTGCGGAGTCCGCTGGCTTGAATTCTTATTCTTTGTCATCCTAGTCTTTAGTTATTAGTAGGGTCCCACGGATGGCGCCACTTGTTGATACAAAAGTTGGGCGTTCCTGATTATGGGCTCTTGCTCTCGTACCAATTCGCTTCTTAGTACTTGTTACCTGCGCACTAAGAAAATAAACGACACCGTTAGGCTTATCGAGGGATTGTCTCCCCCGATTAGACTCCGGCGTGAGAGTAAGTAATCGATTTAGGGTTCTCGTTAAGAGTTAGGGTTTGTATATCGTACCTTTGAATGAGAGATGTCATTCCTTATATAGGGGCTGAAACCGCGTAGGTTTCTTGCTCCTTACTCTTCGCACTCGTGGTGCTTATCGAGGTAAGGATATCTATTCCGTAAATAGAAGATCCTTATCACATGCCCGGTTGGTTTAGTTGGGCTTTGGGCTCCGTGAGCCCAAGCCATTATTATTATGGCCCGTCATTCGTTATGATAGCTCACTCATGGTGGGTTTGGGCCGAGTAATGTTTATCATTTGGGCTCATGGCCCAAATATAGACTATACGTCATCATTATCTTTGATAAAAACAAAAACAATGGAGTTAATCGGCTACAAAAAATCTCACTCATAACACCATTAATAATCTACCACCTTTTTTAGTACCCACTATTTTTATTTTCTTTTTCATTTTTTCAAACAAATTAATTTTTCATTCATTAAATTAAAATATAAATAACATTAAAAAAATCATAAACTTATTAAACTTTAATTTGTCCAACAACCCACTAATAACACTTAAAAAAAATAAATAAAACCTTCTTCCTCCTGTACCTTATACACGTACTATAACACGCACACTTCACATACAACAACCTTTCACACACCAAACACAAATACAACACAAATATAATCTAAACCAAATAAATATAAATATAAATAAAAATAAAAAAAATCGGTTATGACGTGCGTTAGTGTGTCAATGTGGGAGCTAACTCCGTTGGTTTGGAGGGTTGTCCGGTGTGGTAACACCAATAAAGCAGGTGTCACGTCGGACCAACACCGGCTCCTGCATTACCATATTTAGTGCTCCAAGGTAAACCTGAGAGTAGAAAGACAACTTCTAAGAAGACCCTCGGCAAGTGAATGCGTGCTTTTTGAAAACATAGTAACAAACAAAAATAACTAAATTACAAAATTTTCTTTTGCTGAAATACAATGTCTTAAATTGATTTTTTAATCAATTCGGCTGTGCTTCAGATTCTCGGTTCACCGAGGCTAAAAACCCAACTTTTAATAACTAAACTAATTTTCGGTAAACTAGTATGGTCAACGCAGGTTTTAAAACTAAAACTATAGGGTGTGTTTGGTTTGAGAGTATAGGAATAAAGGATAACTTTCATTCCCGATAAAGTTGCTTGGTTTATGGGTTTTCTTTTCAGGAATGGTATAAAACCCACAAAAGTAGTCATTTTCTAAACCTCCTATTGGCTATATCTATACCTATAGTGATTCCATAAAACTGTCACACCCCGCCGAAGGCGGAAATGCGAGGTGCGACAAAATCAATATAAATCGCAAAAGAGATATAGTGCAATACCATAATTAATATTTAAGGAAATAGTACTTTATTACAACATTGTTTTATGCCAACGACGACAATAAAAACATAAGACTTAGTTTTTCCTAAATATGAAGTCTTTTAACATGATGATGACATGTAAAAACTTCTAAAAGCCTTCATGAAAATACTTACTAATGATCACCTGAAATGCATGAGAAAATGGGTCAACTATGAAAATAGTTGGTGAGTACACACGCTTTATAAAATATGAAAACCCTTTTTGAGAAAGTTCATGCAGCAAATATCCTATAAACTTATCCTTCTACAAATCCCGCCCATACAAGACATGTAACATATAAGTTCACATACATTTCCATAATAAAAGTAATTTCAAAGTCTTTGAGAAAAGTCCAATAGGCAAAGGCAATATCAATCCATTCAGTTGCAAGTCCCGCCCATACAAGATTTGTAGCATATGTGTTCACAACCCATTGCATAGAAAGTAGTATGTATGGTAATCAAGTGCATGCGGTCATAATAATTCACAAAAGCACACGTATATAATAATGCACGCCAGGCAAAGCCCCTGAAACAAATAACATGCGTCCGTGTTTGTAAAAGTAGTGTGGACCACAAGATTTTAACGACAATTGTATTCCAATTATAAAAAGAGTTACTGTTGCACTAAGCTCATGACACCGAAGCCTTAACAGTTAGTTCATGTTATCACACCAAACAGGTGCTTTGCCAAACACCTGTACGACATCAAATGAAATACGTCTGTTTGACTTTAATGACTTAAGTTGCCAATGTGTTATAATATGTAATGTGGCCAAATTAAGAGAAAAGTGACATGAAGACTAAACCTGCCAAATGGGCAAACTTGCACCCACAAATATCTCATGCCTAGAATATTCTAAGCATTTCTTATCTCTTTTTATAAGAGTGTGTGTGTGATCCAGTTTTGGGAGAGGAGGAAAAGAGAGGGAAAACTTATTTGGTGCTAATGATCAAAGGATGATGATTATGCTATTATACCATGAAGATAAGCCTCAATTATGCCCCTAAGTATGCAAGTAATCTCTATTTTTTGATTATCAAAACTTATAGAGATTGAAGATTGCAAATGACGTTTTTGACATTATTTGTATTAACAGACTCGATGTTTTATTTTTAGTTTTTCATATTTTGTTTCACTAAGAATGTTTTTGTTTATAATTAGGAGACTTTTTTTTACAAGATACTTTAACCTATAAATATGGATCATTTTAAACCGAATCCATGATCGAATCACAATGGTAACATACACGATAGTCATGTTAAAAAAAGCATACACGAGAGTCAAAAACTTCATCTAATCATAGGCAATTTTAGAAACATTTGTGCACACAGCGATTCTCCATTCGATAAAAGAAAATATGTTGAAGAACTGGAGAGAAAACTGGTAGGTTGACTACCATCACCAAAATTATTCCATTCAAAAGTCTTTATCATTACTAAGACTAGTTGGATACCCGCGCACAGCTACGGCAATAAATATAGTTATATTATAAAAACAGTAAATGAATTGCTAGCCCAACTATCCCCCGAAATTCCCTACCCGCTTAGTGAATTTGTTTCACAACACTCTGAATATATATGGCGTTAGTCGTATGTGTTTGCTTGGTTTCTGTAGCTTTCCTGTGACATCATTATTCCCCATATAGAAAGACCCTCACAATCTCTTACCCGTCAAAAACTCCACCCAAAAGTATATGATTTTGACGAATCAAGATTGTATTGATTGAAATAAAGGTTAAAGTTATAAAAATATGAATCAAAATAAAATAAACCTACTAAAATCTAAAAGCTAAAAACTTATAAAAATATATCAAAATGGATGTTGAATTAAAGAGCACAAAATTTTAAAAAATATGGTGAAATTAGATCATAAAAAAATAGATGAAAAGATATTTCAATTTGAAAATAAAGGTGAATTTTCAGTTGGGAAGTGACACATGTCACCTCCTGATTGGAGCTCCTTATCTTAATTTTTTGTTAGGAGTTAGGCTTGGAGTTAGGGTTGGTTATACATGCATTATATAGTAGTACTAGCTTCAAGGCCCGCCCGATGGGCGGCTAGTTTTAAGAAGTTGTTTGTAAGATAAAAATAAATAGTCCAATGGTTTGATGTGTTTTGTCCACTGATAAAGTCCTGTTCTTTCTTGTGGTAATTTTTTCTTTGACTACCAGACTGCCAATGTTTGGATCTTTATCTTCAATCCCATAAATTGTTGTTGGGCCTGTGTACATAACAAAAGTACTTGTTTACCAACAATCAACAGTATAAAGTAACCAATAGCTAACTACAAATTCCCACAATTTTATTACCAAAATTAATATTGATCTTAAGGAATCCAACTTTGTACAAAGTGTATATTAATGCATATAATTTTGTTTCAATATTGAAGTTATTGAAATTATGTATACTTTTGTATGCACTTTTTATACACTAAGTGGCAATAATTTATTTTTCATGTTTTGGACACCAAGTTTTATGAGTTGACCCATACCAAAACTTACCCTTTCAGGCCCGTTACTCAGCCCACAAAACGCCCATTTTCCCACCGCTACTTTCAAGGAAAAACAAACTTATACCCTGTACTTGCCAATTCGATTTTTTATGTCCTAAATTTCGTCTTTTTTCTTTCCAATATCATGTAAAATATTTTATTATCATTCTTGACATTACTTAGACAAGTGAGAGAACGTTTACTGCTACATGGTAAACATAAGTGCAGGTTCTATATGAGACTCTAGACCAGCGTGTCACTATTGCACATGTATGTGTGTGTGTGTTTAATTTTTAGGAAAGTGAGAAAAAGAGTATAGTGAAAAGGAAATTTGCATCCCCATCCAAGAACAGATTCTAGAAAGTCTTTTCTTGGCCACAACATCTTTAACTGTTCAGGGGTTATAAAATAGGCCTCATGAGAGAGATCAACAACTTCTGAAATGAGTGCAAAGCAATCTGTAAAACCCTCAGTTTCCATGCAATTGAAATTCCCATTTTACCCCGCTAATTTTGAATTTTCAAGAACAAATGAATAATTATAAAAGTACATATAATATTTAACCTAAGTTTAATTAATATCCTATATTACCTAAACTTTATAACCTTACATTATAAATTAAACTTCAAATCCCTACACTATTTAAATAAGAAAAATGACACAACTAATATGCATATACACATTTGTTTATTTAGAACATATGATACGTGGGAATCGCACCAGGCTTTACCTCTCGAGGGATCTCGAGAAGCTTACAACCCCCACCAGGCAGTGTACCTGATTGTTGTAGTATAGTATAGTGACAAGTACCGGGGGATTGATCGTTCAACTCAGGAATAGTGTCGCTAGGATTAGAAAGTCTCTTAAACTAAGTCTAAAGGTGAGGGATGATTCTTTTTGTATTTTTTATGTTTTATAAAAGCAAATTTAAATCTCGGTTTTTTGGAAGAGTGGGCGGAATTAGTTGCTAGCCAACTAACCCAATAACTAAAGATGCAATCAAAATAAAATGACAGAAATGAAAATAAATCTAATTATACTAGTGTGGTGTAACAATAATGGGGAAAGTTGTGTTTACTTAGGTTTCATTACTCCCTAGGTATCTTTTACAGGTTGATAGCTTGTTACAATTGGATGGATGACGGGTCATATTCCTTAATACTAGTCGTAGGGCCGTGTACAATATTCCCTAACTCTATAGGATCCTACTTCACTCCTATGTCGAGCCATTAGAAGCTCCTAACATGGGATCATTAGAATTCTCCTACGCATTAAATACAACCAAAATCATAGTACACCTCTGATCATGTTTCTTAAGACGTTCAAGCATGTTACCAATGGAAGTCTGCCAGTTTTCTTAAGCCTAACATCGAATACAATCATCCGTAACAACAATAAACAAACAATCAACCCATAATTAACATCTAGGTTTCACTACATCTAAGCAAACACAAAAGAGATCTAGCCTAGGATGTTAAATTGAAGACAAGTGTAAGATATATTCAAACAACACATAGACATATTGAATGAATTGAAAGGATACTTATCTCTTATTGAACATGAAAGTTTCAAAGGGTTAAAACCCTTGAAAAAGCTGTGAAAATCAGCCTAGGGTTTTTCTCCAAGTTGCACCCTAAAAGTTACACACTAATGAATGAAATTTGGAAAACTATATATAGATTTTACAGGGTGACGGCGTCAAGAAGGAAATTGTGACGCCGTCAACTCGCCGCCCATAATGAAATCGGATTGCCTAGATCCACTTTTGACGCCGTCATGTGTAAAATTGTTCTGGGCCGTCACTAATATATGGACCATGACGGCCTTGGGTGACGTCGTCATCTCCAATGCACAAAAAACTCTGGACCGTCACGTGTATCATCCACTTCCACCTCTTGTATTACTCTTGACGCCGTCATTAAGGAGCAAGTGACGCCGTCGGGTACTGTTCCCAGCAAGGAAAATTAAGACTTTGCCGTTTTCTTCACTTTTATGCTCCAAAAACGTCCAAAATGCTTCCTTTTCTAGATTTAACTCCAAAAGTACCTAAAATGACAAAAAGAACGATTTAGGGCAATATTTGATCAAATAATCTCGACTTCGGGCTTAAATGACCCATTAAAAATGGTTCATTTTTTGCCTCATCAAATACCCTTACACTTGAGATTTGCTTGTCCTCAAGCAAATGCGCTTTTATTCTAATCAAAATACAAGTTAGGGGTCATTTAACACTAATATAAAAGTAATTACAACAAAAAATCGTTCCACTAAAGACCAAAGACAAGCACGGAGGTCATACACTAGTACCTCATAAATAGTGTTTAGATACTCACATCTCTCGGGTGTAATATAGTATATATCACAATAAAGAAATGGAAAACATCTCTCACTACCTGTCATAGCAAAATAGATTACCATAGGCATGGGAAAGGATCAAACCTCCACACTTGGCGTAAGCACCTAGGATAAACTATCAAAGAGGTCTTTTAAAGGGTTATAACGTTAGGTGTAGGGATATGGAATACACGGTTTTGTTGGATAAAGGCAATATTTACTGGTGGCGAGTTAATCATCTTGGTTAATTACATGTACAATATGGCGTTGCTAAGCCAAGACTAGACTCGACTTAAGCTAATAAATCAAAAATAACAAAAACATAAAACAAACATAGAATGAAACGGGATGGTAGTCCGTACGTTTTTCTCTTTTCTTTTTCTATTTTTTTTTTTCTTTTTCTTAATTTTTTCAATTTTTTTTTCATACACTCTTACCCTACCATCCAAAATAATACGTCATAGGGAATGTACATTCCCCTTACACTTGAATTTTTATATACTTTACAATAAACTAATCTAATGACTCGAATCAAGATAATCAAAACACTTTGAGTACTTTTAAGATTAACGCACATATGGGGGTAATAAATGATGTTCTTCCCCATTACTCCATAACACAAGTACTTTACCCATGAGTCCTAATCGTCCCAAAACAATATGTACAAGATATGACTCGACTTAGCAACCATGTAATCAATTAGATAATTAACTAAGGGTTTAAACATGTAACAATAATGCACTAAAGATGAGTGCATACACGGAAGGTTAAGGCGATTTGGTTGCACATTTAGGTGGGTTGTAACAAATTCTTCCTTTAAGTAAGATTCTTAAAGGTAGAAACGAAAAGATAGGCTCGGAGGGGTGTACTAGGGGTTTTGTGTACTAAAAATGTGTACAACGCTAATGGTGTGGGAAAAATTAATTGACTTTACTAGCCAAGTAATATGACTTAAATGGTCAAAAAATTATGATATGGGTTTAACACAAGGGTGATCCTAATGCCTCTTATCATGTAGTAAATCCTACTACACGAATGCAATCTCACTAGCGGTCTCGGGATGCATCACTAACGCAAGTTATAGAATCTAAATGCTACCGGTACATTCATAAGCACTAATAATGAATGCTTTTCCTATCAAATCTAAAGGCGAACCTCACATATTTGGGTGGAAAATTTTTCTGAATGGTATGGTTTTGTGCTAGTCATACAACTCCTATCCATGAGATGCTTGTTAAGGCTAAAGCTTCACTCCTAAATGTTGTAAAAAAATTTAAATTTGGCGCTAAAATTACACTAACAAGTATTTCTCTTAGTTTTATTACACACCTACCATCAAACAAACAAACTCAAGTGCAATTGTATCCTATAAGGTATCATCATTTACCCTCCCCTTACACTTAGGATGAACATTGTCCCCAATGTTCAATTAAAGAATGTTAAAGTGAAATAGGTAAAAGAATGAAAGCAAATACTCCCCTGATTCGTTCGGTGTGGATAGTGTGGTAACAAGGTTAGATCTTCCTCCAAGAAAAGGAACATTCAAAGCTTCCCTTCCAAAAAAACAAATCATCTTCTTGTCATACATAACCTGTTAAACCTGAGAAAACAAACAAGGCAACCTCGCGTAAAATCGGCGGCAATCTATATATACTAACAAGTCCTAGAAAACAATGTAAGATATAATGCTTGTGGAATGAATGTTTGCAGATTTCCTGGAGTTTATAAAACTAAAGAATTAACAAAAACTTTAAGACTCCGTTAGAAAAACAAAACTCGAAAAATTTCCAGAATTTTACACTTGACGCCATCAGGAATTAATTCATGACGCCATCAGAAGTGACCTGCAGAAATCTTTACGTTAAGTTTCCGGAAAATTTCTAAAAAAACTTATGTCCTACTTTCTGGAAAATCCTGCAAAACATCATTATGACTCGATACAAGCATTTGACTCTAACAAGTACTAATACACATGTTCATTTATATTGTGGCGAATCAAGATCAATTTTGTTCTTATAAACAAATTTGGGGTTTCCCCTTACACTTAGCTTTTGCAAAATACCTTTATATGAAGTTAAGACGAAGTTAAACGACAAAATAAAGCATTTTCACAATTTTAGTTTGAAACATGATCTACCAACAATAAAAATAAAGCATGCATATGGAAGCAAATAACAATCAAACAATTAAAAATCACACAAAACATGGGTTGCCTCCCAAGAAGCTCTTTTCTTTATTTATGAGTCTTGTAGCTAGACTCAAGGTCATGGGCAATTACGTGACCTCATCGTTGGTCTCATTCTCTAGGTCATCTCCAATCTTTGTTTTGTATTCCGGACCTAGTTGCAAGCATTCCTTGTAGAAACCAAGTATTCTATTCATGACATAATCTACCCCTCTACGTCAATCCTCATCATTCCTATAATAAACCACTTGCTTGTGTTCCTTTTATATGTTTGATAGAAGGCGGTATTGTTCAATCTTATAGGGCATTTGGTAAGCAATCTCATCGTTCCCTTCCTTGAATCTAACTATCCCTAGGGTCGGGTCATAACTCATCTTAGAGGTCTCAACAAACGGTTTTCCAAACACTACTTGACTTAGGCAATCGTCTATTACCGGACGAATATCCTCTACTATCACAAAGTCGATAACATAAGTGAAGTTTCCTACAAATACATGCAATCCTTTCACTCTTCCTACAAAATTGCTCATCAAATTTGTGTTAGGCATCATCCTATACCCATGTTGCTTCTTCATTACCCAATTATAATAGGTTCTAGTCATGATGTTTATAGGAGACCTAGGATCGATGTAAGCTTTCCACACATGCATATGCCCAATGTTGCATGGTATGTTGATGTTAGAGGGATCACCTACTTTAATAAGGGGTGAACCAAGGATGTATGGTGTCTCGGGATCATCGAATAGATCCTTGTGATACTCCCGTTCTTCCTTGGTGGTTAACTTATCAAAGTACTCTTCTACGTTTTCTATTTCCTCTAACTTTTCCTCCTTAATATCCTCAACTTCCTTAATCTCATCCCTAGTCCCGGTTTCTATTCCAACTTCATCCTTGTTACTTTCTTCTTTGTTCTTATCTATTGGCTTAATAGTGACAACATTGACAAAGTGGACGTGTTTGGATGATGAAGGGTCCTTAATTTGGATTCCGCTATTGGTGTCCCTAGCGTCCTTCCTAGGTGTAGTTAGCACTTGGTTGTTGAGGGCTTTCAATAAGTTGTCAATCTTATTGGCCATCTCTGTTTGTTGTTGATTGAATTCGGTTTCAAACTTAGCTATGCGAGCTTCTTGAGATGCTATGAACTTGGACATCAATCCTTCAGGATTATTGGTACTACCATAGTTATTAGAAGGATTGTTGTTGAAAGTACGGTTAGAGGGTGGACCGTTTGGTTGGTAATGATTAGGTGGATTGGAAGAATTGTTTTGGTTTTGTTTCGACCTAAGGTTCGGGTGATTTTTCCAATAAGGGTTGTAGGAATCACCGTAAGGGTTTGGCTCGGGTTTGAAAGTGTACCACTTGTTTCCCGCTTCGTCGGTACGCGAGGATGCGTAGTCCACAAAAGCTTGTCCGGGGAGTTCCACGCAATCACGAGTGTCATGGGGACCAGTATATAATTCACATGAAGAAGTGATTTTGTTCACTTGGCTTGAAGGCTAAGGAGCTTCATAGGATTTAATGAGAAACTTGACTTGTTCCTCAAGTTCCATGATCCTATGGTCGGGAGTGCTAGAATTGTTCGAAGGCAAAGGCAAAGATATTACCTTGACCGTTTTGTTCAAATCATGGGGATCATTCCAACTTTCATTGTCATAGAGAGCAAGATCTTCTATGAGTTCCTATGATTCTTCCGCACTTAGATCATGTAGCTTGCCACCGGCCGATTGGTCAATGGTTCACCTTGTTGAGAGATCGATATGGTCATAGAAGATTTGGACTTGGAGCCAAAGATCTATGCCATGATGAGGGACTTTTTGGAGTAAGTCCTTGAAACGAGTCCATGCTTCATATAGAGTTTCACCTTGACGTTGTTGGAACATCAAGATATCATTTCTAAGCTTGATAGTTCTCCCCGGTAGGAAAAATTGAGCAAGGAAACGAGTGGTGAGATCATCCCATGAGGTGATAGATCCCGCGGGTAAACGTTCAAGCCATTGACCAGCTTGATCACGTAGAGAGAATTGGAATAGGCGTAATCGGGTCGACTCTCTAGTTGTAGCATCAAGGTCCATAGAATCTACGATTTTAAGGAAGTCCTTGAGATGTTGATTAGGATCTTCGGAACGAAGTCCATGGAATGCACATCCGCTTTGCACCAACCAAATGGTGTCGGATCGCAAGGGGGACACATTGGCTCCTTGAGTGAGCTCAATAGTGTTTTGATAGCCTTGGTGGCTAGGACGGGAATACTCTCCTAAGGTTCGGGGCCTAAGAGGTTGGTTTGCTAGTGGTGGGTTTTATGGGTGGTTTTGTTGTGGTGGGTTGATGGGTTCAAAGATGTTACCACCTTCCATGATGTCGGATGGTAAAGGTTACGAACAAAGACACGAACAATTGAGATAGACTAAAGAAAACCTAAAAATAAAAATAAAATCTTACTAGAAAGGAATCTAGCAAGTAGACCTAATAAAAAGAAATCCTAACCTAGACAATAACTATTCCCCGGGCTGCGGCGCCTGTGACAACTGGCAAATTAGGGAGCCCTTTTGAAAACCCGCATTACTTTAAAAATTATAATTTTGGAATATTTGAAAAGTTTATTGTGACGAGATATTTTATGAACGTTGGAATGTGATTTTTATCGTACGTTATTTATGGGATTCGATTATTTAATTATGGTTTGGTTTGGTTCATTCGTGATGATTTATTTTGAGATCATTATTTTGGCACTACATTGACTCCGGCACTAGGATAACCTAACAATTTTTATTCTTTTAATATTGGTTTGGATATTTATATTTTTGGAACGTATCGCGAGGTTTTGATTATTTTGGAACGAGTTCGGTTTGAGAAAGTTGATTGGTTATTTAAAGTTTCGGGTTTGGTCCGTGTATTTACACCGGGCTACTTAACCCACTACACCCCTCGCTATTATTATTATTATTATTATTATTATTATTATTATTATTATTATTATTATTATTATTATTATTATTATTATTATTATTATTATTATTAAAAGGTTTGCTTTTTTTTTTTTTTTTTTTTTAATAAGAGTGAATTACATAAAATCGTCCTTGTGGATCTGTGAAAGCAACACAACACAACACCCTCACCAACATTATAACTCTCTCTCTTTTCATTACTCACCACCACCGCCATCTTAAATCCCCCAATAGCACCACCACCGCCACCCTCACATCAAAACTAACACCACCATCTTAACCATCTTCTTCCGATCTATCTATTGGTACAAACCACGCGCGTTTTGGACCACCCTAACACCCTATTCGAATTAATATCACCACGTTATCACCACCTTTATCATCTTTCTTTTTGGGTTTTTGAAGAAATTGGGTTTTGGAGCTTTATTGAAGGTGAGTGGCCACGAATCTTATTCGTGCGCCCCGATTCATACCCAAACCGTGGGTATATAGTTGTTTTCATGATGGGTTTTGATGAAATATTGATTAATAATGATGGGGAAATGTTATTTTGTCAATAAAAATCCGTTTGGTATCTTGGGTTTTGGGTGTGACGCGAGTTTGATACTCGGTTTGAACTTTGGGTCGCGTTTGGTTTGGTTGTTCGCTCGTATGGAGCATGGCCGAGACACTAGGTCTCGATGAGACCCTCCCTTGACTAGTTTGGGAGTCTAGGATGATTGTTGGTCCGATATTACTTGGTTCTTGGTTTTTGATTCTTGGTATTTGGAGTTTTGGATGAGTTGTGATTATTTGGCATTGTTGTTGTTGTCGTGGTTTGTGGCCGACGACCCCATGGGTCCGTTTGGTTCGGCTTGGGCTCGTTAGAGCAATTCCGAGACCTAAGGGTCTCGGGCGAGACCATAACATGAGTATTGTGGTTTCATTTTTGACCCGGGTTTGACTTGGTAAGTCGACCCGTATGTATGGTATATATATATATATATATATATATATATATATATATTGTTGTGGTTTATATTGTGGTTATTATTATTATTATTGTTGTGGCTTATTTTTGGACCGAAGCTTTTGGATGGGTCGAGACACCTTGTGGTCTTGACTTAGTATACTTGTGATTTGGTTTATGGAGATGTGTTGGCGAAAAGAGTATTTGGGGACCGATTGTGAGACGGTCACTAGAATGACGGAGATAGGATTAGTTGGGTGCCGTAGTCGGACCCTCATGTTGTAGCATGTGGATATGGGATTGATTTGGACGGAGTTGATTTATTTATTTTGACATGGTTATCATTTTTGGACTTGGACTATGAGCCGAGAGTGATGACTCGGACATGTGACCAAATTCTATGACTCAAAAAATATTTAAAAATCAAACATTAAAAACAATGCTCGTAATAATATTATTGATAATATAATCGTTTATATACGTATATAGACGTGATAAACGTATATATATATATATATATATATATATATATATATATATATATATATATATATATATATATATATATATATATATATATATATATATAAATGCGTATATTAATAATAAAACGATCACGAGTAAACGTTATGATAATATAACGATAATTATTATACTATGCAAATAGTGTAAGAAATGTCAGAATATTATTATAAATAAATAACACGAAATAATATCGAGAACTAATAAGTCGGGTGAGTAATAAATAAAAACATAACGATTTTTATAAATTTAGAAAACTTATCGAGTTATATGAGTTGTGGTTACTTAAAGTTCAAGTGGGCTTTATATTGTGACTTTTGTGTTGTCACGGATATATGACGATTAATATAAACATTTTCTATAACAAGTGACTTATTTAATCGACGGATTAGATCGAGTTATTTGGCTATACAAAATGAGTATATTAATGGGCATCGTATCCCACGACGCCCATAGGTTGTGGTATATATTCTGGGATAATAAATTACTATGTATCTCGTGGAATTTGGCCGATTTGACGATATATATAGGGAATTTATGGGACTACGATATATACCAAATAGAATTCTTTGTGCTATGGGCTTTAGGTTGGGTATAACTTTGGAACGATATGTTACGTAAATAAATATGGGAGATTACCAAATCGACGGATTTGATAAACTTCGATGATTTATTTAAATAATATATTGGGCTGATATTAGACCTATAGATGGTTTATTATTTTCGTTCGTTGTGGCTTTTCGGTTTGAGTTGTGTCGTCCCTCCACTCGTATGGATACCAAACGTCAAATTTCAAATATATATGAAATTAATTCGAGGAATGGATATTTTTGGAAAGTAATATGGAATACGTTCGGGAATGGGAATATTTGATTTTTGAGGAAATGATTTCTGAACGAGTTTGATATTGTTAGAAAGTGCCGAGTCTGTAGTTGCCGTTATGTGAGTTGCTTGAGTTTGCTTACGTCTTTCTTCTATCGATTTCTTTCGAGGATTTTCTGGACTTGAGGTGAGTCATAGCCCCACTTTTACTCTTGAACTTTGTTTTCAATACTTGGGGTGAGAAACGTGCAAATGTTTTACGTGGACTATTATCGCTTTGTTTTATTTAAAACTTGCTATGCTTATAGAACTAGGTAGGATTAAGCGAGGCCTAGTCCCGAACTAGGTAAGCTATTGATTTGGTTATAGAGCGAGGCCTAGTCCCGAACTAGGTAAGCTATTGATTGGTTGTTGAGCGAGGCCTAGTCCCGAACTAGGTAAGCTATTGATTGGTTGTTGAGCGAGGCCTAGTCCCGAACTAGGTAAGCTATTGGATTGATTATATAGCGAGGCCTAGACTTGAGCTAGGTAAGCTATTGATTGGATTGATTCGAGCTATAGCGTGCACCTATAGGGTTGATTTGATTTGGTTGGATTATATTGGTTGGATTATATTGGATGGATTATTTTGGTTGGATGATTGAGGCCTAGTCTAGCTAGCAAGCGTTTGCGTACATGTCCACTATATTGAATTATGAATTTAAACCTATGATCTCACCAGCGAAAGCAGACTTTTAGCACGTTTTCACAGGTAATTAAGTGATGCTCTTTGGATGCTTGGGATTGGAGGCTTGGCAATGGCACTGGTTATGGATCTATTTTCTAAAACTCTGATAAACTATTGCGGACCTATGTTTATTTCTTTTGGGCCTTACTTTGGATAATTCTTGGGATAAATGTAAACCTTAAAAACCCGTTTTGGTTGTGTTTTTCTTATGTTTACTTTATCTCGTTCTTTCATGACTTTGAATGGATACCAATCCCCGTAGCACCCCGAAAGCTTGTTGAGTCTTCCGCTGTATCAAATTTTGGGGGTGTTACAGATTGGTATCAGAGCCAAGGTTATAGAGAACTAGGTAAATAGACACCTAAACTATAACCGATTTTTATAGAAAACGATCCTCGACCATTGCCCGCCAGCCCGCCAAGCCGAAGCATCATTTTTATTATTGAGGTATTATGAGATTATTGAGATGATTATTAGATTTGGGATTCTTGAGATGATTTGAGGATTTGAGGTTTATTGATTTAGTGATATGATGGCATTTTGAGAAATTATATGCGTTTTGAGGAATTATATGCGTTTTGAGGAATTATATGGCTTAATTGTTTTACGAATGATTTTAGTAATGCGGTATTTAAATCTTTCTTGATATATATATGATTGGGAATTATATGATGATTTTTGATATAGTATTTTGAGTTCGCGGTTTAGTTGTTTTGAAACACTTACACCTACCCTATGCCGTTGTCACAGACTATGGCCTCCCGTATGTTTGACGTAGTTGAGGATATTCTTACCGCGCCTGTACACCCAGCACAGATCACCATGGTTCCTGATGATCCTTACAGGGTTGCCATGCATTCAGCTACTGTGTCACCGACAGCTTCTACTTCTGCACCGCCTGCTGCATCTACGCAGGGACCCTCATCTTCTCTAGGGCTCCCTGGTACATCGAGGCAGCTTACTCTTCATCAGGCTTTGGCTCGTGTGGCTCCACGTTTTGCCCACCGAGCTACGACACGTATGTCGGTACGCCCTACTTCACCACCTTTACAGTTGGATGCTCACTCTCTCTTGTCAGATGCACCACCTGCATCATTGTGTCGTCGTCCTAGATCTCCTACCCCTTCACCACATGGTTCACCTGTTAGGAGACGATGATTGATGATGTACTCTTCCGATGAGGAGGAGGAGGAGTACGAGGGTGAGGATGAGGCTGATGACCCTCAGGAGGCTGAGCAGGGTGATGATGATAACCTTGAGGAGGAGGATGACCCTCAGCAGGAGGAGATGCCTGATGATGATGATTTGTTAGTACCGCCAGCTCAGGCTGAGGAGCCTGATTCACCTATACATCCGATTGAGCCTGTTTCACCTGATCATCCATTTTTGTTTGAGTCGCCACCTGGTAGTCCCGTTGAGTTGGATACACCTTTTGAGGTTTCTGCTGAGCATGCAGAGTTAGGTGAGACTGGTAGGATGTGGGCTCAGATTACTGATCTTGGTGAGAGAGTTACACGTATGTCTGAGCGGATTGATAGGGTGATCGTTGAGTTCATTGGGGAGTTGAGGATTGACATGGTTACGGCTGAGAGGAGAGTTACTGAGATGAGGAGAGTTTTGATGGAGGTTCATGAGCATATCGAGAGTTTACAGCGAGGTTTTATTACAGCTCGAGAGGCCGACCGCAAGTTATGGCAAAGGAATGCCGAGCTGGAGAAGGAGGTGGCTGACCTCAAGAGAGACAGCGACACCCATGGTGTGGAGTTGGGATCACTATGGAGAGAGCTTGATGGCTTGAGGCAGGAGTTGAGGAACCTCTGCCAGCAGTGTGGCTAGATGTTTGAGCTATGTTATCTTGTTACTTTCTACACCGAGGAATGTTTGGTTTGAAAAGCTAGTTATCCTATTTTGATGTATTTTCCATTGATCATTTGTCTCGTTTGGAACGATTATTATCTCTTGTGTTTTTCGGTAGTTGGAACGATGTTGGATCTTTATTGTATGGTTGATGGTTATTATTATATGGTATTATGTGGTTTTTGGATATTGTGGAAATTGAGTCCCTATTCGCCTTATTGATGTCTTGTGGTGTATTGTTGATATCCTTTCCATGACTTGGCTTTGTTGATTTAATTCTTGTTGAGCATATGATAAGTTCTATCGGAGACTCATGAACTTGTATGATGTTTCAGATCAATGGCCCCACGACGAAACCCTGTTAGAGCTACCAGAACTGGTCCTGCAACGACTACCCCTGGTCGTCGAGGACGCCGTCCTACTCGAAATGTTGAAACCCCTACTCCCGATAACCTGGACACTACTAACCGCAACAACAGGAATCAAAATGTTGATGTTCAGGGAGACAATGATCATGTTCCACTTAACGCACCTACTGTGGATCAAGCAATGATCAATCAACTTGTGGAGCAACGAGTTGCTAAGCTACTAGCTGAGTCAAATCATTCCAACAATTCTGCTGGAACATTTCCACCTGTTCGTACTAATGGATGCAACTACAAGGAGTTTAAAATTTGTGGACCCATTGAGTTTGGTGGAATTGAAGGAGTGGTATACTTGGTCAGGTGGATAGAGAAGACTGAGTCAGTGTTTAATGTCAGTGGTTGTGCAGAGAATGCGAAGGTAAAGTTTGCTTCTTTTACTTTCAAGGATGAAGCTTTAACTTGGTGGAACAATTACCGTAACTCGGTTGGGAGTGATGTGGCTTATGCTATGACTTGGGAGCAATTTATGTCCTTGCTGATACAGACTTACTGTCCAAGGAATGAGATTAAGAAGCTGGAGATTGAGTTCTGGAACCATAAGGTGAAAGGTACCGATATGGCAACTTACAATCGCCGTTATCGAGAGTTAGCCTTACTTTGTCCCGATATGGTTAGGACTGAGACTCAAAGAATTGAGAGGTATACCGATGGGTTGCCGGTAGCTACAAGGAACGATGTGATTTCTACTAAGCCTACAAACATTCATGAGGCTATCACTATTGCTCAACAATTGATGGACTCGTTGGCATTGGAAGAAGTTGAGAAAGACAAGAATGGAAAGAGGAAGAGGGATGATCACTCTAAGGGTAATGATCGTCCAAACAAGCGACAAACAACTACTAGAGCTTATGCTATGGGAGATGGAGACAAGAAGAACTACAATGGAGATGCACCCAAGTGTAACCGGTGCTACAAGCATCATTCTGGACGATGTACTGTGATGTGCAAGAATTGCTCTGGGATGGGACACATAGCTAAGGATTGTAAAGCTCGACCACTTGCTATGGTTCAAGCTACTCCTGAAACTATGAGTAAGGCAAATGTTACTTGCTATGGATGTGAAAAGAAGGGACATTATAAGAATGAGTGTAGGGAATCATGGAACCGAGGAAATCAAGGATCGGGTGGTAATGGGTACAATAATGGAAACCATGGAGCTGGAGGAAACCGTGGATGACAAGATAATGGGGACCAACGTGTAGAAGCTGGAGCTGCTCATGGAAGAGTGTATGCACTTGGGAACGAAAGAGGAGAAGATTCGAACGTCGTTACTGGTACGTTCCTCCTCAATAATCGTTATGCTTCCATACTATTTGATACTGGTGCCGATAAGAGTTTTGTGTCCACTAAGTTTGCACCCTTACTAGAGAAACCCCCGATGGCCTTAGGAATTGGCTATGATGTAGAGTTAGCTAATGGGAACATAGAGAGGATTAGGACTATCATTCGCGGTTGCACGTTAAACTTTCTAAATCGTCCATTCAACATAGATCTTCTACCCGTCACGTTAGGAAGTTTTGATGTCATTATTGGTATGGATTGGTTGTCTAAGTATCGTGCTCATATACTTTGCGATGAGAAGATCGTACGTGTGCGTTACGGCAAGGAGATTCTAAACATACCAGGAGATAGAAAGGATTTGAGAGACCCATCTAGATTAGCGGTCATATCTTGCACTAAATTGCCGAAGCTAATGGAAAAAGGATGTTACCTTTTCTTAGCTCAAATTTCTTAGAAAGGAGGGAAGGAGAAGAAGGAAAGGTGCATTGGAGATGTACCTATAGTTCGTGATTTTTCGGATGTGTTTCCCGATGAATTGTCGGGAATTCCGCCTACTAGACAAGTAGAGTTTCAGATTGAGTTGATACCTGGTGCTGCACCCGTGGCACGAGCGTCTTATCGTCTTGCACCTAATGAATTGGAAGAGTTGTCGAAGCAATTAGTGGAGTGAGCCGAAAAGGGATTTATAAGACCAAGTTCTTCGCCTTGGGGAGCCCCGGTCTTATTTGTGAAGAAGAAGGATGGATCGTTTCGCATGTGTATTGATTATCGAGAGTTGAACAAGTTAACGGTGAAGAATAGATACCCGTTATCGAGGATCGACGATTTATTCGATCAACTTCAAGGATCGAGTGTGTATTCGAAGATCGATTTGAGATCGATATATCATCAGCTTCGAGTTCGCGAGGAAGATATTCTGAAAACGGATTTCAGAACCCGTTACGGGCATTACGAGTTTCAGGTGATGCCGTTTGGGTTGACCAACGCACCGGCGGTATTCATGGACCTCATGAATCAGGTGTGTAAGCCTTACTTAGATAAGTTCATGATTGTGTTCATCGATGACATTCTAATTTATTCGAAGAGTGAGAAGGAGCATGAGGAGCACCTAAGGCTTATCTTAGAATTGCTCAGGAAGGAGAAACTGTATGCCAAGTTTTCTAAATGTGAATTTTGGATTCCGACAGTACAATTTCTGGGTCACGAGGACTTTGTCGTCTATTGTGACGCTTCTCATAAAGGTTTGGGAGCTGTGTTAATGCAACGAGAGAAAGTGATAGCTTATGCTTCCCGACAGCTCAAGAAACACGAGAAGAACTACACCACCCATGATTTGGAGCTAGGTGCTGTGGTTTTTGCTTTGAGAATATGGAGACATTACTTGACCACAAAATTCTGCAACACATTTTGAACCAAAAAGAGCTTAACATGAGACAGCGACGCTGGATTGAGTTGCTAAGCGATTATGATTGTGAAATTCGCTACCATCCCGGTAAAGCAAACGTTGTTGCTGATGCTCTTAGTCGAGAGGAGAGAACTCCACCGTTACGAGTTAGGTCATTGGGAATGACTATCGTATCGCCATTACCGTCTCAAATATTAGAAGCTCAAACGGAAGCGTTGAAAGCAGAAAATCGATCTACTGAGAATATATTTGGGATGGCAGAAAATGAGAAGGGATTTGTTAAGCGTTCTGATGGAGTATTATGTTTTGGAGAGCGAAGTTGGGTACCTTTGTATGGAGGAATTCGAGAGTTGATTATGCACGAGTCGCATAAGTCAAGATACTCTATTCATCCTGGGTCTGACAAGATGTACCAGGATTTGAAAAAGTTATATTGGTGGCCAAATATGAAGGCAAATATAGCGTTGTACGTTAGTAAGTGTTTGACTTGCTCTAAGGTTAAGGCAGAACATCAAAGACTGTCAGGATTATTGACGCAGCCAGAACTCCCAGTTTGGAAATGGGAGCGGACCACGATGGACTTTATTACCAAATTACCAAAGACAGCTAGCGGTTGTGACGCTATCTGGGTAATTGTGGATCGATTGACTAAGTCTGCTCATTTCCTGGCAATTAGTGAAGATGATAGCATTGACAAACTTGCGAGGTTGTATGTGAAGGAGATTATTTCTCGTCATGGAGTTTCGATATCGATTATTTCTGACTGCGACAGCCGCTTTACGTCAGCGTTGTGGCGATCACTTCAAACCGCTTTGGGGACGAGGCTTGATATGAGTACTGCATATCACCCCCAAACCGATGGTCAAAGTGAGAGAACTATTCAGACCTTGGAGGATATGCTTCGTGCATGCATAATAGACTTTGGTAAAGGCTGGGAGAAATATCTACCCCTTGCGGAGTTCTCCTACAACAACAGCTACCACACAAGTCTTAAAGCTACACCATTTGAAGCTTTATATGGTTATAAATGTCGTTCACCTATTGGTTGGGCAGAAGTTGGAGATAGCCAACTCATAGGCCCTGAACTTATTTTGGAAACTACTGAGAAAGTAACGCAAATTCGAGATCGATTGCAAGCAGCTAGAGATAGGCAGAAAAGCTACGCCGATTAGAGACATAAACCCCTAGAATTCCAGGTTGGAGACAAAGTGATGCTGAAAGTCTCACCTTGGAAGGGTGTGATACGTTTTGGGAATGTGGGAAACTTAATCCCCGCTACATTGGACCATTTCTTATTTTGGAAAGAATTGGGCCCGTGGCTTATCGATTGGAATTACCACTGGAATTGAATGAAGTTCATGATGTGTTTCATGTTAGCAATTTGAAGAAGTGTCTTTAGGAGGAAACGCCGGTTATACCGATGAAAGATATTCGTATTGATGAGAAATTGAACTTTGTGGCAGAGCCGATCGAGATATTGGATCGTGAGATTAAACGACTCAAGCGAAGTCGTATTCCACTCATCAAAGTTCGTTGGAATTCGCGGCATGGACCGGAATTCACGTGGGAATGTGAGGATGAGTTTCGAAAGAGATATCCAAAGCTTTTTTACTTCGTAGATGGTTTGTTTCGAGAGAAACCCAGGACGGGTTTCTTCTGAGGCTGGGAGGATGTGACAACTGGCAAATTAGGGAGCCCTTTTGAAAACCTGCATTACTTTAAAAATTATAATTTGGGAATATTTGAACAGTTTATTGTGACGAGATATTTTATGAACGTTGGAATGTGATGTTTATAGTACATTATTTATGGGATTCGATTATTTAATTATGGTTTGGTTTGGTTCATTCGTGATGATTTATTTTGAGATCATTATTTTGGCACTACATTAACTCCGGCACTAGGATAACCTAACAATTTTTATTCTTTTAATATTGGTTCGGGTATTTATATTTTTGGAACGTATCGCGAGGTTTTGATTATTTTGGAACGAGTTCGGTTTGAGAAAGTTGATTGGTTATTTAAAGTTTTGGGTTTGGTCCGTGTATTTACACCGGGCTACTTAACCCACTACACCCCTCGCTATTATTATTATTATTATTATTATTATTATTATTATTATTATTATTATTATTATTATTATTATTATTATTATTATTATTATTATTATTATTATTATTATTATTAAAAGGTTTGCTTTTTTTTTTTTAATAAGAGTGAATTACATAAAATCGTCCTTGTGGATCTGTGAAAGCAACACAACACAACACCCTCACCAACATTATAACTCTCTCTCTTTTCATTACTCACCACCACCGCAACCTTAAATCCCCCAATAGCACCACCACCGCCACCCTCACATCAAAACTAACACCACCATCTTAACCATCTTCTTCCGATCTATCTATTGGTACAAACCACGCGCGTTTTGGACCACCCTAACACCCTATTCGAATTAATATCACCACGTTATCACCACCTTTATCATCTTTCTTTTTGGGTTTTTGAAGAAATCGGGTTTTGGAGCTTTATTGAAGGTGAGTGGCCACGAATCTTATTCGTGCGCCCTGATTCATACCCAAACCGTGGGTATATAGTTGTTTTCTTGATGGGTTTTGATGAAATATTGATTAATAATGATGGGGAAATGTTATTTTGTCAATAAAAATCCATTTGGTATCTTGGGTTATGGGTGTGACGCGAGTTTGATACTCGGTTTGAACTTTGGGTCGCGTTTGGTTTTGTTGTTGGCTCGTATGGAGCATGGCCGAGACACTAGGTCTCGATGAGACCCTCCCTTGACTCGTTTGGGAGTCTAGGATGATTGTTGGTCCGATATTACTTGGTTCTTGGTTTTTGATTCTTGGTATTTGGAGTTTTGGATGAGTTGTGATTATTTGGCATTGTTGTTGTTGTCGTGGTTTGTGGCCGACGACCCCATGGGTCTGTTTGGTTCGGCTTGGGCTCGTTAGAGCAATACCGAGACCTAAGGGTCTCGGGCGAGACCATAACATGAGTATTGTGGTTTCATTTTTGACCCGGGTTTGACTTGGTAAGTCGACCCGTATGTATGGTATATATATATATATATATATATATATATATATATATATATATATATATATATATATATATATATATATATATATATATATATATATTGTTGTGGTTTATATTGTGGTTATTATTATTATTGTTGTGGCTTATTTTTGGACCGAAGCTTTTGGATGGGTCGAGACACCTTGTGGTCTCGACTTGGTATACTTGTGATTTGGTTTATGGAGACGTGTTGGCGAAAAGAGTATTTGGGGACCGATTGTGAGACGGTCACTAGAATGACGGAGATAGGATTAATTGGCTGCCGTAGTCGGACCCTCATGTTGTAGCATGTGGATATGGGATTGATTTGGACGGAGTTGATTTGCTTATTTTGACATGGTTATTATTTTTGGACTTGGACTATGAGCCGAGAGTGATGACTCGGACATGTGACCAAATTCTTTGACTCGAAAAATATTTAAAAATCAAACATTAAAAACAATGCTCGTAATAATATTATTGATAATATAATTGTTTATATACGTATATAGACGTGATAAACGTATATATATATATATATATATATATATATATATATATATATATATATATTTATATATATAAATGCATATATTAATAATAAAACGATTACGAGTAAACGTTATGATAATATAACGATAATTATTATACTATGCAAATAGTGTAATAAATGTCGGAATATTATTATAAATAAATAACACGAAATAATGTCGAGAACTAATAAGTCGGGTGAGTAATAAATAAAAACATAACGATTTTTATAAATTTAGAAAACTTATCGAGTTATATGAGTTGTGGTTACTTAAAGTTCAAGTGGGCTTTATATTGTGACTTTTGTGTTGTCACGGATATATGACGATTAATATAAACATTTTCTATAACAAGTGACTTATTTAATTGACGGATTAGATCGAGTTATTTGGCTATACAAAATGAGTATATTAATGGGCATCGTATCCCACGACGCCCATAGGTTGTGGTATATGTTTTGGGATAATAAATTACTATGTATCTCGTGGAATTTGGCCGATTTGGCGATATATATAGGGAATTTATGGGACTACGATATATACCAGATAGAATTCTTTGTGCTATGTGCTTTAGGTTGGGTATAACTTTGGAACGATATATTACGTAAATAAATATGGGAGATTACCAAATCGACGGATTTGATAAACTTCGATGATTTATTTAAATAATATATTGGGCTGATGTTAGACCTATAGATGGTTTATTATTTTCGTTCGTTGTGGCTTTTCGGTTTGAGTTGTGTCGACCCTCCACCCGTATGGATACCAAACGTCAAATTTCAAATATATATGAAATTAATTCGAGGAATGGATATTTTTGGAAAGTAATATGGAATACGTTCGGGAATGGGAATATTTGATTTTTGAGGAAATGATTTCTGAACGAGTTTGATATTGTTAGGAAGTGCCGAGTCTGTAGTTTCCGTTACGTGAGTTGCTTGAGTTTGCTTACGTCTTTCTTCTATCGATTTCTTTCGAGGATTTTCTGGACTTGAGGTGAGTCATAGCCCCACTTTTACTCTTGAACTTTGTTTTCAATACTTGGGGTGAGAAACGTGCAAATGTTTTACGTGGACTATTATCGCTTTGTTTTATTTAAAACTTGCTATGCTTATAGAACTAGGTAGGATTAAGCGAGGCCTAGTCCCGAACTAGGTAAGCTATTGATTTGGTTATAGAGCGAGGCCTAGTCCCGAACTAGGTAAGCTATTGATTGGTTGTTGAGCGAGGCCTAGTCCCGAACTAGGTAAGCTATTGGATTGATTATAGAGCGAGGCCTAGACTTGAGCTAGGTAAGCTATTGATTGGATTGATTCGAGCTATAGCGTGCACCTATAGGGTTGATTTGATTTGGTTGGATTATATTGAATGGATTATTTTGGTTGGATGATTGAGGCCTAGTCTAGCTAGCAAGCGTTTTGCGTACATGTCCACTATATTGAATTATGAATTTAAACCTATGATCTCACCAGCGAAAGCTGACTTTTAGCACGTTTTCTCAGGTAATTAAGTGATGCTCTTTGGATGCTTGGGATTGGAGGCTTGGCAATGGCACCGGTTATGGATCTATTTTCTAAAACTCTGATAAACTATTGCGGACCTGTCACAACTCGTAATTTCCAGTCATTTTCCAAACCTCGACAATTTACTATTCACAAGTTACTATTCATCATTTACTATTCATCGATCACTATTCATCGTTTTCGAGGTCAATTTGATATTCTGAGAAGCGTTCAGAAATTTTACTATTCACTTGACACTATTCATTTCCGGAAGAAAATCACTATTCACGTGCATTACTCATGTCATCGTAAATTTAGTCTACGAGTATTCAAATTCGCGTAACCGTATTGGTTCAGGAGCGAATCCATGCATTATCATTTGGGACATTTCATACAGGCTAGAAATAGTCTGCATATCATCTTTATGGCACTTGCATACTATTCCACTCGTAGGGTATTCAAATTATATTTTTAATATAATTAACGATTTACGTATGTTTATTTTAAATAAACACTAATACGCGAACTATAAATGAAACTAACACGTCCGACACTTCCGACTATTATCCCAGTATATTTTTATATTCATTTTAATAATATAAAAATTATAATATTAATTTACCCGGTATTTTGGAAACTTATTTATTACGTATCGTACGTCTAACTTAATAACGACGGTTTTCACCAAAATTAAACGATAATCACCCTAACTCTCCGTACTTGTACCCGACTTATTATTTTTACAATTTTTATAACTCTATTACGTCCCGAATAACTTCAACAAAACTTATTTCTAACAAACCCGGTACCCGATTAAACCTTAAACCTAAACCTAACCTAACTACACTTAACTACTAATACTAATTTTTCTAATTAATCACAAAACATATCCCCCCATTTCCCTCCCCTAGAACCGGCCACCCCCCCCTAAAGTCTTCAAACATTAAAAATCTCACCAACACTCTTAAATGTACACCAAACTTTTGTCCCAAGTATATAATAAACTTTTCATCCATTTTTGTTACTAGAAATCATTTTTACTAAACACAAGCAAACTTTTTCTCTCTTTTCTCTTGAAGTTGGTTCGAATTAGGGTGATCAAGGAGCAAGGAGGATAATTTTTACAAGATCTTGTCATAAACTAGTTAATATAATCATCCTTGTTAGAGTTTTGAAATAAAAACTCAAGGATTAGTAGGCTTTTTATCATCTAAACTCTCTAAACCATCAAGTAAGTAAACAAACTCATTTTTATGATTTTTACAAGTTATTATTATGTTCATATAATTTTCTTACAAGATCTTATACATGCATCAACTTGTACCACTCCATTTTTGTATATATTAACTTTGAAGCCCTAGAAATGGAAACATATGAAACCCTTGTTAGACCTAGTGGAGTGATGATGTTTAAGGACCCATGACACCCTAAGAAGGTGTATGGTAGGATTAGATTAGCCTTGTGGTGTTTGAAAGTGGATTGATGGATGATGGAACTAGTTTAGAGACTTGAAAATGGTTTTTGAAACTTTTGATATACCTACTGTCCCTATTTTAAATTCGTGGGAAAATCAGTAGATGGTGACTAAGTTTTGACCAAAGATTTAGAAAATACATTCAAAAACGAAACCTTAGGCGAAAGAACGGATTAAAACGAGTTTATAACGAAGGAGATATGATTTTTGCAAATTTAACGACGAAAACTACTTTTCCAAAAACTGCTTGCTGATTGGCAGAATACGACGGGTATTTTGAAGCATTAAACGTAACCTAAAAGAGCCGAGTTATCTAAAATATACTAGTATATACAAAGACGAATCCGTGGACATAAAGAACAAGGAAAACGAGCCTAAAACGACAAAGTTATACCCATTCTAACATCGTCAAACTATATATATATATATATATATATATATATATATATATATATATATATATATATATATATGGACACAAATAAAAATAATAACGTACGCGCTAAACGGTATATTTTCTAGTAAATATTACTAAGGACTATTTTCTTATCAAACGAATACGTATGACCCGAGAGAATACTTATACGACTTAACGACGTATTTCAAGGTTTTCAATACAAGGAACTTAACGCTAACACTTTTTAACGAGATAGTACGACAAGTTATATACTCCTATATAGGGATATATTTTCCTAAGTATGGAATCTATTTTACTACGACGATAACTAGTATTTTCAAATTACGAGTGGTATGAGTATCATGTGCATGTGCATTCATTTCAATTCGGCTTGATCTAAGTTAGATCATGGTTATTCATTTAGGTTGCGGCTAGTACTCGCGCCTCATTGTCCTGACTACTTTTACCTCATTGCACCATCTTTGTACCATCACTTCGAGGTGAGTTCTCATAGCCCCGTTTTAATTCTATATTTTGATTTCAAATCCCACGGGGGAGAATACATTGCATTACTTATTTTTGTGTACATGCCTAAGTATAAAATTCATACATTGCTTAAGTTGCCTAATTACCACGTCTCGACAAGTCCCCTTTTATTATCATGGACCGTTAATTTCTAGTACTAAGCGGGAGTGAGTGGATAGATCTATCGAGGGTGACGCCTCCATTCGTGTTTGGGTTGCTCCAAATGGGACGAATGCATTTCATGTCTTTATTATTAGAGTGTCTGGTAAACACTCATTGGGGCCAAGTATCGTCTAGCTTCAGGGTCATGAGCTTAAGAGCCAATGTATATATTTTCCGGACATCCTATTTCTTGGCTTTACTTATGGCATATGTACACTAGATTTTACTTATAAATCTATGATTATTCACCAACTTTATGTTGACCGTTTTTCGCAATGTATTTCTCAGGTTGTTAAGGTAGCTCATGTGCATACATTTGGACCTTCATGGAGTCGCGGAGTCGACGCGTCTCACTATATTTTTTGCACTTATGAAACGTTTGATCTTGTTGAACTTATTCTAACTGTTTTGGCAAACTCTTTTGGGACCTAAGCTTTGTAAACTCTGAATGTTTTAATGATCAAACGCTGTATTTTCTAAACGACACTTTAGGTCGTTCAATATAACTGTAAGTATGGTGCTATGACAGTCACCCCAGGTATTCCATTCCGCTGCCATTCAGGTATTTTGGGGGTGTGACAGATTGGCATCAGAGCTAAGGTTATAGCGAACTAGGATGTATCTTGGACCCTAGACTATAACCACATCATCATAGCATCTCATCATTTCATCATAGGTGCATATTCACTATACATGTTGCTTTACGCACACACTGTACGAGTTATTCATACCCATACTCATATATATATATATGATTATATTGACCTGGTTCACAAGTGACATGTCTTCAGATACCCACGCCGTTATCCTTTCGTCGGATTCCGACGTTAAAGATGCCTTGTCATCTTCCACTACCATTATACCACCAGCTGTACTCACACCACCGTTAGCACTATTGAATTGTCATAAGAGCGAGGTTCTCATTCAGCCTATACATAGAATGCCGTTTGGTAGAGTATTCGGACTTAATTTTAATGGACTTATTTGGATGCTTATTACAAGGGAGATAGCATGTTTTATTCACTAGTAGGACGCTTACTACTTAGGTACTACCACCACAGTGGGTTACTTATTACACTATTGGTCGTCCCATAGTGCGTACTTCAACTTTACCTCTTGGATATCGCGAGATAGCACGAAAGAGGGTAGTATCCCATTCACTATTATCACCATTATCTCCTAACTCATCACTAGGATCTCATTGTCATCAATGTTATCCTCATCCTATAGAATACCACCATTGTCAGTTTCCTTTTCCATTTTCACTTGCCATGAATTAGATAACACCTTGTGGATAATACCAAGATTACGGACTCAACAGGAACATCTGCAGGTTCCTCAAGAATGGCTTAGAATCTACACTATCTAGGAATTGATCGATGCACAATTTCAGACACTACTTCAGGACTATCTCGACCTTATGATGCCATAAACCTGATTTCACCTAGAAGGACTACAGGAAGTCTTTAGACTAGACTTATATCTTTACTAGCTGTTACTATTTTCCTAGCCACGAGAGGTGTGGCATAGTTCGAAGAAACTTGTAGTATTTTGATTGATGTACGAACGGAATCACCAAGTATTGACTCTACTATAGGGGAATGGTTGTGCTATCTATGATATTGGCCCATATAGACCGAAACCTTCATGTATTATATTCATGTGTTATGAATATGATGATTGTTATTACCGATAAATTCTCATGGACTCTCATGATTTGATGGAAATAGATTTAAGCAAACCACTCCAAGCATGACGCAAGCCGCTGTTGGACAATTCATTGCCAGGAACGCAACTACCGCCCTCACCAAGGAACTTACTAACGTGGAATTTATGGGTTGTAATCCCCCCTTCTTTAGCGGAAATGTAGACACAAAAGAATTTCTCAAATGGTTCGAAGAATTAGAAACAATCTTTCAAAGTGGTGACTGTCGTAAGGAAGACAAGGTTAAGTTCGCCACTTGCACTTTTCAGAAGCATGCCCAGAAATGGTGGACTAAGTATGTCCAGGTAGTAGGAGTTGATGCTGCTTACTCACACTCTTGGGAGAAACTAAAAAGGATGATGAGTTTGAAGTTCTGTATGAAAAGCGAATTACAAGCAATTGAACAAGAAACACTAAACCTTACCATGGAAGGAGATGATGTTGTCAAGTATACTGCTTATTTTTATGATTTTGCTCGACTAGGCTCTGCAATGGATGAACCGGAAAGCAAGAAACTCGAAAGGTACATCGGAGGACTTTCTCCTGAAATTTGTAGGATGGTCATCGCATGTGAACCCAATACCATGTCTGAAGCTATCCAGATGGCAATCGAAACAAAGGAACTCATAGTTCGCGACAAGACATCGGGAGACAATAATAACAACAAGAGAAAATGGGTCGGTAATCAGGATGCTAATGCTACTCAACGACCATTTAAGATACAACAAGTGGTGGAGACCTTTACTGCTGGGTCAAGCCAAAAGAAAGGATATGTAGGTAAATTACCCGAGTGCAACAGGTGTCAGTTTCATCACAAAGGACGTTGCCCGGAACCATGTGGCAACTGTAAGAAGATCGGACACAAAGCCAAGGATTGCAAGACTCCCACCCTCACAAAGCATCAGGAACTCACGGTAATCTGCCGTGAATGTGGAGTAGTGGGACACTTCAAGAGTGAATGCCCGGTGTTGAGAGACCGGAACTGGAGGAGGCAGTTCATGTTTTAAAACCATAGTTCGAGCCCTCTAGGGTTGTACTTTCTTTTGGTACTTTCCATAAGTACGTTGATGTAACCTAGTTGTATTAAGCACTTTCCTATCCAATGTAATGACTATCTTTTGTTACCTCTATGATAACCATAACTTTCGTTTACTCCGCTTTCTATCCCAATCGTTCAATTTTCAATCGTTTCGTAACATTTTGTCATTGCCTTATTAGAGATTAGGCCGATTTAGTATTTGACGGACTAGTAGATTATTACCATTCCGTAGTATTTACCCATGTATCCAATAAACCATTCCACGAGTTTTATTTCAAACTATTTTACTACCTTATGGAGAAATTGTTTTTATCAAATTTCTAAAATAAGCCGTTTTGTTACCATACTATAAACTGATTTTTCCGATACTACGCCAAATATTTACTATTATTACGCGAAACAATTTTTATATTACTTTGAAAGGGAATATTTAGTATACCATTTTTAATAACAACGCGTTGAACACCATCTAAAGCTTTTGAGAAAAATAATATTATTTTGATTAAATCAAGCATCGCATCATTAGTCCTCAACTATACATAGCCTGATCACCTATGTATACTTCAGGAAAGATTATGCCATGAAGGAAATAGTTACTTTATAAAGTATTGTTAATAACAATCTTCATCCAAAAGCGTTTTAAACAAATAAACTCTTTTATGAATATTTCTTTCTGACAAATTTTCTCTGGATACTTACCCCACCTGTCACACACTTAGTCATTAAGTTAGACTTTCCATTGACTTCTTTAGGAGAGACTTCCCATATTAAGTACTAGGAGGATTCCTTGATACAAGAAAAACAATAAAAGGGTTACGAAAACTACTAACCTAGAATAGAAGTATACACCAAGGCAATTTATAGCTCAATAACAGTTCTAAGATGCCACTGGACCATCCGACCCACCATCTCTGACCTAGTTGTCCGATTTTATTATTCAAAGGTACTAGCTAGACTGAGCTACGGGATCAAACACATTGTGAAGGTACGCTAAGCAACACCATGGGAATAAACCAAGCCTCCTAACCGATACTGTAAAGTGTTTTGAGTTAACATGGTCTCATCCATACGCAAACTTCCCTGCAGTGAGTTTACGACAAGAATGATTGATTCGAATTATGGATATCGATATAGATTCCCCTAAAGCATTATGTTCTTTAGAACTTCTGGATAACCTCACCTATACATCGAGAAAGGCATCAGACTCAAGAATATCTCCTCAGCTACATGTGAAGACAATACGGAAATTCATCGACATGGTATCAATTGAAACCCTCATATTGCCAACATGATAACAATTTCAACGATAAACCATCTCAGGACTTAAGTTGGTTGAATACCTAGACTTGTAGTTTTGTCGAATAATCGCCAATAGGCATTTTCTAATGTCAGGAACCGAATGTTAGACACCTATGCATTTATGCGAATATTTCCGATCCTACTATTTTATCCTTGTTAGTATTTTTACTTTTAAATGAAGTGGATTTCAAAATTTTGTCCATACAAATCACATATCTCGTGGAAAATAATTTTGAATTGCCTATTTTGAATAAATACGACCCTTTTTAGCCAGTATTTACTTGAACCATTATACAATGAGAAATGTTTAAACATCAAACTTTGGTAAATAGTTCTATTCACAACATGTTTGAAAACCGCGTCACATTTCATAACTATTAAATTTTGAATCATCAATAAAGCTAATATTGAGTATACCATTTGTTCCATTTTCTAAAATTGTTTATTCAGAAAAAGATTTCGACCAAAAACTCGAAAATCGCGAGATAAATTTGGAAACAAATCACCATACCATATCGCTTGTGCATTTAGGGCTTTGTGACTTGACAATAAGGAATATTGGAATAGGTGATGAAGGAAATTAGGAGGAACATCATAGAACGATTACAAACGTCAGTAATGGAGACCAAGCACAGTAGGCAAAGAATGACACATGTCTTAGCAATCCATTAGACCAAAACCCAAAGAATCAAATATTGTTAACCGTATTCTATCTTCTTCGTATAACGCCGTTATCGAGAGACGTAACGTTGTGGAATTAGTCACAAGATTTATCGTACCGTTTCAATTATTCCTGATAAAGGTGATTGAATCACCTTGGACTTCTAGCAATCATTTTAAGATTTCCTTCGGAACCTCATAAAGATGTGAACACCGCCTATCATCCTCAGATCGATGGCCATAACGGGAGAACGATTCAAACATAGGAAAGCTATACTCAGAATATGAGTGATTGACTCTAGAAATGGTTGGACTAACCATTTACCATAAATTGGATTCTTTTACAACCATAGTTATCGCGCGAGCATAGAGACTACACCATTTGAGGCACTTTATGGTCGAAGTACCAATTACCCGTTTACAAACTGAAATCGGAAAGTTAAAAATTCACTGATCTAGAACTAAACCATGGAACAACAAAGGAAATTTCACAAGACAAGAATCGGTTACAAGCAACGAGAAACTGGTAGGAGTTATGTTGGTACATGACGCACATCATACGGATTGGGTATCCTTGAACAAGCAAATTTACTAGATTCACGTGAAAGAACGAACTAAATTGAAAGCTTTGCCTTGGAGAGGCATGATACGATTTTGGTAACACGAGAGATTGAACTTTTAAGTATATTGGACCATTTCAGATTCATGATAGAATCGACCAGCTGACATATAAGATTTGAGTTCTGACAGAGTTCAGCAACATATATTACCCATATTACATTATAAACCTGAAGAGACACTGATCATCTATTGACGAACCAAACTCGGAAAAAGCCAAACTCACTATTCCAATAGGCATTCATGAAATAACCAGAAATTTCCTACAAGTCGAGAATCAATTACAAATTCTATAAGTTGTAAACCCTTAAAACTTCAAGTTGGTAGCCAGATCACGTTGAAAGTTCTGCCTAGGAAAGGCATGATATTATTCGGAAAGATTTGGAAAGTTAAAACCGATATACACTGGACCATGTAATAATTAAGACAGAGTAGGCCTAGTAGCCTTCAGACTTGAGCCTTGTTAAAGAACAGCCGGATTACACAACTATGTTTCACCTAATCAAATCCAGGAAATGACTTTCAGATTAGTCAATCATAATCCCATTTGGAAGGGAATCCAACCTTGAGACAAACGTAAACTGGGTAAGAGAACCAGTAGAAAGCATGGACCGTGAGGTCGAACGGTTGAAGCAAAGTCAAATTCCTATCGTGAAAGTTCGCTGGAATTCTTGAAAAGGACCCGAATTTACTTGGGAACGAGAGGACCGAATGCAACTCAAGTATCCACGTCTTTTTGACCAAATATACTTCAGAGACCAACCAAAACTGAACTTCGGGACGAAGTTCCTGTTAGAAGGGAAGACTGTCACAACTCGTAATTTCCGGTCATTTTCCAAACCTCGACAATTTACTATTCACAAGTTACTATTCATCATTTACTATTCATCGATCACTATTCATCGTTTTCGAGGTCAATTTGATATTCTGAGAAGCGTTCAGAAATTTTACTATTCACTTGACACTATTCATTTCCGGAAGAAAATCACTATTCACGTGCATTACTCATGTCATCGTAAATTTAGTCTACGAGTATTCAAATTCGCGTAACCGTATTGGTTCAGGAGCGAATCCATGCATTATCATTTGGGACGTTTCATACAGGCTAGAAATAGTCTGCATATCATCTTTATGGCACTTGCATACTATTCCACTCGTAGGGTATTCAAATTATATTTTTAATATAATTAACGATTTACGTATGTTTATTTTAAATAAACACTAATACGCGAACTATAAATGAAACTAACACGTCCGACACTTCCGACTATTATCCCAATATATTTTTATATTCATTTTAATAATATAAAAATTATAATATTAATTTACCCGGTATTTTGGAAACTTATTTATTACGTATCGTACGTCTAACTTAATAACGACGGTTTTCACCAAAATTAAACGATAATCACCCTAACTCTCCGTACTTGTACCCGACTTATTTTTTTTACAATTTTTATAACTCTATTACGTCCCGAATAACTTCAACAAAACTTATTTCTAACAAACCCGGTACCCGATTAAACCTTAAACCTAAACCTAACCTAACTACACTTAACTACTAATACTAATTTTTCTAATTAATCACAAAACATATCCCCCCATTTCCCTCCCCTAGAACCGGCCACCCCCCCCTAAAGTCTTCAAACATTAAAAATCTCACCAACACTCTTAAATGTACACCAAACTTTTGTCCCAAGTATATAATAAACTTTTCATCCATTTTTGTTACTAGAAATCATTTTTACTAAACACAAGCAAACTTTTTCTCTCTTTTCTCTTGAAGTTGGTTCGAATTAGGGTGATCAAGGAGCAAGGAGGATAATTTTTACAAGATCTTGTCATAAACTAGTTAATATAATCATCCTTGTTAGAGTTTTGAAATAAAAACTCAAGGATTAGTAGGCTTTTTATCATCTAAACTCTCTAAACCATCAAGTAAGTAAACAAACTCATTTTTATGATTTTTACAAGTTATTATTATGTTCATATAATTTTCTTACAAGATCTTATACATGCATCAACTTGTACCACTCCATTTTTGTATATATTAACTTTGAAGCCCTAGAAATGGAAACATATGAAACCCTTGTTAGACCTAGTGGAGTGATGATGTTTAAGGACCCATGACACCCTAAGAAGGTGTATGGTAGGATTAGATTAGCCTTGTGGTGTTTGAAAGTGGATTGATGGATGATGGAACTAGTTTAGAGACTTGAAAATGGTTTTTGAAACTTTTGATATACCTACTGTCCCTATTTTAAATTCGTGGGAAAATCAGTAGATGGTGACTAAGTTTTGACCAAAGATTTATAAAATACATTCAAAAACGAAACCTTAGGCGAAAGAACGGATTAAAACGAGTTTATAACGAAGGAGATATGATTCTTGCAAATTTAACGACGAAAACTACTTTTCCAAAAACTGCTTGCTGATTGGCAGAATACGACGGGTATTTTGAAGCATTAAACGTAACCTAAAAGAGCCGAGTTATCTAAAATATACTAGTATATACAAAGACGAATCCGTGGACATAAAGAACAAGGAAAACGAGCCTAAAACGACAAAGTTATACCCATTCTAACATCGTCAAACTATATATATATATATATATATATATATATATATATGGACACAAATAAAAATAATAACGTACGCGCTAAACGGTATATTTTCTAGTAAATATTACTAAGGACTATTTTCTTATCAAACGAATACGTATGACCCGAGAGAATACTTATACGACTTAACGACGTATTTCAAGGTTTTCAATACAAGGAACTTAACGCTAACACTTTTTAACGAGATAGTACGACAAGTTATATACTCCTATATAGGGATATATTTTCCTAAGTATGGAATCTATTTTACTACGACGATAACTAGTATTTTCAAATTACGAGTGGTATGAGTATCATGTGCATGTGCATTCATTTCAATTCGGCTTGATCTAAGTTAGATCATGGTTATTCATTTAGGTTGCGGCTAGTACTCGCGCCTCATTGTCCTGACTACTTTTACCTCATTGCACCATCTTTGTACCATCACTTCGAGGTGAGTTCTCATAGCCCCGTTTTAATTCTATATTTTGATTTCAAATCCCACGGGGGAGAATACATTGCATTACTTATTTTTGTGTACATGCCTAAGTATAAAATTCATACATTGCTTAAGTTGCCTAATTACCACGTCTCGACAAGTCCCCTTTTATTATCATGGACCGTTAATTTCTAGTACTAAGCGGGAGTGAGTGGATAGATCTATCGAGGGTGACGCCTCCATTCGTGTTTGGGTTGCTCCAAATGGGACGAATGCATTTCATGTCTTTATTATTAGAGTGTCTGGTAAACACTCATTGGGGCCAAGTATCGTCTAGCTTCGGGGTCATGAGCTTAAGAGCCAATGTATATATTTTCCGGACATCCTATTTCTTGGCTTTACTTATGGCATATGTACACTAGATTTTACTTATAAATCTATGATTATTCACCAACTTTATGTTGACCGTTTTTCGCAATGTATTTCTCAGGTTGTTAAGGTAGCTCATGTGCATACATTTGGACCTTCATGGAGTCGCGGAGTCGACGCGTCTCACTATATTTTTTGCACTTATGAAACGTTTGATCTTGTTGAACTTATTCTAACTGTTTTGGCAAACTCTTTTGGGACCTAAGCTTTGTAAACTCTGAATGTTTTAATGATCAAACGCTGTATTTTCTAAACGACACTTTAGGTCGTTCAATATAATTGTAAGTATGGTGCTATGACAGTCACCCCAGGTATTCCATTCCGCTGCCATTCAGGTATTTTGGGGGTGTGACAGGACCTATGTTTATTTCTTTTGGGCCTTACTTTGGATAATTCTTGGGATAAATGTAAACCTTAAAAACCCGTTTTGGTTGTGTTTTTCTTATGTTTACTTTATCTCGTTCTTTCATGACTTTGAATGGATACCAATCCCCGTAGCACCCCGAAAGCTTGTTGAGTCTTCCGCTATATCAAATTTTGGGGGTGTTACAGCGCCAAAAACTTGATACGTGGGAATCGCACCAGGCTTTACCTCTCGAGGGATCTCGAGAAGCTTACAACCCCCACCAGGCAGTGTACCTGATCGTTGTAGTATAGTATAGTAACAAGTACCGGGGGATTGATCGTTCAACTCAGGAATAGTGTCGCTAGGATTAGAAAGTCTCTTAAACTAAGTCTAGAGGTGAGGGATGATTCCTTTTGTATTTTTTATGTTTTATAAAAGCAAATTTAAATCTCGGTTTTTTGGAAGAGTGGGCGGAATTAGTTGCTAGCCAACTAACCCAATAACTAAAGATGTAATAAAAATAAAATAACAAAAATGAAAATAAATCTAATTATACTAGTGTGGTGTAACAATAATGGGGAAAGTTGTGTTTACTTAGGTTTCATTACTCCCTAGATATCTTTTACAGGTTGATAGCTTGTTACAATTGCATGGAAGACGGGTCATATTCCTTAATACTAGTCGTAGGGCCGTGTACAATATTCCCTAACTCTATAGGATCCTACTTCACTCCTATGTTGAGCCGTTAGAAGCTCCTAACATGGGATCATTAGAATTCTCCTACACATTAAATACAACAAAAAATCATAGTACACCTTTGATCATGTTTCTTAAGACGTTCAAGCATGTTACCAATGGAAGTCTGCCAGTTTTCTTAAGCCTAACATCGAATACAATCATCCGTAACAACTATAAACAAACAATCAACCCATAATTAACATCTAGGTTTCACTACATCTAAGCAAACACAAAAGAGATCTAGCCTAGCATGTTAAATTGAAGACAAGTGTAAGATATATTCAAACAACACATAGACATATTGAATGAATTGAAAGGATACTTATCTCTTATTGAACATGAAAGTTTCAAAGGGTTAAAACCCTTGAAAAAGCTGTGAAAATCGGCCTAGGGTTTTTCTCCAAGTTGCAACCTAAAAGTTACACACTAATGAATGAAATTTGGAAAACTATATATAGATTTTACAGGGTGATGGCGTCAAGAAGGAAATTGTGACGCCGTCAACTCGCCGCCCATAATGAAATCGGATTGCATAGATCCACTTTTGACGCCGTCATGTGTAAAATTGTTTTGGGCCGTCACTAATTTATGGACCATGACTGCCTTGGGTGACACCGTCATCTCCAATGCACAAAACACTCTGGACTGTCACGTGTATCATCCACTTCCACCTCTTGTATTACTCTTGACGCCGTCATTAAGGAGCAAGTGATGCCGTCAGGTACTGTTCCCAGCGGAAAATTAAGACTTTGTCGTTTTCTTCACTTTTATGCTCCAAAAACGTCCAAAATGCTTCCTTTTCCAGATTTCACTCCAAAAGTACCTAAAATGACAAAAGGAACGATTTAGGGCAATATTTGATCAAATAATCTCGACTTCGGGCTTAAATGACCCCTTAAAAACGGTTCATTTTTCGCCTCATCAACATAAGTACAAGATTAAAAGTCCAACCAAATCCCTGGGATATATGTTATAAATCGGCCCGTGACTTTTCCCCCATTATCACAAAACTCGGCCTACCTCCCCCTCCCAAAACCGATTATCTTAAACCCTAAAAAAATAATAATATACAGCTTCTCCCCCATTTCTTTCATACGAAACCAACAAAAACACACATCATCTGCTCTTTTTGTTCGCCAAGAAAGGAGAAGAAGCACAAGGTTAGATCCAAGATAGTTGCTTAATCGTTGGAGTTACGATAAGGGTATACGATTCTTGTTTGAGGGAGTTTTCTTGATCGCAAGTTGTACCAGGTTATCTTTCATCTTATGTTCCCTGTATGTCGACTTTATATTCTGGAAATCAGCCATGAAATCATGTCTTATGAACCTAAAACAAAGTATAATGTATATGTATGTGATTCGTTCACTATATGTCACATAAAATCATATAATGACCTTAATAATCTATGTCGTGCCATAGGTTACCTCCTGTTTGACCTAAACGACCAATCCTTAATTCTTTGTCATTAAATCAGTAATAAGAACTTAAGTTAGACATTAATTATACGTTGGAAACCCTAGAATTGATTGGGGTCTATTTGGGTTTAAATGAGTTAGGGTTTTGTTGTGATTTTATGAGGTTCCTGCGGTGCAGATTTTGGATCGGGTTGTAATTTGGATAAAACAATGTTCCCAAGGTATTTTTAAGTGATTTTTGAGTCTAAACATAAGTTCAATCTGTGTTCTTTCTGGAAATATAAGATTTGTGGTCATTGGAAGTCGGGAAGTGAGCTTTTTGATTTTTACAAGATTAAATGTCAAAACTGTTTTTTAGATGTCTAGAAATCAGTAGGAGTTTTTGATTTTTAATTTACAAACCATAAGGAGTTAGAAGGTCTCCTTTTACAAATTTAAATATGAATTATATGTGACTTCCTGGAATTTTTTTGGATTTTTTAGAAGTATCGAAATGGGTTTGTTAAAGGCAAACTTTCTGTGTCTTTGTGAAGTTAACTTTCTGGGTAGGTCTGTAAAGATGATTTTTGGATGGGTACTAATACTTGATAATAAAATCTATAAAAAATTTTGAAGATACTAGACTTATATGGGAATCACATATATTTATTTCAGAATTTTTGGAGCTAAATTGGTAGGCATGAAAAATCATAAGAAACTGACCCAGATTTGTAAAATAAACCTAAAATAAGTTATGAGTATAACTATAAGTATAAATCATTAAAGACCATTTGTAACTTATGAAATAAACATATAAGTATTAAGTGATCCCTATTTCATATAGATTATTTGAAGAGGCTTGACGTTGTTTCCTTGTGTTCATTCATTTGTTTGCTTTCTTTTGATATGCGTTAAGGTACAGATATTCTAACTTTCTCTTTTATCATTCTCGACACATATTGTTAGTCGTTGGTATGTTTTCGTTTGCGTTTTGTATTGGTACAGATATTCTATCCCTTTTAGTAGGGGTTTCTCATGACTTTTGATCCTTGACCTTGCTATGATTTCCTTTTGATATGATTCATGATATGATCTTCTGAGATATTGCTATGCTCCTTTTACTTTGATTCGTTGATATGATTCTATGATTTGATATCTGTCGGTTATTCATTTGCTATGATATGATTCAATTCAATTGATATGTTCTGTTGGATATAATATGTTGTTGGATATGACATGATATGCTCTATTTTGTTCTTATGCCCGAGCTTTATTTCTAGTCATGGAGGTACCATGGCCATGTCATTGAAGCACCAATGGCATGACATTTTCTGTGGAGGTGTGATTGATCTATGACGTCCCCATTTTGTAGGATATGTTATATGATCACTCGGCCATTATGATATATGTGTATACTTGTCATATGAGAAGGATATATGTATGATTTGTTTTGTAGGGGGCATATGGATGCATCCTAGGTATGTCGGATTTTGTGTAGGGTGAATGTGAGTGTGTGCTTACACTTCTTCATGTTGGAGCTAGCTACTCCATTTTGGTACTTAGAGGTCTTCCCTCTTTGTGCATGTAGGATTTGTCGGATATGTGATTATGTGGTAGGAGACCTATTCGAGTGGCTCTGGTAGGTCAGCTCGTGGCTTTCCTATGTTCTTATGTCTATTCGAGTGGCTCGGGTAGACAAGTGATTCGCCTCAAACAGTCAGATAATATTAACCAAGTTATGGTCAACAAGTCAAACAGCTGAGGCAAATGCTTCCAAGGAATACAGTGTTTTCCCGGGTCGTAAGTCCCAACGAGGTGTGCGATGTGATATTATAAACGAATCTGTGATTAGTGAATGTGAACAGGGAAGGTATAAAAGTGTGTGTGTGTGTGATTAAACTAGGGTTTTATAACTTAAATTAACTATTAAAACGATTACGTGAGACCTAGGTAGTTAAAACGTATAAACGTACACCAATTTAAAATCAGACGCGACTGCGTACTGAGAAAAAGGTGAGTTTTAAGAAAAATAAACTACAGGGGTTAAAATTAACAATCCTATAAACTTAAACTTAAAATAAAGTTAAATTAAAAAGAAAACTATTTTTAATATTATTTTATTAATTATTATTAATTATTTAATTAAAAACTATTTAACTAATTAATTAGAAAATTATAAATACTACAAACTAAACTAAAAACTTATAAAAATATTTTCTAAACCTAAAATAGAACTTGAAGAAAGTATAAAAAATAAAAATAAATATTTTTGTCTTTTTATGAATTTCTTATTAATTAAAAACTATTTATATTATTTATACTAATTAAACTATTTTAAATTACAAATAATATTAAACTAACTTAGAAAATTATGAAAATTTTTATATAACTAATTAACCATCATAGGAATCCTAAAAAATTATAAAAACTTTATTTTATGTATTTTAAACTAGTTTACTATTTATTATTCTATTTATTATTTAATTACTATTTAAACTATTTAAATTATAAAAACTATTAAATGAACAGTATAAATCACAAGAAAATTTATAAAATTATCTTATGACTTATAGAAGCTAGGAAAAATATAAAATATAGGTGTTACTATATAAAAATTAATTATGCTATTTATAACTTACTTATTAATTAATTATTAATAAAACTATTTTTAAATCTAATAAATATCAAATGACAATATAAAAATCTAATAAAATTATTTAAAATACTTTAATATATAAGGAAATTAATAAAAATATAAAAATACAGATTACTTAATAAAAATATAAAAATGAAAATTAAAATTAAATTGTATTAAATAGAAACTATCACTTAATTTTATGTTGTCTTTTCTTGATTTTTCTTTTACAAAACTTTATTATACATAAAAATAAATAACTTTAATAAAAACAATAATTTTAGAACTTAAAAATAAGCTAGTTATAAGCTATAATCCTAGACAGTTGACTTATGTTGACTTTGATGAGAAATAAGCTCAAATGAGCTTATGTGGGACCCACCTTGATTTATTCTGGCCCTAATTAGTTGATTGATCTAGTATAAGCTAGAAAAAGTACAAAGTGTACACTAAATAAGCCAATAAGCCAACAATAAGCACTTGGCTTATTGTTTCTGGACTGAAAAGTGGGACAGAGATCAAGGCCAAAACTAAGTGGGGTCCACTGGGTGTTAGGTCAAACTAGTGGTCAATACTTAAAGCTTACTAGGAGGGGGGTTGGGAAAACCTATTTATAGGGTGTGGGGCCTACTGAGATGGCCACAAAACCACCACAAAGTGGTGGTGGTGAGTGTCTGATCTGCTGCACAGGGCAGCTTGTTGCCCTGCAGCTGACTTTTGGTAGCTGTGGGGCCCAAGGTAAAATTCACAAAAATAAAACTAATATGGGATCTTGGAGATGAAGTGGTGGAGTGCTTATTCTGAAAAACACAAGGTCTAGATCTTACTACAAAAATCTAAACAATTTCTACCATTATGGTAAAAATCTGATGAAGGCTCAATTTTGACTTTCATAAAAACTTAATGTTTTGACTTTTATGGATTTCTAATGGATCCTAGTGGCTTATGAAGTTATGATAAGCTATAGTAAAGCTATCCTAAGCTAAAATTATGATCTATAAGCTAATGGTGAGGTGAATGGAGTTCAAACACATCACAGTTTAACAGTTAGATTAGATTAGAGGTGAGTTTGACTTTTGTATGTTCAGGGACTGAATTTAAGGATTGATTTTACTCACTTAGACCTACAAAGACATTCTGCATCAATGGTAAACCAGTATACCAACCAGAACCTGACTAAACAACCTAAAACAAACACCCCTATATAGGCAGTTTAAAATGATTTCCACAGCAAACTTGCAACTAACACATCAAACCTAAAATCTAATCTTATATTATCACTAAATGAACACAATTAAACTGAAATAGGAATTAATTTACCTAAGCTACAGTGATTCACAAGAATTTGTAAAAAGACTTACAGTGATATCAAATTTGAGACAGAGATACCAAGGTAACCAAAGTAACCACAACCTACACCTCCCCTGAGGTTCTAAAACTCAGGTTCATCCATTTCTAAACCTGCTCCAAGCATCTTCCCACAATTACTCTGATTTTTTAATTTTCTACTATTTTATTTGCAATTTTTAAGTATTTTTGTTTTTATGAATTAACCCATTTCTAATGTTGAGGAAACTTATAAAAAAAAAACTCATAAAACACTTATATGAGCTTAATTGATCACCACTCAACAACTTTTAACAAGTGTAGAACTAAATGAGATTTCAAAGTGAAAATTGCATAACTTGGATTTGAAATGTTAAACTGAAATTGAAACTGAATTTTATGTTTAGAATACACTGATATTGCTAGAAAAAGTACTTCAAATGTTTAAATTACACTAGATAATTGAAAATTACAATATTCGACATTAAACTAAACTACCTACTCTAATAATCTTTCAACTCTGCTTCTCCTCTGCTTATATATGACTTTTGAGGATCCCCCTAGTTTCCTGAGCAAATCCCATCAGTTTTAATGGCCGTAGGATGTCTGAAAATCATCTGAGCCTTTGAATTCCACTTTGGCGCCAAAAGTCTTAGAGATATTTTTTTGTTGCGTGTGAGGATTTTCAGGGTAATTAAGGGTTGTTGGAGTGTTGTGGAGGTGGAGGAGTGAGGTAGACAGCTGGGGTTCAAGTGGTGGGACAGGTGGTGGTGGTATTGGAGGGTGGTTTGGGTTTCAGTGAGTGAGGGAGAGTGGGAAAGGTTAGGGGTGAAGTGGTATTTGACCGGGGTCAAATATTAAGGGTGGGCTGGTAGGGAAGTGGGCTGGAAAATGGGTGGGCTTGGTTTGTTTGTTTATTATTTGGTTTGGACTTAAATAAAACCAAGGGTCCGTTTGTAATATTTCACACAAGGACTAATCATGTAATTTGGCAAAGTTTAGGGGCCTGATTTGGCAAGTCTCCAAATATACTTATAAGGACTAAACTTGCCATAAATAAATAGTACTAGGGTATTTTTGATATTTTTAATTTTTTAAATACCCGGGGACTAAAACTGACAATTTACCAAACTTCAGGGACTAAATGTGTAATTTATTCAAAACTTTCTCCCAGGGACTAAAAGTGACAATTATGAATTCCCTAGGACCCTTAATGATAATTTTCCCATTTTGAACACCCAGGGACTGAAACTGTCAAGTTTGAAACTTTGAGGGACCTGTTTTGCCAAACTGTGAAACTTCAGGGACCAATCATATAAATTCACCAAACTTAACACCAAGGACCATTCCTGCAAAAGATTATTAGTATAAGGACCAAAATTGCTTTTCTCAAAGTTTTTTTACATCCCAGGGACCATTTCTGTCAATTTCCAAAGTTGAGGGACTAAACTTGTAATTTTATGAAACTTTGCACCAAAGGACTAAATATGTAACTTTATGTTTAAAAAGGACCTTTGGTGACATTTTCATGTTTTTAGAATAACCAGGGACTAGTTTTGATAATTTATAAAACTTGAGGGACTGAAACTGCCAACTATGCAAGCTTTGTACGTTTTTAATCTGTTTTTGCATATTTTTCATTTAAAACATATAAAACACACTTATAAGATATTTTAAGTATTTTGATACGTATTTGAGTGTTTTTGTATGTTTTGGCAGTTCAGATTAGTATAAAATGATGAGTATTTAGACACTCATCAATCCCCCACACTAAACTATTGCTAGTCCCTAGCAATTTATTGAGAAAAACTTAATGGATTTGAAAAACTCTTTACCAAAAGCCATCACTTCTGGAGTAGCCAGGTGTAAGAACTGTGGCACACCTGATAACCGTGTGATTTTGAGCAAACCACCAGCTGTCAACGGATTTGATTTGTCTTTACCAAAAGCCGTTTGCTTCTGGACTAGCCAACTCTTGATGGAATAGTCAACATCTTGGTGAGCTGATTACCAATTATGGTTTTTCCACGGCCTTTACCACAAGCCATAATCTTGCGGGCTAGCCAACTCATTAGCTTTTGAGGATAATGGGGAGTTGAGGAACCATACAATTTTTGGCAAATTGCAAGCCATAAACGGGTTTGAGTTATCTTTACCAAGAACCGTTTGCTCCTGGATTAGCCAATCCTGTTGTGGGTTAGACATGGAGGATTGATACCATTTATTGCGTTCTAAGTGAGAAAAATTTAAAATTTTGGCTAAAATGGGGGTTCTTGATGGAACATGTGTTTAAATTCGTTAGACGAATCTCCCCCCACACTTAGAACTGAATATTGTCCTCAATATTCAAAGTACCGGGTGTTAAACCGAACTTAGAACGTAAGAAGGAAATATTCTATAGCCTTTATTTAAAATGTATATACATAGAAATATTTTTTAGATAAAACTTCTTAAATAGAAGCTATCACTATATGTACATTTTTTTTTTTTTTTTTTTTTTTTTTTTTTTTTTTTTTTTTTTTTTTTAAGATTATATATATATACAACATGCAGGGTATCTCCCCCACACTTAGGGTGAAACATGGGTGAAAACCTATGTACATGCTAATGTTTTTGATTACCGAGTCACTAGCTTGACTCGACCCCGAATTTATTTGTCCATGGGAGAGCAAGTGGAAGAGACAATCTCAATCGGACTTTCATTCAAGACGTTTGGATAAACATTTGAAGCACGTGAAAGTTCCACACCGATGAGATATAATGATACCCGGCTCATAATTTATAAATGAGAATGCCGGGGTCAAAGATAATATCCTCACTCCCGAAAGAGTGAAGAATAGGAGAAGCCACGGAATATATGAAGAAAAGGAAGAAAATCATAATAAAAATCATGATTAACTCCTCATCTTCAATAGGAGAATTCATTGTTTCATGAATCTCCTCGTTTAAGCTCATTTGATCAAGACATATTATGGGTATGTCTAGATCAAAATAGAAGTTATCATACTCCGATGGAGATATGATATGAGTGAGTTCAAAGGAGAACTCCTCGTAAAGAGAATCATTCACAAGATGTAAATCCGTGAACTCATGTTCCTTTGTGGACTCATCACAATCCTTAATCTGAATATCAAAGAGTGGATTATCAGAAATCAAAGTGAATTCGGATTTGAATTCATATAGAGGATTAGTGAGAGTAGTCTTGACTACTTCGGGAACAAAGTGATTATCATTCTCTTCTTCTGAGTTGACAAGCTCAGAAGGTAATTCCTCCACATAACTGATGTCTCCAGAAGATAAAGAATTTTCATCAGTATGTGAAGTACTAAGCTCGATGTTGGGATTATTGTTTAAAAGATTTTCAGTTTCTCCCATATCGGCTTCAAAATCAAGAATATCATCATTACTTCCAGATAGAAGCGGAATGATGTGAGTGAGTTCCTCTGTGAAATCCTCAAGAAGAGGATCAACATCAGAATGAGGCAGTGATGCCTCAACATACTCAATGTCTCCATAAGATATATAATCATTACTGGAATTAGAGACATTCTCAATTTGATCATTTGGATTATCAGGGGAGGTAGGAATATCACCCATATGATCAAGAGTTCCCTGTGACTCACTTGGGATTGAGACAAGGTTCTCAACACTAGACTTTATGAATTCGTCCGATTCCTTTGCAGGAATAGTGTCAAGATGCTCGTCCCCCATGCTCAGAGAGTGAGTGGGAACCTCGGGTATGATAACAGTAGACTCAGGGAGTTGAGAAGGACTAGCATACATGGATTTTATAATTTTCGTTTGTTCAGCTGCTAGTAATTCTCCCATACTCTTTTCTCCCTGAATATCCATGGAAGGAGTCTCAACTGATGAACTTGATGAGGTATCATCACTTTCATCATCCTCATCGAGAAAAGCAGCATTTTGAAATTTGGTACGTGTTATAGCTGCTTGTTCTAAGACTAGTAATTCTTCCATGCTTCTTTCGTCTCTAGCAGCATGTTCTTCAGCAAGTAATTCCGCGATAGATTTATCACGAGAATATTGAGTGAGTGGAGACTGTGGGGGTGTGAATGTGTCAAAACCGGATATATCAGAACTAGAACAATGTTCAGGTTTATAATACGGTTGACATTTGAAATCATCATGAGGACCCCCACAATATACACAAGAAGAACTCGGTGCATTGTGAAACGACATATTAGCCAACTCCTCCTTAAGGTCTTTAAGTTTCTCAAGAACCTCTAGACAAAGGTCTTGCTGGTTTTGAGGAGTTGCTTGGTTCATTTGGTACTGTGGAGGTGGGTCTTGAAACGAATAGTCGTAATTGTTACAAGGAAATGAATTCCTTGTTTGACAATCAGAGCTAAAGTGAGGACCTCCACAGTACTCACAACAATTGAACTGATGTGTCTGTGAGTCGTATGTGTTTGAGTCATAATTGTTATCAGGAACCTGCTCATAGACAAACTGATTCCTAATTTGACAATCAGAACTGTAGTGTGAACCACCACAGTACTCACAATAGTAAAACTGCTGAGTCTCATGGTGTGGAAGCTGGTGGAACGAATCAGTCATGTCAGGGTAGGAATAGAGATTCTGGTTATAGACAGACCCGTTTCTTGACTCTACCATGCCACAATTGGGGCAATTACCACCATTATAAGGACTACCACACCCTTGACAGACAAGAAGGTGAGAATAAGACATAGAAAGAATCAAAGGGTTTAGGGGTGAGAAATGAAGAATCAAATAGGTAGGAATGTAAAGGTGAATATTTTTGGTGTTTTTGAATAAATTTTGTAATATTAATAAGAAGGAAAATATTTTTGTTTTTTTTTTTTTTGTGTTCGTTGAAAACTGATTTTAAAAAGTTTTCGGGAACTGTTTTTGGTTTTATATGATAATAATATGAACAAAGGTGGATAAATGTACAATGAACGTGTATTCAGGTTCACAAATACGCAAAATCGTTTAGAATAAGCGCACAACCTCCCCGGCAGCGGCGCCAAATTTTGATTCGCCTCAAACAGTCAGATAATATTAACCAAGTTATGGTCAACAAGTCAAACAGCTGAGGCAAATGCTTCCAAGGAATACAGTGTTTTCCCGGGTCGTAAGTCCCAACGAGGTGTGCGATGTGATATTATAAACGAATCTGTGATTAGTGAATGTGAACAGGGAAGGTATAAAAGTGTGTGTGTGTGTGATTAAACTAGGGTTTTATAACTTAAATTAACTATTAAAACGATTACGTGAGACCTAGGTAGTTAAAACGTATAAACGTACACCAATTTAAAATCAGACGCGACTGCGTACTGAGAAAAAGGTGAGTTTTAAGAAAAATAAACTACAGGGGTTAAAATTAACAATCCTATAAACTTAAACTTAAAATAAAGTTAAATTAAAAAGAAAACTATTTTTAATATTATTTTATTAATTATTATTAATTATTTAATTAAAAACTATTTAACTAATTAATTAGAAAATTATAAATACTACAAACTAAACTAAAAACTTATAAAAATATTTTCTAAACCTAAAATAGAACTTGAAGAAAGTATAAAAAATAAAAATAAATATTTTTGTCTTTTTATGAATTTCTTATTAATTAAAAACTATTTATATTATTTATACTAATTAAACTATTTTAAATTACAAATAATATTAAACTAACTTAGAAAATTATGAAAATTTTTATATAACTAATTAACCATCATAGGAATCCTAAAAAATTATAAAAACTTTATTTTATGTATTTAAACTAGTTTACTATTTATTATTCTATTTATTATTTAATTACTATTTAAACTATTTAAATTATAAAAACTATTAAATGAACAGTATAAATCACAAGAAAATTTATAAAATTATCTTATGACTTATAGAAGCTAGGAAAAATATAAAATATAGGTGTTACTATATAAAAATTAATTATGCTATTTATAACTTACTTATTAATTAATTATTAATAAAACTATTTTTAAATCTAATAAATATCAAATGACAATATAAAAATCTAATAAAATTATTTAAAATACTTTAATATATAAGGAAATTAATAAAAATATAAAAATACAGATTACTTAATAAAAATATAAAAATGAAAATTAAAATTAAATTGTATTAAATAGAAACTATCACTTAATTTTATGTTGTCTTTTCTTGATTTTTCTTTTACAAAACTTTATTATACATAAAAATAAATAACTTTAATAAAAACAATAATTTTAGAACTTAAAAATAAGCTAGTTATAAGCTATAATCCTAGACAGTTGACTTATGTTGACTTTGATGAGAAATAAGCTCAAATGAGCTTATGTGGGACCCACCTTGATTTATTCTGGCCCTAATTAGTTGATTGATCTAGTATAAGCTAGAAAAAGTACAAAGTGTACACTAAATAAGCCAATAAGCCAACAATAAGCACTTGGCTTATTGTTTCTGGACTGAAAAGTGGGACAGAGATCAAGGCCAAAACTAAGTGGGGTCCACTGGGTGTTAGGTCAAACTAGTGGTCAATACTTAAAGCTTACTAGGAGGGGGGTTGGGAAAACCTATTTATAGGGTGTGGGGCCTACTGAGATGGCCACAAAACCACCACAAAGTGGTGGTGGTGAGTGTCTGATCTGCTGCACAGGGCAGCTTGTTGCCCTGCAGCTGACTTTTGGTAGCTGTGGGGCCCAAGGTAAAATTCACAAAAATAAAACTAATATGGGATCTTGGAGATGAAGTGGTGGAGTGCTTATTCTGAAAAACACAAGGTCTAGATCTTACTACAAAAATCTAAACAATTTCTACCATTATGGTAAAAATCTGATGAAGGCTCAATTTTGACTTTCATAAAAACTTAATGTTTTGACTTTTATGGATTTCTAATGGATCCTAGTGGCTTATGAAGTTATGATAAGCTATAGTAAAGCTATCCTAAGCTAAAATTATGATCTATAAGCTAATGGTGAGGTGAATGGAGTTCAAACACATCACAGTTTAACAGTTAGATTAGATTAGAGGTGAGTTTGACTTTTGTATGTTCAGGGACTGAATTTAAGGATTGATTTTACTCACTTAGACCTACAAAGACATTCTGCATCAATGGTAAACCAGTATACCAACCAGAACCTGACTAAACAACCTAAAACAAACACCCCTATATAGGCAGTTTAAAATGATTTCCACAGCAAACTTGCAACTAACACATCAAACCTAAAATCTAATCTTATATTATCACTAAATGAACACAATTAAACTGAAATAGGAATTAATTTACCTAAGCTACAGTGATTCACAAGAATTTGTAAAAAGACTTACAGTGATATCAAATTTGAGACAGAGATACCAAGGTAACCAAAGTAACCACAACCTACACCTCCCCTGAGGTTCTAAAACTCAGGTTCATCCATTTCTAAACCTGCTCCAAGCATCTTCCCACAATTACTCTGATTTTTTAATTTTCTACTATTTTATTTGCAATTTTTAAGTATTTTTGTTTTTATGAATTAACCCATTTCTAATGTTGAGGAAACTTATAAAAAAAAAACTCATAAAACACTTATATGAGCTTAATTGATCACCACTCAACAACTTTTAACAAGTGTAGAACTAAATGAGATTTCAAAGTGAAAATTGCATAACTTGGATTTGAAATGTTAAACTGAAATTGAAACTGAATTTTATGTTTAGAATACACTGATATTGCTAGAAAAAGTACTTCAAATGTTTAAATTACACTAGATAATTGAAAATTACAATATTCGACATTAAACTAAACTACCTACTCTAATAATCTTTCAACTCTGCTTCTCCTCTGCTTATATATGACTTTTGAGGATCCCCCTAGTTTCCTGAGCAAATCCCATCAGTTTTAATGGCCGTAGGATGTCTGAAAATCATCTGAGCCTTTGAATTCCACTTTGGCGCCAAAAGTCTTAGAGATATTTTTTTGTTGCGTGTGAGGATTTTCAGGGTAATTAAGGGTTGTTGGAGTGTTGTGGAGGTGGAGGAGTGAGGTAGACAGCTGGGGTTCAAGTGGTGGGACAGGTGGTGGTGGTATTGGAGGGTGGTTTGGGTTTCAGTGAGTGAGGGAGAGTGGGAAAGGTTAGGGGTGAAGTGGTATTTGACCGGGGTCAAATATTAAGGGTGGGCTGGTAGGGAAGTGGGCTGGAAAATGGGTGGGCTTGGTTTGTTTGTTTATTATTTGGTTTGGACTTAAATAAAACCAAGGGTCCGTTTGTAATATTTCACACAAGGACTAATCATGTAATTTGGCAAAGTTTAGGGGCCTGATTTGGCAAGTCTCCAAATATACTTATAAGGACTAAACTTGCCATAAATAAATAGTACTAGGGTATTTTTGATATTTTTAATTTTTTAAATACCCGGGGACTAAAACTGACAATTTACCAAACTTCAGGGACTAAATGTGTAATTTATTCAAAACTTTCTCCCAGGGACTAAAAGTGACAATTATGAATTCCCTAGGACCCTTAATGATAATTTTCCCATTTTGAACACCCAGGGACTGAAACTGTCAAGTTTGAAACTTTGAGGGACCTGTTTTGCCAAACTGTGAAACTTCAGGGACCAATCATATAAATTCACCAAACTTAACACCAAGGACCATTCCTGCAAAAGATTATTAGTATAAGGACCAAAATTGCTTTTCTCAAAGTTTTTTTACATCCCAGGGACCATTTCTGTCAATTTCCAAAGTTGAGGGACTAAACTTGTAATTTTATGAAACTTTGCACCAAAGGACTAAATATGTAACTTTATGTTTAAAAAGGACCTTTGGTGACATTTTCATGTTTTTAGAATAACCAGGGACTAGTTTTGATAATTTATAAAACTTGAGGGACTGAAACTGCCAACTATGCAAGCTTTGTACGTTTTTAATCTGTTTTTGCATATTTTTCATTTAAAACATATAAAACACACTTATAAGATATTTTAAGTATTTTGATACGTATTTGAGTGTTTTTGTATGTTTTGGCAGTTCAGATTAGTATAAAATGATGAGTATTTAGACACTCATCAACAAGCCTTTGTTGATACGTGCTCTATAATTCTGATTATTATCTACTTATGCTTCCATTTGATATCTTTATGATGCTTCATTCAGTTGACTTATAATATTTGTTTAGTTGATCATTGATCTATTATTCATTTGACAGATGACATTCTTTTCAGCAGGAGTTTATGTTTCCTTTTACTATGCTTATTTACGTTTTGATTATCCATTTGTTTTGCTATATATCTGTTCACTGGGCTTTTAAGCTCAGCCGCATTTCTTTTCCTGCGGCAGGTTTTAGGTTGGAAGCTGGGTTTGGGTGAAGAGTACCTAGGAGCGTTAGTGGACTACCCGATGACTAGAAGCCCATTTATAGTTGGATTAGACTTGGACTTGGATTCTATTAGTTTTTGTTTAGATTTGTATTTCATCTTGTATAGGGCTTGCATTTCTTTTGTATCCTTAGAATTCCTTTTTAACTTTATGTTTATAAGTCTTCCGCTTGCGTTTGTATGTTCTGATTTGGCGCCATAATGTGACATTTAGACCCATGTCGAGTTGGGGTGTTACACAATGAGTGCACGCGCTTAGAATTCATAAATGCATAATGTTCCAGAGCAATAATCACCAAAGGATTTAAAAGTTGTCTGGTTTGGTTACCGTGTCGAAAGCTTTCTAAGAAGAGATCCAAAATCTTCCCAAGATTCATTCAAAGTTGTCAAAATGCTCCTTTAAAACTATTTCTAGATTAGCATCAATGTTGACCTACAATAACAGCACATGATCAATACAAAAGTGTGAACACATAACCTTACTTTACATAAAACAGCCAACAAATGTAGATATCAGATGGTACACACAATAATATTGAAAATGATCTTATCATTTTCAGAAAAACAGAAGATATCAGATGAATACTTATTTGATAAACATATCAATCTGCAAGTGTACCTTGCAGGCAACAATATCGAGCAAAGATAGGTATTCAAAAAGGCCAGCAGTAACTATTTGCTTTGTGGAGGTATGATCTACTGAGTTATGCTCTACCATATCGATTCCCGCATTAACTGCAGGTAATAATAGCACATTTGTAGCTTGATCCGTGAGGATAATGGAACAGATCAAGTGCTTCCCAATTTGAAATCACAATACCCTACAGAAATTTCCATTAGTTACTTTATAAAGACAGTCAATAAATAAAATGAAAATAAAGTATATTTGGGAACTCAAATAGTATTCCTCGATGGGGTTATTGCATAAAACTTTGATCCTATTTTGGTTTTGAGTAACAATCTCTATTTACACACTCATAGATCCTTAAAATTTCACAAATGAGTAATCTCGATTTACAAAATTATAGATCCTTAATATTTCAGCAGCTCTAGACTCAAGGTTGCCAGGAGAAAAAGAATTGATGAGGTGGTTGATGACATGTTGGTATTTTTACCCGTTTTAACTTTGTATATTTCGTTTATTACCTCAAGGTGCTTATAAATATCATCACAAAATCTTTTACATTTTAAGCCATTCTAAGTAAGATGTTAATAGTTATTTCATCTTAATCTTTTAAGTCTAATATACATACATAGTCACTTTATTTCCAATTGACTCGTAATTTATCCAATTGGATCCATTTAGTTTAGGGCATTGCTTAACTTAAGTGGTGTCCATTTCAAAATCTAAAGCTATTTCTTATTAAACAACTTGACCAAGTAGGTACACAAAATGAGTTATTCATGATTCTATTTATTGTGTATGGGTTGGTGTCGCCATGTTTCATTTGGTTTGGTCATTTATATGATGCAAAAATAGGAAAATCTGTTTGAGAAGAAGTTAACCTCAATTAATGCATCCTAAACAAAAAGAGGGTAAACCGTAACAAGAAGAATGTGCAACATATATCATGGTTAGATGTTTACCAGCATTGATCTCATTCATTGCTCTCTTCACATGCTCATCTGGTTCAATATCAACAATCAAAGTCTTAGATGTTTAAAATCAATATGCAGACATAGCCTATAATCAATATTACATAAAACATGTCACAGCTACATTTAAATCGTGAATCCCTGTTCCTCAACATGAATTTATATTATTTACTTGCCTTTGCTGGTTCTTCTTCAATAGACTTAGAAATTTCATTCTTTCTCAAAAGTTTCATCAAGATTGTGCTTTGGAACAAAAGCTCTTATCACTACAGATCAAGATCATGCAACATATTAACACTACGAAAACAACAAAATTCTACAAACACATAATGATTAGTAGCCGTATTAAATTGTTTGTACCATCGAAAAAGTAGGCTCGGATTTGGGACCTGGTGTTGCTGAACTTACAGAACGTGTCACTTGCTTTATCAGACAAAGCACGGTACTGAATATAAGCCACAAAATTCACAAAGGCATTGTCCAGAAGAAGAAGAAGAAAAAACATACGGAGTTCTTATATAGTCTAAATTTCGCAAATATTTTAGACAACTGATTATATAATTATCATAGCCTCAACAAGCAAAAACCAGATCTAAACATTACCTTTTATGTCACAGTTAATTAGTTAATATGATTCCTTCCTTTTATGTCATAGTTAATTAGTTAATAGGATTCCTTCTATATCTGGATAAGAAAGCTTTGAACCCCTCATGAGTGCAGGTAGAAAAGACTTCTTGACAAGAAAGCGTTGAACCCCTCTAACAGTTGCGGTTGATGTAAACAAAATATAACAGCAGATATGGCAGTTTGTTTCTAGGCCTTTCTCCCTGCACTTGTGATCCACCATCTTTAGGTTTCGATTTAACACTTTTAGGTACACGTTTTACTTGTTTTCTACTCATAGTTTCAATCATCATTTAAAAAAATGTTTTTAACACATTTTGCATCATCCTAAGTAAGGCTAATTATGAACCTTACTTAATCCTTTTCAGGAGTGACATCTCTATAAATATTTTGACCAAAAGATTTGTAGCATTTTAAGATAATATCAGCAACATAAACCGTTGTTAGATACACAAAAAGGTGTTCGGGTTTGTACCTTAGCTTCGCTATTTAAGACAAAAGAAGCCGATCTAACCATGCATTTTTCCTGCAAAACCACGGAAGGAGTTACTACATTTGTAGTTGATTTAACCTCTTTCAACTTGCAAGAAACAACAATTTTTTATTCTCTGATAGTCAAAATTTACATCGTATAACTAGTATGAAATATCACACCAACAAAAAAAGCCGCCAATAAAGATGAAACTAAACTATAACATACCTTTTGATGTTTTTACCTTTTGATTGTTGCATTCAGCTAATGATTATGAACCTGCAAAAAAAGTAATTATATTGAGGTATTAAAACCTATATTTTCCTTAATATCTTTTTCTCTTAATCCAACAACATAAGCTCCTTTTTCGTTGTATAAGTTGCCCTCTGTCCAGTTTTCTCAACATATCTTCAAAATAAAGGGGTGTTTGTTTAAGCTTTATATAACATAAGCCGTGTTTGTCTTATATAACATAAGGCACAATTTTGTGGCTTATTTTGGCAGTTATGGGCTTATATAACATTGTCAATGTTATATAAGCCCATAATTGTCAAAATAAGCCACAAAATTGTGGCTTATGCTAATAAGCCGAAACAAACACCCCTAAACTTATTGCAAATAAATATCATCTGCTTAAGAACACTAAAATAAATATACAAATCAATAACATATCATAAATAACATAATCCGGTTATTAATGAATAATACCTTATTGCAAATAACATCGTATTCATTTTAGTTATCCCAGAAATCTAAAATCAAAAAGATGACCATAGGGCAATTCGTACTATTTTCTTTCAATTTTTGCATGAAATCGGGAAAAGATAAAAAACCAAATGAAAAAGTGAAAATTAATTAATAAAATCATCAAAATCAAAATAGGAACTTATTGCAAATTACATTTCTAAACAATAATAAATCATCTTCAGAATAGATGACATCAAATAATCCTAATATTTAAGTGTTAATTTCCCACTATTATGCTCATTTATATTACTGATTATGTTTATATATTTTTTGATTCCTTTATATTTTGTGTCTAGGTTACAAGTGAGCATTGGAGCTAAAGAGACGAGGAAATTAGAAAGAACATGCAAAAGATAGACAAATCCAAGTAAGCTTGAAGAAGCTACGGCGTAACATCGTCTCTCAACTATGCCGTAGCTTGCATTTCAACTGAGAAGATTGGTATGTGTTAATTCACATACCATTTCATGGCCAAATACCGACCCAAATAGACTAAATGTGCTAACATATGCCAAAGAATTGTGTGTTTTATGTTCGTGAACGTGCAGGTAAGGATATTTCACAAAATGACGAAAAACAAGCAAAAACTCAGCAATAACAAGCATGAGAGTAGAATGAGTCAGAAAGTCAAGCTGGGAATCAAAGTTGAGCTTATCAAATCCTCAGTGATTGATTTATGTGCCAAAGTGATCCTTGTAAGAAGTTTGAACAAAGTGCGGATTTGGTCCCTTTACTTTCCAAAGTTTACACATCTAGTCCCTCATGGAAATTTATGAAGAAAAGTCAGATTCAACCTTTTAATTTCCAAATATGGCAACTTATACCCTTGGAGTTCAGTTTTTGAACAATGGCAGAAAAGATCCTTGAAGTTTCCCTAAATGCAAAATTAGTCCTTAAAATTCCATAATATAAATGCTGAAAATCCAAAAGCTTGGTCCAAATATTACTAAATCCATTTCACAAACTAATATCCAAAGCCCAAAATAATATCCAAAGCTCATTCATCCTTTACCCAAACCCAGGTCTTTACGGGTCAAAGATATACCGGGTCAAAGCAATGGTCAAATAAGTCAAACCAATTAAATATACTTACCCCGCTTCATAATTTTCCACCAAAACCAAAGTTACCCAGAGCTCATGAACCCTAGTTACTGTTCCGGTTATGAATACCACAATTAAGGGTACGGACGTCAATTCAAGATCGTTTCTAGAAGCTCAGTGATGTCACAGAGTGTCAGTAACTCAAAGAAACACATATAGGGACACATGGCGGGCTACAATTGGATGAAACGCGTCATCAAAGCTGATCAAAGGGTTGATATTAGAGATGACATGATTGGAAGCAATCCAAGGGTGCTCAGAGGATCTAAAGAAGCACAGGTCACACAGATTGCTAGCTTGGCAATCCGAGACCCTAACCTCACTCTTCTCCTATAAATAGAGGCTCATTCTAGCCATTTAGGTGTGTAGTTTTTAGGTAATGAAACTCTGTCAATTTTTCTTTTGAATGTATTTTAGTGTAGTTGATGTAATTTTACTTTAGATTTTTAATAAAAGTGCTTATTTGATTAGAACTCAGCTTATTATTCATTTCAATTCTGCTTATTCTGCTTAATATTCTCTTATCCTGCTTAATCTAGTTTCATTCAGTTTAAATACTTTACTATTATCTTTTCTTAAAGTCATTTTTAGAAAAAGGAAAAAAAATATAAAAAATCAGAAAACTATAAAAAATATAAAATGTTTCAAAATCTAGTTGTGATAGGTCTGAAATAAGCTACATCAGCTTATAAACAGTATATTCAAGCTTACTAGCTTGTTGTATACTTGTTTCTTTTTCATTCAACAAGGGTTAGTTTAAGTCAACTGAAGTCAAAGGAGGTTTGAACCTGTGTTGCTGAGGTATAATTTGGATAACCTTGGACAATTGTGGAAGGTCCTGCCTATCCTAGAGATAGGCAAGCTCAGTGAGTCCCCCTCTGTTCAAGCTGAGGGGGAGTGCTTTGGTAATAATCCGTTTTGATAAAGTTCTATAGTAGAAATTGTTGAGTTGATTGGATTTGCTTTTTTAGTAGGTTGTGTAGTTGATATTGAGCTTGATTGATTAGTACTTAGATCTGTTGGATTGAATTTGAATTTGCTTATCTTCATTTGATAAACTGTTCATGTAGATTGTTTAAGCTGTAGTTTAGTTTAGTGTAGTAGCAGTTGTGGTTTTGTTTGAGATTTCTGAGTATTAATTCATTGATAGTGTAGTTGAGATTGATAATTGACTTTTTGATCATAGTGTTTTGGATCTATATGACTGTGGTTCATTGTAGAATTGGATCTGAGGATTGTTCATTTCTAATAAATTTGTGGTAATTGATGGTTGAGTAAGTCTAAGTAGTAATTAGGAGTTGGATTGAAATTCATTGGTGGAAATTTCTGATAACTGTTTCATTGTCAGTTGCTTATCTGTCATTTTTTTAGGAGTGTTTGGATTGAACTGATGTGCTGAGATTTAGAGTGATTTAGATAGATATAATTGCATTCTTAGAACATTAGGGTTAAATATAGACTGAGAAATACTTAATACAGTAGAATAGTTCATTAAAAGTCAGAAGTAGAAGTAAAATTGCATAATCAATTAATTTTAGGTGATAATAGATAGTGATATATAGCTAATAGTTACAATTTGGTTAGAGATAGCTTATGTGAGTATAAATTTTAGCTTATACATCAAAATAGTAGGAGAATTAAGCTGTTTAAACTCAATTTGGTCAAAGCTTAGTGGTCATAAAATAGTCAAACTACTTCATCAGATTTGTGTTAATTAGTTGCTGAACTTGGTTGATTTCTGAATAGAACTCATCAGTTTTAGGTCTCATATTCACTTAAATTTGAATCTCAGTTGTTCAGTTTGTCTTTTGCCCCCATAAGTTTGCCGTTTAGAACTAATTGGAAGTGCTTTTAGCTCTTGCTTATTTGACTGATTGAGACAGGGAACTGTTTTTAATCTTAGGTCTGCAATTGTGAAACTGAGCTTGTATCTGTGCTTAGTGCTTGAATCTGAGCTTTATTTGAGTAATAATTGTGTTTGGTACCATTTCTTTGCTTCTGGAACTGATTGAGCTTATTCTGCTAGCTCAGTTAGCTTATTGCCTATTTATTTTGAGCTTATTGCATATTATCCTTCATTCTGTGGATTTATTTGCTATAATTTGATCATTTTTTGAATTACTGAGCTTGTTTCATCATCATAAGTCTGTTTTTAAGATTTCAAAAGGTTTTGTTCACAAGTGCTTAATAATAAGCACTTGTGAATAAGCAGTTTGGCCTAATAAGCACTCAATCAGCTTATTTTCATTCTTAAATTTTTTCTCAAGTTCTTTTTATTATTTTTGATTTTCTGGAATTTTTCCAGATTTTTCTAAGCAGTTTTAGTATTTTTCTTAATTTCTTTTTCATTTTAATCATTTTTAAATAGTTTTTAATTAGCAAAAATCCATAAAAATTCAGAAAAAACTGTGAAAAATACAAAAATATTTTTAGAAATTCTTTTATAATATTTTAGAATTTTCAGAATTAAATTTTATTTTTTCCACCTTATTTTTCTATTTTCTTACATTTTAATTCATTTAAAATTACAAAAATCAAAATAAATTCATAGAAATTAAAAGAAAAGTCAAAAAAATATTTTTCTTTCTTAGAAAATTCTTTTTATTAGTTTAAGATTTTTAGAAAATAATTTCACGTTTGTAGGATCATTTTTTAAGAAAAGTTACGTTTTAATAAACGCGTTCGCATTTCCGTTTTTACGTTTTAGACCTTTGTGCATTAATAGCTTATACTCTTTGCATAATTCATTTTTGTTTGTGTATACTTGAATTACTTGATTGCTATTTTCTCTCTTACACTTCTCAACTCACGATTTTCACGAATCAATATTCTTGATTCCATTCACCTTCACTCGGATACGACTCGGTTGATCCGTATTTCACGCGGATCATTTCGATATAATACTACTATACTATAATAAGATTGATTTTCACACAATCAATTTTTGGCGCCGCTGCCGGGGAAGGTCGAAGTGAGTTTTTGAATATCGTTTTGAAAAATCGTGTTTTGTTAAGCCTTCCTCTATTTTGTATATATTTCTATAAAAGTAGAAAAATTGAAAAATTCAAAACACTTTTCCTAAAGTGTTTACAAAAATACTAAAAAAATAATAAAGTTACAGCCTCGACTCTGCTGTGGAAGGGAGGGCGTTGTAAACCAAAAAAGTCTCACAATATAACAAAAACGTGAAATTACTTGTTTATCAGATTACTTCAATTTCTACGACCGATTAAGCGGGAAATACGGAAGCTAAGACATTAAATTGCTAGCTGAAGAGAGATCCATTCTTCTCTCCCGTTCTGTCGCGAGTGGTTTTTGAAGGAAACGGTTTCAATTAACGTTACGTTTTATAAAAAGAAAAATAAAAGAAATAAAAAGTTTTTGGGATAAAAAAAAATAAAAACAAAAAGATTTTTCTTTTCTTTTTCTTTTTGATTTTGCTTTTGGTGTATGCACACCCGCTCTTCTTTTGAGAGTCTTATATCACCTTTGTCAAATCCCGAAAGGGTAATACGACACACACACCGTGTCCATTTCCCTAACGTTGTGGAAATGGATCCAAATAATCAACACCCTCCGGTGGGTGGAGATGATCACCAACACGTGCCGGCTCCCGATCTCCGAACGATGGAGGAGCTGTGCCAACCCACGATGCATGGTAGAGGTGGCCCGATTTCCCCTCTAAATATTGAGGCTACGGATTTTGGACTTAAGCACCACATGATACAAGAAGTCCAAAATTCGTGCCAATTTCACGGATTACCGGTTGATGATGCAAATAAGCATCTCGACAAATTTTTGACCGTCACCCAAAGCATGAAACAACATGGGGTCTCCGATGACGCCCTCCGTCTTTCTCTCTTCCCCTATTCTCTAACGCATCATGCCACTGCTTGGTTTGATCGCCTTCCCAAGAACTCGATTCATACCTTCGAAGAAATGGTATCGAAGTTCTTTGCAAAGTATTTTCCACCATCGATGGTGACGAAGCTACGAAACGATATTAGTAACTTCCGGCAACTTCCCGATGAGTCTTTATTCGAGGCTTGGGAACGTTATAAGCTTGCTATTGATCGGTGTCCAAATCATAATATGCTTCTCGTTACGATAATTGATACGTTTTATAATGGTTTGACTTTACGACATCCTGACATGATCAATGCAGCAGCTGGAGGTACTTTTATGAAACGTCGTCCTGAAGATTGTTATGAACTTATTGAGAATATGACGGCTCATTGCAATTATTGGGATTCCTCAGCAGAGAGGAATGAGCCCACGAGATTAACCGCGACTCATAATTCTTCGTCTAATCCCGAGCTTGCTTCAATTACTAAGAAGCTCGATGATATGTCGACGGCTATGCTACGAATGCATCAAATGTATCAAACGAATCAGGATCAAACGAAAAACCATCAAGTCAATGTGGTTAGTCATGGTTGTGAGACTTGTGGTGGTCCACATTTGTATTATGAATGTCTGGCCACCGGTGCCTTTTCTCGAGAGAACGTGTATGCTGCAAACACGGGTAACAACGGTTACCCACAACCTCAAGGAGACCGTAATCTCCTCAGCTACCGTTCTACTCATTATCTTGGACCACCCGTTCTCGAACAACCAAACCAAGTTAATCAAGTCAACTAGAATCATAATGTTGTGAATCGTAATAATCAAGGAAATCAAAATCAGAGTCGAGCTAATAACGGTTTTCAAAATCATAATCAAGGGTTTAATCAAAACCGGGGTTTTCAAGGTAATTACAATCAAGGCCCGCCTCAAGGGAATTTTCAAAACCAACAAAAGTATGGAAACCCTGGAAATTTTCAGAACACTAATCATGGAAATCAGAATAATGGTAATTTCCAAAACCGTGGGCAGAATTTCAACAATAATCAAAATCAAGGTGTTATTCAAAATCCGTCGCCCACGGATGATTTGATTAAGCAATTGCTTCAAAACCAACAATCTTTTATGGTAAAATATGAAGAATCAACTCGGTTGTTTGCTAATCAAATCAGTGATATTAACAAACGTTTAAATGATCGACCCTCGGGTTCAGGTACTACTTCTTTGCCATGCAACACGATCGCAAACCCGAGGGGCGAAGTTAAGGCGATCACGACTCACAGCGGTGCTAAATATGATGGACCCGCAACTCCTATTACCTCCTCTTTTTCATCTCCGCCTAAGGTAGTGGACTGTGAGACCGAGGCAACAAAGGACCCGGTTCCTCCTATTAATAATGGAGGTTCCGAAAATGTCCAACCTCCGGTTGTCCAAGCGTCAAAAGATAAAGAAAAAGTCGTTCCTGAAAACAATGTGAAATACAAGTCTAAATTGCCATATCCATCACGATTTAATGATGAAGAGCTCCGTGCAAAGTCTAAAAAACAAATGGAAAAATTTCTGGATATTTTTCAAAAATTACACTTTGATATAAGTTTTATGGATGCTCACGTGTACATGCCAAAATTTGCTTCGACGTTCAAAAACCTCATAAGTAATAAAGAGAAATTGCTTGAATTAGCCGAAACGCCGATAAATGCTCAATGTTCCGCGATTCTTCTCAAGAAGCTTCCCGAAAAGCTTGGTGATTCAGGAAAATTTCTCATTCCTTGTTCATTAAAAGATCAAGAAGTTTGTAACGCCCTGGCCGATTCAGGTGCAAGTATTAACCTCATGCCATTATCGATCTATGAACAACTTGGAATGGGGGATCTTAAACCGATGAGAATAACTTTAAAGCTTGCTAATCGATCGATAGCTCATCCAGTTGGAATTGCTGAAGATGTTTTTGTTCGTGTGAATTCATGTACTTTTCCGGCAGATTTTGTTGTTGTTAATTTCGAGGCTGATCCGAGAGTTCCTCTTATACTAGGGCGACCGTTTTTACGAACCACAAAAGCCCTAGTAGATCATTTTGAGGATACTCTAACTTTACGAATTGATGATGACATAATGCTTTTTAAAGCCGATGCTTCGAAATCAAAGAAGTATTCTGTCAAAAGCATTGATGTTTGTGATTATTCCTTTGATGATTTTGTGAAAACTTTCGTTTTCGACTCTTCCCCATCATTTCCTCTGACTAAGGAATATGATTCTTTGTGGGAAGAGGTTGATGAATTTCTTGCTATTAAAACGATTCCGATTTCTGAGATTGATGAACTTTACTTTGATTTGGAGGGAGATATTATTTTTCTTGACAATTTGTTGAACGATGAACCATCAATTCCTCTAGATAAAGTTAAGAAAAAGATTGAGCTTATAATTGATGATCCTATTGAGCCCGAGCTCGAGGAATTTTTACTCGACTTTGAGAGTTTTTCCTTTGATACGACTGAGGAGATGAGTGGCAATCCCACTTATCGTCCTAATTTTTCTTATACGACTTATGAAGCTTTTCATTTTGATATCGATCACTCGGAAGAGACGAGTCGTGGCAGTACCACTTCTCATGCTTTTATCTCTCTTCCGGAGTATGAGTCGTTTTGTTTTGATAAAATTGAATGTGAATTTGAGAAGATTTCTAATCCAGAATATGAAAGTTTCAGTTTTAATCTTGACATTGATCATGATCCGGGTGGTGTTATGAGAGTTTTAATGAAAATTTTATCCCACCCCTTCCACTCGGGAATGTTTTTCAAATGAGCTTGAATGATAAAATTCATAATTCCACAAGTATGAAGTTTTCTTTTGATGATGATGAGTTTTACATGATGGTTATCATGACCTTCTTGCCATTTGTAACATTTGGTGTGATTTCTCTTATCCTTCATTCCGTAAGGAGTGAGGATGTTGTTTTTGACCCTGGTATCGTTTCTAATAGTTTTCACTATTAGAATACCATCGGTTATCTCTTCGGGGTGGAACTTTCAACTAATTCATATGTTTATCCAAATATTTTGACTGAAAGCCCGAGTGAGATTATTTTTCCACGGATTTTTCCCCAAGGACGAATTAATTCGGGGATCGAGTCAAGGTCATGTGACTCGGTGAACAAAAACAAGCGCTTCATGGGTGGCAACCCATGCTTATCCAATTTCATCTTCTTATTTTCTAACAAATAACGTGAGGAGGGGGTTCCTCTTCTACTCTTGTGTTTCGTGGTTGTTTGTGATGTTTGTTTAGGATTGTCTGCGATTTATGATGACTCTCGTGCTCGTTATCTTCTCTCCGCTCGAGTTTCATTCATCGGTGCTATTGGAAATCCTATATCCGTAAATCTTATCGACTAACGTTTTCTTTGGCATAATTAATAAACGGACTAGAATTTTGTTAGGATTGCCTTAACCCATAAAAACATTGAGGACAATGTTTCATTCTAGTCTGGGGGAGGGTGAATCTTCGATTCGATTTGACCTTGTATTTTTCACAATGTCGTGTACTCTCGCAACTCCGTTTTGCCACAAAAATAAAAAGTTGAAAAGTTTTGAAAAATCAATGAAAAAGAACAAAAAAAAAAAAAAAAAAAAAGAAAAAAAAAACAGAAAAAAAAGAGAAAAAGTTGAAAAAAATATAATAAAGTATGAATAAGTGTTTTGACACCTTGTTGACTTTCTTGCTGGAGAGAGTAGGAATAAATATTTTGACTTGACCGGGCGTGTTGAGCCCTAGCTTGTTCCCTTAACCAATGATAATCATATAAGCTTGTGCTTGTCTTGTACACAAGGAGCTATAAAATGCGAATTCTTTCTTAAGAATCTGCAAGTTCCCGTACTTGACTTTATACATGCGCAGCTTAAAAGCTTTCGCTAGTCTTTTACATAAGGAGCTAGAAAACGCGAATTCTTCTTCTAGAATTTGCAAGTTTCCGTAACTGACTTTATATATGCGTGGCTGATTATCGGCTAAGTATTCGCTGGTTTCATTATTTGGAATCTTAAATTGCGAAGAGCGAGAAATGATAGAGTTTATTTAGAAGTTAAATGCTAAACGTGGAGTAGTGGTTCTCTTTAGAGCTCATGAGAGGTACTTGTAGCTTTTTACTCCCATCAGATACGTCACCCATATATAATAGATGTTCTAGGTTAATTAGTGGTATTTCGATTTAAATAATATTTAGTTCTTTATTTTCTTAAGAGAATTTTTGCTTTAGAAGTTGGGTACATATCAAGGAACTTCAAAAATAAGAGCAAAAAGTGAAAAAAAATCAAAAGTTGATTATCTATGTGGTTTTGGAGCTACCCGATAAGCTTCCATTGTTGTTACGAGAAAAGTCAAGAAAGAAAAAAAAGTGAAAAGTATGAAAAGTATGAGAAAAGTGAAAAAAGTGAGAAATGAAAAAAGTGAAAGTTATGTTGAATAAGAGTTTGAATGTAAATAAGTTGTTGGCGCGTGAGGTGCATGTGTATAATTCTGAATTGGACACATGAGGTGCACGTGTAGTACTCTGCAACTTATATTTATGATATTGTATCTACCAAAATTCCTTGATGTGGACCGAATTTCTATTGCAGTGGTTCTTAAGAGAAAATGGATAACTACTTATCGTTTAAACTTAGGTGTCACTATCTGACTAAAAATTATTGAAACGAGAAAATATGAAGCAATTCATTTCTCAACAAAAATAAAATATTGAGATACAAAAACTTAGGACATGGGAGTAAGGAGTTTCCACAAGTAACTTTTATGAGTAGTGTTAGCATCTAATTTGTAGATAAGCTGTGATCTCGTTTTTACGCTTAGTTTAGGGACTCGTGAAAAATCAAGGATTACGATTTTTATCCGTATGGTCACTTCTTAAATAGAAGTGTTTCTACTCGTTGACCCTAAAAATTATTGCAAAATAATGAAAGTTTAATAAACCGTCACAAGTATGAAGTATGAAAAGTACAAAAATAGAAGTGAAAGAGGAATAAAGGAAATTTTTTGGAAAACGGAGCGTTTTCAGGAATAAATGATTTTATTACTTCTTTCGAACCTCCTTGCTACTTTACAAAGTTAGTAGGAAGAGTTTTGAAATTATTTATCCCAAAAGCGTGAATTGATCACATTGCGTGAGGACACGACAATACCTTAGTCTGGGGGATTTTGGTATGTGTTAATTCACATACCATTTCATGGCCAAATACCGACCCAAATAGACTAAATGTGCTAACATATGCCAAAGAATTGTGTGTTTTATGTTTGTGAACGTGCAGGTAAGGATATTTCACAAAATGACAAAAAACAAGCAAAAACTCAGCAATAACGAGCATGAGAGTAGAATGAGTCAGAAAGTCAAGCTGGGAATCAAAGTTGAGCTTATCAAATCCTCAGTGATTGATTTATGTGCCAAAGTGATCTTTGTGAGAAGTTTGAAGAAAGTGCAGATTTGGTCCCTTTACTTTCCAAAGTTTACACATCTAGTCCCTAATGAAAATTTAAGAAGAAAAGTCAGATTCAACCTTTTAATTTCCAAATATGGCCACTTATACCCTTGGAGTTCAGTTTTTGAACAATGGCAGAAAAGATCCTTGAAGTTTCCCTAAATGCAAAATTGGTCCTTAAAATTCCATAATATAAATGCTGAAAATCCAAAAGCTTTGTCCAAATATTACTAAATCCATTTCACAAACTAATATCCAAAGCCCAAAATAATATCCAAAGCCCATTCATCCCTTACCCAAGCCCAGGTCTTTACGGGTCAAAGATATACCGGGTGAAAGCAATGGTCAAATAAGTCAAACCAATTAAATATACTTACCCCGCTTCATAATTTTCCCCCAAAATCAAAGTTACCCAGAGCTCATGAACCTAGTTACTGTTCCGGTTATGAATTACCACAATTAAGGGTACGGACGTCAATTCAAGATCATTTCTAGAAGCTCAGTGATGTCAGAGAGTGTCAGTAACTCGAAGAAACACATATAGGGACACATGGCGGGCTACAATTGGATGAAACGCGTCATCAAAGCTGATCAAAGGGTTGATATTAGAGATGACATGATTGGAAGCAATCCAAGGGTGCTCAGAGGATTTAAAGAAGCACAGGTCACAGGGATTGCTAGCTTGGCAATCCGAGACCCTAACCTCACTCTTCTCCTATAAATAGAGGCTCATTCTAGCCATTTAGGTGTGTAGTTTTTAGGTAATGAAACTCTGTCAAATTTTCTTTTGAATGTATTTTAGTGTAGTTGATGTAATTTTACTTTAGATTTTTAATAAAAGTGCTTATTTGATTAGAACTCAGCTTATTATTCATTTCAATTCTGCTTATTCTGCTTAATATTCTCTTATCCTGCTTAATCTAGTTTCATTCAGTTTAAATACTTTACTATTATCTGTTGAGTTGATTGGATTTGCTTTTTCAGTAGGTTGTGTAGTTGATATTGAGCTTGATTGATTAGTACTTAGATCTGTTGGATTGAATTTGAATTTGCTTATTTTCACTTGATAAACTGTTCTTGTAGATAGTTTAAGCTGTAGTTTAGTTTAGTGTAGTAGCAGTTGTGGTTTTGATTGAGATTTCTGAGTATTAATTCATTGATAGTGTAGTTGAGATTGATAATTGACTTTTTGATCATAGTGTTTTGGATCTATATGACTGTGGTTCATTGTAGAATTGGATCTGAGGATTGTTCATCTCTAATAAATTTGTGGTAATTGATGGTTGAGTAAGTCTAAGTAGTGATTAGGAGTTGGATTGAAATTCATTGGTGGAAATTTCTGATAACTGTTTCATTGTCAGTTGCTTATCTGTCATTTTTTTAGGGGTGTTTGGATTGAACTGATGTGCTGAGATTTAGAGTGATTTAGATAGATATAATTGCATTCTTAGAACATTAGGGTTAAATATAGACTGAGAAATACTTAATACTGTAGAATAGTTCATTAAAAGTCAGAAGTAGAAGTAAAATTGCATAATCAATTAATTTTAGGTGATAATAGATAGTGAGATATAGCTAATAATTACAATTTGGTTAGAGATAGCTTATGTGAGTATAAGTTTTAGCTTATACATCAAAATAGTAGGAGAATTAAGCTGTTTAAACTCAATTTGGTCAATGCTTAGTGGTCATAAAATAGTCAAACTACTTCATCAGAATTGTGTTAATTAGTTGCTGAACTTGGTTGATTTTTTAATAGAACTCATCAGTTTTTGGTCTCATATTCACTTAAATTTGAATCTCAGTTGTTCAGTTTGTCTTTTGCCCCCATAAGTTTGCCATTTAGAACTAATTGGAAGTGCTTTTAGCTCTTGCTTATTTGACTAATTGAGACAGGGAACTGTTTTTAATCTTAGGTCTGCAATTGTGAAACTGAGTTTGTATCTGTGTTTAGTGCTTGAATCTGAGCTTTATTTGAGTAATAATTGTGTTTGGTACCGTTTCTTTGCTTCTGGAACTGATTGAGCTTATTCAGCTAGCTCAGTTAGCTTATTGCCTCTTTATTTTGAGCTTATTGCATATTATCTTTCATTCTGTGGATTTATGTGCTATAATTTGATCATCTTTTGCATTACTGAGCTTGTTTCATCATCATAAGTCTGTTTTTAAGATTTCAAAAGGTTTTGTTCACAAGTGCTTAATAATAAGCACTTGTGAATAAGCAATTTGGCCTAATAAGCACTTAATCAACTTATTTTCATTCTTAATTTTTTTCTCAAGTTCTTTTTATTACTTTTGATTTTCTGGAATTTTTCCGGATTTTTCTAAGCAGTTTTAGTATTTTTCTTAATTTCTTTTTGATTTTATTCATTTTTAAATAGTTTTTAATTAGCAAAAATCCATAAAAATTCAGAAAAAACTGTGAAAAATACAAAAATATTTTTAGAAAATTTTTAAAATATTTTAGAATTTTCATAATTAAATTTTCATTTTTCCACCTTATTTTTCTATTTTCTTACATTTTTAATTCATTTAAAATTACAAAAATCAAAATAAATTCATAGAAATTAAAAGAAAAGTCAAAAAAATAATTTTCTTTCTTAGAAAATTCTTTTTATTAGTTAAAGATTTTTAGAAAATAATTTCACGTTTGTAGGATCATTTTTTAATAAAAGTTACGTTTTAATAAACGCGTTCGCATTTCCGTTTTTACGTTTTAGACCTTTGTAAATTAATAGCTTGTACTCTTTGCATAATTCATTTTTGTTTCTGAATACTTGAATTACTTGATTGCTATTTTCTCTCTTACACTTCTCAACTCATGATTTTCACGAATCAATATTCTTGATTCCATTCACCTTCACTCGGATACGACTCGGGTGATCCGTATTTCACGCGGATCATTTCGATATAATACTACTATACTATAATAAGACTGATTTTCACACAATCAAAGACCAATTCAACGATGATCAAGGGTTTACGGCGTAACCAATTGCATGGTTTACGCTGTAACAAACACAAGTCTTATGAATCCTCAGATCTGAAGACTACGCCGTAACACAACTCTGGATATACGGCGTAGCAACATGTACGAGAGTAGTACTAGCTCAAGAATTAACTTACGGCGTAACACATCATTTGCATTACGATGTAATGAAGACTATGAGAGTAATCTGAGATCCGAGAAATTATCTACGGCGTAATGCAGATGGAGATTACGACATAGACAGAACCCTAATATCATTGTTACGACGTAACATTTCATCAATTACGCCATAACCTTCAGATCTGGATAGGATTACACTAGTTATGGCGTAACACATTTCTTATTTACGTCGTAACTCTCGACGGGCCTATAAATACAACCCTAATTTCTACATTTTGATATACAACTTTCTCACACACAAAGTTAGAGATCGTTGGGAGCTTTTAGGAGGCCCTTCTACAGCAACATACGGAGCCTTTCCAAGGGAGAAATCACACCACAATCACCATAAGTTTTAGCATTTCATTATTTCATTCACATTTGGAATTCATGGCTTTTGTAAACATTACTTCGAGTGTTGAATTTAATATGATCGGCTAAGCACCTTTGGTGCTAGCCTAATTATGATTCCTATATTGTTTAAATCATGTTTCCGTACTTTTCTTAAATGCTTTTACATGTGTCCATGCTTAGTTTATCTTGAGAACCTCTAGTTTCGGTAGTTTTGAGATGTGGTAGTATTTGTTACGCTAGCTTAAATTGGAATAAGCCCCTAGTTTAGTTAGTAGGCTAGAAGAATTGACCATAGGACACTAGCCTGATGGATTGCGAGGAAATGGGAGGGATGACAACTGACCATACTTCCTTGTGTACGAATTGACCATAGGATCACCTACCTATGTTTGATGAACTTAAGAAGTTAGAGAAATGACCTATGATCGTGACAACGGGCCATTAAAGATAAGTCTGTGGAAAACTAGAAGGGGGGGTTGAATAGTTTTACGTCCTTTTTAAATTTATTACAAAAATATTTTGTAGCTTATTAAAAACATTCGATTCGATCTCAAGTGAATTCAAGTGACAACCAATATAAGCAATTCTAATCTAATAATGAAAGTATTGAAATGTAATAAAGAAAAGATAGAGTTAGAAAGAGCAAACCACAACACGCGAATTTATAGTGGTTCGGCTACAAGGACACCTTCCTTGCCCTACTCCACTCCCCGAGTACCACACTCGAGAGTTTTCTTCACTATGTCAACAAACTCCTTATGGTGGAGAAACCTTACACACCTTGGCTTACACGAGTTAACGACACTAAGCTAAATGTCGAGTTCTAATCGTAGCTAGAACCAATCTCACAACTTCTTCACAACTTCACACCTTCTTCACAACTTCACAACTTCTTCAAGACTTCACACTTTCTTCTAAGCACAACTAGATCACAACTACTAAACTACTTTACAACACACCTAGTTTCTACAAACAACAAATTCACACAACACTTTTACAAAGATCTAACACTACTACAATATGAAACCAGCTAATCACAACACTACTACAATTAGATGGATGTAGATGAGTGTTCTTCTTCTTGCACTTGAATGGATGAAGCTTTGGATCACTTGGAAACAAAGACTTATGAATTATATGATCAAAGGATTTTTAGATCTAGAAATGGAGGTTGGATCAGAAAGTTTATAGTGCAAAAAGGTGAGAAAAATATGTGAAATGATCCAATATTTATAGGGCCAGAAAATACTGTTCTGGAGCGTGCCGGTCCCCTTAATTAGAGGGCGGTCCCCTTAATGATTAAGGGGGCCGCCTAGTAAAATTAAAGGGGCCGCCCTCCTGAACGTTGGAAAAGTTTTTCTGTATAAAATTTGCCCTTTTTGGTTGGAAATTTGAAATCATATCTTTGTAGTTTAATATAGCATTACCAAAAATGATTTACAAATATATATAAAATGTTTATATCATTTTATAATATGTTATGTCTTAAGACAAAATTTCCTTTGATCATGTAATGCATAAGATACTTAGTTTATGCATACCTTAAGTGATATTAGATGTAGAGGTAAATATTTGTTCCCAAATACTTGTTTACGTCTTAATCTTGACTTAATTTGATTTGAGTTTTGTGATTATCAAAACATAGGTTTATTGAGAGATATTAATAATATTTTTAAACATTATTTATATCAACAATCTCTCCCTTTTTGATGATTACAAAACTTAAACTCATTAACTCAAAAATTAATTTTTAAACAAGTATTTTAGTGAGTTTATATTTACTTCTCCCCCTTTTTGTAGAATCAAAAAGGTTATGCCGACAATTTTCAAACGTGAAAAATTGACGAGAAGTTATCTCCCCCTTGATGTGTACTCCCCCTCGTTTGGGGGCACCAAGAGAACGAGCTATAGAATGCTTTGCAACACAAAAATATTAGAAGCATAAGTATATTCATGCAAACATATATTAGGTGCCAAAAAAAAAATAAGCATGGTTTAAAGAAAGCATTCATATACAAGAAATGGTTGTGTTAAGACACAACATACAAGTAGCAATAAGGATTACAAGTAGAAAAGCGAGTACACAAATAAACAACTAGGAGAATACATCATCATGCAAAGAGTACATGGTCTTCATAGAGCTTGCAAGCAAAAGGGTGGTAGAGGCTTTATTTATTAAGCATATCAAATACTTAATTTGGAGAGCATGATGGTGATGGTGGAGGAATGGGTGAGAATTGTGGTGGAGGAATGATTGGAGAGGATGGTGGAGTTGGTGGTGGTGGTGGGTTCGTAAGCAAATGTTCAATATATGAAAACATATATTGAATTTCATCTCTAAGGCCAAAGATGACGGTGCGGTTGTGGATACAACAAAGACAAGTATCCCCATGGGATTCAAGTAGCCTCCAAGGCACGGGATTGGCAATGAATGGTGGTGTAATTTGTGGAGATGAAAGATGAGAATCAAGAGGTGTTATTGGTGAAAGTGATATGGTAAGATGGGTGGAGATAGGTTCTTGTGTAGGAAGTGGTGATGATGCTTGTGGTGACAAGTGTGAGTTGATGTAGTCATTGATTGATGAGGTTGAGGGTATGGAGGATAAGGAAGTTCCATGAGTGGAAGGTGTTTTAGATGGTGCATTGGGTGCACTTGGGGATGAGCATTTGGGTGGAGGTGATGGGGTTTTGTTGTCTTCATTTGTTAAGTCAATGAAGAGTTGTTTTGGAGGGATGACCACAAGTTTTTGTTTCTTGGAGACTTTGGAGTGTGAGGTGCTTGGTGGAGTCATGATGATTTAGATGATGAATGATGAGATGAAGGATGATGATTATAGAGGGAATTTATAGTATGGAAATGGTTGTTTTAGGTATGTATTTGAAATGGTTGAATAAGATGCTAAAATCAGTTGGGTTAAAATGGGAAATGGTAGCTGATACTAGATTAAGGGTTCACAAGATGCAAAAGAAAACAGTGAACCCAGTTCCAGATGGCCGGTCCCCTTAATTGTGTGCCGGCCCCCTTAATAATTAAGGGGACCGCCTAGGGAATTAAGGGGGCCTGATGAGGCAAAAAATGATCCGTTTTTAGGGGGTCATTTAAGCCCGAATTCGAATTTGTTTGATCAAATATTGCCCTAAATCGTTCCTTTTGTGATTTTAGGCACTTTGGGAGTGAAATCTGGAAAAGGAAGCGATTCGGACGTTTTTGTAGCATAAAAGTGAAGAAAACGCCAAAGTCTTAATTTTCCTTGCCGGGAACAGTAGGTGACGGCGTCAAGAAGGAATTCCTGACGGCGTCAAGAGTAATTTCCATGACGACCTAGTACAGATTTGACGGCGTCACGAAGTAGGGCGTCAAGAGTAAAAGTCATGACGGCCTGGAAATGCATAACACATGACGGCATCAAAAGAAGATCAAGATAGTCCGAGAATTATTTTGGCGGCGAGGTGACGGCGTCACAAGATTGGTCTTGACGCCGTCAGACCTTATTTCCTATATATAGTTTTCTAATTTTCACATTAAAAAGAGAGAAGTTTTGGAGAAACCCTAAGTACGAACTTGGTGCGAATTTTACAGGTTTTTCAAGGGTTCTAAGCCCTTGATACCTTTCATGTGTAATTGAGATAAGTATTCTTTTAATTCAATCAATATGTCTATGTGTTGGTTGTCTATGTCTTGTTCTTGTCTTAATTCCATCATGCTAGGCTAGATCTCTCTTGTGTTTGCTTGGATCTAATGAAACCTAGATGTTAATTATGTGTTGATTACTTGTTTATAATTGTATTAGATGGGTGAATTCGATGTTAGGCTTAAGAAAACTGGCAGACTTCCAAATGGTAACATGCTTGAACGTCTTAGGAAACATGAACTGATGTGCACTAGGTTTTGTTGGTTGTATTTTATGCATGAGCCACTGTTTAAAATCCCTATAGTTGTGCTGGGCATGGTATAGGAGGAGATAAGAGCTCATAGGATTGGGGAGTTAAGTGCGCCACCCCATGAATGGTATTAAGGAATACAATCCGTCATCCATGCAACTATAACAAGTAATTAACGTGTAAAAAATATCTAGGGAGTAGTGAAATCTAAGTAAACACATTTTCTCCACTTATTGCTCACAACCTTAGTTAATTTAGTTTATTTTCATTTTCAGTATTTTATTTTGATTGCATCTTTAGTATTGGGTTAGTTGACTAGAAACTAATTCCGCCCAAATCCTTCAAACCCGAGATTTTTAATTCCTTTCTAAAAAATATAAAAATACAAAAAGAATCATCCTTCACCTTTAGAACTAGTATTTAGGTTTTCTAATCCTAGCGACACTATTCCTAGCTGAACGATCAATCCCCCGGTACTTGTCACTATACTATACTACAACGATCAGGTACACTGCCTGGTGGGGGTTGTAAGTTCTCGGGATCCCTTGAGAGGTAAAACATGGTGCGACTCCCACGCACATCAAGTTTTTGGCGCCGCAGCCCGGGGAATAGTTATTGTCTAGGTTAGAATATCTTTTTATTAGGTCTACTTGCTAGATTCCTTTCTAGTAAGATTTTATTTTTATTTTTTTGGTTTTCTTTAGTCTATCTTATTTCTTTGTGTTTTTGTTCGTAACTCTTCACCACCTAACATCATGGACGATGGGAACATTCTTGAACCCGTCATCCCACCACAACAAAACCCACCACTAGAACCCCTTAGGCCCCGAACCTTAGGAGAGTATTCCCGACCTAGCCACCAAGGCTACCGAAACACCATTGAGCTCACCGGAGCCAATGTGACTCCCTTGCGATCCGACACCATCCGGTTGGTGCAAACTTGGTGCGAATTTTACAGGTTTTTCAAGGGTTCTAAGCCCTTGATACCTTTCATGTGTAATTGAGATAAATATTCTTTTAATTCAATCAATATATCTATGTGTTGGTTGTCTATATCTTGTTCTTGTCTTAATTCCATCATGCTAGGCTAGATCTATCTTGTGTTTGCTTGGATCTAATGAAACCTAGAAGTTAATTATGTGTTGATTACTTGTTTATAATTGTATTGGATGGGTGAATTCGATGTTAGGCTTAAGAAAACTGGCAGACTTCCAAATGGTAACATGCTTGAACGTCTTAGGAAACATGAACTGATGTGCACTAGGTTTTATTGGTTGTATTTAATGCATGAGCCACTGTTTATAATCCCTATGGTTGTGCTGGGCATGGTATAGGAGGAGATAAGAGCTCATAGGATTGGGGAGTTAAGTGCGCCACCCCATGAATGGTATTAAGGAATAGAATATGTCATCCATGCAACTATAACAAGTAATTAACGTGTAAAAAATATCTAGGGAGTAGTGAAATCTAAGTAAACACATTTTCTCCACTTATTGCTCACAACCTTAGTTAATTTAGTTTATTTTCATTTTCAGTATTTTATTTTGATTGCATCTTTAGTATTGGGTTAGTTGACTAGCAACTAATTCCGCCCAAATCCTTCAAACCCGAGATTTTTAATTGCTTTCTAAAAAATATAAAAATACAAAAAGAATCATCCCTCACCTTTAGAACTAGTATTTAGGTTTTCTAATCCTAGTGACACTATTCCTAGCTGAACGATCAATCCCCCGGTACTTGTCACTATACTATACTACAACGATCAGGTACACTGCCTGGTGGGGGTTGTAAGCTTCTCGAGATCCCTTGAGAGGTAAAACCTGGTGCGACTCCCACGCACATCAGGGCCGCCCATCTGGTGTTTTCCCAGACGACCAGAAACCCAAAATTTGCAGAATTTGGTGATTTTTCAAGTATGTTTTTCCAGCAAGCTCTATTAGAAGTATATACTCTAGGAATGATGATATATAAACATATATATATATATATATATATATATATATATATATATATATATATATATATATATATATATATATATATATATATATATATATATATAACCAAATTTTGCATGCAAATTAACATATTATAATCCACATTGAAAAGAAACATAGCATAACATTAAGATAGTAGCATGATAACAATTTAAAGTCTAAACATCATCCAAGAGATAAGCAAGAAATAACACAAGTATTTCTGAATAAATCGGACAAATAGCAAAGCATACAAATGTCTAATAGGAACAAATAATAACAAGTAGCAATACATCAATATCTTCTACTTCTTCTTCTTTCCTAGCATCTTCCTAAACATCTTCCCAACGGATTTGAATCCTCCTCGAAGCTCTTCATGCATTTGTTGTTGACAGTTGATGATGGACGTTTGACGAGTGAAGAGAAGCTCATCGGTACGTTCATGCGGAAGAGGAACTTGATACTCGGTATCATCAATATCGGAAAGATTTTCAACAAAGGTCGTGGGGGATGGAGTACTAACACGTGAGGTGTTTTCTTCCTCATCATCATCGTCCTCACGATGAGATGTGGAACTACGAGGCCTAGAATACAAAGGAGCACGAGATTTTCCTTTGTCACTTTGAGAACGATGAGTATGAACACGAGTAAGTTGGTTCAAAGTAGGAAGGATATGAACGTAGTAATCTCTTTGAAGATGTGGGTAATGTTCCATCACATAATGATAAAGTCGTGTGAGGAACATACCATAAGGAAGATTTGCATTTGGGGTATTTTTGGCGGACATGATTCGATGAATAAAGAGATAAGCCAAGTTGTATTGCTTTTCAGCAACTACACAATACAACATGTGGGCAATGCTCGCCGTGATATGATCACGGTGACCACCCGTACCAAACGCATTCTCGCGAATGAGTTCTTCTCACTTTTTCAAATCTTGGCTTAACTCTTTGAGGAGGATTTGATTTTCATGAATATCGACATTCTTCGACTTGATTACTCGACTAGTCGTACGACGTTCTAGTTCAAGCATTCGATGAATGTCTTCAGGACTAGGAATCTCAGAATAGTAGGGGCCATCCTGAGGACGATTTCTTTCAAGAGAGGAAAGATCCCATTCATTTGAGAAAACGGCTTGGCCGTTGAATGGGATTCGAAGAATTTGTCCGAATTGAGCAAGAGTAAGATTGATGAATTGATTTTGAATCATGAAGGAAATGTGGATATGATCATAGGGATCGGTTTGCACAGTCACTTGGCTATAGAAGTCGAGGATAAAACGAGGAATGATTGGTTCGTTGATTTGGAAAAGACATTCAAAACGAATATTGGAGAACATTCGTTCTGTTTGATCATTTTCATAGAAAGATAGATCGACAATTCTTCCTTCGTGAATGTTTCTATTTTCAATAGGACGATAGAAACATGCAACTGAAGGAGACATGCCGGGAGTAGAAGAGACATTTGGAATGTATTGTTTTGTTTTGGAGATATCACCAACCGTGGTCTTAGGCATTTTCACCTAAACAATATAAAAACAAAAATAAAATTAATATAAAAACAACTATCATGCATATGTTATATATATATATATATATATATATATATATATATATATATATATATATATATATATATATATAATTATATGCAATATATGTGGAACGAAATTTTACTTCGACACAAAAAAAAAAATTCAATGAAGTAGTTTCATAATGTTCCTTTTTATTTTGATTTTAAACTCGTTTATAATATATGATATCCAAAAGTATGATATCATAATTCATTTCGAAGTAAGGCTAGGTATATATTAGATTATATATTTTCCATTTCATAAGAGTTTGACACAACATAAGCTTGTTTAAAAGATTAAAATGCGAATTTTAGTTTTCAAAAATATCATTTTCGAGATAAACCAAACGCTCCCTTAACTAGATAAAAACATCCTAAAACATCAATATATATATTGATTATATATCTTGACGACGTCTATTGATTCTAGTAGTATTAACAAGTTTTATGAACTAGTTTTAAGTTTCAAATAACTAAATATAGTTATAGTTTGTTCATGAACCAAACGCCCATGTTGTCTTCATGAACCATTTTATAACAAATTGAAAAGTATGTTTTGATTGTTTATAACATTAAAGCAATGTAATGTAGTAAGTTTTAAGTAGTTTTTAAGAGTTATATCAACAATGTGCCTTTTGAAAAATAAAATTCAACAAGGGTTTATGGGCGATTAATGATTTTGACAAAATGATATGTTATACTAAATTTGAGTTGCAATACATCATCCTAATCCTATGGGAAGCATTTGGTAGTTCAATTTCTAGTTTCTATTTCACTAAAATTTGAATTAAAATGAATTTTAATAAAATGCATAATTATTGATTAGACACCAAATCGAATGAAATGTGATGAAATGCATGTTGGAAAACTTACAAAAGATGTTGTTATATGTTTGGTAAACGTTTGCCCCTTGTGAAACAACCCCGGATTGGTGATATGGTGGAGGATTTTGATGGTTTTGGGTGTTTTGGTTCATACTCAGCAGTATTGGGGAAGAGATGAATGAGCAAATGGGGTATTTGGGAATGGAAATAAGGTGGAAAACGGATTTGGAAGTGTCAGATGGCCGGTCCCCTTAAACATTAAGGGGACCGCCCTCGATAACAAGCCGGTCCCCTTAATCTTTAAGGGGGCCGCCTTTGAAATTTTTGAAATTTCGCGGAATCAGTTTCTGGAACAAATATATTTATACGTATATAATTAGATTTATAATATATCAAAAATACGTAAACGTTTATTGGCACGATGATAAGATACTTAACAATTTTTAATTACCGTTTTGATAATTAAAATGTACCTTTGACAATTTTGGATAAAATGATCAAAGTGTTAAGTTGATGAGGAGTTTGAGGTGTGTTCGGGAATATGTGAATAAGTGTATATATATATATATATATATATATATATATATATATATTAGTATAAATGTGAGTGAAAGATGGGTTGATGGGTGAGGTTCGAAAGATAATAGCGGAGATAGGATATAGTCGGCGAGAGGAGTTTGTTTCATCCATAGTGTTCACGTGTGAAGGCGTTCTTGCATGATAAAAGTCCACTTGACTCATATCCCTTCATCATCATGAGTCTTCTAAAAGAGGACTTAATAGAATAACGCGAGGGGGGAAGGAAAGGGTTCGATAATGAACAATTTCCTGGAGTTCTAGAGAGTCAACTAATGACGTATCTAGGTTATGTGCAAGTAAATATATATATATATATATATATATATATATATATATATATATATATATATATATATATATATATATATATATATATATATGGGACAACATAGCTACAATACAATGTAGCCAATTGGCTACATTTCCTTTGAAAAAAAGGGTGGGGACAGGGGGAAAATATGTGTCAGGGAATTACTGCAGGGACTAAACTGTACATTATTAAAACTTTTTTCAAAGGAAATGTAGCCAATTGGCTACATTTGTAATGTAGCTATGTTTTTCCCGTATATATATATATATATATATATATATATATATATATATATACACTAAGTATAAGAGTATATATATATATATATATATATATATATATATATATATATATATATAAGTATATGATTGAACAAATAGAAAGAAATAGCAAGCTATATCTATGCAAACAATGTAATCAAATAACGCATATTTATCTAAGCATGGCAATGAGTTATGAAAGAATGGCGTACTCGGTGGTCTTAAAAAAAAAATCTTCAAAATCATCAAGATGACATATAGACTTTGAAAAAGTCTATGTTGAGAGAAACTTCAAGATTGCCTCAAGGAATGTTCATCTAGCCATTTGATCCCCATTGTTTTTTTGGTCCAAAGTTGTTTGGTCCAAACATGTTTAACATTTGACTAGGATGCATGAAAGGTGGTAGTATACCCCAAAGATTGTAGCTTTGTTGGTAGTTCCACATTTGATTCTATTGTTATTATAGTTTTGCCTATTTTGGTTTCTTCTTGATTGAGGTGTTTTAGACCTAGGATTAGAATTATTTGGTTTTCTAGGTGGTGGTATTTTAGATCTTGTCTTAGGTTTAGAAGATCCTGCCTTATTTTTTAAAGACGGTTTATAGAAAACTTTTACTTCTTCATTGTTGGCAAGAGGTATTTTTCTATCATTAATAAGTATATACTTAGGATTAGATTTTATAGGTTTCTGTTCATTAGATTCATTTTCGAATTTAACATTTTTAATCTCACTTGTTGAAGCTTCATTTGAATTATATCCTAAACCGGTTTCATCTCCGGATGTTCTTTGAATACTTATTATTTTACTAAGTGAGTGACTACTATTTTCAAATTTATCAAGTTTGCGAATTTCTTCCCTAAGTATTTCGTTTTCACCTTTAAGCTCTTGACATAATTTACATTCTTCAAAAATTTCTTTACCTTTTTCAAGTTGATGTATTTTAATTTTTAGTTCTAGTACTTCATTTTCCAATTGATTGTTTATGTATTTTAGTGTTTTGTTTTTGGCCATTACTAGTTGTCCTAATTTGCATAGCCTATTATACTCATTATCTAGATCTTTTTCATCTAATGATAAGCTTTCATCACTAAAATATTCGGTTTCGGAACGTACCTCATTTGATGTATTCGCCATAAGACACTTCTCTTCTTTTGTCATTTCTTTCTCATCTTCATCACTATCACTCCAAGCGCCTCCAACAAAAGCTCTTTGATTTTGATCTCTTGTCATCATTAGACATTTTCCAATGAGGTGATTTGGTCACCACACTTGAAACATTTCCTTTCAATTTTTTAGTTCTTGTCATCCTTACTCTTTTGAAATGTTTTCTTTTCATCATGCGGTTGTCTTACGAATCTTCCTCGCCTTTTGAAGAATTTCTTGAAATCTCTTACGGCCATGGCGTATTCTTCGTCATCACTTTCGGAAGATGAGCTATCTTCGATACTAGATTCCTTTCTAGCTTTCAAGGCGATTGACTTGCTTTGCTCTCGTTTTCCTTTGACCATTTCAGAATCCTTCTTAATAATAACTTCGTAAACTTTTAGATTTCCAATTAATTCATCAAGTTGCAATGTTGACAAATTCTTTGATTCCTCAATAGCCGTCACTTTAGCTTGCCATTTTGGATGAAGAGCCCTAAGAAACTTCCTAACAAAATTCTTACTAGAAAAATTCTCATCAAGTGCTTTTAAACTTGTGATGATAGTGTTAAATGTAGCAAAAGCATTATCAATTGATTCCTCTTCCGGAATCGTGAATTGCTCATATTGTTGAACAAGTAGATCTATCTTATTATCTTTGACTTGACTATTACCTTGGTGAGTTATTAGTAAAGAGTTCCAAATTTCTTTTGTGGTTTCACACATAAAGATCCTTTTGTACTCTTTACGTGGTAGCGCATTATAAATAACCATTTTTGCTTCATTATTTTTAGCAAGTTTTCTTTTTAAATCATCATTTTATTTTTCAAAAGGTACGATTTCATCTTTCTTTGTTTCGGGGTTATTTTGAATAGGTAAAAAATCACCATTAGTAATAACATGCCAAAGATCTAGATCTTTTGACTTCACATAAGTTTCGAATCGATTTTTCCAATATAAAAATCATCACTTTCAAATAGTGGTGGTCTTTGCATAGATTGCCCTTCTAAATATTTTTCAGATTCCATAGATCGTTACAAGTTTTAAAATACAATATATTTTAAAGATCTTGCAAGACGTGGCTCCTGATACCAATTGTGGAAAACTAGAAGGGGGTTGAATAGTTTTACGTCCTTTTTAAATTTATTACAAAAATATTTTGTAGCTTATTAAAAACTTTCGATTCGCTCTCAAGTGAATTCAAGTGACAACCAATATAAGCAATTCTAATCTAATAATGAAAGTATTGAAATGTAATAAAGAAAAGATAGAGTTAGAAAGATCAAACCACAACACGCGAATTTATAGTGGTTCGGCTACAAGGACACCTTCCTTGCCCTACTCCACTCCCCGAGTACCACACTCGAGAGTTTTCTTCACTATGTCAACAAACTCCTTATGGTGGAGAAACCTTACACACCTTGGCTTACACGAGTTAAAGACACTAAGCTAAATGTCGAGTTCTAATCGTGGCTAGAACCAATCTCACAACTTCTTCACAACTTCACACCTTCTTCACAACTTCACAACTTCTTCAAGTGTCACACCCCCAAAATCAGGTCCAGCGGAAGCATACATGTAGCTGGGGTGTAACTCAATTGGTATTACAACACAAGTTCAAAAATGGTTTTTACTTCAATCATTTAGAATAAAATAGTTAAGTCAAAAATATTGTATTTACATTGTTAAAAGTAGTTCGGAAGTAGGCCCTTAAAAGTAGTTTAAAACGGTCCCCATATAAATAATCAGAGTCTTCTATGACCATGTCATACCCTGCCAAAACCTCCTGTAGCGTGCCATTGGTTAAAACCTGAAAATACATGCTAAAGTGTCAACACGAGGTTGGTGAGTTCATAGAGTTTGTTTAACAAATAAAGTATATAGAAAATGATCACACAGCAAAGGCATCGTAAATCCACTCAGTTGCAAGTCCCGCCATAATAGACTTGCAACCTGTGTGTTCACAACCCACTGCTAAAAGATAGTTTACACAATGCACCGGATTATATTCACCCAAGGTCAAGAATAGACACAAGGGCGGGGGCCTCTCCCCAAATAGTACTACGACATCCAAGGTCAAGTATAGACACAAGGGTTGGGGGCATCTTCCCATGAGTACTACCAATACCTCTCCGATAGTATAGAGTATTATGTATGCACGTAAATACGAATCTTGTATTTAAATTAAGCAAGTATAGTGTAACAAGTATGTATAACGCAATCAAGTATAATGCCAATCAAGTATAACACAATCAAGTATAAATGTTTCAAGTATCAAGAAAGTATGTTTTGAGTATTTGTATAAGTAAGTAAGTAGTTGAGCATGTATCTCCCCCCAAAGAGTTAAAACGAGTATAAAAAAAGTAAAAGCGGGGCTATGACTCACCTGGTGCGAATAGCTACGATGACAAAAGTGGATACACAGAAATGAGGTTCGATCTCTAACCGCAACCTAATATGAATGATAGTGATCTACTTAGATCATGAAATGATGTAGAGAATATGCATGCACATGATACCTATACCACTCATAACTTGGAAATAATAGTTATAGTCAAAGTAAAGTATTTTCTATACTTAGGAAAAATAAGTTCAACTAGGCTTATAAAAACTTGTCGTAATATATCGTATAAAAATGTTAGCGTTATATTCCTCGTATTGATAACCTTAAAATAATGTCTAGTAATCGCGTAATAAACCTTGAGTCGTATGTACTCCGTTAGTTAAAAATAAACTCCTTGAATGAGAATCTAGAAAATATATTATTTAGTACGTAGTTATATTATTTTTCTAGTAGCGACTATATATATATATAGTTTGACGACTTTAAAACATGTATAACTTGGTCGTTTTAACCTTATTTTACTCGTTCTTTATATCCACAGATTCGTTTTAGTATATACTAATATATTTTCGATAGCTCGGCTCCAATAGGTTACGTTTAACGCCTCTATTTGCCCATCGAAAACTGTCAAACAGCATGCAGTTTTTCAGAAAATAGTTTTCGTCGTTAAATTCGGAAAATCATATCTCCTTCGTTATTAACTCGTTTTAATCCGTTCTTTCGCCCACGACTTCGTTTTTGAAAGTATTTTCTAAATCTTTGTTCAAAAATATCCCCTGAGTTACTGAGTTTCCCACGTTTTCAAAATAAGGACAGTAGGTATTTATATAGTTTCAAAAATCATTTTCCTAGTTTCAAACTTGTTTCAACTTCAACCAAACCACTTTCAATTACCACAAATCTAGTCTAATCTTACCATACACCTTCTTAGGGTGTCATGGGTTCCTAAACATCATAAATCAAGTGGATCTAACAAGGATCTAACAATAATCTATTTCTAGGGATCAAAAGTTAGTTATATATATAAATGAGTGGTATAACTAACATATGCATGTAGATCTTGAATGGAAATCATATGATCATAAAAATAACATGAAGAAATTATGGAAAAGAGTTTGACAACTTACTTAGAAAGATTAGTGAGCTTATGGAGATGAAAACTTATAAAACCTTGGGTTTTTATCACAAAACCCTAACTAGAAAATACATATGAGACTTAATTAACACTTGATCTTGGAAAAATTATGGTTTCTCCTTGTTTTTGTTGTTTAGGCCGAAAATGGTGAGAAGAGAGAAAGAGAGATGAAGTCTAGTGGTTTGATTTGGTGAAATGAATGAGAAAAAGTGTAGTTTATGTTTATATATTATAAGAAAATTTGTATAAGTAAATAAATTGTGAAATAATGCATGGACAAGATCCACCATTTAAGGAAATCAAAGGGGGGGGGGGGCTGCATTTGGTGAAAAAAAAGAAAGAAAAATGGTGTAGTGTAAGATAGTTGGTGCATTATTAGTATTAGTATGTATATATTAATAGTTTTAGGAAATTCCGGGTACCGAGTTAACTAAAAATAAATTTTAACGGAGTTAACCGGGATATAATAAAGTCATAAAAATTGTAAAAATATGTTGGGTACAAGTATTGAGTATTTGGATGATTATTGTTTAGTTTTTACGAAAACCGTCGTAATTATATTAAACGTATGATATCAATTAGATAAATTTCCAAAACACTGGGTAAACTAATATTATAATTTTTATATCATTATTATGAGTATAAAAATATGTTAGGACCATAGTTGGGATTATCGGATCAATTATTCAAAATAATAGTTCATAAGATAATGTTTATTAGGTAGATAACCGTACGTTTACAGAAATGACGCAACTCACGCATAAATGACAATTTTTCTCCGGGGGTGAATAGTGTTTTATGAATAGTAAAAATTTTGAACGCTTCTCAGAATAACAAACTGACTCCGAAAAAGATGAATAGTAAAATGATGAATAGTGATCGATGAATAGTAACCGATGAATAGTAAATGTGAAAGTTCGGGAAAAGACCAGAATTTACGAGTTGTGACAGTCTCTACCCCTTAAGGGAACTTCGTCCCGAAGTTCAGTTAACGTTGGTCTCTGAAGTGTTATAAAGGTGAAGATTCATGAGATGAAATGACCAGTTGACGTGCTTCCAGGCGGCGGTTTACGAGGTGAGGAAAAGTATAAACGTTCTGACAACGAGGGTATACACACACATAAATGAAGCATTTGGAAATTGAGTTGAGGATTCAATCCAGACAGAATTTTATTATAACCATTCTCAGTGTTGCAAAATTCATTTCTGAATCGGATATAGGTAGTCAGCCTATGTCCCACTATCCCGGGTTGAATATAGGTGACTAGTCTATATTCCACCGAGGTTCCATGAATTTTGAAATACTCAGCTCAGTTATACTAATACTATGTCCTTCACAAATACCAAGACGTTCAGAAAGACTAAGGCAGGTGACCAAACTCGAGGTCAAATGATGAAACTATGCAAGGAGAAACATAACAGGGTGACATATATGATACGTGAATCATGCTTATATGAAAGACAATGATAGTAATCAACTAGAATAAGTGAATATAATATACCAGATAATGAGACACAAATCTCATCACCTAAGTCAGCAACAAACCACAATGAGGCTTCAGCTTGGCAGGCAGGCACGTGACGGTCATAGGGTTAAGTTTTTCATAAAAGTAGCTATAGTCTAGGTTTTAAAAACACTTAGTTCGCTATAGCCAAAGCTCTGATACCAATCTGTCACACCCCTAAAATCAGGTCCAGCGGAAGCATACATGTAGCTGGGGTGTAACTCAATTGGTATTACAACACAAGTTCAAAAATGGTTTTCACTTCAATCATTTAGAATAAAATAGTTAAGTCAAAAATATTGTATTTACATTGTTAAAAGTAGTGCGGAAGTAGGCCTTTAAAAGTAGTTTAAAACGGTCCCCATATAAATAATCAGAGTCTTCTATGACCATGCCATACCCTGCCAAAACCTCCTGTAGCGTGCCATTGGTTAAAACCTGAAAATACATGCTAAAGTGTCAACACGAGGTTGGTGAGTTCATAGAGTTTGTTTAACAAATAAAGTATATAGAAAATGATCACACAGCAAAGGCATCGTAAATCCACTCAGTTGCAAGTCCCGCCATAATAGACTTGCAACCTGTGTGTTCACAACCCACTGCTAAAAGATAGTTTACACAATGCACCGGATTATATTCACCCAAGGTCAAGAATAGACACAAGGGCGGGGGCCTCTCCCCAAATAGTACTACGACATCCAAGGTCAAGTATAGACACAAGGGTTGGGGGCATCTTCCCATGAGTACTACCAATACCTCTCCGATAGTATAGAGTATTATGTATGCACGTAAATACGAATCTTGTATTTAAATTAAGCAAGTATAGTGTAACAAGTATGTATAACGCAATCAAGTATAATGCCAATCAAGTATAACACAATCAAGTATAAATGTTTCAAGTATCAAGAAAGTATGTTTTGAGTATTTGTATAAGTAAGTAAGTAGTTGAGCATGTATCTCCCCCCATAGAGTTAAAACGAGTATAAAAAGAGTAAAAGCGGGGCTATGACTCACCTGGTGCGAATAGCTACGATGACAAAAGTGGATACACAGAAATGAGGTTCGATCTCTAACCGCAACCTAATATGAATGATAGTGATCTACTTAGATCATGAAATGATGTAGAGAATATGCATGCACATGATACCTATACCACTCATAACTTGGAAATAATAGTTATAGTCAAAGTAAAGTATTTTCTATACTTAGGAAAAATAAGTTCAACTAGGCTTATAAAAACTTGTCGTAATATATCGTATAAAAATGTTAGCGTTATATTCCTCGTATTGATAACCTTAAAATAATGTCTAGTAATCGCGTAATAAACCTTGAGTCGTACGTACTCCGTTAGTTAAAAATAAACTCCTTGAATGAGAATCTAAAAAATATATTATTTAGTACGTAGTTATATTATTTTTCTAGTAGTGACTATATATATATATATAGTTTGACGACTTTAAAACGTGTATAACTTGGTCGTTTTAAGCTTATTTTACTCGTTCTTTATATCCACAGATTCGTTTTAGTATATACTAATATATTTTCGATAGCTCGGCTCCAATAGGTTACGTTTAACGCCTCTATTTGCCCGTCGAAAACTGTCAAACAGCATGCAGTTTTTCAGAAAATAGTTTTCGTCGTTAAATTCGGAAAATCATATCTCCTTCGTTATTAACTCGTTTTAATCCGTTCTTTCGCCCACGGCTTCGTTTTTGAAAGTATTTTCTAAATCTTTGTTCAAAAATATCCCCTGAGTTACTGAGTTTCCCACGTTTTCAAAATAAGGACAGTAGGTATTTATATAGTTTCAAAAATCATTTTCCTAGTTTCAAACTTGTTTCAACTTCAACCAAACCACTTTCAATCACCACAAATCTAGTCTAATCTTAACATACACCTTCTTAGGGTGTCATGGGTTCCTAAACATTATAAATCAAGTGGATCTAACAAGGATCTAACAATAATCTATTTCTAGGGATCAAAAGTTAGTTATATATATAAATGAGTGGTATAACTAACATATGCATGTAGATCTTGAATGGAAATCATATGATCATAAAAATAACATGAAGAAATTATGGAAAAGAGTTTGACAACTTACTTAGAAAGATTAGTGAGCTTATGGAGATGAAAACTTATAAAACCTTGGGTTTTTATCACAAAACCCTAACTAGAAAATACATATGAGACTTAATTAACACTTGATCTTGGAAAAATTATGGTTTCTCCTTGTTTTTGTTGTTTAGGCCGAAAATGGTGAGAAGAGAGAAAGAGAGATGAAGTCTAGTGGTTTGATTTGGTGAAATGAATGTGAAAAAGTGTAGTTTATGTTTATATATTATAAGAAAATTTGTATAAGTAAATAAATTGTGAAATAATGCATGGACAAGATCCACCATTTAAGGAAATCAAAGGGGGGGGGGCTGCATTTGGTGAAAAAAAAGAAAGAAAAATGGTGTAGTGTAAGATAGTTGGTGCATTATTAGTATTAGTATGTATATATTAATAGTTTTAGGAAATTCCAGGTACCGAGTTAACTAAAAATAAATTTTAACGGAGTTAACCGGGATATAATAAAGTCGTAAAAATTATAAAAATATGTTGGGTACAAGTATTGAGTATTTGGATGATTATTGTTTAGTTTTTACAAAAACCGTCGTAATTATATTAAACGTATGATATCAATTAAATAAATTTCCAAAACACTGGGTAAACTAATATTATAATTTTTATATCATTATTATGAGTATAAAAATATGTTAGGACCATAGTTGGGATTATCGGATCAATTATTCAAAATAATAGTTCATAAGATAACGTTTATTAGGTAGATAACCGTACGTTTACAGAAATGACGCAACTCATGCATAAATGACAAATTTTCTCCGGGGGTGAATAGTGTTTTATGAATAGTAAAAATTTTGAACGCTTCTCAGAATCACAAACTGACTCCGAAAAAGATGAATAGTAAAATGATGAATAGTAAATGTGAAAGTTCGGGAAAAGACCAGAATTTACGAGTTGTGACATCAAGACTTCACACCTTCTTCTAAGCACAACTAGATCACAACTACTAAACTACTTTACAACACACCTAGTTTCTACAAACAACAAATTCACACAACACTTTTACAAAGATCTAACACTACTACAATATGAAACTAGCTAATCACAACACTACTACAATTAGATAGATGTAGAGGAGTGTTCTTCTTCTTGCACTTGAATGGATGAAGCTTTGGATCACTTGGAAACAAAGACTTATGAATTATATGATCAAAGGATTTTTAGATCTAGAAATGGAGGTTGGATCAGAAAGTTTATAGTGCAAAAAGGTGAGAAAAATATGAGAAATGAATATTTATAGGGCCAGAAAATACTGTTCTGGAGCGTACCGGTCCCCTTAATTAGAGGGCGGTCCCCTTAATGATTAAGGGGGCCGCCTAGTAAAATTAAGGGGGGCGCCCTCCTGAACGTTGGAAAAGTTTTTCTGGATAAAATTTGCCCTTTTTGTTTGGAAATTTGAAATCATATCTTTGTAGTTTAATATAGCATTACCAAAAATGATTTACAAATATATATAAAATGTTTATATCATTTTATAATATGTTATGTCTTAAGACAAAATTTCCTTTGATCATGTAATGCATAAGATACTTAGTTTATGCATACCTTAAGTGATATTAGATGTAGAGGTAAATATTTGTTACCAAATACTTGTTTACGTCTTGATCTTGACTTAATTTGATTTGAGTTTTGTGATTATCAAAACATAGGTTTATTGAGAGATATTAATAACATTTTTAAATATTATTTATATCAACAAAGTCTAGTATGTAGTGGCGCTTAATGACTCAAACCCGTCTACCGTACGTCGGCTTACTAGCATGGGGTAGTGCATGTGGTTCATGACAGGATTCGGGGGAGATAGACTAGGGAACTTGACCATATGCACCTAGTGATATATGTCCGCCCCACCTAAAGCATAAGATTAGTTTAATAGGGAACATGACCATAAGCGATATAGGAAGAGAAATTAGGTTAGCACATTTCTCTCTTACTTCTTGATAAGGCGAAAAGTGTACCGCTTTTAAGGGATCATTTAAGCCCGAATTCGTGATTATTTGATCAATTATTACCCTAAATTGTTCCTTTTGTCATTTTAGGTACTTTTGAGGAGAAATCTGGAAAAGGAAGCATTTTGGACGTTTTTGGAGCATAATAGTGAAGAAAACGACAATGTCTCAAAATCCTTGCTGGGAACAGTACCTGATGACGTCAAGGCTTCACACGTGACGGCCCAGAACATTTTTAGTATATTTGACCTGACGGCGTCACCAAGGCCATCAGGGTCAAAATGCAAGTGACGGCCCAGAGCTTAATCTCTACATGAAGGCGTCAAGACTGGATCTAGGCAATACGACTCTTAACTTGGCGGCGAGTTAACGGCGTCAGAGGTTATAACGTGACGCCGTCAGGATGTATTCTCTCTATATATTTTTCCAATATTTAATTCATAGTGTGGTGGAACATTAGGAGGAACTTTACCACAAACCCTAGGTCAAATTTTCATCATATTGTAAGGGTTTCAAACCCTTCTTTCATCCATGTTTGAATAAAGATAAGTCTTCCAATAATCATTCAATACGTCTATGTATTGTTTGATTCTATCTTATGCTTGTGTTTCTTTTAACATGCTAGGCTAGGTTTTTATTGTGTTTGCTTAGATGTAGTGAAACCTAGATGTTGATCATTTGTTGATTGTTTTCATATAATTGTTGTGGATGATTGTATTCGATGTTAGACTTAAGAAAACTGGCAGACTTCCATTGGTAACTTGCTTGAACGTCTTAAGAAACATGATCAGAGGTGTACTACAATTTTTGGTTGTATTTAATGCATAAGTGAATTCTAATGATCCCATGTTAGGAGCTTTTAGTCGGCTCGATACACGGCCCTACGACTAGTATTTAGGAATATAACCCGTCATCCATGCAATTGTAACAAGCTAATAAACCGGTAAAAGATATCTAGGGAGTAATGAAATCTAAGTAAACACATCTTTTCTCATTATTGTTTCCACCACATAATTATATTAGTTTATTTTCATTTCTTTTTATTTTATTTTGATTGCATCTGTAGTTAATTGGGTTAGTTAACTAGCAACTAATTCCGCCCACTCATTCAAAACCCGATATTTTACTTGCTTTCATAAAATATAAAAAAATACAAAAAGAATCATCCCTCACCTCAAGATCTAGTTTAGTAGGCTTTATAATCCTAGCGACACTATTCCTGAGTTGAATGATCAATCCCCGGGTACTTGTCACTATACTATACTACAACGATCAGGTACACTGCCTGGCGGGGATTGCAAGCTTCTCAAGATCCTTTGAGAGGTAAAACCTGTTGCGAGGGCGCAATCCCGCGTATCACTGCTCACAACCTTTACTTTAATTGCTTTGTTTTCCATTTCATTTAGTTTAATCAATCAATCAAACCATTCTCTTTTTATTAATTAGTGACATTAGACTTAGATATAATCTGCACCATATAGCTCTTGGTACGACCTCGGAGTTACCATTACTAGCCTACACACGCCCGGATTCTCTGCCCGTTAGTGCATAAGGTAGACCTAGGGTAGAAATGAGACTTTATAACTTGTAAAACCTGGTCATAAATCCTTGATTGTGTCAAAATAAATTATATAATATAGTAGTATAGTGTCGAAATGATCTGCACAAAATACGGATCACCCGAGTCGTATCTGTACGAAGGTGAATGGAATCAAAGAATATTGATTCGTGCAAATCGTGTATTGAAAAGTGATGAAAGTGAAAATAGTGATCAAGTAATTCAAATTATAGCAAACAAACACAAACTATGCAAATTGTACAAGCTAGGCACGCACTAAAGTTGAAAATGTAAAACGGAAATGCAAACGCGATTATTAAAAACATAATGTTCAAAATAAAACGTAACTTTAATTGAAAAATGATCCTATAAATGTGAAACCATTTTCTAAAAATCTTATTCTATTAAAATAAATTTCCAGAAAAAGAAAATTATTTTTTTGTCTTTTCTTTTATTTTCTATGAATTTATTTTGATTTTTGTATTTTTAAATGAATTAACATAAAGGAAAATAAAAAAATAAAGGGGAAAAATGTAAAATATTTTCTGAAAAATCTAAAATATTATAAAAGAATTTCCTAAAATATTTTTGTATTTTTTATGGCCTTTTCTGAATTTTTATGGATTTTTGTTTATTAAAAAGTATTTAAAAATGCTTAAAATTAAAGAAAAGTTAAGAAAAATATCAAATCAACTTAGAAAAATCTGAAAAATTACCAGAAAATCAAAAATAATAAAAGTAACTTGGAGAAAAATTTTGAAACAAAAAGAAGCTGAGAAAGTGCTTATTTGATGTAAACTGCTTATTCATAAGTGCTTATTTTTAAGCACTTGTGACAAAATCTGATTGAAACTTTTATTATACACTACTTACACCCAAATATACTCAGATATCCCAAGTATGATCAATTTGAATCACAGAAAGTCACAGAATAACTAAATAAGCTATGAAATAAGCCCAAGTAATAAGCAGATTTACAAACAGATTAAGCCAGGTGAAATTGACTTATCACCACACCTACCTAATTAGAATAAGCTCAGAAACAATCTCAGGTACACAGATATAAGCTCAAATTACAATTGCAGGCATCAATTCACAATCAGTCACTCTGTCTCAAATGTATGGACTGACATAAGCAATAAGCACTTAGATTAAGCTCAATTTCACAAGTATGTGGGGGCAAAAGCTTTATTGTACAACTGAGTATCAAAATCAACCAATAGCTCTGTCACAATTAATCATACTCTAGTCTAAAATGGATCAAGTACAGTAGCCAATGAACCACAAATTCTGATAGCAGTTGACTATTTTATGACCACTAAACTTTGACCAATTCCAATTTTATCAGCTTAATCTACTTCTAATCTGATGTATTAAGCTACAATCACTCTAGTATAAGCTATCTCTAATTATAATGAAACTATTAGCTCTATTAAACTCACAGATTAACACTAAATCTAACTGTGTATGCAATTTACTCTAACTTTGACTTAATATGAGCTATACTACTGTTATGATGATTTAAAACTCTATTTCTACACTAGTTAAACCTATGTGGGACAGTTAATCAACAATTAATCAATATTAAAACTCAGCAAACCATAGTTCCAAACACCCTCTTATGTAACAGTTACAATATAAAACTTTGATAAACTCCACAAATCTCACATCCACAGCACCTCACAGCTAACATTCACTAGATGAAACACTATCAGCAACCAATTACCACTTATATTTTCAGATAAACAGATACAAGCACTGACAAAAATCTTAACAAAACTTAGCAATCTCAGATCCACTAATCTGAGACAAATCTCAACAACTACTAATCAAATTTAGTTACAATTCTATTTGAGAAGCAGCATACAACTTCCAATCTCAATATTATCTAACAGTAACACAATTACTCAATGATGATAATAAACAGATATAGCTAAACTACAAAGTACTCACAATACAGATGAGTCTATGAATCAGAAAACTCAAATTCAACAGTTAAATCTACAATAACTAAAATTCAAATCAATGAAATAGTAACTAATTATGCAACAACATAACTCAAAAATAGTTACTACTAATTCAAAAGTTCAAAACAGAATTACCAAAACATCCCCCTCAGCTAGAACAGAGGGGGCTCACTAAGCAAGCCTATCTTTAGACAGGCAAAGAACTTCCAAAACCTTTCTTCATTATGTCAGAAATCCCAAGAATTCACCAATATTTCACCACTTTGACTTTGGTTGACTGACTTTGATTGATAATGGAAAATGATGAAACACAATTCCACAATAAGCTACGGAGCTTAAATGGACAGTAGAAATACTAAACAAGCTTAACTGAAAACTTTACTAAGTAAAATATAAACATATTTTTTATTTTTTATAATTTTCTGATTTTTTTTTATATTTTTATGAATTCAAACTTTAATCTAATATTACTTCTGAATTGATAAAAGCTAAAACTAATATTCTAAAATGAACTAGTTGATTCAGAAATACAAGTTAAAAGCTTATTTATAAGCTAAAAAAGTAAAACAGATTATAAAATTGAAACAGAATTAAATGAAAATGAATTAAACTTTTATTGAAATTGAGTTACAATTACAAAGAGTGAACTGAATTTAAGTAAAAACTAATTCTAAAAACAATTTGACAGCATTTCTCTACTATAAACTACACACTAAAAATGCTGAAATATGATCCTATTTATAGAATGAGTGAGAGGGTTGGGGTCTCCTTGCCAGGTTGGCGATCCTGGTACAATTTGTGCTTATTCAAAGCATCTCACAGCCCTTAGATTGCTTTTGTGTTACTTCTCTCAAACCACAACCCTTGCATGAAATTCTGTGACGTGGTTGAGCCAATTGAAGGCTGCCATCTATTCATTGCGTGCACCAATTCTATGACTTGTCAGCGAGCTTCTAGAAAGAGTATCCAAGGCTAAATAATGAGGTGTCATACCCAATCACTGCTTGCCAAGTGTCCTAATAACTTCATACCTTCCCTCTGACATGCCCTGATCACGTGATTGACCTTCTAAAACAACTAATTATTAGTATTAAATGGTTGATTGGGATGGCTTGGAGTTAATTGAACCATGCTGAATAATTAGGGTTCATGTGGCTATTGGGGGTTCTGGGTTTGAGTACATTGGGGATAAAAAGACGCGGGTGTGAATTTTTATTAATAATTTGACCAAAACTTGACCTTGACCCGAGGGTGTGGGCTTTGACCAAAGGGAATAACATTGGGCCTTTAGTATTTGTTTATTGGTTTAGGCTCATGGGAATGGCATTTGGACCAGGCTTTGTACTAGTAGTATTTTCAAGGACCCATTGTGTAATTTGCTGAAAACCAAGGGGTTTTTCTGTCAAACTTCCAAAGTATAATTCAAGGGCCTTTTCTGCCATTCTTGAATAGATAGAGGAATTGAGTTGACTTTCTTCAAAAATATCATCAAGGGACTATTCTTGCCAACTTTGAAAAGTATAAGGGCCAATATTGCACTTTCTTCAAACTTCACACAAGGATCACTATTGCTTATTTATCAAACTCTAAGGACTTCTTCTGACTTTTTAAACTCAGCTTGATTTCCAGCTTTGACATTTTGACTCATTCCACTCTCGTGCTCGTTTTTGCCGGATTTTTGTTTGTTTTTCGTCTTTTAACGATATATCCATACCTGCACATTCACAATCACAAAAACATGTTTTCTTTGGCGATTTTGGTTAGTTTTTAGATTATTAAGTCCTAATTTAGCTCAGAAAAGGTGAGTGAATAAACACTCACCAATCCTGCATCAAGAATCTTCATAGTTTGAATCATCATCTTTCAGCATCTGCATCATCAATGATATCATCCAAATGAATATGTGTATGAAATTAGAAATCCAAAAGGATGATACGAAATTGAATTTTGGCTCTCTCTAGCAACTTAATCCCTAACTCTCCTTAAAATCATTTTTCTCAAATCTGCTTAAACTATTGTGATTCTTGCATCGATCTGTTATTGGTATAGATTAACATACGTGATTCTCTCTACCTTTATCAGATTTGTTGCTTTAATCTTCACTGTTTTTGGGTTTATTGTTAATTCGATCTTTAGGGTTTCGTCTTTTAAGTTCATAAACCGATCTTCTTAATCGGTTTTCTTCTAATCGGTTGGGGTTCTTTGGGTTATTTAAAGTTGATTACACTTATTCAATTTATATTTTATTCAATTTATGATCGACTATATGGCTGGTGGTTAGTTTATTTGTGTGTTCATGCTTAAAACCCCAACTAATTAAGTTTGGGTTTACTGTTCTATTGGTGTGTTCATGTTTTATTGTACGTGGGATTGAGGGAGATGAACAAGGGTTTTCCTAATAAGTTACATGCGAGTTCTGGTGATTCTACTTACTTGGCTGAACGCATAATTGATGATAAAGGAGCGATGGAGAGTGGTGACATGCCTTTACGTAATGTGACAATTCAGGATATTGCCTTTACGTAATGGAGAGTGGTGAAATGCCTTTATTGTACGTGGGATTGAGGGAGATGAAAAAGGGTTTTATTAATTGATGATAATGGAGAGTGGTGAAATGCCTTTACGTAATGTGACAATTCAGGATATTGCCAAGACTTACAATGCTACTATTGAAATCTTATGAACAGTGAGCCTAATGCTAGTAATGGTGGTGATGCTAATCACATTGTGCAAAGCCCTGTTGTTCCTGATGTTAGTGCACCTTCCAAGGATGTGAATGTGAGTGTACCTGTCTCTACTACTTCTCATGGATCTAATCAGACTATACATTATTCGACAGGTCCTATTAATACTGATTGGAGTATTGATGATGGTGATATTAACTTGTCTACGTGATGAGGCGAAAAATGAACCGTTTTTAGGGGGTCATTTAAGCCTGAAATTGAATTTATTTGATCAAATATTGCCCTAAATCGTTCGTTTTGTGATTTTAGGTACTTTGGGAGTGAATTCTGGAAAAGGAAGCATTTTGGACGTTTTTGGAGCATAAAGGTGAAGAAAACGGCAAAGACTTAATTTTCCATGCTGAGAACAGTACCTGACGACGTCAAGAAGGAAATCCTGACGGCGTCAGGAGTAAAATCCATGACGACCCAGTGAAAACCTGAAGGCGTCAAGAGAAGGGCGTCAAGAGTTAAAATGGTGACGGCCTGAAGATGGACTACACGTGACGGCGTCAAACCTAGATCTAGGTAGTCCGAGGAGTTTATTGGCGGCGAGATGACGGCGTCAGAAATTTACTCTTGACGCCGTCACCTCACAAAATCTATATATACTTTTCTATTTTTCATTCATAAGAGAGAAACTTGTGTGGAGAATACTAGGGTCGAACCTAATAAACCCTAGGTCGTTTGTAACAGTATTTTTAAGGGTTTTCATCCCTTGAAACCTTTCATGTTCAATTAAGATAAGTCCTCTTTCAATTCATTCAATATGTCTATGTTTTGTTTTAATATATCTTATGCTTGTCTTGATTTTAACATGCTAAGCTAGATCTTTCATGTGTTTGCTTAGATATAATGAAACCTAGATGTTGATTATAGGTTGATTACTTGTTTATAGTTGTAATGGATGAATGATTTCAATGTTAGGCTTAAGAAAACTGGCATATCTCCATTGTGTAACTTGCTTGAACGTCTAAAGAAACATGAACCGATGTGTACTAGGTTTTTATGATTGTATTTAATGCATGAGCGAATTCTAGTGATCCCATGTTAGGAGCTTCTTAGCCGGCTCGACTTAGGAGTGAAGTAGGAGCTTATAGGATTGGGGAAGTAAGTACGCCACCCCATGAATGGTATTAAGGAATACAAACCATCATCCACGCAACTGTAACAAGTAATTAACCTGTAAAAGATATCTAGGGAGTAGTGAAACCTAAATAAACACAATTCTCCCATATATTGCTCACACCACTAGTTTAATTTAGTTTATTTTCATTTTTAGTATTTTATTTTGATTGCATCTTAGTAGTTGGGTTAGTTGATTAGCAACTAATTCCGCCCAACTCCTTCAAAACCGAGATTTTTAATTGCTTTCATAAAATATAAAAATACAAAAAGAATCATCCCTCATCTCTAGACCTAGTCTTTAGGTTTTCTAATCCTAGCGACACTATTCCCAAGTTGAACGATCAATCCCCCAGTACTTGTCACTATACTATACTATAACGATCAGGTACACTGCCTGGTGGGGGTTGTAAGCTTCTCGAGATCCCTCGAGAGGTAAAGCCTGGTGCAATTCCCACGCATCACTACGCTAGTAGACAAGAATGTTGGTACAAATTCATCCAAATTAGCCCCTTTGACTTGTATTACAAGTGATGGCAAGGCTGATTTGAGTCTCTCCAATGGATCAGAACTGCCATTAACTAATAATACTAGTGGAATCGGTGTGAAATCGGTCTCTTATGCGGGTGCAACTTCTTCTGATCCAAAGAAACATGTGTCTAATTTTCGTAGGTTGGAATGTAACAACAAAAAGAATGGAGTTGATCTTTCTGTCCCAATGAAAGTAGAGGAAGAAGTGAATATCAGATTTGAGAATACGCTTTATGGGTATTTTATTGGTCAATGCCTTGCTTTTCCTGTTGTGGATTACTATGTACGTAACACATGAGCTAAGTATGGTTTACAGAAGGTTATGATGAATGCCAAGGGGTTCTTTTTATTTAAGTTCAATTCGAAGAAAGGTGTTGATGATGTCCTTGAAAATGGTCAGCGGCTGATTTGAAATGTCCCTATTATCCTTAAACCTTAGACCCTGAACACCAACTTACTTAAAGAGGATTTGACCAACATTCCGGTGTGGGTTAAATTCCATGATGTTCCCCTTGCTATGTTTTCTGATGACGGTCTTAGTCTTCGTGCTACATTGATTGGCCGCATTTTATGAGGGAGTTGACAGAAAAACCGTTTACTAGACTCAAAATAGAAGATGCTTATCAGCACGTGGAAAATGTGCTCTACATTACTAGTCTATTCAATATTCCGGGTGTTTCTCATGACGTAGTCATGCTCCGAGTGTTCCCTATGACACTTTCCGGAGCCGCAAAAAGATGGGTTGATAGGTTGCCAGCTGGAACCATCAATACTTGGAATCTCCTCAAGAAGAGCTTTATTCAACGCTTTTGCCCTCCTTCTCGAACAGCAAAACAATTGGAGGAGATTCTCAATTTCAAACATGAGGGCAATGAAACAATGTACCAAGCTTGGGAACGATACAATGATCTTTTTTACAAGTGCCCAACACATGATTTGAACAACCAGTAGAAGGTGAGCTTGTTTTATAAAGGCATCAATATCGCAACTGGACGAATGATTGATTCCCAAGGACCTATCCCTGGAATGACACCTGCTCGAGCCTTGGATGTAATTCAAGAAATGGCTAACCACTTAAAAAAATGGCACGATTAAGGTAGCACCAGGAGTACCTGGGAAGGATTAGAAGGTATGAACGCCCTTACTAATCAACTTGAGAACCTAGGAAGGGAAATGAAGAAGCTTAAGGAAAGGCATTCATGCTATCCAAGTTGGATGTGATATTTGCGAAGGGGCCCACCTCGTAAAAGATTGCCCACTAAGCGAAAATGATAAAAAGGTCGAGGAAGTTAAATACGGGGATGGAAGGCCTTTACAGGGTAATGGTAACGGATATCGAATGGGTGCACAAGGATTTAATTCCATATTCAACAACCGGCCAACCTATGGTGAGAGGAGACCCTCTCTCGAAGAAACCATCAGCAAATTCCTGGAAGAATCGGCTAAAAGAGAAACCAAAAGAGAACTTTGGCTAAACAGTTTTCAGCAAGAAATGGAAGCCAATTTAAAATCTCATGACGAGACTTTGAAGAACCATGAAGCTAAAATCGAATTGCTATCAAAAGATACGCAGGAACAAATGGTGATCGAGAAAGCTAAGGTTTGTGTTGCTACACCTTTGCTCAAGGAATATATTGATATTATCCCCGAAGAACCTGCGCTTAACAGAACCGAGTTACGCCGTAACACTAGCCAGATATTATGGCGTAATGAGGAATCGGACAAAGAAATAGTTGGCAGTTCCAAGGAAAGTACTCCGGCAAATAAAGAAGAGCTGAAAATTGTTACTGGTAAAACCTACGTACAACATAGGAACCCACCTAAGGTTCCATGTATTCTTGAATATAGATACCATTGTGAGTGTCTATTCCCGTTGAGAACAAGTGGTCTTATGACCTATGGCCTTCATGCGACCCGAACAAAGAGCTTTGTGATGGAGGTGGAAATGAAGAAAGATTGAGGGGTCACAAACATTTGTGGACGTCACCTCTTGATCAATTTCGGAAAAATTTAAAATGGAAAGGGACAATATCCTTTGACGAATGGGTACAGATAGCCTATGGGAACGTTGATAGGGATAAAAAGTTTGAAATATGGGCAGAAGTAAACTGCATCTACGATAACAACTTACCAATTGATAGCAATAGAGACCCAAGTGAAAAGGGTAAAGAAGAAATTGGAAAGGAACACTGGTACGAGAAGATTAGGATCCATAATAACAATGGAGAATCATTCTGGGCATCTTGCAACCCCTATAGTGATACATGAAATGGTGGAAGTAGTGAAGAATGAATTCAAGATGCATCAAACTATTAGAGATCTACCAATGATGCTGAAAGGTGCGAGTTACCATGGGTCGACCATTAAGTTTTGACAATTGGGTTAAAATAAGGTATGGTAAGGTTGACTCCTTAACTAAAGAAAAGATATGCAAGGAGTGTTTTAAAGATGAAAACGATGAGGGAAGTTTGGATTCACCAGATGAAGAAGTGAAAAGTTACACGGTAAGTATGAACGAGGATAAGGAACTACAAGTCCTTGACCTCATTAAAGACAAACTTGACAATAATTGGTACAAAAGTACGGAATCAGATGATGATGATCTTGACGGAATGGTAGAATACCTTGATCTCCAAGGATACGTTCACCAATTTGGACGACGAACCCTACGAGCAACGCAGTGTAAGTTGCTCGGGATCCCGTACAAGAAACCTCCACCCATTCATGCTGAAACATTCGAGGTTACTAGATATTCAATCGGTCCAGATGAAAAGTTCACTAAGATTGTTAGTCAAGGGAAGAAGGAGTTCTCACGAACATCCGTGAATGTAGCATGGATCCGCCAGAATTTGATGAAGGAGATGGACGAGCTTGGACAAGTTTGCCGACCACCCACGTGATGACCCATGGGATTGAGTCTAACTTAAAGACTTGTTAATAAACATAAGTACTCTTACGAGAGACAACCCGTATTATCCTTTCCTTTTCTTTATTTTTGTTGGTTTGTATGGTTGTTTTGTATTTTTGCAGGAATTGGAGCTTGGGATGCGAGAGAATCTGTTTACTGCAGAAACTAATGCTCTTGGATCAGCAGTTAGGACGTAACGTAATCTTATGACTACGCAATAACCATCCTTACGTAGCTGATCACTCCAAGTTTACACTGACTACGGTGTAGCTCAATTCCATGACTATGTTGTAACACCTCTTTGAGGTGTAATCCTTAAAATATTTTCAAACATATTAAACTTGTATTAGTAACTAAATGAACATTGTGGGTGTATTCCCTATAAACCCTCACGAGACTAAACTCGTCCACTTCGGACACCAAGTGGTTTAAAAGGCTTGTTGCATACGCTAAATGCAACTGTGATTCCTACGAAAGTGAGTTAGGATTTTCTATGTTTTTGTTTTTGTTTTTGTTTTTATAGATTTATGCTTGTGGTAGTGACATGATTTCAGGGAAACGGAGTTTGCTCATGGAGGCTAGTTGAAGGCACGAAGATTTCTCGTGATCCTTCTTTAATTTATGAGCTCATCAAGAATTAGTATCGAAGAGGCCACTTCGGTCACATATTAAGATATGAGACCAAGTTTTGTGCCCATAATGACGTCCTCTGATGACACATTTACTTGTTATGATCCAGTTCTTGCGTTTTGAAGTTTAGACCTTGGGTGAACGGTAAATGGTGATGACTTAGTTGTAGGCTTAGACTATTTGCTTGTTGTTTTTCATTTTACACCCATTATGTGAAATCCCATGTCTATTCCTACCCTTTAGTCGTGAAGCGTGCTTAGGTGAAGGAATCGAGCAGGTCTTGGTGTCTTGCCCAGCATTCTGGTCATGTATCATTGCCTTTGTCGCTTTCGCCATAGCATGTTAGTAACGACACCACACCCTTAACCTTATATATGTTTACCCAATGTTGCCTTCAAGGATTGTTCCAACCTTAGCTCTAGTGGAGGAGTTTTGTATAACTGCCAAGCCTATGATAGAATACATACTATGACTGAGCAATGAGTGATCACCCCAAAAATTGACACTTAGAATATAGAGAGAGTGACTGTTTGTTCCCCTTTTCGTGAGGTGTTCGGCTTTGAGAAATTCTAGCATAGGATATTTTTAAATTCATATTTCCCGAGTAATATTGGGGGATAACTTTTTGAGAATACTTCTAATAAGGTATACTTGAGGGCAAGTAGAGTTCAAGTGGGGGGATATTTGATGACATCAAATAATCCTGATATTTAAGTGTCAATTTCCCCCTATTATGCTCATTTATATTACTGATTATGTGGATATATACTTTGATTCCTTTATATTTTGTATCCAGGTTACAAGTGAGCATAGGAGCTAAAGAGACGAGGAAATTGGAAAGAACGTGCAAAATATAGACAAATCCAAGTATGCTGGAAGAAGCTACAGTGTAACATCATCTCTCAACTACGCTGTAGCTAGGATTTCAACTGAGAAGACCAAGTCAACAATGATCAAGAGTTTACGGCACAACCAATTGCATGTTTTACGCCGTAACAAACACAAGTCTTATGAATCCTTAGATCTGAAGACTATGCAGTAACACAACTCTGGATTTACGGCGTAGCAACGTGTACGAGAGTAGTCCTAGCTCAAGAATTAACTTACGACGTAACACATAATTTGGATTACGATGTAATGAAGACTATGAGAGTAATCTGAGATCCGAGAAATTATCTATGGCGTAACGCACATGGAGATTATGACGTAGACAGAACCCTAATATCATTTTTACGGCGTAACATTTCATCAATTACGCTGTAACCTTCAGATCTGGATAAGATTACACTAGTTACGGCGAAACACATTTCTTAGTTTGAATCATCAAGAATCTTCATAGTTTGAATCATCATCATCTTTCAGCATCTGCATCATCAATGATATCATCCAAATGAATATGTGTATGAAATCAAAAATCCAAAAGGATGATACGAAATTGAATTTTGGCTCTCTCTAGCAACCTAATCCCTAACTCTCCTTAAAATCATTTTTCTCAAATCTGCTTAAACTATTGTGATTCTTGCATCGATATGTTATTGGTATAGATTAACATACGTGATTCTCTCTACCTTTATCAGATTTGTTGCTTTAATCTTCACTATTTTTAGGTTTATTGTTAATTCGATCTTTAGGGTTTCGTTTTTAAGTTCATAAACCGATCTTCATAATCGGTTTTCTTCTAATCGGTTGGGGTTCTTTGGGTTATTTAAAGTTGATTACACTTATTCAATTTATATTTTATTCAATTTACGATCGACTATATGGCTGGTCGTTAGTTTATTTTCGTGTTCATGCTTAAAACCCTAACTAATTAAGTTTGGTCTTACTGTTCTATTGGTGTGTTCTTGTTTTATTGTACGTGGGATTAAGGGAGATGAACAAGGGTTTTCTTAATAAGTTACATGCGAGTTCTGGTGATTCTACTTACTTGACCGAACGCATAATTGATGATAAAGGAGAGATGGAGAGTGGTGAAATGCCTTTACGTAATGTGACAATTCAGGATATTGCTAAGACTTACAATGCTACTATTGAAAGTCTTACGAACAGTGAGCCTAATGCTAGTAATGGTGGTGATGCTATTCACATTGTGCAAAGCCCTGTTGTTCCTGATGTTAGTGGACCTTCCAAGGATGTGAATGTGAGTGTACCTGTCTCTACTACTTCTCATGGATCTAATCAGACTATACATTATTCGACGGGTCCTATTATTACTGATTGGAGTATTGATGATGGTGATATTAACTTGTCTACGCTAGTAGACAAGAATGTTGGTACAAATTCATCCAAATTAGCCCCTTTGACTTGTATTACTAGTGATGGCAAGGCTGATTTGAGTCTCTCCAATGGATCAGAACTGCCATTAACTAATAATACTAGTGGAATCGGTGTGAAATCGGTCTCTTATGCGGGTGCAACTTCTTCTGATCTAAAGAAACATGTGTCTAATTTTCGTAGGTTGGAATGTAGCAACAAAAAGAATGGAGTTGATCATTCTGTCCCAATGAAAGTAGAGGAAGAAGTGAATATCAGATTTGAGAATACGCTTTATGGGTATTTTATTGGTCAACGCCTTGCTTTTCCTGTCGTGGATTACTATGTACGTAACACGTGGGCTAAGTGTGGTTTACAGAAGGTTATGATGAATGCCAAGGGGTTCTTTTTCTTTAAGTTCAATTCGAAGAAAGGTGTTGATGATGTCCTTGAAAATGGTCTGTGGCTGATTAGAAATGTCCCTATTATCCTTAAACCTTAGACCCTGAACACCAACTTACTTAAAGAGGATTTGACCAACATTCCGGTGTGGGTTAAATTCCATGATGTTCCCCTTGCTATGTTTTCTGATGACGGTCTTAGTCCTCGTGCTACATTGATTGGTACGCCAAAAATGTTAGATGCTTATACTAGTTAAATGTGGAAGGAATTTTGGGGCCATAGTAGTTTTCCATGGTGCTTGATTAAAGTTAAGTTGGATGTGGTACTTAGGGACAACATAACTGTTGAAATTCCCCTACTTGATGGGTCGTGGTCGACTATTGAGAAGATACGGGTGGAATACGAGCGGAGGCCACGTCGATGTGATACGTGTAAGATCTTTGGTCACACTCTTGTTGAATGTCCAAAATCTGTTTTACCCCCTACTCAGCCTTCTAAGAGTGGTAATGATGGTTTTCAAACTGTCAACAACAAGAAGAAGGGTAAACAAAGTGGTTCAACTAATACGGGTCAAGGAGGGTTTACTAAACCTACTTTGCGTAAGAAGTTTATTTATCAACCCAAAAAGCCTCCCCCTGAACCTAAGAAAGTGGATGTCAACTAGAAGAAGGCTGCTGATGTGCCTAGTACAAGTGGAACGAATATTGCTACATTTAATCAGTTTGATTCCCTTTATATGGTTGATACTGATGATTTTGGTATTCCTACTAAGGAAGTGACTTTCGATGTGGTGTCTGGATGTACAGTGGAAGCTAGATAGGATGGGTCTTTTATGACTGCTACTAAATCACAAGAACCCATTGTGCATGAACCGAAAGAGAAGGAACAGGTTGGGACTTCTAAACCTAGTGCTTTTTCTTCCCCACCTACTTCTTCTACTAAGAGGGGTAACCCATTCTCTAAGGTGGGAGAGATCGTTGTGTCTGATGGTGATGATGAAGAGGTTGTTAACACGTTTGATGAGTCTGGTAACCTATTTGGTGGTGGTCACGAGCGTGAATACGACTATGATGGATATGATTACGATGACTATGCGCAGCAGGTTTATAATCTTCCAGGGAATTTGGATGCTTTTAATGCCATGTTTGGCACTAAGCTTCAAGGTCTTAGGAAGTAATTTTATTTCATCATTTTCTTTTATTATCATTTGAGTAGTGGTTGGTTTTCTTTTTAGAAAATATGTAGTATCTTGTTATGTAAGCTTTTTGCCTATGTAACTGATGAGGCGAAAAATGAACCACTTTTAGGAGGTCATTTAAGCCCGGAATTGAATTTATTTGATCAAATATTGCCCTAAATCGTTCCTTTTGTGATTTTAGGTACTTTGGGAGTGAATTATGGAAAAGGAAGCAATTCGGACGTTTTTGGAGCATAAAAGTGAAGAAAACGGCAAAGACTTAATTTTCCATGCTAAGAACAGTACTTGACGGCGTCAAGAGGAAGATCATGACGGCGTCAAGAGTAAAAACCATGACGACCCAGTGAAATCCTGAAGGGCGTCAAGACAATTTTTGGTGACGGCCTGCATAAGGTGTATACATGACGGCGTCAGACCCAGATCTAGGCAGTCCGAGAAACTATTTGGCGACGAGATGACAGCGTCAGACTTTTGTTCTTGACGCCATCACCTATCAAAATCTATATATAGTTTTCTATTTTTCATTCATTAAAAAGGAACGTGTGTGGAGAAAACTAGGGCCGAACTTTGTAAACCCTAGGTCATATTTTACAGTGTTTTCAAGGGTTTTCACCCCTTGAATCCTTTCATGTTCAATTGAGATAAGTCTTCTTTTAATTCAATCAATATGTCTATGTGTTGTTTGAATATATCTTATGCTTGTCTTGATTTCAACATGCTAGACTAGATCTATCTTGTGTTTGCTTAGATCTAATGAAGCCTAGATGTTAATTATGTGTTGATTACTTGTTTATGGTTGTATTGGATGAATGATTTCAATGTTAGGCTTAAGAAAACTGGCAGATCTCCATTGTGTAACATGCTTGAATGTCTTAGGAAACATGAACCGATGTGTACTAGGTTTTATTGGTTGTATTTAATGCATGAGCAAATTCTAGTGATCCCATGTTAGGAGCTTCTTAGCCGGCTCGACATAGGAGTGAAGTAGGCGCTCATAGGATTGGGGAAGTAAGTACGCCACCCCATGAATGGTATTAAGGAATACAATCCATCATCCACGCAACTATAACAAGTAATTAACATGTGAAAGATATCTAGGGAGTAGTGAAATCTAAGAAAACACAATTCTTCCACATATTGCTGACAACTCTAGTTTAATATAGTTTATTTTCATTTTTAATATTTTATTTTGATTGCATCTTTAGTATTGGGTTAGTTGACTAGCAACTAATTCCGCCCAACTCCTTCAAAACCGAGATTTTTAATTGCTTTCATAAAAATATAAAAATACAAAAAGAATCATCCCTCATCTCTAGACCTAGTCTTTAGGTTTTCTAATCCTAGCGACACTATTCCTAGCTGAACGATCAATCCCCCGGTACTTGTCATTATACTATACTACATCGATCAGGTAAACTGCCTGGCGGGGGTTGTAAGCTTCTTGAGATCCCTCGAGAGGTAAAGCCTGGTGCAATCCCTACGCTACCAGTAACGGGCTGAGATATGGGACTCACCCATATCCTTTATACTTAAACGCTTTTTTGGAGTAATATCTTTACCAGGTCTTTTGACCTTTTACCCAAAAAAAAATTATTCGTAATGGTTTGTCTAATCATAAATTACGAAAATGTTATTGCAATCAATTAAGTAACGATATTATTTTTGATTTGATGTATGAATATCGATTTTTAATTTTTGACTATATTGTTGTTTGTGTTGATTTTTTGGTTAGGGTTTAGTTTGGGGATCTAGAGAGAGAATGGTGTGTGTGTGTGTTTAGATGTGTTGTATCAAATGAATATGTTTTTAGTGATGCTGCCCAATTTCCCCCCATTCAATGCTGAGAATACAAAATGCGTTTTAGACTATTGGATCAGATGAATTTCCACGTGGCGAATTTAGAGGTATTTTTTGTTAGAGATGGCTTTTCAAAACCATGCTTTATATAGTTAGTAGACAGATATGTTATTTAATTATTAACAGCCATAGTATTGCGAATTTGGTAGTGATAAATTTGGTTGGTTATTTTGATGTACCCATACAAGTTTGTCAAGTGGGAGGTAACCAGGTTTATAGGAATTGATATGATACCACTCAAAGGAAAAACACATTTATCAAAAGTTAAGTTGTCTATGTTTTTTCACGGAGGTTCACCTGCGATGACTCCGGGCTATCCAAAAGGGTAGTTGCCCTGTCGGCTCGTAATATTGAGTCAGAAACCAGGTATACCAAAATAAAGTTGTCAATGTTTTAGTGGTTCCCGTGCAAAGAAATGGTGTTTATGAATTTAGGATGAATTTTTCAATATGATAGTAGTTCCTAGCCGTGGTGATTTATAGGGAGGGCGGTTGATGCATTACACTTTTATTAACTCGAAAAGTAGGTTGATATAGTTTATATATGAAACGAGGTTTCATAGATAAATTTTAGGACCGAATTGGATGAGTGACAGAGATACATAGTTAGTAAGCCATGATAGTTGTCGATCGGTGTTGGTTTCTATACCACATCATAAAAAGTTAAAACACAATTTCTTTACTAGCCGAACAGGTACTTTTATTTGTGATCATAAATGAATTTTGAATGTTCGTTGATCATACCTCATAGTAGTACTAAAAAATTTAATGTTTTATATATTTACATAAAAATTAGGAAACACGAAGTTAATAAAACGCATTTACTTGAAAAGGCAATAAAGATTAATAATTTGAGATAGAAAAAATATAATCGTAAGAGCTAGTATTCAAAACATAAATTAACCTATTTTAATTTCAAATATATACAATTTTCATTCTCCAAACAATAATATATTGTCTTCTTCTGAAGATTTAGGAGGTTTAACCGTCATTGCAAAATTGGTCCCCAAGGACTAACAATGTAGCAAAAATCAGTTATTAGGGACCAAATGTGCAACAAAATTTTACATAAACCGTCCCTTCAGACCATCGTTCATTGTGAAAATCATCAATAATCATTGAGATTTAACTTTCGTTGGAAAATAGGTCCCTGAGAACTAACAATGTCATAGAAATCAGTTCTCGGGGACTATACATGTAACATAAATATGCATAAACCATCCATTCAAACTACCCTTAGTTGCAAAAATCATCCCTATGTGAATTACATAAATAGTCCCCACCATTTAACAACCGTTACGAAATCCATTCCAAAGGACCAAACATGTAACATAAGTTTACCTAATTGCTCCATGTAGTTTAATTACCTGATCTTGAAAAAATCATCCCTAAACTTTTATTCTTTGTGAAAATAAATATTTACTTAAATACTCCATACAATTTAACTCAAATTATGTAATTCGTCCCTAAAGACTACTTTTGTAACTTAAATTGACATAAATATTCCCTGACACATCAAAAATCGTTTGTAAGTTTAAAATTTAAAAATTATTTGTATAGGCTTCACACATGCTAGGAGTAAAAACTAAAAACCGATTTAAATGAAATTATTATACGTAAATTTTTCAGTGTAAAACCTCGTGTCCCACATCAAAGCGCGAATAGAAAATCCTCGTTAAGTTATTAAATATGATCATATTGGAACAAACGTGACTCGAGAAGATGATTGTAAATACGAACTAATCCCACGCTTTATGAGAACCAATTCGTTGTTCCGAAACCTTTTCTTTTTCAAAAGTAGGAGTAATTGAGGAGTGATTTTATATTTACATTATGAAACTGCGTTATGAAAAATAGTTAGGTATGTGTTTTAGGAAAGAAAAAATAGGTAGCTACGTGTACTAGGAAAGAAATATGAACAAAATAACAAAACACAATAAATGAGATAAGGGAAATCCAAAGTAAAGTCAAATTCGACTTACTAGATATAACTAGCGGTGGACCTAGGGGATCCCTAAGGGTTTATAGGAACCCGATGATGTTTGTCGCCTAATTCATATTTTCGCTGGGAACTCAATTTCTTCGAAAATGAACATGGTCTTGAAATTGTGTGTCATACATATATGTGCATGTCTTGTTTAGTTAATCCATTAATATGTCAAAAGAAATACATGTCTTATTATTTTGTTTACCAATTTTAGTAAAATCATACATTTTAGTTTATTTTGTTTTCCTTTATACTCGTAAAAAAAATTGTGCGCATAGTGATTTAGAATCCTGGGTCCACCACCGGATATAACAATTCTATGGATAGATTAATAGTCTATATTAATCTCTCAGTTACACTTAAACTCAAATCATTAATTCTCTTTAAACTCAACTTTTATAACTTTTGTATATAGATTCTCAAAACTCAAACTTTTATATATAGATAGATGGATATGTGCACATATATTATTTCACAATTATTTTTATACACTTGGTATATACTCAAATGGAGTACAAATGCAACCGATCCAGTCTGTTGGCTTATTTTTTTCAAGGGTCAACTAGGATAAAAAGTTATATAATCTCTGTCGAAATAGTATTATACAATACTTATTTCAGGGATGATGCCGTCTGTTTGATTGAAGTGGTGAGAACTAATTTTAGTTTTAGGGTTTGTATTTTGGGGTAGATGGAATTTCATTTAAAAAGATTTAAAATTCACAGAGATATTCAATGGAGGATGAAGAAAAAGGCATTTCAGTAATTTCTGTTTGATCAAGGACAAAATCTGACCCAAAGTTTTCCCACAAGGATGTTGCCTGCACTTTCTGAACCATACGGATGAAATATGCAATTTGGCCAAATCACAAGGAAGATTTTTGCAATTTACTCTAAACGAAATTTGAAAGTTCATTGATCATATTAGTAATAAAAAATAAATAAATGTATCCATATATCTAGAAATTAGAAAACACAAAGTTATTAAGTCGTTTTTACTTGAAACAACAATAAAGACTAATAATTTAAGACATAGAAAGAATAAGCGTAAGAGCTAGTTTCAAAAACATAAAATAACATATTTTAATTTTAATTTTAAATATATACAATTTCAAGGAAAATGTACTATTCACCAAATAGTAATATCTTGTCTTCTTATGAAGATTTACGAGATTTAACTGCCATTGAAAAATAGGTCTCTAAGGGCTAACGATGTGACAAAAATCGGTTATCAAGGACCAAACGTGTAACAAAAATTTACATAAACTGTCCCTTAAGAGTATCTTTCATTGCGAAAATCATTAATATTCCATCAGATTTACTTTTGTTTCAAAATAGGTCCATGAGGACTAACGACATCACATGAATCGGTTATCAATGAAATATAAATAAATCGCCCCTTGAGACTACCCTTAGTTGCGAAAATTTTCATTATGTGAATTACATAAATAGTCCTACCGTTACGAAATCCATTCCTACGGACCCAATCTGTAACATAAATTACCTAATTGCTCCATGTAGTTTAATTACCTGAACTTAAAAAATCATCTCTAAACTTTTGTTTTTTTGAAAATAATTATTTACCTAAATACTCCATTCAATTTAGCTCAAATTACGCAGTTCGTCCCTAAAGACTACATTTGTAACTTAAACTGACATAAATAGTCCTTGACATATCAAAAATAGGTGATGAGTAACAACATGAAATAGTTATTACTTGTAATTCGAGGGTCAATTGTAATTTGAGGGTCATATATTAAAGATATCACCAGATGCTTCAAGAAGAGGTGATAAGTATATTAGTGGATAATTAGGCCCAAGCTCGGTTTGTGGGTTTTGGGTATTAGGGTTTCACTATTATATACAGTTTTCAATAATAAAGTTATACCTACGGGTTTACAATGTTCTAACATGGTATCAGAAAAGTTTGATCCTCAGACCTAGGTGGCTAAGTTGAGCCGCCTATTCTATGTCATCCCTTCAAACCCTAGCCGCCACTATTTATCAATTTTTTAAAAAAAAATCCAGCCGTCACTTATTTTTCTCCTAACCATGAAAAATCCTACTTCCCTAATCATCATCTTTTGTCCGCTGTTTTATCTTCTTTAATTATGTAACTTGTTTGCAAGTCAACTCTTATCAAAGTTACCACAACCTTTTGCCTTTGATTAGTCCACTGTTTTATCTTCTCTAATTATGTAACTTGTTTGCAAGTCAACTCTTATCAAAGTTACCACAACCTTTTGTCTTTGTTTTCGTGCCTCGTTGCCTTAAAAAAAGGATCTGCTTGTGAAAGAAAGAAGTATGTTCGTGTTATTCTTCACTTTGCTTGAATTGATTAATAAAGAAGGACAAGAAACATTGATTGCTATTGGATGATAAAGAATAAGTGGTTGGGTATTGGAAAGCTACAGGAAAAGTCAAAGATGGGACAATCAAGACTAATAGAAGAAGTTGTGGTGGATCTTGTTTTGTTTATTAGTTATCGAGTTTATATTTTTTTTTTCTTTTGTTCATTAAAAAAAGTTATAGTTATTTAATTGTTTGTTTTTGTTTTATGTCGAATAGGTATTAATTCCCGAGATGATTTTTGTTGGCGTCGAATCTATGGTTCTTATTCCCGAGATGACTTTTGTTGGTGTCGTATCTAGGGTTCTTATTCCCGAGATGACTTTTGTTTGTGTTGAATCTAGGGTTCTTATTCCCGAGATGAATTTTGTTCGTGTCGAATCTAGGGTTCTTATTCCCTACAGGACTGTTTGGGATTCTTTGGTTTATCCTTCGGATACTTTGGTTATCCGTAAACAAAAAAAATATGATACTTTGGGTTATCCTGTTTTATTTTGGTTTATTGTTTTATTTTGCTTTCTTAGTTTACTACTCCAGTTCGAGCTTTCGCGATTTCGCCACTCAAACTGAGGAGGAGTATTAGTGGATAATTAGGCCCAAACCCGTTTTGTAGGTTTTGGGTATTAAGGTTTCACTATTATATATAATGTTCAATAATAAAGTTATACCTATGGGTTTACAATGTTCTAACAAAGTAAACACTAGTTAGGGATTGTAGTAGTTTGAGGGTCAAAATAAATAATAAGTTTTGTGAGGGCTTGTAATAGAGAAGACTAATAAAAAGAAGGACTAAAGATGTAAATATGAACTAAAGAAGTGATAATGTTGCGTTGATATTAATGACGTCATTCATGACGTCATTCATGATGTAATTTATGACGTCAATTGGCTAAGAGGGAGTGGGAAAGGATCCGGTAATAAGATAAACTAAAATGAGAAGAATAAGAAAGATTTATAGCCATACATTTCAAATAAAATGAAGAATTTTAAGGGGAGATGCATATATTTTTATAGGTGTATCTGAAATGAGTGGTTGTAGTTTATTCTCATAATTTTTATTTTTATTTTTTTCTCATTTGATCCAAACGCGGGAGGGAATTTCAAATATATATATATATATATATATATATATATATATATATATATATATATATATATATATATAGAAGGGATCCAGTAAGAAGAAAAACTAAAATAGGAAGAATAAGAAGGATTTCTAGCCACACATTTCTAATAGGATGGAGAATTTTAAGGGGAGATGCATCTATTATTGTAGGTGCATCTGAAATGAGTGGTTATGGTTTCTTCTTATCATTCTTATTTTAATATTTCTTCTTATTTGATCCTTACTCTATATATATATATATATATATATATATATATATATATATATATATATATATATAAAATATTATATATATATATATATATATATATATATATATATATATATATATATATATATATATATATATATATATATATATATATAAAATATTAGCTACAATTAATTGTAGCCAATTGGCTACAATTTTGTGCTATAAATGTGGGTCCCTGATTTATTTTGTAGGTCCTGATTTTTTTTGTGAGTCCCTGATTCAATGCTATTGTATTTTTTATGAAGGATTGTGGCCAATTGGCTACAAAAATTGTAACCAAGCTATCCCCATATATATATATATATATATATATATATATATATATATATATATATATATATATATATATATATATATATATACACACACACACTAGCAGTGTCCTCGCGCGATGCGACTGCGGGTGTCATGTAATTTAATTTTTCTGCTAATGATTTATTTCATTTGTATACTTTTTAGCAATAGTTTTACTGAGTAGTTTGTTTTTTAAGGACTATAAGCAATATCAAAAGTTTGGTGAAACTTTACTTAGCCTGTATTATTATAGTATTTGTTTGTTTTTTGTGTTAACTAGATTGCTTGGTTTGTACAACGTGTTCTTTTAATTGAAAAGGGTTGTGAAATTATCATTAATTAGCAGCTTGCATGATTTGTACTATGTATTTTAATACTTGTATTCATTATTAAATGAATGCTTTTAGATTGTACATTAATTATGCATCAATGAATTGTTAACATTGTATAAATACCTGTATTGCTGAAAATTAAGTTTTTTTAAGTTATTTAATGTTAGAAAAACGAGTTTAAGTTACTTGTATATTTAGTAAGAATACTTTTATTGCTGAATTTTAAGGCATTAAATGCTATAAAAAGGCTAAATGATTTCTAAGATAGTGAGATAAGATATAGGTATAGATATTATGATAGTGCATTATATATGAAAAATAGTTAGGTACGTGATGTAGGAAATAAATATGAACATAATAACATATAAGGGAAATCCAAAATATAAAAATTCTATTGGATATCATACCGATGGCCTTGGCTATTTGCATTATTGAATTTACACTTAATGTGGTACCAACTTGTCTCAAATATTGCATGTGACAATTAAAAAGTGTTGTCCGTAATTCGTACGTCTATATTCAATCCTCTTTAATGTTGGACACACTAAGGGGAAAGATTGACCATCATTTTCTTATTCCTGTAAACTACATGCAATTGGTTGCCACAATAAGGACGACCTTTTTTTTTTCAAAATATTTTTAACAACAAACTTAAATTTCATTAATAATTAAAAAATTACATAATAATTCAAATAAAATTAAAACATTATAATATTTATTAAAAACTTAAACTAATAATCTAATTCGTAGCATGCCTTGATTGAATCATTTGATCTCTTGCATCTTTTGTCGTTGTAGTTCAAGCAAAAATTGGTCGATTGATGTGAGATAAAATATGATGTCTTTTTTGTTAGTTTGTGGACAATATTTAATAGTCGCATGTCTGGTTCGAACTCAAGAGTATGGTATTGCATGCATTGCGTATGAGATTCAATAAATAATAATTAATATAATAAGTTATGATTTAATTATTATTTCATGTAAAATCACATAACATTCGTTAGTAAATAACGGTTGTTAGTCTAACGGTCGTTAATTAATAAAAGGAAGGACAAGAAAAGGAAACAAGCCAAGATGAGGTTTTAGAACCTCTCTTGGGCTTGTATTCAGCCAATCACTCTTAAGAGGAGGTGATTAGGCATGCTTGTTCTCCAAGTTTTGATTAGTATAAATAAAGACCCTTGGTTTCAATATATACTAATAATTTTTGTGAAACCGAGCAAGTCAATTTTCTTCCTTTCTTCCCTCCTTCTTTGGCCGATCGATCACTTCCCATACTGGTAAGGGATTCGATTTTTGTTTTTTGAATAAGTGATTGATTTGTTACGTGATCAAGAAACTAGCATTCTAATTAAATCGCTAACAATACGCATGTACAAGGCCGTAGGATAAATCCCTCTTGGATTTTGTGTTTACCCAAATCAATTTACCCCTAAATAGATTATATAAACCCTAACTTTTTATGGTTTGTGATTCTTGATCTTCGATTCGCGTGGAAGCTAATAAGGTACGTTTACTTTTTAATTTAAGGTTAATTAATTACATATGTTTGATCTATGTCTTCATCTGCGAGCTTTGTGTTTTATGTTTATTATATGAATGTCACGATAATATAATTCCAACAGTGGCATAACGAGCTGTTAATATGGTGTAATTAATTATCTAAACGCATAAAAATTGAATCTTGAATAATTGTTTGCATGTTTAACTAGGTTTTCTAGGTTTTGTTTTGAAAACCCTAATTTTTTATTTATGGATCGATCGACCTCCATTAATATATATATATATATATATATTAGGTTTTGAAAATTATAGAAACCCTAGGTTGCATGCAATTTTTTATTTGTTTTGATAACGAATAATTGGACTTATGTCGTTAGTAAACGATCTTGTCAGCTTGATTATGTGATAATATGTGATTATGTGAGATCCATGATGAAAACATACATGTTTTATGATGGATCTAATAATTTAATATATGATATTGTATGTATTAATTGTTAAGTGCATGTTGCATGCTTAATTGAACGATATATATTAGTTAATTAAGGTTATTAGTAATTAAGTTTTGTATGACACACTAATTACCTAATATTTAATTATTTATAAATTTGAGGAAGACCTCATATGCATCGTTATTTTTTATTAACTTGTTTGCTTATTGTATATATTTATTGTAGGAATTAAGCAATCAATTTATCGATGTATGTGGTCCACTTGTAACTAGCTCGAAAACAAGTGGGAGTCTTAGATTAAATATATACATGTTAGTTGATTTAAATTACACATGTTATTGATTTAGTTGGTCATTTTTATTATTGTTTGACAGGTAACAAGCAAAGGGTATTTTTTTTTAATAGAAAATAAACTGGACTAATCAATGGTGAAATTTGATTAATTATAAACTATATCTTGCAAAAGTCTTATGTCGATCGTGGTTTGATGATAACGGTAATATTCTCCCAGACGAGACTAGCAAGATTTAATGGTTTTAATGTGTTTTTAGCATAAAGTCTTAAACTTTTATTCAATTGATGTTGTTAACATTAGTCAAATCGGCTCACCCATTGTGACAAACTATAAGAGAGGTATAATGAGGGTTGCTTAGCACCCTAAAGAAGAAGGTTTTTAGTAAGCTTCACGCTGACCCGCTTCTTTGCTTCTTTGTGCGTCAAATGGAGCTACCAAAGACTAATTTGATTGACAAAAGCATCTTAAGGTTGAATTACCTTAATTCTACGCGCCATTTTGTGGTAATTATCCGAAAATTAGGTCTTTTGACTCATGCAGAAGTAAGATATAGTAGATGATAATTAATGGTAATTCTTTAATTAGTTTACCCAATACCTCGATTAAAACTTTGTTACTTTATTCTTAATAAAAGAACTTATTGAGTAAAGTTCTTTTTTTTTTTTTTTTTTTTTTTTTTTTTTTTTTTTTTTTTATTAAAATTCAAAGATACGAAGATGTGTGCATGCTTTTTCGTACATATTTGATTACACATTAAATTAAATGCACCCTTTGGAAATCTAAGTTTATGCCATCCAATTAAAGAAACACTTGCAGTTACCATTTATGTTACGTGAGACTTAGCTAGATTGTAATCCCAAGGTAAATCTCCACGTTACGTGAGACGTAGCTAGAATAAATTTATAGTTTTTTAAATTGGACAACTTAATTGAGTTACATGGTGAGATTCCTTAACCTAAGGCATTAGATGGGATGAAACATGCTTACATTGCAAATAGTTTGGCAATTAGTAAGTTCTATAATTATCTAGGGATTGCAATACTAGATTGGCAATTATTGTTCGACAATTACCTTGTTGAGTACTATCATTACTAGCAGATCAACTCATGTAATGGTACTCTTTCAATTAGGAACCTAGCTTTAAGAAAATTATATGGTTTATTTGTATTAACGAATGGGTATTTAATTTTCTTTAAAGGTTGAATTATCGAAAGTACTAACTTTTGAACTTTTTTTTTCTGTAGAATGGCTCAACCTGATAATAACACACTAAGTTATGCTTTCAAACAAATGTTTGATCGAGAAAAATTGACTGGCAACAATTTCAATGACTGGTTTAGGCAACTTAGGATAGTCTTGAGGGTTGCTAAAAGACTAGATGTATTGGAGCAACCTTTGGCACCAACTCCTCCTCAAGACTCACCTTATGATGTCTTGGAAACATGGAGTCTTCAGTATGATCATCACAACGAGGTAACTTACCTTATGCTCCGGAGTATGTTAGGAATACAAAAATTCTTATAAAAGACTCTGTCACCCTGAGTAACATCTAATATAGGTTAGCTCGTAGGCTTAATAGTAAACGTTTAGTTACGTTTACTTATCATATTATCCATGGAGCTGGGCCGGATCTTTACCCACTGTATGCTCACTCTGTAGCCCACTTTAGGGGTGGTTTTTGTAAGAACTATAAATACCCTTTCCCACCCATGGGAAAGGGTTGGAGATTTCATTTGCTTAATCTAATACACATCATTTTCTCTCTCTAGAAAACTCCCAACTTCTTTCTCTTTCTCTCTCTACATTTTCAGCAAAACCTCAAAGATTTATGTGTGTTATGATTTGATATTAGGTACAATTGGCATCAAGAGCCATGGTTTGGTTAGATTTATTATATATTCTCGGATTTGTGGCTCATTCTTGGTGTTTCTCTTGTTCTTGTTTGGTTCGACTAGAAATGAAAGAAAACATCACGATATGATCTTTGTTTATGCTTAGAATTGTTAAAATATTGTACTTTCAGGTTCAATACTATCTCTTGTATCGTTCCTTGCTTGTCTATAGTTCACTTGGTGATTTTCTTGAAAGTTTGATGAAGTTTTCCTCGTTGCGGTTTGGCTCACAGTGACAAATTCTTGTTTTCGATTTGTGTTATTAAAGGAAGTGAATTGTTGTGGTTTGGTTAGTTCCAACTTTATGGTTTGGTTTGTAGCTGAAAAGGGAAAAAGGACAAAATCTTGTGAAAGTGACCTTTTTGTCCCTTGCGGTTTGTCTACTTGCGATTGCGATTTGATCTAAGGTCGCGGTCTGGGTGTTGAGATTTGCTAATTGCGGTTTGCTTGTTTGAAAAGGATTTATTTGATACCTTGTTAGGGGTCATTCAAGCCCAAAGTCGTATTTATTTGATCAAATATTGCCTCAAATCGTTTCTTTTTGTATTTTTAGGTACTTGGGACGAGAATTCTGGAATTCGGCATTTTTTGGGCATATTTGGACGAAAAAGTGAAGAAAATGACAAAGTTACGATAACCCGTCAGAAAAAGAAAGGCTAACGGCGTCACACATTCCAATGTAACATCGTCACTTGTTATTTGAGCTGGATGAATATTAACATACATCGCTTCAGAGATATTTTAAGAATTTACACCTGATGGCGTTAGGTGCATTCTGGAGGAAGGAGTCGCGTGTTGAGATCATAAAGGCGACGGCGTCAGAAGCTACAACCTGATGCTGTCATAACAGCGACTTGGAGAGGACGAAACCCTAAAGGCAGCGGGATGATGGCGTCACACTTGTAAAGTGACGTCGTCACTTGAAGGTCAAAGATTGTGAAAATTCCATATTTACAAGCGACCCCCTACTCTGACCCCTTTCAGGATTTATACCTGACCCCGTCACTTGTTCGGGCTGAAGGGATCGCGACCAACTAACAGCAAAATCACCTATAAATAGAACATCATCACTTCACGTTTTGCAAGCCCTAAACCCTAAGTCCAATTATAGGGTTTAGGTAGGTGGTTTTACAGCAACTTAGAGGGTCTTAATCATTCCATAAACATCTTGTAATGTGTGGAAAACTAGAAGGGGGGGTTGAATAGTTTTCCCCTCTTTTTAATTTTATAAAAACTTGGTTTCAAAATGTTGATTCAAATTTATTCAATTGTTTGTTTGAAAAACCTTAAATTGGAGTTTAGTGTGAAAACAACATATAATCAATAAGATCGGTTATATATGTACGCTTATGAATTAGTTTTGGAAACTTAGTTTTATGAATGTAACTTTGGTCGATCTTTATGTGAATACATTTTCCTTTTAAAATCTTAAAACGTTTTGTATCAAATTATCTATCAAGTTAAACTTAATATGAGAAGTGTGAATAATAATCTATTTGACCATATCATGCAATTATACACACAATCACAATATTAACTACTATGTTCAACACAATCAATCATCACAACTATATAAGCAACAACTAAAACATGTAGGCAAGCATAGAAGTAAAGCGATAAATGCAAGAACAAATGATAAGAGATAAGAGAAAGGAAATGCAAACCGGACACGATGATTTATAGTGGTTCGGCTACAAGGACACCTTCCTTGTTCCTACTCCACTCCCCGAGTCACCTACTCGAGAGTTTTCTTCACTACTCAACAAGCTCCCTTTTGGCGGAGAAAACCGTACACAACTTTTTCTTACACCATTTAACGACACTAAGCTAAATGTCGAGTTCTAATAGTAGCTAGAACCAATCTCACAACACAACTTCGATCACTACACAACTTCTACACAACTTCACGACTTCATCACAACTTCTTCTAAACTTCTTCACGGCTTCACAACTTCTTCATGTCTTCACGACTTCACAACTTCATCACAACTTCTTCTAAACTCCACTACTTAATCACACACCTACATCTTCACAACTACATGTCTTCTCCACACTACTACTTCCTTCCACTACTTCTTACTCACTCATTAAATCACTAGTAAGTAAGATCATCTTGATCTACTTATTACATATACATAACTCACAACTTCACATAAGCACTAACTAGATCCTAATACATCTTTGGCTTTATGATAGGGAGGATTCTTCTCTTGCACTTTGAGTGATGAGAAATTGGATCACTTGAAACAAAGATTAATAATTTTATGATCAAAGGGTTTTAGAAGGATGTTTAGAGAGAGTTGGATCTGAAAATTTTTGAGCAAAAGGTGAGAAAAATTACAGGTTTGAGGTGGTATTTATATGGAAAAATTTCTGACCAAATCTGACAGGGGAGCGTGGCCGGTCCCCTTAATTGTGTGCGGGTCCCCTTAAAATTAAGGGGGCTGCCCCTTATAATTAAGGGGGCCGCCCTACTGAAACGGCCAGATTTTCTGTCTTTTAGTGGGAAAAGTTTATTTGGTGAAAAACTAACTAATTTTGGTTAAAAGTTTGAAATCATATATTTAGTATGATTAAAACATTTTTCTTTATTACCAAAAGTGTTTTTCAAAAATATATAAAATGTTTATATAATTAAATAAACTTTGTATTAGTTAATTAAATACCCCTTTGATCATGAGATGTATTAAACACTTGTTTATCCATACCTTAAGTGATTGTTGAAGCATACTTGAGACGTTGAGATGTCGAGGCTTGTTGACGTAAGAATGCATAGGAGAATTGTGATCACAAGTAACTTAAGCACTTTACGTTATATGTTGTAACTTACATCTTTGTCATCATCAAAACATGAAGAGAATGTTTAGATTAAATATCGTAATATTCATGCCAACAATCTCCCCCTTTTTGATGATGACAAACTATGTAAACTATAACTCATAGTAAAATGTATAAGTTACTTGTTTACACTTCTTCTCCCCCTTTTGTCGAAGCAAAAAGGTGGACACTTAGACGAGACTTCAACTACGCTTGAACCCTTGAGAAAGAATGTAAAAGGCGAGCTTGCATCATCGTAAGTGAAGCCTTGATCCAATCAACCTTAATGCTCCCCTAGGTGTATGCTCCCCCTTGGTGTATACTCCCCCTTGGTGTATGCTCAAAACTAGTTTTGGCTACCAAAGAATCAAGCGATGAAGTAATCCTTCAAAACAAAGTTAGTAGACAAGTGCAAATATATATAATGATGATGATAGGTATATGCATGATACTAATAGGGGAACAATATATGGACGTAATAGGTATATGCACTAAAAATATGACACATGTAATTATTGTTTTAAAAACAACAACCTAACTTCCCAAAAAAAAAATTACCATGACCAAAGCTTAAGACATGATAATGATTGGAACCTAATGCAAAGATTCTACCGACATATTTTGGCAAAAGATACCAAAATATATATTCTAAAGGAAAAAAAAATGATAATGATGCCTTCTTTCAAAGACGTAGAAAAAAAAAGGAAGGATGAGCGTGAATGAAAAGGGAAGGTAATGACAAAAGGTTGACAAATATGGTTTAGATTAATATAACATTTGACAAGGGTGGATGATTTGGAATCAAGGGATTTTTAGGTGTTTTGTTGGTTGACGACTGATTAGCTCCAAACGGTCAACCTAAACTGACCAGGTGATGGTCAACAAGGTCAAAGGCTTAGAATCAATCTCCACGGAAGTATAGGGTTTCCCCGGGTCGTTATGTCCCGACGAGGTGTGAATGGTTATGAAACGGTTTCGTGATCGGGTGAATTTGGATGAAAAGGGGTTTGAGTTTGTTTAAACTACGGAATCTACAATGAAATAGCTTAAACAAGCTATACGAATAAGACGGGAAACTGGGAAAAACTAGAAACGTTTAAAACCTAAAACGCGTACGTTACGTTTAAATAAAACGTAGACGTACGAAATAAAACGTGAAAAGTGAAATCTGAAAACACCCAGGGGGTGAAAATGACTTTTTTACAAACTACAAGATAAAAGAAAATTTTTAGAAAATTAAAATTAATTTTTACACTAATTAATTATTAATTACTAATTATTACTAATTATTAATATTTAACAACTTAAATATAATATAATATTATTTAAACACTAGAAAAATGAAAATAAAATTCCTAAAATTATAAAATAACTAAAAATAAGTTTTAAAATTAAAAATAAATATTTTTGTCTTTTTGTGATTTTTCTATTAATTAATTACTAATTAATTACTAATTATCTAATTAAAATATTTTAAATTAAGAGAAATACTAAATGAACAGTAAAAATTCTAATAAAATTTCTAAAATTATTTTATAACATATAAAAACTATAAAAAATATAAAAACTAGGTTTTGCTTAATAAAAACTAATTATGCTAATTTAAACTTAATATTAATTAATTTCTAATAAAACTAATATTAAATATAATAAATACCAAATGATGAAAAATAAAAATCTGAGAAAATTAATATAAATACTTTAATATAAGATATAATTAATAAAAATATAAAAATGACAAGTACTTAATAAAAATTTAAAAATGAAAATTAAAATTAAATTACATTAAATAGAAACTATCACTTAATTTTAAATTTGTTTTTCTTGATTTTTCTTTTACAAACCTATTAAATACTTAAAAACAAACACTTTTTGTAAAAACAAACTTTTTGTAAACTAAAAATAAGCTGAATGGAAAGCCAAAAAGCCAACAGTTGACTTTAGTTGACCATAATGGAAAATAAGCTAAAATGGCTTAAAGTGGGACCCACTCTGATCAAAACTGATTCAAATAAGTTATTAGAACTTGTTTAAGCTAGAAAAAGCACAATGGGACCACTGAATAGGTTATAAGCCACAAATAAGCACTTGGCTTATTGTGTTAGGACTGAAAAGTGGGACAGAGTTCAAGGCTCAAACTAGGTGGGTCCCAGTGGTTTCTAGGTCAACCAAGAGGTCAAAACATGGACCCTGGTAGGAGGGGGATTGGGAGGAACAAGATTCATGGCCTGGGGCCCACTGGTTTGGCTGGAAAACCACCACCAAGTGGTGGTGGTGGTGGTGTGTCTGCTGAGACAGAGTAGAGGTGCAGCCCTGCAAGTGTCTTTGAGGTGAAGTGGGGCCCACAGAAAATTAGCTAAAAATCAAGTGAAGCTAGAACCTCAAAGATGAGCTGGTAGGTGGTATATGGAAACAAGTTTCACTTTCTAACTCATCACACAAAAATAAAAACAAATGCTCAAACTTTTGGAAAAATCTGATAACTTGTAATTTTGACTTTTGTAAAAACTTAAGAACTTTGACTTTTGCTAATTTCTAATGATTATAACTGAATTAATTAGTTATATTAAGATGTAATAAATCTAAATTAAGCTACTTAAACCATTTATGCACAGATATGGGTGGGTTTGGATCACCAACTGCCCAACAGTGGACTGTTGGGGGGTGATTACTATGGTTTTGACCTTTTGCTGCAAAACTTGAGTATTGGGTGACTGAAGTGGTCACTAATAACCTAATACAAGTTGTTAAAACACTTGATCATAACCAAGGTGTCCTTGGTTAACCTAAACAGTCAAAACCAAACACCCCTATAGTAAACTGAAATGATGATTATTTAAGCAAACTTGCAACAAACACCTCAAACCTGAAATCTAATCTTATATTATTACTAATTGAACACAATTAAACTGAAATAAGACCTAATTTACCTAAGCTACAGTGATTTACAAAAAATTAAAAAGGCTTACAGTGGGATTATTATGAACTGAGACAGATGTACCAAGGTACCCAAACCACAACCTACAGCCTACCACTAGGCACTAGACCATTTAGAATCCATCATTCATCATTCTCCTTGCATCAATCACCATAAACACTGAATTTTTTATTTATTTCTATTTTTTATGAATTTTAAGTATTTAAAGTAAACTAAGTTATAAAACCTCTAATTGATGTAAAAGCTTCAAAAAGCTTGAATGGAAACTGAATTGAGCTTGGGGAATAAGAAACAACAATAGTTAACAAGATTTAAGCAAAAGTGTCAATTTTACTTGAAAATGCTAAAAATTGAATTCAAACTTGGAAACTGAAACTTGAGATATCTTGAAATTAACTTTTCATTAACATAAAGATGTGATACAACTTAAGATTAGAACTGAATTTAAAAGTTCAAGACATGAAAATAAAGTTTACACTACGAATTTGGTCTAAAAACATTGACAGACATCTTCTTCTCTATCTCTTCATCTTTATAAACCCTGGAGAGATACTTGGACTTTTCCCACACCTTGTGGACCGTTGGATTAGCTTTTATCATCTCAACCGTTCAAATGGGGATTTGGCGGGAAATTGGTAAAAGGGCAGATAGTGGAGTTGGTGTGCATTTATTGAGGAGGGGGGAAGGTGAGGGTTGGTGATAGCTTTAATTATAGTTGGCAAGGTTGGTGAAGAGGGGGGGGGGGGCATGAACCTGGAATTAGGGGTGTTAATGGGAGGTTAGGGGAGATGAACAGTGAACGGGTTTGGGGGTTTGACTGGGGTCAACGCAAGGGTGGATTATTAGTTCTTGGTGTGGGCCGGATTTGGTTTAGTGGGCTTGGTGGGTTGGTTGTTTGGATCAGGCTTGGGGTAAGGGTGGTTTAGTTTGTTTGTTTTTAATATTTAAGGGTCCATTTGGAAAATAGTATAATCACAAGGACCAATATTGTCATTTGCTAAAAATTAAGGACCAAACATGTAATCTTTCCAAAGTATTCATAAGGACCATAGATGCCAAACTTTATTATCCCAAGGACCATTGATGAAGTTTTTCCATTTTAAAATACCCGAGGACCATAAATGTCATTTTACAAAAGATGAGGGACCAAACATGTAAATCTATAAAACTTCACACCAAGGACCTAAAATGACTTTTATGACTTCCTAAGGATCAAAAATGATTTTTCTTTCAAACTTATCCCACCAGGGACCTTTTCTGCCAAAATCTGTAACTCCAGGGACCAAACTGTAAATTTCCAAAACTTTTCCAATTTTTCACCAAAGGACTAAATATGACAACTTATGATTTCAAAAGGACCTTTGGTGATAATTTTCTATATTTTGAATATCCAGGGACTAGTTTTGTAATTTTATGAAAGTTGGGGGACTGAAACTGCCAATTTTGCAAACTTTATACGTTTTTCATCTGTTTTTGCTCATTTTGCATCTAAAACATATAAAACACAATTTTGGAATATTTTCAGTATTTTGATGCATTACTGAGTGTTTTTGTATGTTTTGCAGTTCAGATTAGACCAAAAATGATGAGTGTTTGAGCACTCATCAATCCCCCACACTAAACTATTGCTAGTCCCTAGCAATACTGTTTTGAAAACTTGATGGATTTTAAACTCTTTACCAAAAGCCATCACTTCTGGAGTAGCCAGGTGTAAGAACTGTGGCACACCTGATAACCATGTGATTTTGAGCAAACCACCAGCTGTCAACGGATTTGAGTAGTCTTTACCAAAAGCCGTTTGCTTCTAGACTAGCCAGCTCTTGATGGAATAGTCAACATCTTGGTGAGCTGATTACCAATTATGGATTTTCCACGGCCTTTACCACAAGCCATAATCTTGCGGGCTAGCCAACTCATTTGTTTTCGGGGAGTTGATGAACCATACAATTTTGGGCAAATTGCAAGCCGTAAACGGATTTGAGTTGTCTTTACCAAGAGCCGTTTGCTCCTAGACTAGCCAATCCCTTTTGTCGTTTAGACAAGGCGGACTGATTACCACAAAAATTTTGAAGCACCAGTGAAAAAATTTTAAAATTTTTGAAATTTTGGCTAAAACGGGGGTATTATATAGTAAAATGTGATAAAATTCGCTAGAATAGCGAATACCCCCCCACATTATCATGAATATTGTCCTCAATATTCAAAATCCCGGCTATTATGCCGACATTTTGAACGTAAAAGGGCAACATTACAAGCTAAGCGTGGAAAACACCATTTTGCATTTTCACTCATTTGTAACCATAGCATGGGGGACTCCCCCACAATTAGGGTGAAAACCCTATAAGCATGCTACTGTTTTTGTTTACCGAGTCGCTAGCTTGACTCAACCCCGAATTCATTTGTCCTTGGGGAAGCATGATGTGGAAGAAAGAATCTCGATCGGACTTTCATTCAAGATGTTTGGACAAACATATGAAGCACGTGAAAGTTCCACACCGAAGAGATAAGTATCCGACTCAAGATAATGATACATGAAAATGCCGGGATCAAATATAGTGTCCTCACTCTCGAAGGAATGAAGAAGAGAAGAAGTCACCGTATAGGTGAAGAAAAGGAAGAAAATCATGATAAAAAGCATGATTTGATCTTCTTCCTCAAGAGGAGGCTCAATAGCCTGAGTTTGGATTCCAAAAGGTAAGCTCGTAAACAACCCGGGAGGGTGGGTGGGAATTTGCAAATTCTCATAATTGAGAGCATCTCCCCCCGGGATATCAAACTAATGAGCGAGTTCACCGGAGAACTCCTCATGAAGAGAATCATTCACAAGATGTGAATCTGTGGACTCATGTTCCATTGTGGACTCATCACAATCCTCGTCAAAGATTGGATTATTAGAAATCGTAGTGAATTCAGAATCGAATTCAAATAGAGGATTGGTGAGAGTTGTATCGAATGTTTCGGGAACAAAGTGAATATTATTCTCTGTTGGATTGTCGGGATAAGAAGTGAGTGACGGATCATGAGATAGGAGACTTTCACTTTCTCCCAGATCGGCTTGGAAATCAAGGAGACCATCATCACTTTCCAATGAAAGTGGATCGATGTGAGCAAGTTCATCAGCGAACTCCTTAAGAAGAGGATCAACATCAGACTGAGGGATTGATGCCTCAATATACTCAATGTCTCCATGAGATATACAATCATCGCTGTAATCTGAGAAAGTCTCAAATTGATCTTTAGGACACTCAATGGGTGAAGGAATATCACACATATCATCCAAAGTTCCCTGTGACTCTCTCGGGATTGGGACAAGGTCCTCAACACTAGACTTTATTAATTCGTCCGATTCCTTATTAGGAACAGTGTCAAGATGCTCGTCCCCCATGATCAAAGAGTGAGTGTGAACTTCGAGTGTGATAGCAGTTGTTTGAGATGGAATCTCAACTGCTGGGGTATCAACTGATGAACTTGATGAAGTTTTATAAAATTCAAGGATGTCAAGTGTATCCTCATCATCACTGTCATCAGGAATGAAACGGAACAAAGAGCTAGACTTGGCTGCTTTTTCTTTTGCAATGGATCCCCTCACAGATTTTTCATATGCATCTTGGGAATTTATTCTAGCAGCCTGCTTTTCAGCAAGCAATTCTTCCATGGATTTTTGATGAGTGTGTCTTTGGGCAAAGTCTTTAACTAAACCCTTAAGCTCATCAACGATTTTCATCATATTTTGCATTTCTGGAAGAAGTGCTTGATTCATATCGTACTGTGGAGGTTGGTCATAATAAGGTGTGTCAAAATTGTCACAAGGATATGGATTCCCCGATTGACAATCTGAGCTGAAGTGTGGACCTCCACAGTAATCACAACAGTAAAACTGTTGAGGCTGTGAGTCGTATGTGCTAGAGTCATAATTGTAATCAGGAAACTGCTCATAGACAAGCGTGTTTCCCGATTGACAATCAGAACTGTAATGTGAACCACCACAGTACTCACAACAGTAAAACTGCTGAGTATCATGGTGTGGTAACTGATGGAATAAATCAGTCGTGCCATGGTAGGAATAGGGATCTTGGTTATAGACAGACCCGTTTCCCGACTCTACCATGCCACAACTGGGGCAATCGCCACCATTATGAGGATTACCACACCAATGGCAAACCAGAAAGTGTGGATGAGACATAGAAAGAATCAAATGTGTATAGAGGGTGAGGAAATGAGAATCAAAAGGGTAGGAGGGTGAAGAAGGATATTTTTGGGTTTTTGGAAATACATTTTGTACAAATAGAAAAGAAAATGTTTTTGTGCTTTTTGTGTTCGTTGAAAACTAAGTTTAAAAAGTTTTCAGGAACGGTTTTGTTTTGATAAATAGAGAATATGAACAAAGGATGGATAAATGTACAATGGAACGAATTCCAAAGACACTAATCAGAAAAACCGTTTAGATACGCACACAACCTCCCCGGCAACGGCGCCAAAATTTGATTGGCTCCAAACGGTCAACCTAAACTGACCAGGTGATGGTCAACAAGGTCAAAGGCTTAGAATCAATCTCCGCGAAAGTATAGGGTTTCCCCGGGTCGTTATGTCCCGACGAGGTGTGAATGGTTATGAAACGGTTTCGTGATCGGGTGAATTTGGATGAAAAGGGGTTTGAGTTTGTTTAAACTACGGAATCTACAATGAAATAGCTTAAACAAGCTATATGGATAAGACGGGAAACTGGGAAAAACCAGAAACGTTTAAAACCTAAAACGCGTACGTTACGTTTAAATAAAACGTAGACGTACGAAATAAAACGTGAAAAGTGAAATCTGAAAACACCCAGGGGGTGAAAATGACTTTTTTACAAACTACAAGATAAAAGAAAATTTTTAGAAAATTAAAATTAATTTTTACACTAATTAATTATTAATTATTAATTATTAATTAATTACTAATTATTACTAATTATTAATATTTAACAACTTAAATATAATATAATATTATTTAAACACTAGAAAAATGAAAATAAAATTCCTAAAATTATAAAATAACTAAAAATAAGTTTTAAAATTAAAAATAAATATTTTTGTCTTTTTGTGATTTTTCTATTAATTAATTACTAATTAATTACTAATTATCTAATTAAACTATTTTAAATTAAGAAAAATACTAAATGAACCGTAAAAATTCTAATAAAATTTCTAAAATTATTTTATAACATATAAAAACTATAAAAAATATAAAAACTAGGTTTTGCTTAATAAAAACTAATTATGCTAATTTAAACTTAATATTAATTAATTTCTAATAAAACTAATATTAAATATAATAAATACCAAATGATGAAAAATAAAAATCTGAGAAAATTAATATAAATACTTTAATATAAGATATAATTAATAAAAATATAAAAATGACAAGTACTTAATAAAAATTTAAAAATGAAAATTAAAATTAAATTACATTAAATAGAAACTATCACTTAATTTTAAATTTGTTTTTCTTGATTTTTCTTTTACAAACCTATTAAATACTTAAAAACAAACACTTTTTGTAAAAAAAACTTTTTGTAAACTAAAAATAAGCTGAATGGAAAGCCAAAAAGCCAACAGTTGACTTTAGTTGACCATAATGGAAAATAAGCTAAAATGGCTTAAAGTGGGACCCACTCTGATCAAAACTGATTCAAATAAGTTATTAGAACTTGTTTAAGCTAGAAAAAGCACAATGGGACCACTGAATAGGCTATAAGCCACAAATAAGCACTTGGCTTATTGTGTTAGGACTGAAAAGTGGGACAGAGTTCAAGGCTCAAACTAGGTGGGTCCCAGTGGTTTCTAGGTCAACCAAGAGGTCAAAACATGGACCCTGGTAGGAGGGGGATTGGGAGGAACAAGATTCATGGCCTGGGGCCCACTGGTTTGGCTGGAAAACCACCACCAAGTGGTGGTGGTGGTGGTGGTGTGTCTGCTGAGACAGAGCAGAGGTGCAGCCCTGCAAGTGTCTTTGAGGTGATGTGGGGCGCACAGAAAATTAGCTAAAAATCAAGTGAAGCTAGAACATCAAAGATGAGCAGGTAGGTGGTATATGGAAACAAGTTTCACTTTCTAACTCATCACACAAAAATAAAAACAAATGCTCAAACTTTTGGAAAAATCTGATAACTTGTAATTTTGACTTTTGTAAAAACTTAAGAACTTTGACTTTTGCTAATTTCTAATGATTATAACTGAATTAATTAGTTATATTAAGATGTAATAAATCTAAATTAAGCTACTTAAACCATTTATGCACAGATATGGGTGGGTTTGGATCACCAACTGCCCAACAGTGGACTGTTGGGGGGTGATTACTATGGTTTTGACCTTTTTCTGCAAAACTTGAGTATTGGGTGACTGAAGTGGTCACTAATAACCTAATACAAGTTGTTAAAACACTTGATCATAACCAAGGTGTCCTTGGTTAACCTAAACAGTCAAAACCAAACACCCCTATAGTAAACTGAAATGATGATTATTTAAGCAAACTTGCAACAAACACCTCAAACCTGAAATCTAATCTTATATTATTACTAAATGAACACAATTAAACTGAAATAAGACCTAATTTACCTAAGCTACAGTTATTTACAAAAAATTAAAAAGGCTTACAGTGGGATTATTATGAACTGAGACAGATGTACCAAGGTACCCAAACCACAACCTACAACCTACCACTAGGCACTAGACCATTTAGAATCCATCATTCATCATTCTCCTTGCATCAATCACCATAAACACTGAATTTTTTTATTTATTTCTATTTTTTATGAATTTTAAGTATTTAAAGTAAACTAAGTTATAAAACCTCTAATTGATGTAAAAGCTTCAAAAAGCTTGAATGGAAACTGAATTGAGCTTGGGGAATAAGAAACAACAATAGTTAACAAGATTTAAGCAAAAGTGTCAATTTTACTTGAAAATGCTAAAAATTGAATTCAAACTTGGAAACTGAAACTTGAGATATCTTGAAATTAACTTTTCATTAACATAAAGATGTGATACAACTTAAGATTAGAACTGAATTTAAAAGTTCAAGACATGAAAATAAAGTTTACACTACGAATTTGGTCTAAAAACATTGACAGACATCTTCTTCTCTATCTCTTCATTTTTATAGACCCTGGAGAGATACTTGGACTTTTCCCACACCTTGTGGACCGTTGGATTAGCTTTTATCATCTCAACCGTTCAAATGGGGATTTGGCGGGAAATTGGTAAAAGGGCAGATAGTGGAGTTGGTGTGCATTTATTGAGGAGGGGGGAAGGTGAGGGTTGGTGATAGCTTTAATTATAGTTGGCAAGGTTGGTGAAGAGGGGGGGGGGCATGAACCTGGAATTAGGGGTGTTAATGGGAGGTTAGGGGAGATGAACAGTGAACGGGTTTGGGGGTTTGACTGGGGTCAACGCAAGGGTGGATTATTAGTTCTTGGTGTGGGCCGGATTTGGTTTAGTGGGCTTGGTGGGTTGGTTTTTTGGATCAGGCTTGGGGTAAGGGTGGTTTAGTTTGTTTGTTTTTAATATTTAAGGGTCCATTTGGAAAATAGTATAATCACAAGGACCAATATTGTCATTTGCTGAAAATTAAGGACCAAACATGTAATCTTTCCAAAGTATTCATAAGGACCATAGATGCCAAACTTTATTATCCCAAGGACCATTGATGAAGTTTTTCCATTTTAAAATACCCGAGGACCATAAATGTCATTTTACAAAAGATGAGGGACCAAACATGTAAATCTATAAAACTTCACACCAAGGACCTAAAATGACTTTTATGACTTCCTAAGGATCAAAAATGATTTTTCTTTCAAACTTATCCCACCAGGGACCTTTTCTGCCAAAATCTGTAACTCCAGGGACCAAACTGTAAATTTCCAAAACTTTTCCAATTTTTCACCAAAGGACTAAATATGACAACTTATGATTTCAAAAGGACCTTTGGTGATAATTTTCTATATTTTGAATATCCAGGGACTAGTTTTGTAATTTTATGAAAGTTGGGGGACTGAAACTGCCAATTTTGCAAACTTTATACGTTTTTCATCTGTTTTTGCTCATTTTGCATCTAAAACATATAAAACACAATTTTGGAATATTTTCAGTATTTTGATGCATTACTGAGTGTTTTTGTATGTTTTGCAGTTCAGATTAGACCAAAAATGATGAGTGTTTGAGCACTCATCAACGACCGAAAATGGATATGTGAATGAAGTGGTGATGGCTTGACAACACTTGAAGCATGGATATCTTCTTTGTGTTCTTCACTTGCTAGGAAGTGGAAAAGATGCATTTCATAAAGAAATTCGCATGACTTTTAGGGGTGTAGATTTAGGAGCGGAAGAGGTTGATTGAGAGTTTGGATGTTGTTCAAGTGATGATGTTTGTTGAGATCTTGTAAGAAGATACTCAATCCAAGTGAAGTGCTCATTCAAGGCAATGGTTTGTTATTGAAGGAAGATGCAACAAGGGCAATTGTTGACATGCTTCTCAGCTTGGTTGATGTTGTGTGGTGATGATGGTGAGCTTGATTGGGTTGGATCCAAATTGCGTTGCGCAAGATGTAATGCTAAAAGAGTACTAAGCTCATTAGCCTCTTTTAGCTCCTCAACGAACTTCAAGTGTTCGGAGGAAGGTGATGATGGTGGAACATGATGGTTGTCTTGGGTGAAGGTTTGAACATACAACATAGGAATGGCATGTGAGGTTGTAGAATGTGGTGGTGGTACTCTTGGTGGTGGAGACATGGTTGAGCTTGGGTAGTCATGAAAACATGAAATGGGTGATAGAGGTTCTCCAAGAGTGAGTGGTGTTTTTTTTTTTTTTGTTGAATTAGCAACATGTGAAGTATTGATTGAGAGATTGGGATTGTTGTTTTGGGATTGAGCATGCTCATCATAAGAAGAAGCATGAATGAGGGAATGAGTGGGTGATAGGTTGTGAGATGAGTCATTATTGTGGGTTTGAGGTTTAGTAGTTGGTTGACTTGGAACAACATCACTTGAGTTATGACAAGAATCAAGTTTCCTCCTCCAAACGGGTTTGACGGAGATCCTTGCGGTTCTTGAAATTTTAGGTTTTTGGTTGTTGGGAGATGACATGTTTGGGTGTAAGGTAGAGGAATATATGTGAGTGAGTGTGTTTTCCCTTCCCATTAAATTCGTGCTCATCCGGACATAGAGTTAAGCATGTAAAGGCATACAATCAAATAACATAGGAGCAAATAAACATCTAGAAACAAAATATATGCGATATGCCATAAATCTTGGAATGAAAGAATCTAATGAGAAGCAAAGTTCATAAAAGTAAACTAGCGTTAGGTATATATTGGAAGAGCAATTTAATCAAGTTGGAGAATGAGTATGAGACTATTACTAGTGGTGCTCAATTCAGACTAAACACGACCATTTTTACGGGTTACACACACCCAACTTCTCACATAGAAGCAATTCAACCGTTAGGTTAAATTGAATTTCTAGTCAATAGATTCTCCAGTAGTCATTCTCTTTTTAGAAGAAATTGAGTTCCTAAATTTACCTATCGAAGATTACCAAACATGAAGTTTGCTTGATTCACTAATACTTGGCTTAATGTGACTCAAACATCATGTTTTAATGAAGGTAAATCTAGATGATATATTTTATTCACGATCCTAATAGAGACGTGTTGAATGTTTAGATAAGAGTAAACAAAAAGTTTTAATCTTTTCTTCATGATTTACCGGTTGTTTGGTTTTGATGACATATTACTTGATTTAATAATTGTGCTAAACTTAAGAGTGCACCTTAGCATCTCTTGTGAAATGAATCTCATTAAGATTATTTATCTTAAATGAGTTTGTTATTCTCAAATGATATCAAAACTAGACATTAATATATTTTTAAACAAATATTATTTTCTATGATTTTTGCCAATGATATATATCATACTTTAACAAGTATTAAAAAAAATTATTTGTTTATGGATTGTGACAAGTTATTTTTCAATACTAATAACTTATATTATTTCAAAAAGGAAAGTGTAGTGCATTATCTTGTAACACAACCATTCATGCTACAAAGAAAATGAAATACATAGAATATATAGTGTGTAGTATTCTTAAATATGTATTTTATCTTGAAGTGATGATTTTAATTAGTGTGAGCAAGGTTTACATATGTTGTTAGTTTACTCATGTTTGGTTTTTCGGATATGACACATTTATCCATTGCATTGCAATGTAAATTGCTTGAATATTTCGGACGAAACATCCAAGTCGTCAATCCTACTTCATTGTATATTTTATAAATGTGTTTAAAATGTTATTCTAATATTTGGAACACAATTATTGGACAAGTAGATTCAATATGACATTATCAACACAAGAGTGAGTTATGATCCAATGCATACTCTTTTCATCTACAAAGGATGTAACTATTTTCATATCAATCTAGTGTGATTGAGTATGTAGATTCAAGACTATATCTTTTATTGTAATTTGATATAATCTTGAAGTTAAACAAATAGCAATCCAATTTCTTGTCCACACTAAAAAATGTGTCAATTAGATTTGATAAATATATCAACCATAATTTGAATAACGAATTGATATAATATCAAGATCTTTCTTGACCCTTACGGACACTCTTTTGAAATAAATAAACATTTTGATAGTGTGTTCCATTAATCCTAAGATTATTTATTAGTGAATGATTGAAAGTTGACTTATTATTTCATGATTGTTATATGTTTTGTTTTTGTGAAAGACTCTTCATTTTTACTTATTATGAACACACTTAGATTTTGAAAATACTTTTTCTTTTATATAACTATTAATGTTTTACAATGATTCAATATCTCTTATTAAACATCTTAAGGTAAAACAAGCTAATTTGTAGAAAATATTTAAGTGTGTTGTGAAGAATAGATTAAATAGTTTGAAATGTTTAGGTGACTAGATTGAACTCATTTACAAGATGTTTGAGTAACATTAAGCCATCTATACCTATATGCAATGCAAGCATATTATAACAATCCTAACGCAAGAAATCTAGCATAAGATCTAGTTAGGTATAAATCGGAAAACTAGCTATAAACTAACAGGGCACATATGCATAGATATATACATAGCTAAACTTCAAATAGCAACAATTATTTAATATATTCAATTAAGAAAATAAAATCACAAAGAAGTTCACATAACACATAAAACACTTGTCGTCGTTTTGTGTATTATATACACCAACGTTTACTTAGCTCGAATTTATTTGAAAATAAAATAGTTTCCTCCCATTCTATAATTTAATTAAGATCAATATTTTAAAAACATAAATACTTAATTTTTCAAAAGTATATCAACTAGGAATACCCGACTTGAAGGAAAAGGTAAAACAAAAGTTTTACGTTAAAACGAAACACAAATTTTTGACCATAGTATAGTATTTTGACTTTCTTACTTATTTAGGTTTGTAATGGTTACTTGTAAGTATTTTTAAATGAAAGTAGACTCAATTACCTTTAAAACGCCGGGTGGCACGACTTCTACGGAGTTACGGTTAATTTTATATGATTTTTCAAAGTTTTCGAAAAACTGTCGAACAGACAGGCGGACCCCTTAAATAATTAAGGGGACCGCCCAGTATTTAAGGGGGCCGCCCAGACAATTAAGGGGGCCGCCCATCTGGTACTCAAAATTTCATTTTTTGTAAAAAATTGTTTTCTGACTTTTCGGAAAGGTGTGTAACTTTCTGATTTTGATACCGAACATATAACACTTATTTTAAGCATAATATTATTTCGAGCTAGTATAATTAGTGTATATATTATCAAAACTAATACAAGTCAATCAACAAAACACTTTTCATATTTAATCCTCCTTAAAGGGTAATTTGATACATGGATCGTACTCAATTTTTAAAACCATTTGTTTTGAAAATTTGAGCAACCTGGCTCTGGTACCAATTGTGGAAAACTAGAAGGGGGGGTTGAATAGTTTTCCCCTCTTTTAATTTTATAAAAACTTGGTTTCAAAATGTTGATTCAAATTTATTCAATTGTTTGTTTGAAAAACCTTCAATTGGAGTTTAGTGTGAAAACAACATATAATCAATAAGATCGGTTATATGTGTGCGCTTATGAATTAGTTTTGGAAACTTAGTTTTATGAATGTAACTTTGGTCGATCTTTATGTGAATACGTTTTTCTTTTAAAATCTAGAAACGTTTTGTATCAAATTATCTATCAAGTTAAACTTAATATGAGAAGTGTGAATAATAATCTATTTGACCATATCATGCAATTATACACACAATCACAATATTAACTACTATGTTCAACACAATCAATCATCACAACTATATAAGCAACAATTAAGACATGTAGGCAAGCATAGAAGTAAAGCGATAAATGCAAGAACAAATGATAAGAGATAAGAGAAAGGAAATGCAAACCGGACACGATGATTTATAGTGGTTCGGCTACAAGGACACCTTCCTTGTTCCTACTCCACTCCCCGAGTCACCTACTCGAGAGTTTTCTTCACTACTCAACAAGCTCCCTTTTGGCGGAGAAAACCGTACACAACTTTTGCTTACACCATTTAACGACACTAAGCTAAATGTCGAGTTCTAATAGTAGCTAGAACCAATCTCACAACACAACTTCGATCACTACACAACTTCTACACAACTTCACGACTTCATCACAACTTCTTCTAAACTTCTTCACGGCTTCACAACTTCTTCACGTCTTCACGACTTCACAACTTCATCACAACTTCTTCTAAACTCCACTACTTAATCATACACCTACATCTTCATAACTACATGTCTTCTCCACACTACTACTTCCTTCCACTACTTCTTACTCACTCATTAAATCACTACTAAGTAAGATCATCTTGATCTACTTATTACATATACATAACTCACAACTTCACATAAGCACTAACTAGATCCTAATACATCTTTGGCTTTATGATAGGGAGGATTCTTCTCTTGCACTTTGAGTGATGAGAAATTGGATCACTTGAAACAAAGATTAATAATCTTATGATCAAAGGGTTTTAGAAGGATGTTTAGAGAGAGTTGGATCTGAAAATTTTTGTGCAAAAGGTGAGAAAAATTCCAGGTTTGAGGTGGTATTTATAGGGAAAAATTTCTGACCAAATCTGACAGGGGAGCGTGGCCGGTCCCCTTAATTGTGTGCCGGTCCCCTTAAAATTAAGGGGGCCGCCCTACTGAAACGGCCAGATTTTCTGCCTTTTAGTGGGGAAAGTTTATTTGGTGAAAAACTAACTAATTTTGGTTAAAAGTTTGAAATCATATATTTAGTATGATTAAAACATTTTTCTTTATTACCAAAAGTGTTTTTCAAAAATATATAATATGTTTATATAATTAAATAAACTTTGTATTAGTTAATTAAATACCCCTTTGATCATGAGATGTATTAAACACTTGTTTATCCATACCTTAAGTGATTGTTGAAGCATACTTGAGACGTTGAGATGTCGAGGCTTGTTGACGTAAGAATGCATAGGAGAATTGTGATCACAAGTAACTTAAGCACTTTACGTTATATGTTGTAACTTACATCTTTGTCATCATCAAAACATGAAGAGAATGTTTAGATTAAATATCGTAATATTCATGCCAACATAATGGTTTGTTTATTGACTCAATCTTATTTTATGTCTTCAATTATCATTATTGTTGCTTGCTTTTCATTAATTATGCTTGCCTAATTTACCTTGTATTTACCTGTGATTGTATGTAACTTGTTTATAATTAATTAGATCTTATTGTTTTCGTTACAAACTCAATGAGTCTAATTGATTTGGTTTATAATTCTTGCTTTCTGATGTCTATTGTTTAGTTGATTGCTTCACGTAAGGCTAAGAAAACTGGCTGACTTCCTTGTGTAACTAGCTTGAACGTCTTAGAAAATGTAACCATATGGTGCAATATAGGTTTTTTCTCGTTGTATTTAGTGCATGAATTGATGTTGATGATTCTATGATTGCTTAATTAACTTAAGGTTGTAGGATAAATTGATATTGATAGAGTTGGGGAAGTTTGCACACCCCCACGACCAGTATTAAGGAATACAATGCTTCAACTACAAAAAGGACGTGGCAATTCAGTAGGTAGAATTGGATAGCTAGCAAGGAGTAATACATCATAGGTAGACACACTTCACTTCCCGTGTAGAAACCTAATTTACTTTTCTTGCATATTAGTGTAATTAGTAGTTTTGGGTTAGTTGACTAGCAACTAATTCCGCCCACTCTTCCAAAACCCGAGATCTTTAATTGCTTTTCATAAAACATAAAAATACAAAAATAATCACCCCTCACCTTTAGACCTATCTCGTCATACATTTTAACCTAACGACACTATTCCCTTAGAGAACGATCAATCCCCCGGACTTACCTATACTACACTACAAGGATCAGGTACACTGCCTGGAGGATTGCAAGCTTCTCAAGATCCCTTGAGAAGTAAAACCTTTTGAGAGGTCTTGTGATCCCGCATCAAGTTTTTGGCGCTGATGCCGAGGAATAGTTATTGCTTAGGCTTCATTTCTATCTCGTTTAGGTCTACTCACTAGATTCCTATCAAGTGAGACTTTTCTTTTTTATTTTTGTAGCTTTCTCGTAGTCTATCTATTCTTTGTACCTTTTTTGTAATTTGTTTCAAATGGATATTTCATTTACACTTCTAAGATTGCAAAGTAGGATTGAGTGGCAAAAACGCTCAGGATTTCAAAATACTTCATTCTGGGATACCTATGAATCATGTGAGCCTTCTCCTTGGGTAGATTCTTATGAACAATCTCCATGTTTAGGATTAACTCTGCTCGTTTTAGTGAGGCCCTTAGGAAAAGCGACCTAGTTTACCAAGAAATTACATAAAACACTCTTGCAATAAATTGTAAGTTGGATGAAGCACTAGGTTTGCTTTTATCACTACCTAAGGAAACACATAAGGAGGATTTAGCCAAACATGAGCACATTGAGCAAAAATACCTGGTTTTTAAGGACAGTGACTATGAATCTCAAGAAACACATGAGAAATCCTTTAGAAAAATCGAACATAGTAATCAAATTATTGAAGAAGATTCTTATGAATCAGACTTAGAATTTGAAATGGCTAGAGAAGGATTTGAGATACTTAGGAGCATGCTTTGGTTAGATTCTACTAAAATACATGATGAAGATATAGGTGATCTAGACACGAGGAAGGAAGAGGTAAATAACACAAGCCTACTAAATACACCACAAGTCCTACCATCATTTGAGGCATACACACCGCCCGTGACTTACCCGGAAGAAGTAGAAGATACTTTAGGAATCCAGACAGAGGTAGAACCTTTGAACCAAATACAACTAGAGGATATATGTTTGAATACTTGTAGTCACAACCTTACTCTTAGTTCTAGGGAAGTTCCTAGTGTTGATGAATCGGAACCTCAACCTCAATCTTTGCTCAATTTTTTATCCTTAGATATACATCTAGGAGACAAAAGAGGAACCGAACCACCCATCAACCCAGATAGTCCGGGTAGTTTTAGGATGAAGGAAGCCATTCACACACCCCCTTCATCTCAAGTGGCATATTTTCACCCTAATGGTGTGTATCGCTACAATCACCCGCACTTAATCCTAAGTGTAGGGAAAACCTCCCCTTTATCCGTTAAATAAGGGTAGAGTCAGGCTCGTGACTCGAACAAAAACAAGCGTTTCTCGAAAGGCAACCCGAGCATATTTTATTTACTTGCTTTGTGTTGGTTTTAATTTTATTTTTAGGTTGTTTGCATGCTAGTATTTGATTATGAATTGTTACATGATTGGTTTGTATGCAATTATGCTTTCTTTTCCTCTTGAATTCGTCTCATTAGTAATTAAAGGTACTTTGCTTGAAATAAGTGTAGGGAAGATCATATGTGTTTATTATGAACCTAAATTGATTATGTGATGTTTTATAGTTTAAATTATTGGCTTGTTTTTTTTTTTTTTAATTTTTTTTTATTTGTCTTTGTGTGTCAATACTTGTGAATATGGTTTATGAGTTTGCGGGAAATAGACGTGGCAATTCAGTAGGTTGTTGGGATTTATACTTGAGTTGATATTGACAAAATATGAAAGATGAAGGACTAAAGAAGATAAAGTGAAGAATGCAAAAGACTAGGGACTTGCTTTACAAAGAAGTTATTACAATTTAGTCCTTTGTAGTATTTTGTAACCCTAATATCTCTATTATATAAAGAGATACAAGGAATATGTTTTATTATGCGTGTCACAATGTAAACACAAGGAAAGTGTGTGTGTGTGTGTGTGTACAGGCGTTTTATGGTAAAATACCTAGGGTAGTTTTGTTTAGCCTCAAGGATATTTGATTTCTTGTTATAGTGTAGATAACATGTACTACCATTGATCAAGGTAGTATTGGGGCTGTATTGGAGATTGTAATAGAGTAGAGATGATGGCAAAGCCTTATAGCAATAACATTAATGTTTATATATTCCGCTGTGCATGTTCTTGTTGTGTTGTTATTGTTATTCCTAGATAAAGACCTAACAAGTCTGAGCTTAAAAGATTCTTAACAAGTGGTATCAGAGCCAGGGGCTCGTGATATAGGATCTACAAGGTTTTTCAGAGAAACGAAGAAAAATTCGACTTTGGTACAATTTTCGTAACTCACTGCAGGCCAGTTTTCAAGGCGCGATATGTCATTCGGTAACTGTTGGATCGGGCTGAAATTTTTAGTGGAGGTTCTCAGTGTATCAAGCTCACTTTTCACTGGAGGGATCATGCATTGAAGCCTTTATGTGTAAGATATAGGGTGTCGAAAACTGCTGCAGAGAAAGGTAAAACATTTCGAATTTTTAGGGTTTTTATGATCTCAACTTCTTTGCTTTCGTGTTTTACTTGTTATAATTCATCTTGGAAGTTGGATCTATGTTATTGGTGTCGAATCTATGAAGAAAAGTGGTACGTAGGGATTGCACCAGGCTTTACCTCTCGAGGGATCTCGAGAAGCTTACAACCCCCACCAAGCAGTGTACCTGATCGATGTAGTATAGTATAATGACAAATACCGGGGGATTGATCATTTAGCTAGGAATAGTGTCACTAGGATTAGAAAACCTAAAGACTAGGTCTAGAGATGAGGGATGATTCTTTTTGTAATTTTTATATTTTTTAGAAAGCAAGTAAAAATCTCGGGTTTGAAGGAGTTGGGTGGAATTAGTTGCTAGTCAACTAACCCAATACTAAGATGCAATCAAAATAAAATACTAAAATGAAAATAAAACTAAATTATACTAAAGTTGTGAGCAATATGTGGGAGAAATGTGTTTACTTAGATTTCACTACTCCCTAGATATCTTTTACACGTTAATTACTTGTTATAGTTGCGTGGATGACGGATTGTATTCCTTAATACCATTCATGGGGTGGCGTACTTACTTCCCCAATCCTATGAGTGCCTACTTCACTCCTATGTCGAGCCGACTAAGAAGCTCCTAACATGGGATCATTAGAATTTACTCATGCATTAAATACAACCAATAAAACCTAGTACACATCGGTTCATGTTTCCTAAGACGTTCAAGCATGTTTCACAATAGAGATCTGCCAGTTTTCTTAAGCCTAACATTGAAATCATTCATCCAATACAACCATAAACAAGTAATCAACACATAATTAACGTCTAGGTTTCATTAGATCTAAGCAAACACAAGATAGATCTAGCCTAGCATGTTGAAATCAAGACAAGTAAAAGATATAATCAACCAACACATAGACATATTGATTGAATTAAAGAGAAGACTTATCTTAATTGAACATGAAAGGATTCAAGGGGTGAAAACCCTTGATAGTACTGTAAAATATGACCTAGGGTTTACAAAGTTCGGCCCTAGTTTCCTCCACACAAGTTCCTCTCTAATGAATGAAAAATAGAAAACGATATATAGAGTTTAGTAGGTGACGGCGTCAAGAACAAAGGTCTGACGCAGTCATCTTGCCGCCAAATAGTTCCTCGGACTGCCTAGATCTGGGTCTGACGCCGTCATGTAGTCTCCTTATGCAGGCCGTCACAAATTTAACTCTTGACGCCCTTGTCGTGACGCCGTCAGGTTTGCACTGGGTCGTCACCACTTTTACTCTTGACGCCGTCAGGATATTCCTCTTGACGCTGTCAGGTACTGTTCTCAGCTTGGAAAATTAAGTCTTTGGCGTTTTCTTCACTTTTATGCTCCAAAAACGTCCGAATTGCTTCCTTTTCCAGATTTCACTCCTAAAGTACCTAAAATCACAAAAGGAACGATTTAGGGTAATATTTGATCAAATAAATTCAATTTCGGGCTTAAATGACCCCCTAAAAGTGGTTCATTTTTTGCCTCATCAAAAAGAAATCAATTTATCTGTTTTTAATGATGAAGCAAAATCACTACAGTTAGGGTTTTTGTACAAACCCTAAGTTTGATAAAAACTGAAAGTATGATTTCTTGTATATGACATCATGATTGTAGCAGCTCCTTGATCGCACTCGTTGAAGGTTTTATTCTTATTCTTCTCGTTAAAGTACATGGTATTTGAAGCCCTAACTGATTCGTCATTGAGGTTTATATATTGGTTACTTGAGGATGGTGCATGTATCATAGCAAAGGCTACATCCATACGTTTGTGTAGACTGAGGTTACTGGTTATATGAAGTAACTCTACTTTGTGGAGAAAGACATGTTGATGGATACTGTTGTCGTTTTAAATATTTGTTGTGTTAGTTATTTTATTTTACTAATCATGTTTATGCTGCAATAGTTATTCAAGGTTTAGGGTTTCTAAATTCGGTTGAGAAGAAGGACTGCTAGACAATTATGATGGTACTAATGTAACATTAATTGGAATGTCTATTGGTGATCAAGGAAGTAAGGGTACTGGTGAATAAATAATGATACGTAATTATTGGGAGTACACCTACGTTTTGAGACTACTGATTGTAGGGCTACGTGTTGGATGTTTTCAGTTACTGTTATGACTACAAGGAGTACGTGAAAAATATGGTTATTGCTTGTTGAAGATGACACGTTACCACTGCTAGTAGTAATCGTTACCACTGCTCGACTTCATGGTTTCCACTGGTCATACAACTTTTACCACTGCTCGTTCTATTTTACCACTGCTATGTTGGTTCGTTTCCACTGCTGAGTTCTGAATGGATTCTACTGGTGTGTTAAACAGTTTGAAGAAACAAGACAGTTTAGTTAATGTAAAATGCTTCAAGTTTATTACAGTTACGACTCATGTTTTATTCGATTAGGGTTTCTCAGTTTGGCTACTGCTGTTGATGTGTGATATGTTCTTCTTAGCTGTTTCTGGTACTAGACTACTTTGCATAAAGGGACTAATGGATAGGTATTTACGTTTCCTCAAACCTACATCTATTGGTTGAATTTATTACACCGTACTGATTTTATTTATCATGGGTCGGTTCTTCTATTAAATGGAACTTTATATATTGGGACAGTTATTGGAATATTTAACTTCCTTGGTCCATGTATTATTATTGGAACTAATCAAAAGAAGACACATGGTGATTTGTTTGTAAGTTGTACGTTTGAAACAGTTTGATGGCATAAATTACAAAAGTGAGGGGAAGATATTTGGTGGACCTCGTACAAATTAAAGATAGTGTGTCCAAGATCATGGGTTTGTGACATAACTAGTTCAAAAGGTGATGTTGGATAGAGAATGTTTTTGATTCATGGTTCGAGGTATGAAATATTTGATAGACACACACGGTTGGCTTGGGATTTGTAAGTGATGTTTTTGATTACACACACAGGAGATGGTTTTGAGTTGGTTCCAAGACACACACAAGAAGATTTTTGGATTTGGTTTTGATTTTTAAAAGATTTAAATGGCTCGCTCTTATTGATTTAATTGATTACGAAGAAAGGTTTTTATCACCTATTTGACGTTGAAGTGGAATTTTTCTGGTTTGTGTTCTTATTATATCTACGAATTGACAAACACTTAAAGGAGTTACGTTATTGTGCTCAGTGATTATTGTCAAGAGATTGCAGTCTCCCTATACATCGGTTTGGGTATACGTTCGAAGTTGTATTTAAGACATGAGTTGGATTGTTCTACTTCAGCATCAAGTTGGTAATACTTAGTTTTCTTCATCAGTAATCATTACATAGAGCCTACAGAATTGAAGATTCAACAAATGGTTAACATATGGGTTTCAGGGGAAGCTTAAGTGTTAAATGTTTAACCATTTACATGCATTATTCAAGGTGAAGGTTTTTACAACTACTAGTTGTTATTACTACTGATGGTTTGGATTTCTATTGTTTCAAGTACATTTCTAGATGCGGAAAACTTAATGGTGGCGACTTTGAAACATTGGAAAGATGAATTGGACGTATAATATTGCTTCGTGGTTGTGAAGATCAAGGTTGCTTATGTTTGTCCCCTATTTGATGATGACAAAAGTGGGAAGAAGATTTACATTGAAGCTTTGCAACTTGAATATCCTCGGTGATATAGCATGGTTTAAGGGGAAGTTTGTTTATCTTTCATATATATTGGCTTCAAGGGAAGTTCATGATTACTTGGTTTTGTCATATCAACTAGGGGAAGATTGTTGGGATTTATACTTGAGTTGATATTAACAAAATATGAAAGATGAAGGACTAAAGAAGATAAAGTGAAGAATGCAAAAGACTATGGACTTGCTTTACAAAGAAGTTATTACAATTTAGTCCTTTGTAGTATTTTGTAACCCTAGTATCTCTATTATATAAAGAGATACAGGGAATAGGTTTTATTATGTGTGTGACAATGTAAACACCAGGAAAGTGTGTGTGTACAGGTGTTTTATGGGAAACACCTAGGGTAGTTTTATTTAGCCTCAAGGATCTTTGATTCCTTGTTATAGTGTAGATAACATGTACTACCATTGATCAAGGTAGTATTGGGGCTGTATTGGAGATTGTAATAGAGTAGAGATGATGGCGAAGCCTTATAGCAATAACAATAATGTTTATATATTCCGCTGTGCATGTTCTTGTTGTATTGTTATTGTTATTCCTAGATAAAGACCTAACAAGTCTGAGCTTAAACGATTCTTAACAGTAGGTAGAATTGGATAGCTAGCAAGGAGTAATACATCATAGATAGATACGCTTCACTTCCCGTGTAGAACCATAATTTACTTTTCTTGCATATTAGTTAAATTAGTAGTTTTTGGTTAGTTGACTAGCAACTAATTCCGTCCACTCTTCCAAAACCCGAGATCTTTAATTGCTTTTCATAAAACATAAAAATACAAAAAGAATCATCCCTCACCTTTAGACCTATCTCGTCATACATTTTAACCTAACGACACTATTCCCCTAGAGAACGATCAATCCCCCGGACATACCTATACTACACTAAAAGGATCAGGTACACTGCCTGGAGGATTGTAAGCTTCTCAAGATCTCTTGAGAAGTAAAACCGTTTATGAGGTCTTGTGATCCCGCATCAAGTTTTTGGCGCCGCTGCCATGGAATAGTTATTGCTTAGGCTTAATTTCTATCTCGTTTAGGTCTACTCACTAGATTCCTATCAAGTAAGATTTTTCTTTTTATTTTTGTAGCTTTCTCGCAGTCTATCTATTCTTTGTGCTTTTGTTTGTAATTTGCTTCAAATGGATATTTCACTTAGACTTCTAAGATTGCAAAGTAGGATTGAGTGGCTAAAACGCTCATGATTTCAAAATACTTCATTCTGGGATACCTATGAATCATGTGAGCCTTCTCCTTGGGTAGATTCTTATGAACAACCTTCATGTTTAGGATCAACTCGTTTTAGTGAGGCTCTTAGGAAAAGCGACCTAGTTTACCAAGAAATTACAGAAAAGTAGAAAACTCTCTTGCAATAAACCGTAAGTTGGATGAAGCACTAGGTTTGATTTTATCACTACATAAGGAAACACTTAAGGAGGATTTAGCCAAACATGGGCACATTGAGCAAAAAGACCTAGTTTTTAAGGACAATGACTTTGAATCTTAAGAAACACATGAGGAATCCTTTAGAAAAATGGAACATAGTAATCAAACTATTGAGGAAGATTCTTATGAATCAGACTTAGAATTTGAAATGGCTAGAGAAGGATACGAGATACTTAGGAACATGCTTTGGGTAGATTCTACTAAAACACATGATGAAGATATATGTGATCTAGACAAGAGGAAGGATGAGGTAAATAACACAAGCCTACTAAATACACCACAAGTCCTACCATCATTTGAGGCATACACACCACCCGTGACTTACCCGGAAGAAGTAAAGAGACTTTAGGAATCCCGACAAAGGTAGAACTTTGAACCAAATACAACTAGAGGATATATGTTTGAATACTTGTAGTCACAACCTTACTCTTAGTTCTAGGGAAGTTCCTAGTGTTGATGAATCGGAACCTCAACCTCAATCTTTGCTCAATTTTTCATCCTTAGATATACATCTAGGAGACAAAAGAGGAACCGACCCGCCCATCATCCCATATAGTCCGGGTAGTTTTAGGATGAAGGAAGCAATTCACACACCCCCTTCACCTCAAATTGCATATTTTAAACCTAAGGGTGTGTATCGCTACTATCACCCGCACTTATTCCTAAGTGTAGGGAAAACTTCCCCTTTATCCATTAAATAAGGGTAGAGTTAGGCTCGTGACTCGAACAAAAACAAGCGCTTCGCGGGAGTTAACCCGAGCTTATTTTATTTACTTGCTTTGTTTTGGTTTTAATTTTATTTTTAGGTTGTTTGCATGCTAGTATTTGATTATGAATTTTTACATGATTGGTTTGTATGCAATTATGCTTTCTTTTGCTCTTGAATTCGTCTCATTAGTAATTAAAGGTACTTTGCATGAAATAAGTGTAGGGAAGATCATATGTGGTTATTATGAACCTAAATTGATTATGTGATGTTTTATGGTTTAAATTATTGGCATTTTTTTAATTTATTTATTTTATTTTATTTGTCTTTGTGTGTCAATACTTGTGAATATGGTTTATGAGTTTTTGCAAGAAAAAGACGTGGCAATTCAGTAGGTAGAATTGGATAGCTAGCAAGGAGTAGTACATCATAGGTAGATGCGCTTCACTTCCCGTGTAGAACCCACATTACTTTTCTTCCTAATATTGCTCCTATTGAAAGGGATGCTCATACACCACTAGGTATTCTGCACACACTCTTTGGTAAATATTAAGGTCATTCTCACCACTTCCTTGATAATGTTGAACATTGTTGAAAATGGCACAAAATGCTCTAACTCTAGGATGAATCCTAGTACAAAATGCACCTCCTCCTCAACTGTCCAATTCAACGAATCATTCTTGGCATCATTCTTGCCATTATTCTTTTTGCCTTTATTGCTCGTTTTGTAGGCTTCTTAGTTTTGACTGCTGACATCTCTTCAATAGGAAAGTCGTCGTCATCATCATCATTTGGAACCAAATCGTGAAACGATCCGTGAGCCGAACCTTGACCCATAGAATAATTTTGAGTCAGATAAAACGCTTGACCCGAACCAGTTCCCATATAAAAATCTAGATTATTTTATAATTTGATAGATCGTTTGTAAGCTCAGATTTGTTAGATCTTATCTAGGGATAACGATAACAAAACAACAATATGCAGCGGAATAGATTAAGAATAATTGTTATTGTTTCAAGGTTTCTTCGTCATCATCTCTAACAACTACAATTACAAACTAACAGCCCCAATACTACTTGATCAAGTGTAGTACATGTTACACATCTAGTAACAGGGATAAAACGACCTTGAGGCTGAACACAAACTAACCCTAGGCGTTTTCTACAAACCCTATGCCTAGGTTACACACACACACACACACACACACCTTTTACTGATGTTACATCTTGACACACATAAAAACCTATGCCCTATGTCTCTTTATATAATAGAGAATTAGGGTTACAAAGGACTAAAATATAAAATCTTCTTTATCAAGCAAGTCCCTTGTATTTTGCATTGTCTTCATTATTCAATTGTAGTTTTGTATTTATCAACTCAAATATAAAACCCAACAGCTTATGTACTAGAAAATAGTGAACTGTAAGGATATATGTGATGCGTTTGATTTGTGCAAGTTTTAAATTTATAACATGATCTACCAATGATTCAAACGAAACACGTACGAGCAAGTATACTTGTCCGTGTATAGTAAGAGATTATACGGTAAGCCGAGGTCGTTCACAAGGATTTGTTTAGTTTTATGAAACATGAGTTTTGATTATAATGGATACTAAGTAACGAATCTAAGCAAGCAAATAATGATGATGATGTAAATTCAATATATTAAAAACTACACTTACCTAGACTAGTTTGCACAATTCCTTTGATATGATTATGACAATGGTTCAAAACGGTTATGATCAATAAATTAGATGGTGTTCTAATTTGATTAGTTGGTGTACTAATCCTCTTGTTTTCAACACTTTCAATCCTCGTCAAGATTTTGAGATGCTAAAAACAATATTAAGATTTGATCAAAACAAAACTAACACAATTCAATCACTTGATTCGCTATTGTTTCAGAAGTAATTGACAACTATCCTTTTCAAGTTTTCCAAGTTTAACCAAGTTACTTATGAAATGGTCAATACATAAGGTAAATCATTCATAGACAAAGGTTTTGCAATTGATTAAATAACAATGTCTCTTTTGACCTATTACACCATTAATAATCAACCAAACTTGATAACTCTTTTTGTTTATGAAAACTTTGAGGACATAATTCGATCTTAGTATTAGTTTTTCATGAAATTAGAACCATGTAGTCATAATCAATCAATATTCATGCAACAAACATCATCTAGGCAAGTGCATAAGGCACTTAGTCGCTCATGGCAAACAAAGAAATAATCACAGAAATTTTATCACTTGAAAACATAATTAAAGAGTCTTACAAATGTTGTAATGATGATTACAAGAATTAGAAACACTTATGAAGTGATCAACAATGATTCCTTAAATGATTACAAAGCTTGATGATGAATGTAAGCCAATTCTTTCCTGCATTTTTCTTCTTTGTAGCATTCTTTTGAGAATATTTGATTATGAGATTAGTAGTAGGTATCTTTTTCTCTTGGTCAATGCTTCTTATTAATAGAAAAGCTACACTTGGCAAACAAACAAGTTTCTTAGGCACAAAGTGTCATAAAATTTCTGCACTTGAGTTAAATAGAGCATAATGACAACTCACTCCTCGAAGCATTGTAACCATTAAAGAAGCCAGGAATGTTTGAACCCAAGGTTTGAGTCTCAACCCAAGGTGGTTTAAGCTTGAGATTTGTAGTATTTGTTTTGAACCTTAGGTTTGAACTTAAACCTTTGTTGTATCTCTTGAGCCTTTGGTTGAAGAAAAACATAACTTATAACAAACTTTGCATGTGACTTTCATTCATATCATCAACACTTGATCTTTTCTTGAACTCGGAAGTTTTTATAACTTGATTCTTTATCTTTGACGATCTTCCCGAGGACCTTATTATGGGACGAATCCAATTTGTTGTGCAAAAGCTCTTGTTTAAACATCTTTTCTCCATATTTCTAGCTATTCCTTGGACTTGATTGTACCTTAACCTTAATATATATATATATATATATATATATATATATATATATATATATATATATATATATATATATATATATATATATATATATATATATAAGCAACCAAATACAATGCACAAACAAGCAAATAACGTGACTAAAATATGTACGAAATGAGCGTTATCAATATGTCAGTGAGAAGTGAATTGAATTATGCAAAGTGTGATTTAGTAAAAAAAAAAAATGTTTGAATTGTGTTAAACCAAAGTGTTAAAGTATGTGAAAGTGTGAAAATGATTATATTAGGATGTTATAAATATTTTATGTGATTAGCACCCTTCAGGGTAATAGAATGCACCTTCGGGGTAAGTGATAGAAGCCTCTGGGGTAAGTTATGATACTCCTCGGAGTAAGTAAAAGTGCCCTAAGGGTGATGTGTAGATTCCGATGAGGTAAGTAAAGTTGTGGATGAGGTAAAAGAAATAGTACTCGTAGGATACAATGATTAGTATTGTTTAAATGGTTTTTATAAGTCTTATTAAATGGTAAACATTTTTAAGGGAATGAAATGGTTGAATGGTAGTTGTGATTTGTCATATTATACTATTTACTTACTAAACGAAAGTTTATGTTTTAGTTGTTAAAATTTTTGTAGGCTCAAGTGCTCAAAGTAAGGCAAAGGTAAAGGCATTAAGGAATGAAGTGTTAAGTACTTGCCGTTTGTGCTTAGTAGGCAAGTAATTATCTTATAACCGAACAAGTTAAACCCCCATTATCTTTGTAAAATGATGTATTCTAGATACTCAATTTAGTTAAGGTTTTCAGTATTTTGTATGCAAATACGTTTATGTACATTGTATTGTGAAATGGCTAAAAAGGGGTGTTTGGGTTAACACATGTGTTTAGTAAAATAGAGCTTCCGTGCCATCTATGTGTGAAATTCGTATATATATATATATATATATATATATATATATATATATATATATATATATATATATATATATATATATATATATATATATATATAATGTATGAAGTATGTTTTTAAAGTTTGAATAAGTACTGTTTCAGAAAATGTGGAAATGCTGATCAGAAGGCCTATATGACATATAGAAATTTTGTCTATATGGCGTATAGGGGATCTGGTAAAAAAAAACTAGGGTGTTTCACCTAGTTTCGTTTGAGAAGAAGACCTAAGATAAATAGGAAGAAAGAAGCAAATGAGATTTTTAGTTATTAACGGGATAAAACTTAATGGAATGGAGTTTGTGAGTTTGATTTCTTTGTTAATGACAACGTCGAAGGTTATAAAGTGATAACGCCAAGTGATCCATGTTTGTTGGAGATTTTTCCTAGGTTTCGCATAGCGATATGAACAATATGCTTATAACTAGCAGTGAAAGGTTCGGGTTAACAAAATTGTTGGAGGACAAAAAAAATGAAGGCAAAAGGTACACATTAGTGACATTGGTGAGAACATGACAAGACAATCTCACTAGTTCCAGTTTTTCAACCTAAATCTTAATGATCGTAATAGGAATTTGTAATGTGGTGTGGTACCTTATTTAGCCATGAAATATGCATTGCATGGTTTCTACTTTAGATTATGCATACAATAAAGCATAAGTGTTTTCTTTTCGTATTTAATGTTACGCGTATGTTTATGAGAAATATTGTAGTCACGCTATATTTATACTTCAATGATGTTCGTAGATTTTTTTGTTTGCATATATAATGAAACACGATTGAGGATGATACTGTGGATGAGACAAAAGAGCTCGTTGAGACGTTACGACGCAATTGGAGCATAACAAACATTCAAGAATGAAGAAATTGGAGGGAACATGTCACTCCTAGGTCATCATATTACGAAAATACCACCCTTCCAAAAGGTGGGATGCTTCATAAGTTCATATGTGAATTTGGTGGGTTTGTCAAGGCCAAGTGAACCATAGTTGTCAGTATCTCGATCCTGATCTTAGAATCTTATGATTTTATAATACTGTAAAGCAAAAATGATCCGGATCTTATATACGATCTTTGAAAGCTTAAGATCTTATAGGATCTCGATCTTGACTATATGATCTTAAGATCTAATCCGATTCAATCCTACTTTTCTCGAATAACAAACCAAAAAACAGCAAATATATAGATTATATTTTGTAGAATTTAAAAAACAACATGTTAATCTTACTAAACATTTCATAATCATAATTTAGGATAACACTTTGATGGAACATTTATATAATTTGGTGTTTATAATATTTAATAATTTGTAAATTTATATAATATTACAAAAACTATTTAGAAAATAACATTATAGTAGGATCTTAAGATCCCGATCCGATCTTACGATCACGATCTTGCAAAGACGAAAACGATCTTTGATAGAATCTCGATCTTGAAAACTTTGAAATGCACCACCCATCAAAAGGTGGGGCAACGCATTAGGACTCGATGTATTATTTGTAGTTTTTCATATTTTGTTTTACTAAGAATGTTTTGTTTATACTTTTATTTAGGAGACTTTTTTTACAAAATACTTTACCTTATAAATATTGATCATTGATAAATCGAATCCATGATCAAATTTGACTAGAGTATTCACTATGCTTAAAGAAATATGTTCTGTGATTGTAGGTGTGGCTGCTATCCACAAAAATCACAATGGTAACATACATGAGAGTCAAAAACTTCATCCAATCATAGGCAATTTTGGAAACATTTTTGCACACAACGATTCTCCATTTGATAAAAGAAAGATATGTTGAAGAAGTGGAGAGAAAATTGGTAGGTTGACTACCATCAACAAAAGTATTCCATTCAAAATTCTTTATCATTATTAAGATATGCTCTTTAATTATTAACAGCCATGGTATTGTGGATTTGGTGCGATAAATCTAGTTTCTAGTTTCTAAATACATGTAACCAAATCACTCTTGGCTACGTTCGTTGTTCATATTAGTAATAAAACATTAAATGCTTCATGTATTTAGAAACTAGAAAACATGAAGTTAGTTTGTCGCTTTTACTTGAAAAGGCAATAAAGATTAATAATTTGAGACATAGAAAATATAATCGTAAGAGCTAGTTTTCAAAACAAAAATTAACCTATTTTAATATATTTATTTTAATTTTAATATAGAAATTTCAGGAAATTGTACCATTCACCAAAAAGGAGTATCTTGTATTCTTTCGAAGATTTACGAGGATTAACTGCCATTGTAAAATAGGTCCCTGAGGACTAACGATGTAACAGAAACCAGTTATCAGGGACCAAACGTGCAACACAAGTTTACATAAACTGTCTTTTCATGACATTGCGATGATCATTAACAATCCTAGAAATTTAACTTTTGTTGCAAAATAGGTCCTAAAGAACAGACGATGTCACATATATCAGTTTTCAAGGACCATACGTGTAACTAAAATATACACAAACCGACCCTTAATTGCAAAAACATCCAGATGTGAATTACATAAATAGCCCTTACTGTTTAATGACCGCTACGAAATCCATTCCTAAGGACCAAACATGTAACATAAATTTACCTAATTGCTCCCTGTAGTTTAATTACCTAATCTTGAAAAAAATCATCCCTAACGTTTGTTTTTTTTTTTTTTTTTTTTTTCAAAAATAAATAAATATTAACCTAAATACTCTTTACAATTTAGCTCAAATTACGTAATTTGCCCCTAAAGATTTCCTATGTAACTTAAATTGACATAAAATATTCCTTGACATATCAAAAATCGTTTGAGTTTAAAATTTCGTAATTATTTGTATACGCTTAAACCATGCTAGGTGTAAAAACTCGAACCTGATTTAAATGAAATCTTATACGTAAATTTTCGGCATAGAAACCCGTGCCCCGCAACGAAGTGCGAATATAAAATCCTTGTAACGTTATAAAATATGATCATATCAGAACAAACTAGTTATAATGCCCGCGCACGCGCGGGTTTTTTTAAAGTTTTTTGAATAACATATTTTTATTTATTAAAAAATAAATAATTTAATCTTTGTTTTGTTTGATTTATGATTTTTAATTATAGTTTTTATTATTAAAGATAATCATTTAAAAAGTTTAATCCTATTGTTAGTTGTATCTTATCTATATTTTTTGTATTTATCTTCTACTTGTATAGTATATCAACAAAACGAATTTAAAAATTTATAAATTAAAAAATAATAATTAATTAAAATATTACTTAATAATAAAATAATTTTTTTTTGGAAGTACGAAAGTCGTCACTAGAGCTGTTTTTTTATTATATAAATGTGACTCGAGAAACCCAATTCGTTGTTCCGAAGCATTTTCTTTTTCAAAAGTAGGTGTAATTGCGAAGTGATTTTATATTTATATTACGAAACTGCATGATATATGAAAAATAGTACGCGTTTTACAAAAGAAAAAATAGGTAGGCACGTGTTTTAGGAAAAAAAAATATGAACAGATATTGCATGTGACAATTTTATATGCCACAAACAGAAATGTGGTACTTTGTGTCAGATATCACATGTGACAATTAAATATGCCATAAATAAAAATATGGTAGTGGATAAGAGTATAAACGAGTCGAGTTGAGCAGAGTACTGTCAAGTTTGAGCTTGACTCGAATATTAAAACTCGAGCTCGGGTCGAATAATAAAACTCGAGCCGGGCTGAGCTTTATATTTTGAGCTCGAGCTCGACTCGTCATATAAAACTCGAGCTCGAAGCTCGACTCGAGCTCGATTATTTTCACATTTAAGGTTCTAACTCGATGAATACTGGATATATCAAGCTCGGGTCGACTCAATTTGTATGAAAATTAAGTAAATATATGTACATCAAAGGGTTAAAGTGTAATTTAGTTGAAACTTAATAAGGCTCGCGAGCTTCACAAGCAGAGTATTTTCGAGCTCAAACTCGACTCGCAAATATACTCAAGTTGCTCGAACTTGAGCTCGACTCGTTTACATCGAGTAGATTTTGAGTAGTTTATGAGTCAATCCCGAGTAGCTCACGATTTGTCTCGTCTTGTTTACACCACTATGTGGTACGGTACCTTGTCTCAGATATTGCATGTGACAATTTAACCTCGTGTTGACTTTACACAAACCTTGTGTCAGATATTGCATGTGACAAGTGTCAGATATTGCATGTGACAATTTAACCTCGTGTTGACTTTACACAAACCTTGTGTGAGATATTGCATGTGACAATTAAGGGCGCATTTGGTATTTGGTGTTTGGAGGGTATGGATTGATTGATACATTAAATAATATGTTTGGTAGCAAAATTTTTTCCGAACACACTATCAAAAATGATAGAATCAATACCAACCTCCACTAGTTACTATCACTTATATCAACCAATTAAAACTAGTTTGACTGACACATCCTTTCCATCTAAAATTCTCAGCCACATAAAAGTATACGTTTTCTTTTTTTAATTATTTATTTACTTTTATTATTTTTAAAATAATACTTTTATATTTAATTAATTAATATTTTTCTTTTATCCCCACCATCTTCTCTCTCCTCTTTTTCTTTCATTCTATATCGAATCCAAATCTTATTCTAAACCCATGATTATACACCCTAAAAGATATTGCATGTGACAATTTAACCTCGTGTTGACTTTACACAAACCTTGTGTCAGATATTGCATGTGACAATTAAAAGTGGAGTCATACAATACAAACCCTCCTTATATTATCACATTAAGAAGGTTTGGACAAACCGTACAACATGCAATACACACCGTATAAGTTAGCAATGTGTTCAATCATTGGATACCCTCGCTATGGGAGGGTGTGGATAACTTGTCCCTTAAAAGTGTTGTCCGTAGTCCGTACTAGTTATAATACCTGTGTACGCACATGGTTTTAAAATTTCTGTTTGATTATATATTAATATCGATTAAGAAATGAATCAGTTAATATGTTTCAATTGGTTTTACTTGGTGGACTAAAAATATAAAATCATATGTATATATGTTATAATCTACCTATTATTTTAGGAGAATGCTTTTGAATTTAAAATTATTTTATTATTTAAGCAAAATCAAATAATGATACTTGACTTGCATGAAATGTTAGTGATATATGCTTTTAGTTTTGCAAACTCATGCGATCAATTTACGATGTGTTCTGGTATTTCTTTTACTTACATTTTTGTTAAAATATGTAGCATATTTAAATAGCTTTGAAGATTGATTCATTTCCTTGATTATAAATGACCATCATACCATATTTAGTAATGTACATTTTTGTTTGGAAAATTGTATTTTCATAAGTTTGTGTTATTTACTTCTCATGTTTGATCATAAAATTACCAAATTAGCATAGATGCTTAAATTATAGCTTCTTTATTACATAAAGATAAACAAAAAAATATGTAATGGGTAGAACTCAAATTTAATCTTACGTTTATGTATAATGTATAAAAATATTTTTTCTCTGAGACCAAACTATATAAGGAAATTATATTTATAAATGCATGAAAAAAATGATAAAGAGTACATTCACAAGTCTTTAGGATTGTTCGAATCCTTACCGATCTTTCACTTTAGTGCAGCTTTCTTTACAATTGGCCTAAATCATTAAAGTGTTATCAATGACATCAAACACCTGCTAAGTTTCATTAACTCATTCAAAGACACATGCTAAGAATTCCTACAATAAAATCCCCATATAAGCACTAAAATACATATTTGGTACATTAAAATACATTCATGTATTATCTAAATCAGCAACTCAACTTAATTATACATTCGCATATTTGCCAAATTTTGTAATTTCAATGGATAAAAGTCTAAAAACTAATATTAATACTCATGTAATTTTAAATAAAGTTAATATTATAAAATATAAGAGGTATAAAGTGTAAGGGGTTATTTGTGTTTTTTCTAAAGTTATTAAAAAACATGAAAACTTGTAATTTTACACTTAGGTCTACATAATTTATTTAAAATTCAACCGCTAAAGTTTTATTAATTACTTCCTCTGTTTTTAAGTTCTTGTTTTCATAAATTTGACACTTATATTTTTAAACATTTTTTTTCTTAACTAAATCTCTCCACCAAATTTATTAAGTTTGACCAAAATCAATTTAATTTTGACTTTCTATTGACCAATCATATTGCTTGATTTCGCCTATGTGGCAAAATCAAGCTTTCCTATTAGCCCAATTTTTTTTTTCAATAATAAGGGTTTTACAAAATCATTCCGAAATAATGTAATTCTTTTATTATATCAAAGATTATACTACCTCAGTCCCACATTAAGTGTCCACTATAACTTTTCAAAGTCTTTTTTCACTAACCTTGACATTAAATATATTTATTTGTGTTATATAATACTTAATAAAAATTATACAAATGAAAACACAACTAAAAACTTAATCCATTCATATATCTTGCATCAAGTACTATATAACACGGACAAAAAAATTTGAAGTCAAAGTTGAAGAAAAAAAACTTGAAAAACTTATAGTGGTCACTTAATGTGGGACGGAGGGAGTAGTATTTATTTGTTTTTTGTGTTAACTAGATTGTTTGGTTTGTACAACGTGTTCTTTTAATTGAAAGGGGTGAAATTATCATTAATTAGCAGCTTGCATGACTTGTACTACGTATTTTAATACTTGTATTTATTATTAAGTGAGTGCTTTAAGAATGTATATTAATTATGCATCAATGAATTGTAAAATATAGATATAGATATTATGATAGTGCATTATATATGAAAAATAGTTAGGTACGTGATGTAGGAAATAAATATGAACATAATAACATATAAGGGAAATCCAAAATATAAAAATTCTATTGGATATCATACCGATGGCCTTGGCTATTTGCATTATTGAATTTACACTTAATGTGGTACCAACTTGTCTCAAATATTGCATGTGACAATTAAAAAGTGTTGTCCATAGTCCGTACGTCTATATTCATTATCCTCTTTTATGTTGGACACACTAAGAGCACACGGTAAGGTCACCCCGGGTTAAAACTTAACGCACTGCCATGTCAGCGCAACATCAGCTTTTACCTTTTAACCTTAACTCTTGACTTTTCACCCCGGTAACATAACTTACATTTAACTCACCTTAACTTACCTCCACCTCAATTAGTATTTTCAATTTCAACCCCGCTAAGGGCAGAGGGATTTTTTTTTTATTTTTTTTTTTATTTTTTATTTTTTTTTAGCAAAGAAGTCACCTTAACATGGGTTAAGGCTTAACGCACAAAGTTAACTTTCTTTTGACTTTCATGCCCGGTAAGGTAACTCACCCATTTTTTTTGCTGCGTTAAACTTAACTCACCCCGAAAGTTACCTTACCGAAAGCTCTAAGGGGAAACATTGACTATCATTTTATTTGTCACGTTAGTTTTCTCATTCCGGTAACCTACATGCGATTGGTTGCCACAACAAGGGCGACATTTTTTTTTCAAAACATTTTTAACAACAAACTTAAATTTCAATAATAATTAAAAAATCACATAATAATTCAAATAAAATTAAAACATTATAATATTTATTAAAAACTTAAACTAATAACCTAATTCGTAGCATGCCTTGATTGAATCATTTGATCTCTTGCATTTTTTGTCGTTGTAGTTCTAGCAAAAATTGGTCGATTGGTGTGAGATAAAATATGATGTCTTTCTTGTTAGTTTGTTGACAATATTTAATACTTGCATGTCTGGTTCGAACTCAAGAGTATGGTATCGCATGCATTGCGTATGAGATTCAATAAATAATAATTAATATAATAAGTTATGATTTAATTATTATTTGATGTAAAATCACTTAACATTCGTTAGTACATAAAGGTTGTTAGTCTAACGGTCGTTAATTAATAAAAGGAAGGACAAGAAAAGGAAACAAGCCAAGAGGAGGTTCTAGAACCTCTCTTGGGCTTGTATTCAGCCGATCACTCCTAAGAGGAGGTGATTGGGCTTGCTTGTTCTCAAATTTTAATTAGTATAAATAAAGACCCTTTGTTTCATTATATACTAATAATTTTTGTGAAACCTAGCAAGTCAATTTTCTTCCTATCTTCCCTCTTTCTTTGGCCGATCGATCACTTCCCCTACTGGTAAGGGATTCGATTTTTGTTCTTTCAATAAGTGATTGATTTGTTACGTGATCAAGAAACTAGCATTCTAATTGAATCGCTGCGTTAAATAAGCATGTACAAGGCCGTAGGAAAAATCCCTCTTGGATTTTGTGTTTCCCAAATCAATTTACCCCTAAATAGATTATATAAACCCTAACTTTTTAGGGTTTGTGATTCTTGATCTTTGATTCGCGTGGAAGCTAATAAGGTACGTTTACTATTTAATTTAAGGTTAATTAATTACATATATTTGATCTATGTCTTCAGCTGCAAGTTTGTGTTTTATGTTTATTATATGTATGTCACGATAATATAATTTCAACAGTGGCATAACGAGTTGTTAATATGGTGTAATTAATTACCTAAATGCATAAAAATCGAATATTGAGTAATTGTTTGCATGTTTAACTAGGTTTTCTAGGTTTTGTTTTGAAAACCCTAATTTTTTATTTATGGGTCGATCAACCTCCATTAATATATATATATATATATATATATATATATATATATATATATATATATATATATATATATATTAGGTTTTGAAAATTATAGAAACCCTGGGTTGCATGCAATTTTAATTTGTTTTGTTAACGAAAAATTGGACTTATGTCATTAGTAAACGATCTTGTTACCTTGATTAGGTGATAATACGTGATTATGTGGGATCCATGATGAAAACATGCATGTTTTATCATGGATCTAATAATTTAATATATATGATATTGTATGCATTAATTGCTAAGTGCGTATTGCATGCTTAATTGAACAATATATGTTAATTTATTAGGGTTATTAGTAATTAAGTTTCGTATGACACATTAATTATCTAATATTTAATTAATTATAAAATTGAGGAAGACCCCATATGCATAGTTATTTTTTATCAACTTGTTTGGTTATTGTATATATTTAATGTAGGAATTAAGCAATCAATTTATTGATGTATGTGGTCCACTTGTACCTTGCTCGAAAACAAGTGGGAGTCTTAGATTAAATATATACATGTTAGTTGATTTAAATTACGCGTGTTATTGATTTAGTTGGTTATTTTTATTATTGTTTGACAAGTAACAAGTAAAGGGTATTTTTTGAATATAAAATAAACCGGACTAATCAATGGTGAAATTTGATTAATTATAAACTATATCTTGCAAAAGTCTTATGTCGATCGTGGTTCGATGATAACGGTAATATTCTCCCAGACGAGACTAACAAGATTTAATGGTTTTAATGTGTTTTTAGCATAAAGTCTTAAAACTATTATTCAATTGATGTTGTTAACATTAGTCAAATCGGCTCACCCATTGTGACAAACAATAAGAGAGGTATAAGGAGGGTTGCTTAACACCCTAAAGAAGAAGGTTTTTAATAAGCTTCGCGCTGACCCGCTTCTCTGCTTCTTTGTGCGTCAAATGGAGCTACCGAAGACTAATTTGATTGACAAAAACATCTTAAGGGTGAATTACCTTAATTCTACGTGCCATTTTGTGGTAATTATCCGAATAAATTGGGTCTTTTGACTCATGCTGAAGTAAGATATAGTAGATGATAATTAATGGTAATTCTTTAATTAGTTTACCCAATACCTTGATTAAAACTTTGTTACTTTATTCTGAATAAAAGAACTTATTGAGTAAAGTTTTTTTTTATTAAAATTCAAAGATACGAAGATGTGTGCATGCTTTTTCGTACATATTTGATTACACATAAAATTAAATGTACCCTTTAGAAATTTAAGTTTATGCCATCCAATTAAAGAAACACTTGGAGTTACCATTTACGTTACATGAGACGTAGCTAGATTGTAATCCCAAGGTAAATCTCCACGTTACATGAGACGTAGCTGGAATAAATTTACAGTTTTTTAAATTGGATAACTTAATTTAGTTACATGGTGATATCTCTTAACCCAATGCATTAGATGGGATGAAACATACTTACATTGCAAATAGTTTGGCAATTAGTAAGTCTCATAATTATCTAGGAATTACAATACTAGATTGGCAATTATTGTTCGACACTTACCATGTTGAGTACTATCATTACTAGCAGATCAACTGATGTAATGGTACTATTTCAATTACGAACCTAGCTTTAAGAAAATTCTATGGTTTATTTGTATTAACTAATGGGTATTTAATTTTATTTAAAGGTTGAATTATCGAAAGTACTAACTTTTGAACTTTTTTTCTGTAGAATGGCTCAACCCGATAATAACACACTAAGTTAGGCTTTCAAACAAATGTTTGATCAAGAAAAATTGACTGGCAACAATTTCAATGACTGGTTTAGGCAACTTAGGATAGTCTTGAGGGTTGCTAAAAGACTAGATGTATTGGAACAACCTTTGGCACCAGCTCCTCCTCAAGACTCACCTCATGATGTCTTGGAAACATGGAGTCTTCAGTATGACCGTCACAACGAGGTAGCTTACCTTATGCTCGGGAGTATGTTAGGAATACAAAAATTCATATAAAAGACTCGTGTCACCCTGAGTAACATCTAACATAGGTTAGCTCGTAGGCTTAATAGTAAACGTTTAGTTACGTTTACTTGTCATATTATCCACGGAGCTGGTCTGGATCTTTACCCACTGTATGCTCACTCCGTAGCCCACTTTAGGGGCGGTTTTTGTAAGAACTATAAATACCCTTTCCCACCTATGGGAAAGGGATGGAGATTTCATTTGCTTAATTTTCTGTCTCTAGAAAACTCCCAACTTCTTTCTCTTTCTCTCTCTACATTTTCGGCCAAACCTCAAAGATTTATGTATGTTATGATTTGATATTAGGTACAATTGGTATCAGGAGCCATGTTTTGGTTAGATTGATTGTATGTTCTCGGATTTGTGGCTCATTCTTGGTGTTTCTCTTGTTCTTGTTTGGTTCGACTAGAAATGAAAGAAAACATCATGATATGATCTTTGTTTTGCTTAGATTTGTTAAAGTATTGTACTTTCATGTTCAATACTATCTCTTGTATCGTTCCTTGCTTGTCTATAGTTCACTTGGTGATTTTCTTGAAAGTTTAATGAAGTTTTCCTCATTGCGGTTTGGCTAACAGTGACAAATTCTTGTTTTTGATTTGTGTTATTAAAGGAAGTGAATTGTTGTGGTTTGGTCAGTTCCAACGTTATGGTTTGGTTAGTAGCTGAAAAGGGAAAAAGGACAAAATCTTGTGAAAGTGACCTTTTTGTCCCTTGCGGTTTGTCTATTTGCGATTGCGATTTGACCTAAGGTTGCGGTTTGGGTGTTGAGATTTGCTAATTGCGGTTTGCTTGTTTGATAAAGATTTATTTGATACCTTTTAATGGGTCATTTAAGCCCAAAGTCGTATTTATTTGATTAAATATTGCCTCAAATCGTTTCTTTTTTTATTTTTAGGTACTTGGGACGAGAATTCTGGAATTCGGCATTTTTTGGGCATATTTGGACGAAAAAGGTGAAGAAGATGAAAAAGTCACGAAAACCCGTCAGAAAAAGAAAGGCTGACGGCGTCACACATTCCAATGTGACATCGTCACTTGTTATTTGAGCTGGATGAATATTAACACACATCGCTTCAGAGATATTTCAAGAATTTGCACCTGACGGCGTCAGGTGCATTTCTGAGGAAGGAGTCACGTGTTGAGATCATAAAGGCGACGGCGTCAGAAGCTACAACCTGACGCTATCATAACAGCGACTTGGAGAGGACGAAACCCTAAAGGCGGCGGGATGACGGCGTCGCACTTGTAAAGTGACTCCGTCACTTGAAGGTCAAAGATTTTGAAAATTCCGTATTTCCAAGCGACCCCCTACTCTAACCCTTTTCAGGATTTATACCTGACCCCGTCACTTGTTCAGGCTGAAGGGGTTGCGACCAATTGACAACAAAATCACCTATAAATAGAACATCATAACTTCACTTTTTGCAAGCCCTAAACCCTAAGTCCGATTCTAGGGTTTAGGTATGTGTTTTTCCAGCAACTTAGAAGGTCTTAATCCTTCCATAAACATCTTGTAATGGTTTGTTTATTGACTCAATTTTATTTTATGTCATCAATTATCATTATTGTTGGTTGCTTTTCATTAATTATGCTTGGCTAATTCACCTTGAATTTACCTGTGATTGTCTGAAACTTGTTTATGATTAATTAGATCTTATTGTTTTCGTTACAAACTCAATGAGTCTAATTGATTTGGTTTATAATTCTTGGTTTTCTGTTGTCTATTGTTTAGTTGATTGCTTCACGTAAGGCTAAGAAAACTGGCTGACTTCCTTGTGTAACTAGCTTGAACGCCTCAGAAAATGTAACCATATCGTGCAATATACACTAGTACAAAAAGTTCTGTTGGTCACACCAAAAATGTGTGACGATATGCATATAGTCACGCACGTTTTTTTCGTTGTGTGTCACTAAAATTCCCGCCACCGTAGGTGGCATATGGTCACATTGTTGAGTTCGTGGCCTTTTCCATTGAAAAAGAGTGACCAAAACCCCGAATATATGTGACAAATTAGGCACAAGTTTTTTTGGATTAGTCATTATCAGTGACCATAAACACCTTATAGTCACACGAATGCTTTTTGAGAGTGACTATTGTTCGTCCTTTGGCCACATAAATATATAATATATGTGACATTTGAGATGATATATTCAAGTAAATGTGTATTTTGTGTGACTATTGATAATCCAATGGCCACATGAATATACAATAAATGTGATGTTTGTGATGATTTAGTCACACAATGGGTGTTATTTTTTTGGAGTTAGTCACATACAATTTAACACAAAGTGGCCAAAAGTGTGAATAAGTGTGACAATATGCTGTTTAAAGTGAAGAAATGTGTATTTTGTGTGACTATTGATCAACCAATGGCCACGTGAATTTTATGTTTGTGTGACCTTTTGTAATATTTAGTCACACAAAGCATGTTTGTTTTGGGTATATAGTCACATACAATTTATGAAACAGTGGCCAAAAGTGTTAATAAGTGTGACCATATGCTATTTAAAGTGAAGAAGTGTGTATTTTGTGTGACTATTGATCATCCAATGGCCACATGAATTTTATATTTGAGTGGCCTTTTGTAATACTTAGTCACACAAAGCATGTTTGTTTTGGGTATATAGTCACATACAATGTAGGAAACAGTGGCCAAAAGTGTTAATAAGTGTGGCCGTATGCTGTTTAAAGTGAAGAAATGTGTATTTTGTGTGACTGTAGATCATCCAATGGCCACATGAAGTTTACGTTTGTGTGGCCTTTTGTAATATTTAGTCACTCAAAGCATGTTTGTTTTGGGTATTTAGTCACATACCATTAAGCAAACAGTGGCCAAAAGTGTTAATAAGTGTGACCATATGCTGTTTAAAGTGAGCAAATGTGTATTTTGTGTGACTATTGATCATCCAATGGTCACATGAATTTTATGTTTGTGTGGCCTTTTGTAATATTTAGTCACACAACGAATTAAGAAAACAGTGACCAAAAGTGTGACTAAATGCATCTTTTAGTCACATTTAAAAGATCAATCAAAACAAATTCAAATACAATAAAATTGGAATGTATATAACTGAACCAAATATAAAATTGGCCATCCTTTTATACACCAAGGAGTCCTAGTCGGATTACAATAGTTTCCTAATTAAGTATCTATAATCTTTTCCAGAAGCAACTAGCTAGCAACTTCGAGCCGTCTTGATATCTAAGCAGTACCAACTGTCACTAGCAGTAGTAAATACTTAGCACATTTTTTTTGAAGTTCATGAGCAGCACTAAATCCATCTAAGCAATATTAACACAAACATGAGCAGCAGTAATTCAAACAACATCATGAAAACTTTTAATCCAAAACAATGACCATAATAATAAAATTTGCAGTTAAACTTACAAGTTTTTCTCCATTGATCTAATCTCATCATCTGGATATAAAAGCCTTGAAAATGTAGGCTGCTGCATATCAACAATAACCACATCAGGATGAGAGCAGAACTAGAACATGTCAAAGCACACAACATGACAGAAGTAGATGAGCATACCAGAATAAATTTCTTGATTAGCTGCTAGAAAATCTTCCTCTCTAAAAAGTATGTGGTTATATATATTGTTGACGGGTGCATCTATTTCTTGACATTTGACATAGAGACACTATTGCCATGTCTTTTGTCATGTGCATCTAGTTTGTCAGGCGCCACTAGTTCAACTATATATATGTTGTTTTGGTGGTTTTGAGTCGCTTGATTCGCCACTTATTCAACTATCTGCACAAACAAGGTCTATGGTATTTTCCTCGAATAAAGTGAAAGTAAAAGAGGGCAAAATGCATAAAAAAAAGGATCAATTACCTGTGTTCTTACTTTTTTCATATCCAATGTATTTTCATCTGAAGTAGATTTTATATGGTATAAAACTTACTATATCTAATGTATATTTAAAGAGTTGTATATATTTGACATTAACTATTTAAAAACAAAATCACAAAGTTCGGAGTCTTTGGTAAGTGTATCACCATTGGGCCAATCTAACCTGACTCCCACCCTACCAAAATTTGAAGTTTTGAACTATATTACCTAACCTGCTTAGCTATTTTGCCACCTCTAACTATGAGCGTATGAAACAAAATTGTAAGGTGCTGTAAAGAAACAGGAACCCAAGCATATAATCACCGATGTACCCAGGAACCCAAGCATATAAATTATACTGACCCAGGCAGACCTTCTTGATCTCAAAGTAACCTTTATTGTCGTTTTGATCCAAAACTGATAGCCCTAATTATGTAAAATAAGGTATAGATTAAACTCTAGGAATGGTTTACAAAGGTACAAGTAACTTTATCCCAACCACCCAACTAAAAATGGAAAAGATAAGCTGAAAAAATTAAATAGACCAACGTAATTACTTGATTAGAAACAGCTATATTTTTTGATAGTCAGATCTTGGTCTTTTTCCGATTTTTGGCTTTCTTACAATCGATGATGCACCTTTTATTTGTAATAGTGAGCTGAATACCGCCACCACCATATATTATCAGTCGCAACCATCACCGCCATTGTAATTGAGACCCCAAATCCAGGAATCGAAACATTTATGCTACATGAGAGAATTAAAAAGACATGGTAAGATTTTAGACATGAAATATCATAAGTTAATTTACATTTAAAACCTTACCAGGTGACCCTGTAAATCTCTCATATTGTTCATACGCCTGTCCTATCATCACCAGACTTGTGCACACTCTGTGTGTGTGTTTTAGTGAGGAGAGTGTTGAGGAGATAGAAGAAGACCAGATCTAGTTTTGGTGGATATATATTTGGGATGGAGTATTGAAAAACATTGGCGGGTTCAATAAAATTAAGTAGAGGGGCAATTTAAATTTGGGGAAAAAATTTAGGCGGGCTCTTTGGAAAAGTTAAAAGGGAAATTTTATTTTAGGCAATTAAATGAAGGGACATGTAAAATATTACATATAAATTTAACACATTAAGTATCTTAATTTTTTGCTTTTATAAGAGGCGGAAATGAGCCGACCTTATAAAAGTTCGACTCGAGTTATTGTTGAGTTTCGAGCTTGTAAGTGATATAGCATATGTTTATATATATATATATATATATATATATATATATATATATATATATATATATATATATATATATATATATATTGTATTTAAGTGTACTAAGTGTAAATAGTTAATTATAAATGTATTGAGCATGGTTGTCAGGATCGCGATCCTGATCTTAGGATCTTACGATTTTATGGTACAGCAAAGCAAAAACGATCCGGATCTTATGTAGGATCTTTGAAAGCTTAAGATCGTATAGGAACCCGATCCTTGTAAGCAAAAAACGAGCAATTATATTCCAATTTTAATTAATTTGTGTAAGACAACACATCTTTAAGTACAAATAAACCAAGCTTTTCGAGTGATCAAGCTCAAACCGAGTTCATTCATGACCGGTGATAATGGCTATAATTCACATGGGTCATGGGTCATATGCATTAGGTTATCATTGGTCACATTCAATAATGGGTATTTGACATCATATGGGTCATATGCATTAGGTTATGACTGGTCGTCATATCCATGACTGTTGATCATGGGGTAATTAACATTGGTAACGGGTCATGTGCATTAATATTGGGTTGTAGTGACATGTCATATATGTTATCAACCAATACATGATTGGTGATCGACAATGGGTAATTAACATGGGTCATGGGTCATGTGCATTGGATTTTGTAAACTAAGACAAATACTATACAACATTTTATACGTTTTGTATTTTTTCTAAACGTTTTCATCCGTTTGTAAAGTTTTTCATCCCTTTTTGACCGTTTTCAATCGATTTTGATTGATGTCGCTAGTTTTCGACCGACGTTGACAATTTTCGACAGATTTCAACGGATTTAGACCGTTTTAGTCCGACTACGACCGATTGCGACCCTTTTCGACCGATTTCATCCATTTTGAATGTTTTCGGCAACTTTCGCTCGTTTTCATATGTTCTTAGCTTTTCTGAATGTTTTCCTCTGTATTAAAACATTATGAAACGTTTATTACGTTTTCGTACTCTTTTGTACAATTTTTCATAGCAACGAGATTTTTTATAGCGGTAGATAGTTTATTGATAAAAAAAATTATAGGTTATAAACGAAAAATAATAAAAGTTTGAAGATTTGGGAATTAAACATAATGTTTTGAAACCCGGTTCGACTCGGGTGGTTCAACCAGTTGAACCGTGGAACGGTGAAAAATGAGTCGATTTAAACCTGGTCAACTTGCTAGGTTGGGTCGAAAACGGGTCAAATTAAACTGGGTCAACCAGCCAGGTTTGAAGAGTCCCGGGTCAACCCGGTTTGTGTTTATTTGGTTGTACTTAATTTGATAGATCTGTTTTTAATTGGTTGTACAATGTGAATAAATCATTGTACTTTTAAGTAATTTGGTAGATCTGTTTGTTTATAATATGAGAGGGCCCACAACTATGGTAATGAATAATAGAAATCCTCCATACTCAATAATCTATATACCTCAAAAGAGTAAGGTATGAATCTTTCATACCGAGGGGCCCACCACTACGATTTTACGATACAACAAAGCAAAAAACGATCCGGATCTTACATAGGATCTTTGAAAGCTTAAGATCTTATAGGATCTCGATCTTGACCATAGGATCTTAAGCAAATGATATTACAAAACTATGATATATAATAATTTTGTGTTTATGATATATAATAATTTGTAAATTTGTATAACCCGAGAAACCGACAAACCAAGCATTTGGTTTCGGTTTTTACAACCAATTAAAAACGTATCTAAAAAATTAAATACAACCAATTAAAACAATTAATACAAATCACATACCGGGTTAACCCGGGGCGCTTCAAACCCAACGAGTTGAACTAGTTTAATTTGACACGTTTTCGACCCAACCTAGCAAGTTAACCCAGTTTAAATCGACCCATTTTTCGACCGGAACGGTTCAACCAGTTGAACCACCCGGGTCGACCGGTTTCAAAACATTATCCATTACTTAAAAGTACAATGATTTATTCACATTGTACAACCAATTAAAAACAGATCTATCAAATTAAGTACAACCAAATAAACACAAACCGAGTTGACCCGAGACTATTCAAACACGGCGGGTTGACCCATTTTAATTTGACCCATTTTCGACCCAACCTAGCAAGTTGACCAGGTTTAAATCGACTCATTTTTCACCCGGAACGGTTCAACCGGTTGAACCACCCGAGTCGAACTGGGTTTCAAACACACTTCACTCAGATCTAGGGTTTTGATCCTCTATTTCTTATCAAACACACTTCGAACACTTAACATAATCCTCTCTTTCTCTCTCACACTCGCAGTTGCAACTCACTCGGATCTAGGGTTTTGATCCTCTCTTTCTTATCAAACACACTTCGAACACTTGAACATAATCCTCTCTTTCTCTCTCACACTCACAGTTGCAACTCACTCGGATCTAGGGTTTTGATCCCAAATCTCAAAAAGTTGATAAGATCACAAATTCATTAATATAATCCAAATACCCCCTTAGAGCTATTTATTCTTAGGCTTAGGTTGATTATATGTTATAAGAATTGCGTTGCATTTGTATTGATAGAATAAGGAAGAACATGTTGTGTTGTTTTTGCGAATAATTAGAGCAAAAGAGATATTAAGGTGTGCTTGGATTAGCTTATTTTATCTTAGGCTTAGGATGACTATCTGGTATAAGAATTATATTGCATTTGTATTGAGAGAATAAGGAAGAAAAGTGACGGATGTGTGTGCGAATAGTTAGGCTAAAATATCCAAGTATCAAATATGGAAGAAGTATCATCGATGGATTCAAAGACACCACTTTCAAGTATAAACATAAACTTGTTATGGTGTTTCATCCATCGATGATTCATCTTTGCTCTTTGCCAAAATACAGAAACAATTATCAAGTATAATTTGTAGGTTCGATGCTTGAATTTAACGTCTTCGTCTTCCAGCATGTTGGTAGGTTAGAGATTCAAGGCTGAATAATATGTTGTTGTTGGCTAGGGTAGAAAGGATGGTAGTTCATTGCATTGTTAATATGAATTTTATATGATTTCATTCATGCACAATTAGCTCTCTAATGTCGTAGAATCTACCTAATTAATATGTATGTTCGTCACATCTAAGGGAGCAATATAAATGATAGTAAGAATCTGTTTTCTAATAACTTAAAGCTCAATGATTAGGGCGCTCTATATAGCGTTGTAGATGGTTCCATTGCTTAATTTGGAAAACGTCTACTACCGTTTGTGTGGTTATTAGACGGTACTGCAACGTTAGATAGATCTGTCCTGATCAATGCAATAATAATATAGTGTGTACTGTTCATGACATGCCACACTCCATTATCGCATTCAATATGAGTGATGTTACTTAGACTCTATTCTTTACTTAACATTTGTAGATTGTTTGTATTACTTTGAGTATGGAATTTCAACATACCTTTCCATTCTAAGGTCCCATACTGTTTGCTTTGTTTTTTCAACAATCTAGCAATGCGGCTAGTGCAGTCTTTTGCTCAAAGGGAGTTGAAACGACAAAGCGAGCAGTAGCGGGAGCTTAGAAGGGTTACGTATGTTGGTTTATTGCATTCCATTATTTTTTATGATCTAAAACCAACCATCCACCAGGTAATGTGGCCATTGGAGTTCCAAGAATAAAGGTTGTTTCAAACATACCCTGAATTGCAACATTATCTTTTATTTCATTTACACTATATTTTTTAAAATTTTAATATATTTTTTAATTTTTTTGCAGCAAATCCATGGTCAGACTACTTTCCAAAGGGATATTTGGATCAGGTCAATCATGAAATTTTGCAGATTTCTTCAAGTCAATCATGTTCCATTGTGACTAGTCTTTGTTTGCGACTAATATGTATATAGTTCTGTCAAGAGTTATATATAAGCATTGATCCCTGGCAAACGCTCATCCCAATGGATCATGATTGGCCCGAAGATGTTGAAAAAGTTCAAGCCACCAGTGGGAAACATCAATCCTTTCCTACATTAAACATGGGTAGTTTGGTTTTCCCATATCCCCTTTTTATACTCGTTTCCATGTATATCTCAAATCACAAATCCAAGTTTAACCACTTTTTATATATTTTATTTTTTTGCAGAAATCATTAAAATTGACAGCAGTGACTCAAGTTCATTTCACATATCAAGCAGTTCTGAAGGTCCTCCAATTACATGGGCAGACTACTTTCCAAAGGGATATTCTGGATCAGGCACAAAAAGGAAGATGCTAGGAAGGTTAAAACTCCAAAAAAGACTGCCAAAGATCTTTTTGATGAGTTAGGAAGTAATTTGAATAAACATTGTAATCCTTTTGTACTACTTTATTTGACTTTATGAATAAACATGTTGTAATCCTTTTAGATTAGTAAAATTTAAGAATGTGTACCTTTTGTTACCAGTATTTTGTAATTTTTCATTTCAAGTATTAATGGAATATGTTTGATTTTAATTCCCGTACTTTGTCATTGCTAAATTTTCTCATTAATTGTTACAATATTTTGATTGTTGTGTACATTAACAAGAACTTGGGATATATTTTGTATCATGTTAATCAAAAGTTATCAAAATCAGAAGTTTCTGCTGCTAAGAAAACGTTACTGCAGGTGGGTTTGTATTGCTAGATATGAGAGTGCAGGGGTGGATTGGTAACATTTACACTTAATTGTTACAATATTATGATTGTTGTGTTCATTAACAAGAACTTGGGATATATTTTGTATCATGTTAATCAAAAGTTATCAAAATCAAAAGTTTCTGCTGCTAAGAAAACGTTACTGCAGGTGGGTTTGTACTGCTAGATATGAGAGTGCAGGGGTGGATTGGTAACATTTACACTTAAGGGTTTAAATCCCCAATTAACTAGTTATAAGGCCGTATAAGCCGCTTTCGTACAATAATATCAACCTACATAGTTTACTACATAACATTGTCTACGGATAAACCCATATGGTTCATCCTACATTAGCTAATTACATACCATTGTCTAGTGACAAACCCATTTGGTTTATCATACATCAGATACTTACAAAAAAGTTTATCCAACTTACAAAAACTTTCAAACATTGTTTCACCCATCAACAAACATAAAACCATCAACAACCATCAACACACATCAAACATTAAGACTCCTTGGGACCTGTTTGTGTCATCTGTTAAAAAGAAGCGGACCCTTGCAGTTGCACCAAAGCCGGCTTCCTGTCTCAACTTCCTGAAACTAGGGCATGAAACAATAAACACCTTCCTCCTCACCTTCCCTTGACCAGGTACCACCACTGTTCTCTCACGTACTTGGAACACTTTCTGTATCATTTGGTGCTTCACAACAGCGACAGAGTACCCATACAAGTTGTACTTGTGCACAATTTTTGATGGTATAGTCTGTTACAAAATGTACAAAGTTACAACTGCTATAGATTGATAGTTGTTTAGTTTGTAATCTCACTGAAATTGTAGCATAATTACTATTTGACAAATTATCAAAGTTTTCAAGACACTTACTAGTTGTCCATTTCTCCAGAAGCATGCAGTCAGTGGTCAGTAGTCACTAGAATGCCCTATCTTCTTGGTCGTGGACAGTGTGAAACGACCATCTGCACATCCAGTTCATCCGTCGGGCTTCAAAATCTGAATTTAATATTACAAAATGAGTAAGTTATAGATAATCCAAAATGTTACAAAGATATCATATACTTGATGTAGTTAAAGCTAATAAAGGAAAAAATACCATAGTCATTTGGTTGGTGACACAAGGCATTCATGGCAATATTGGTGCTGTATGTCTCCACAGTTGTGATGGCCCCTCCATCAGGTTCAAACAACATCACATTAAATTCCTGGCCTAGGTAAACCTGAGTAAAAACCATCCACTGACCAGCCTCAAAATTCAAGTCTCGAGTGAGTGTCACACAACCACCGCCATATAAGAAGGAGTGGACGTATCGACCATTTAGATGATCACTGGCCACCCTAACATTATAGACAGTCGTGTTAGTGGAAACCACGATCGAATCAGTAGGGGTTGGACCATCCAGATATCTCAAAAAGTCTTCCTCCAACGACTGCATAAGTAGAGATGTGTCTGTGACAGGCACTAAACATCTCTAAAATGGGGCACTCTCGGGTTCATAATTGTGAAACTCCAACCCATTCTCACCATAGCAAGTTACATAGAACACATCCTCACCCTCTTCAACAAAATGTATGTACTCAACAGCAGAACAGGAGACGTTGTGAATGACAAAATCATTCCACCTTGCTCTCTCAACAACACACTTAAATTGTGAGACTCTCCTTACACGAACTTTCCATCTAACCCCCCCCCCCCCCCCCCCAGTTAACTAAGAAAATAAAACCATTGCCAGTATAGGAACCTCCTAGAACATAATCATTATGCAGTTCCTGAATATGAAAATAAAGTATACAAATGAAAACACAACTAAAAACTTAATCCATACATATATCTTGCATCAAGTACTATATAACACGGACAAAAAATTTTGAAGTCAAAGTTGAAGAAAAAAGACTTGAAAAAGTCTGAGTGGACACTTAATGTGTGACTTTTTAAGTCTTCATTTGGCAAATTTGACATTATATATTTTTATTTGTGTTATATAATAGTTGATAAAAATTATACCAATGGAAAATACATTCAAAACTTAATCCATTCATATATTTTGCATCAAGTAATATATAACACAAATAAAAATATTTAAGGTCAAAGTTGAAAAATAAAGACTTCAAAAGTCAACAGTGGACCATAATTATGGGAAGGAGTAATTAAACTAGTTTCTTAGAGAAATAACAGCTTGTCAATAATGGTGTTAACTTACAAACTCATCCAAAACATCAGGATTGTCCACAGCGCAAATAAATTGATTACCAAACATGGTTACTGCATTAACGATTAAGGTTATAAAACAATACAAAATACCATTTGAATGAAGTAAAAATCAGTAAATGTGGTTACCTGGTACATGTGTTTTTTGAAGAATCACTACTGCTAAGCACCGACTGTATTATTTGAGATATTAGGTTGAAAGAAGATAGAGAGTTTATGTGAGTGTGATTATGTTGTGTTAAACACGACTTAGTTTTGTTATTTGCAAAAAATATCCTCGTTGATTTTCGTGAAAGGGAGGGAGCTGAAGTGTGTTAATGTGTTATAGCGGGAACAGTGAAGTGACGAAAATACCCTGACGTGCAAAGCACGTGAGGGCACTAACGAGCTAGCAGCATTAAGTTCTGCCTAGCAGCATTAAGTTCTGCCTTAGCAGCATTAACTTCAGAGTTACTAGCATTCACCCATATTCCAATCCAAACAACTTTTTCTTTGCTTTTCCTGCAAAATGTTAGTCTAGAAACAAAGAAAATACAAGCCATAACATATGCAGAATCATCCCAACATCTAAATATACTTAACAGTTCTAAGTATAACTAGGAGCATTGTAATGGGGCAAATGAAGAGTCATGACTAATAGTCTGAACTCAATTCATGCAATGAATATCAAATTAGACTCAAACTAGGTAGATAGAGTACGTATACATAATTTACCTGAAATGTGTGACCATATGTATCGAATTGTGACTACATTTAAATAATGTGTGACAAAATATGACACTATGAATTAGCCACCTAAATAAATACTACATGTGACCATATATATAGCATCTTTAATTTAGTCACACAAAAACTCAATGTGACTGTTGATATAAATAAATGACTAAAAACGTTATTCATATCTTTCAATATCTCTATGTTTTGATAATCACAAAACCTAAACTCATCAAACCAAAGATTATGACATAAACAAATATTTAGTAGTAAATACTCATCTTCAACATCTAATCACTTAAGGTATGAATAAACAAAGTGTCTAATGTATTATAAGATCAAAAGAACACTTTTGTTAATCACTAAATATTTATAAAATGTCACAAAACAGTTTATATCTTTTGTAAAACATTTTTGGTATTAAAAGAATATGTTTAATTCATTACAAATTTATGAATTCAAATTTTTGACAAAAAAAGGCAAATCTAATCCAGAAAAATTTCCCCCACAAAAGGACAAGAAAATCCAACGTTCAGGAGGGCGGCCCCCTTAATTTTACTAGGCGGCCCCCTTAATAATTAAGGGGACCGGCACGCTCCAGAACAGTATTTTCTGGCCCTATAAATATTGGATCATTTCACATATTTTTCTCACCTTTTTGCACTATAAACTTTCTGTTCTAAACATCCTTCTCCATCCTCTAAAAATCCTTTGATCTTATATACTTTGATCTTTGTTTCAAAGTGATTCAAGGCTCAACACTCAAGTGCAAAGAGAAGAATACTTCTATTAGAAGTATTACAACTTAGTATCATCTTGCTATCTAAGTTGTTTATTTGTTTCCTCTTGTTGATCTTTCATATCTTGGTGAATAAGGTGTATGTATTAGTTAGCTAGATTTAGTTGTAGAATCTAGAATTGTTGTAAGTGCGAAGTGGAACTTAAAGTGAAGAAGTAGTGTTGGATAGTAGTGGAGATAGGAGAGAGTAGCAATAGTGACTAGTGGTGAACTAATTGAAGCTTCCAAGTGGAGAAGACTAGAAGACATTAGAAGATTGAAGTTGTGAAGAAACTAGTGGCTTGAAGGTGTAAAGACATTATTGATTTGAAGTTGTGAAGACATTAGTGCTTTGAAGTTGTGAAATTGCAAGACATTGAAGTCGTGAAGTATTTTGTGAAGGCGTGAAGATACTTGTGGTGTGAAGAAGTATAGAAGAATTAAAAGGTGTGAAGAAGGTGTGGTGTGATATTTGGTGTGAGATTGGTTCTAGCTACGATTAGAACTCGACATTTTGCTTTGTGTCGTTAATTGGTGTAAGCTTTTGGTGTGTACGGTTTTCTCCGCCATAAGGGAGGTTATTGACTTAGTGAAGAAAACTCTCGAGTTCGGTGCTTGGGGAGTGGAGTAGGGCAAGGAAGGTGTCCTTGTAGCCGAACCACTATAAATCCTTTGTCTCTCGGTTTGATCTTTCCATCTCTCATTCTTTACTTGCTTACTTACTTGCTTCTCGTACATTATTATAATTATGTGTTGTGCATATATTGATTTCACATAAAGATCAAACTAGGTTCCATTTAAAACATTAATTATACATTAGTAAAATACAAGTATATACAATTATTAAAACACATATACATATATAAATACTTACTTATAATTAAGTGAGATATATGAAATTATAATTTCTATTCAACACTTTAAATAAGTAGTATCTATATGATATATGTGAATTAATTTGTATCTATACTTTACCTTCAAAGGTTTTTACGATTACCATCAATTCTTTGAAAGTGAACTTTTATTAAACGAAAAAGACGCAAAACTATTCGACCCCACCCCCTTCTAGTTTTCCACAATTGGTATCAAGAGCCACGTCTAGCAAGATTTTTAAAATAGATTGTATTTTAAAACTTGTAACAATCTATGGAATTTGAAAAATATTTAGAAGGGGAATTTACACAACAACCACCATTATTTGAAAATGACCATTTTCTTGAATGGAAAAACAAATTTGAAAATTAGGTGAAATCAATAGATCTTGATCTTTGGCATATCATTTCAATTGGTGATCTTAAACCAACCAAAATGGATTTTGAAAATCAGTATAATAATCTTCAAACCAAAATTGATAAAAACACTAAAGCCAAATTACTTATTTTCAAAACTCTACCAAGAGTTAAATATGAAAGATTATTTTGTTGTAAAATGGCAAATGATATTTGGAAATGTCTTTTAATGTTTCACCAAGAGAAATGTAAAACCAAAGATGATAAACTTGATATTGCTCAAGAAATAGTTAATCTAGAAAATTTAGTAAATAAATATTTAGTTGAAATAAATACATGTACTACTAGTTCAAATGTGATCATTGAAGGTATTAATAACGAAGAATACATGAGCCAAATCCGAAGAAAGAGTGTTAATAAATCATGGTGCAACAAATACGAAGAAGACGATGATAATACGGCTTGTGAAAATATTCAAACAAATGGAAATACAAGTATTGATGGCAAGGACTACATGCCTCTCGATCTAAGCGAAACTACAAGTAAAACATGGAGCGTCATAGACGATGAAATTGATCAACATTGAAAACAATTTTGAAAAGGAAATAATTTTAGAAGATAAAATGTCTAGACTTGAAAGCAATATTGAAATTGATCTTAAATGTAAATATTGTCAAGACTATAAACATGAAATTAAAATAGAAAATGAAAAAGCAAAAATATTAGCAAAATTTGAAAATAGCTCTAGATCTTTAAAATATTTACTTAACATTCAAAAGTCATTTTATGATAAAACCGGCTTAGGATTTACCGCAAATGATCCTTCAACAAATGCATCAAAACAAATAAAATTTGTTAAACCTAGTGGAGAAATTTAGAACTAATATTACTCACGCTCACTATTTATCTCTCTAGTCAAGAAAGTCATTGTTTGTTCATTAAAACAAACTATTGATGAATTCTTGTACTTCTCGACGACATCCTCATCACGTGCATTTTAATGCAATGGATGTTCTCAACTAATCAATTCGGACCCATGAGAATCTGGGTACCAAGCTCTTCATCATGTTTAGGTAATTAACGAACGAAGAGACTTTTAAGTTGTGGATTGCTCACCTTGCTCACTTACTTTTGATGACTATTGGTTCATATCACTATGGTTCACATTCTACACAATGTTTTGCCTATAACGTCGTTGCGGTCATCTTTTGTCTCGGCATGTTGTTCTTCACTCTTGGAGTATTGATATCATGGTGTGTCCGTTACTATTTCAAGATGAAGGGTCCAAAGCACAATTATTCTTAGTCTTCACGACTTGTGATGATTGGTGTGATCAATTAAGCATTTCGGATCAAGCTCCCTTGATTTCTATTGCGTTGGAATGTCACTTTGCTACTTTGACATGTTTTGGACAAACTTTTAAGATGTATTCCATTTCTCTTATGCCCACTCTTAAAGGAAAGCTGGACCTGAGATAAGTTTTCTTTTCAAAAACTTGCCAATACTACATTATATTTAAGAATGTTTTAATTAGTATGTGAGTATGATTTAACTTATAAGTTGCCATGCTTTTAGATCATTAATACTAGTATATGCATATATGATATTAGGATTATTAACCTTCGTGTTGTTTAGTCTAATATCATTTTTCTTAGTCTTCATCTATATTGAAGATCCTCTATGATCTATAGTAGAATACTTTCCACTTAAGCTATATGATCTTACTAGTTGCATTAATAGATGTATTATAATTGAGACTTGTTAGTAACTTGATATTATGATGTTCTTTGTGTGTATATATATATATATATATATATACGTACATATATATACACATGTCTATCTTGTATCCATAAATAATTTACTTTGTCCCTTTCTATCTCATTGCATTTAGATCATAAATATCTACCATCTCTTTCATATCTTTAGTTGTCATTAGAGATGATTATGTGTGACAATGGGCTTAATTGATTCTCTTGAGCATGATAAGTTTCCATTTCAAATCCTTCACTTGCAATTTCTTGTTATCATGATTAAAACATCATGTTTAAAACGTCTCTCTCTTTGAATTAAAAAAAAATAAAATAAAAAAATAAAAAATAAAAATCTTTCAAATATCTATAGTGTTTTTCTTCAAACAATTTGCTTAACTATAATTTTTCATAACCTTATTTTAATAAAAAACAAGATTGAAATTTTTTATTACATGTTATGAAAAAAAAGTTCTATTTATTTTATTGCAATGCACACTTGAATTTATTTCAAAACATTGTTGAATAAAACTAAAAACGTTTTGCTTAAAACACATTTGATTATCTCACATGTGTCATACACTTCTATGGAAATGACATTCACAATTTAATCAAATCATTTCATGAGAATCATGGCTTGCCCGTATGGATCTTGTTTGTAACAAGTCTTGAAGTCCATATAATCATATCCTCCTACTTGTTACTTGTTAACTATCATCAATATGTTTGCACTAAACTGCATGTTATCATCTTCATATAGTTACTCATTTAACTAATTTGCCTTATTGCCTCCATAGTTGCATATCTTAATTGATAAATTAATAGATAACATGATTATTAGAAATTAATTGTCTAATTTAATTATTTCTATATCACTCTCTACATTCATGAATAGTATGCCCTATATTGCCTCAAAGAGTTGAACTTACTTGAATCCAAATCCAAAAACACAACCTTTTTGAAAATTTTCTGCCAAAAACCCATTTCTGGCATTCTGGGAATCACCAGATGGGCGGCCCCTTTAATTATATAAGGCGGCCCCCTTAATGATTAAGGGGATCGGCCCCTAGTTAAGGGGACCGGCCATCTGATGGTCGGGGATACTGTTTTCTTTATCACTTTTTGACCCATTACAGCCTATACTTCCCAAAATTCACAAACATATTTTGTCCCATGCTATCCCTCAAAATTTACCTTCCTAAACAACATTTCTCATACACTATAAATACTCTCTTCCCATCATTAATGCCATCACACCCAAACATGTCATCTCCCAACAACCAAAAACCTAAGATTTCAAGAACCGCAAGGATCTCCGTCAAACCCGTTTGGAGGAGGAAACTTGATTCTTGTCATAACTCAAGTGATGTTGTTCCAAGTTAACCAACTACTAAACCTCAAACCCACAATAATGACTCATCTCACAACCTATCACCCACTCATTCCCTCATTAATGCTTCTTCTTATGATGAGCATGCTCAATCCCAATCTCGCAATCAATACTTCACATATTGCTCATTCAACAAAAACACCACTCAGTCATGGAGAAACTCTTCCACCCATTTCATGTTTTCATGACTAACCAAGCTCAACCATGTCTCCACCACCAAGAGTACCACCACCACATCCTACAACTTCACATGCCATTCCTATGTTGCATGTTCAAACCTTCACCCAAGACAACCATCATATTCCACCATCATCACCTTCCTCCGAACACTTGAAGTTCGTTGAGGAGCTAAAAGAGGCTCATGAGCTTAGTGCTCTTTTAGCATTATATCTTGCTCAACGCAATTTGGATCCACCCCAATCAAGCTCACCATCATCACCACATAACATCAACCAAATTGAGAAGCATGTTAACAATTGCCCTTGTTGCATCTTCCTTCAACAACAAACCATTGCTTTGAATGAGCACTTCACTTGGATTGAGTATCTTCTTACAAGATCTCAACAAACACCTTCACTTGAACAACATCAAAACCCTCAATCAACAAACCCTACTTCAAATCCACCACCTCCAAGTTCCACATCTCCAAACTCACCAACATCCATGCAACCAAAAGTTTATCTTCATTAAATCACCAAGCATTTTATATGCTTATGTTTCTCATTTTCAAATAAAACTCTTCAACCATTTTGGGATTCAAGAAAGTTTGGTGACACTTCTTGTTGGCACATTAGGATGCTCTACTTAGTTTAGTATTCTATATCTATGGCCTTTGTAACAATGATTATGGGTTGACATAATCATTTTCCATTAATGAATGACTTAATTTGTGTTTCTAATTATCTTTTGCCATGCTTCTTATTTGTTGGTATTATGATATATGTGTTTGCTTGTGCCATGCTTGTGCTTCTAATATTTTTCTTGCAAGAATTCCATTACTCGAACCCTTGGTGCCCTCAAACGAGGGGGAGCCTCCTTCTTATTGGCTTAAACCTTTTTGATTCTATAAAAAGGGGGAGAAGTGAATATAAACTCACTAAATACTTTGTCTAAAAATTAATTTTTTGATTTAATGAGTTTAGGTTTTGTAATCATCAAAAAGGCGGAGATTGTTGATATAAATAAATGACTAAAAACGTTATTCATATCTTTCGATATCTCTATGTTTTGATAATCACAAAACCTAAACTCATCAAACCAAAGATTATGACATAAACAAGTATTTAGTAGTAAATACTCATCTTCACCATCTAATCACTTAAGGTATGAATAAACAAAGTGTCTAATGTATTATAAGATCAAAGGAACACTTTTGTTAATCACTAAATATTTATAAAATGTCACAAAACATTTTATATCTTTTGTAAAACATTTTTGGTATTAAAAGATATGTTTAATTCATTACAAATTTATGAATTCAAATTTTCAACCAAAAATGGCAAATCTAATCCAGAAAAATTTCCCCCACAAAAGGACAAGAAAATCCAACGTTCAGGAGGGCGGCCCCCTTAATTTTACTTGGCGGCCCCCTTAATAATTAAGGGGACCGGCACGCTCCAGAACAGTATTTTCTGGCCCTATAAATATTGGATCATTTCACATATTTTTCTCACCTTTTTGCACTATAAACTTTCTGTTCTAAACATCCTTCTCCATCCTCTAAAAATCCTTTGATCTTATATACTTTGATCTTTGTTTCAAAGTGATTCAAGCCTCAACACTCAAGTGCAAAGAGAAGAATACTTCTATTAGAAGTATTACAACTTAGTATCATCTTGCTATCTAAGTTGTTTATTTGTTTCCTCTTGTTGATCTTTCATATCTTGGTGAATAAGGTGTATGTATTAGTTAGCTAGATTTAGTTGTAGAATCTAGAATTGTTGTAAGTGCGAAGTGGAACTTAAAGTGAAGAAGTAGTGTTGGATAGTAGTGGAGATAGGAGAGAGTAGCAATAGTGACTAGTGGTGAAGTAATTGAAGCTTCCAAGTGGAGAAGACTATAAGACATTAGAAGATTGAAGTTGTGAAGACACTAGTGGCTTGAAGGTGTAAAGACATTATTGATTTGAAGTTGTGAAGACATTAGTGCTTTGAAGTTGTGAAGTTGCAAGACATTGAAGTCGTGAAGTATTTTGTGAAGGCGTGAAGATACTTGTGGTGTGAAGAAGTATAGAAGAATTAAAAGGTGTGAAGAAGGTGTGGTGTGATATTTGGTGTGTGATCGGTTCTAGCTACGATTAGAACTCGACATTTTGCTTTGTGTTGTTAATTGGTGTAAGCTTTTGGTGTGTACGGTTTTCTCCGCCATAAGGGAGGTTATTGACTTAGTGAAGAAAACTCTCGAGTTCGGTGCTCGGGAAGTGAAGTAGGGCAAGGAAGGTGTCCTTGTAGCCGAACCACTATAAATCCTTTGTCTATCGGTTTGATCTTTCCATCTCTCATTCTTTACTTGCTTACTTACTTGCTTCTCGTACATTATTATAATTGTGTGTTGTGCATATATTGATTTCACATAAAAATCAAACTAGGTTCCATTTAAAACATTAATTATACATTAGTAAAATACAAGTATATACTATTATTAAAACACATATACATATATAACTACTTACTTATAATTAAGTGAGATATATGAAATTATAATTTCTGTTCAACACTTTAAATAAGTAGTATCTATATGATATATGTGAATTAATTTGTATCTATACTTTACCTTCAAAGGTTTTTACGATTACCATCAATTAACTTTTATTAAACGAAAAAGAAGCAAAACTATTCAACCCCCCCCCCCCCTTCTAGTTTTCCACAGTGACTAATATCAAGGTTAATGATAACTGACTTCACATTTTTCTATAAATAATAGTCACATGAATATTTCACAATGTGACTATTTTGAATGTATTGGTCACATATAATACCCATTAGGATTTGGCAAGCAAACACACACTAAACTTTAGACACACTTATTAACTTACGTGACCATATGTATCGAATTTTCGTTACACTTAATCATGTTTCTATGGTTTAGTGTGATCATATATGACATTTGGTCACACTCGTCAACTGTGTGACATATATTTGTCACTATTAAATGCATATCGTGACTAACGCTTCAAACTTACTTTTCCATTGTCACACATTTCAAACGCTATGTGGCTAAATATTCAGCAAAGAATAGCAGTCACGTTTAAATAATATGTGACAAACTTGACTATATAATTTAGCCACATACACAATTACCTCATGTGACCATATATCTATTTTGGTCACACTTTTAAATTGTGTGACATATATTTGTCACATATGTATATCCATAGCGTGACTAATGTTTCGAGCTCATTTGTATCTGTCACACGTCTCGAATTAAAAGTGACTAAATAATCCAAAATTTTTTTTTCAGTTACCTCTAGTCACATAAATATTCAAATGTGTGACAATAGAATTCCGAAATGGTCACACAAGTCGGATCAAGTGTGGCTGTTCATTTTATTCTGGTACATTTAGTCACGTATAAATGTTACAGTGTGACATTTCAAAATCGACCATGTGTGAGCAATAGCACTTTTTGTACTAGTGATAGGTTTTTCTCGTTGTATTTAGTGCATGAATTGATGACGATGATTCTATGATTGCTTAATTAACTTAAGGTTGTAGGATAAATTGATATTGATAGAGTTGGGGAAGTTAGCACGCCCCCACGACCAGTATTAAGGAATACAACGCTTCAACTAAAACAAGGACGTGGCAATTCAGTAGGTAGAATTGGATAGCTAGCAAGGAGTAATACATCATAGGTAGATACGCTTCACTTCCCGTGTAGAACCCTAATTTACTTTTCTTGCATATTAGTTTAATTAGTAGTTTTGGGTTAGTTGACTAGCAACTAATTCCGCCCACTCTTCCAAAACCCGAGATCTTTAATTACTTTCCATAAAACATAAAAATACAAAAAGAATCATCCCTCACCTTTAGACCTATTTCGTCATACATTTTAACCTAACGACACTATTCCCCTAGAGAACAATCAATCCCCCGGACTTACCTACACTACACTGCAAAGATCAGGTACACTGCCTGGAGGATTGCAAGCTTCTCAAGATCCCTTGAGAAGTAAAACCTTTTGTGAGGTCTTGTGATCCTGCATCAAGTTTTTGGCGCCGCTGCCGGGGAATAGTTATTACTTAGGCTTAATTTCTATCTCGTTTAGGTGTACTCACTAGATTCCTATCAAGTGAGATTTTTCTTTTTATTTTTGTAGCTTTCTCGTAGTCTATCTCTTCTTTGTGCTTTTGTTTGTAATTTGCTTCAAATGGATATTTCACTTAGACTTCTAAGATTGCAAAGTAGGATTGAGTGGCTAAAACGCTCAAGATTTCAAAATACTTTATTCTGGGATACCTATGAATCATGTGACCCTTCTCCTAGGGTAGATTCTTATAAACAACCTCCATGTTTAGGATCAACTCGTTTTAGTGAGGCCCTTAGGAAAAGTGACCTACTTTGCCAAGAAATTACAGAAAACTCTATTGCAATAAACCATAAGTTGGATGAAGCACTAGGTTTGCTTTTATCACTACCTAAGGAAACACTTAAGGAGGATTTAGCTGAACATAAACACATTGAGCAAAAAGACCTAGTTTTTAAGGACAATGACTTTGAATCTCAAGAAATACATGAGGAATCCTTTAGAAAAATGGAACATAGTAATCAAATTATTGAGGAAGATTCTTATGAATCGGACTTAGAATTTGAAATGGCTAGAGAAGGATTTGAGATACTTAGGAACATGTTTTTGGTTAGATTCTACTAAAACACATGATGAAGATATAGGTGATCTAGACACAAGGAAGGATGAGGTAAATAACACAGGCCTACTAAATACACCACAAGTCCTACCATCATTTGATGCATACACACCACCCGTGACTTACCCAGAAGAAGTAGAAGAGACTTTAGGAATCCCGACAGAGGTAGAACCTTTGAACCAAATGCAACTAGAGGATATATGTTTGAATACTTGTAGGCACAATCTTACTTTTAGTTCTAGGGAAGTTCCTAGTGTTGATGAATCGGAACCTCAACCTCAACCTTTGCTCAATTTTTCATCCTTAGATATACATCTAGGAGACAAAAGAGGAACCGACCCACCCATCAACCCATATAGTCCGGGTAGTTTTAGGATGAAGGAAGCCATTCACAAACCCCCTTCACCTCAAGTGGCATATTTCCACCCTAAGGGTGTGTATCGCTACTATCAACCGCACTTAATCCTAAATGTAGGAAAAACCTCCCCTTTATCCGTTAAATAAGGGTAGAGTCAGGCTCGTGACTCGAACAAAAACAAGTGCTTCTCGGGAGGCAACCCGAGCATATTTTATTTACTTGCTTTGTTTTGGTTTTAATTTTATTTTTAGGTTGTTTGCATGCTAGTATTTGATTATGAATTGTTACATGATTGGTTTGTATGCAATTATGCTTTCTTTTGCTCTTGAATTCTTCTCATTAGTAATTAAAGGTACGTTGCATGAAATAAGTATAGGGAAGATCATATGTGGTTATTATGAACCTAAATTGATTATGTGATGTTTTATAGTTTTAATTATTGGAATTTTTTTTAAAATTTTATTTTTTATTTGTCTTTGTGTGTCAATACTTGTGAAGAGATGAGATTAATATAGATCTAATATTTGTCATAGAACCAATAAACCAATCATATCCACCCATTTTTATTTTCCATTTTTTTTAAAACAAAATATCTTTCAAACGGTAAATCGTCAAGCTACAAAAAAATACCATCGCGACGAGAATTAAATCATCTTTCTATAGATATGCATTGTTATATACTTTCGACGAACTTTTTTTTTCGATGAACTTTTTTTTAAAAAAAAATTCGCCCAGAAAAATCATATATGATTTATAAAAATCATATATGATTCATTAAAATCAAATCATATATGATTCTTACAAATCATATATGATTTTTCAAAATCATTTATGATTCGTAAGAATCATGTATGATTTGATTTTAACGAATCATATATGATTTTTACAAATCATATATGATTTTTCTGGGCGGAAAATTTGGAAAAAAAATTATCAAAAAAAAAAATCCGTCGAAAGTATATAACAATGCATGTCTATAGAAAGATAATTTAATTCTCATCGAGATGGTATTTCTTTTTTTGTAGCTTGACGATTTACAGTTTGCGAGATATTTAAGTTTTAATAAAAGGGTGGAAGTTTATTTTTATTTTTTTTTTGATAAAAAAAAATGAGTGGCTAAAATTGATTGATGGGTTATATGGTAAAAGTTCGATCTATAAAGAACTTTTGCTTACTTGTGAATATGGTTTATGAGTTTTTGCAGGAAATAGACGTGGCAATTCAGTAGGTAGAATTGGATAGCTAGCAAGGAGTAATACATCATAGGTAAATACGCTTCACTTCCCGTGTAGAACCCTAATTTACTTTTCTTGCATATTAGTTTAATTAGTCGTTTTGGGTTAGTTGACTAGCAACTAATTCCGCCTACTTTTTCAAAACCCGAGATCTTTAATTGCTTTTCATAAAACATAAAAATACAAAAAGAATTATCCCTCACCTTTAGACCTATCTCATCATACATTTTAACCTAACGACACTATTCCCCTAGAGAACGATCAATCCCCCGGATTTACCTACACTACACTGCAAGGATCAGGTATACTGCCTGGAGGATTGCAAGCTTCTCAAGATCCCTTGAGAAGTAAAACCTTTTGTGAGGTCTTGTGATCCCGCATCATTGTTGTAGGTTGAATTTGCATTTTGATCATTGCGACTTGCTTCTGGGGTTTGGTCTCTCCGATTTGGTTTAAGAAGACTGCGATTTGTCTCAAGTTGTTGCGATTTGGTCTTTGCGGTTTGCTTCTAAAGATTGCAGTTTGCCACTGCGGTTTGCTATTATGAAGACCAATTATCAAGTCAAACTAAACGTTATGCTGCGAAAATTTTGTCAAGTCTTGCGTTTTGAGTATTTAGATTTGAATTAAATTGACATAAAATATTCCCTGATATCAAAAATCGTTTGTGAGTTTAAAATTTAGTAATCATTTGTATATGCTTAAAACATGCTAGGTGTAAAAACTCGAACCCAATTTAAATGTAATCTTATATGTAAATTTTTGGCGTAAACACCCGTGCCCCGCAACGAATTGCGGATATAAAATCCTTGTAACGTTATAAAATATGATCATATTGGAACAAATGTGACTCGAGAAACCCAATTCGTTGTTCCGAAAACTTTTCTCTTTCAAAAGTAGGAGTAATTGCAGAGTGATTTTATATTTATAGTACGAACTGCATTATATATGAAAAATAGCTAGGTACGCGTTTTAGGAAAGAAAAAATAGATAGGTACGTGTTTTAGGAAAGAAATATGAACGGAGTAACAAAACACAAGAAACGAGACAAGGGAAATCCATAGTAAAGTCAAATTTCGACTGACAGAGATAACAATTCTACGGATATCATATATAGATAACAATTCAATGGATTTCATATACCTAGATGCTTACATGTGATACCTTGTACGTCTTAGAGATTGCATGTGACAATTTAACCTCGTGTTGAATTTACACAAACAGAAATGTGGTACCTTGCCTCAAATTTATATTGCATGTGACAATTAAAAGTGTTGTCCGCACGTCTAGGTTGTCCTCTTTACACATGAAATCCTTATAAATTGGAGCTCATTCACGGACCAATACATTCACAAACACTCCTCTTTCTTTACAGTATAATGGCATCTTCACTCCTACTTTCCACTAGTTTCACTACCTCTTCATGCACACCAACATCTACTTTCACTACCAGCTCTTCATCGTTCAAGACTCGAACCAAGCAAGCCCATGGGTTCAGAGTCTCATGCAAGGCTTCACCAGAAGAGAATATTAATGAAAACCAACTCATACTACCCGAAACACAAAAGCTTGTACTCCCCAATAATGTAGACCGAAGGAACCTCCTCGTGGGGCTTGGTGGACTCTATACCGCTGCAAACGTCATTTCCTTGCCTTCAGCATTGGCTGATCCCATAACGACTCCTGATTCCTTTTGCCAGGAATCAAAAAAAGGCTTTAACCCGGAGGGTGCTTTAAGGACAGGGAAATGCTGCCCTCCTGGACTCGAGAAGAAGATTCAACTGTTTGAGTTTCCAAGTAAAGAAAAGACAAGGATGCGATGGCCGGCACATAAAGGGTCGAAAAAGCAAGTGGATAGCTACAAGAAAGCCATTCAAGCCATTCGGGATCTCCCAGATGACCACCCACACAGTTTCGTGAGCCAAGCTAAAATTCATTGTGCTTATTGTAACGGTGGTTATACAATCGATAGAAAACATCCAAAAACCGTAATCGATGTTCATAACTCGTGGCTCTTCCTTCCATTCCATCGTTGGTACCTTTATTTCTATGAAAGAATTCTCAGAAAGTACAGTGGGGATGACGATTTCGCGTTACCTTACTGGAACTGGGACAATCCAGAAGGAATGACAATTCCTCAAATTTTTGTAGATGAAAAAGATGATGATGGAAAACAAAATCCTCTCTATGACGTATACCGGAACCAGGATCATCTCCCACCAGCAGTAGTAAATCTGTTCTTCAGTGAAGATAAGACAATACTAGACCGTGAAAGACAGATAGACTGCAATCTTAGTGTAGTGTACAGAGATTTGACAAGTAATGCAACTGATTGGAAACTCTTCTTCGGTGGAAAATACACGGCTCCCCCGTATGATCCAGATTGTCCGGATTTTCCGTCAGCCGGATCTGTGGAAAAATCTCACAATGCTGTACACATATGGGTAGGTCAGCCAGAAAGTCGTACTAGTCCTAATCGAGAGGACATGGGCAACTTCTACTCTGCGGCATATGACCCTTTGTTTTACGTTCACCATGCAAACGTCGACCGTATGTGGAAACTGTGGAGGAATTTGCGCAATACTGGACATAAAGAACCGCCCAGGGATGACTGGTTAAATGCATCATATGTGTTCTATGACGAGAATGAGAATCGTGTACGTGTCTACAACAAAGACTCTGTCAACATAGATAAGCTCAAATATGATTTTGAAGAGTCAAAGACACCTTGGAAGAACAGAAGACCAGCCCAACGTAAGGAGAAGTCCAAGTATTTATCGAGCTCTCTTATAGGAGAGGTAGAAACAGTAGAGAAGAAAGCCTTGAAGACCCCAGTGCGTGTGGAGCCATTTTGGCAGGTTCGTCTGAAGAGGCCAGCTACAAATAGAAGTCCCGAGGATAAGGTCAAGGCGAAGGAGATTTTGTGTCTAAATGGGATACAATACAACAGCAACAAGTTTGTGAAATTCGACGTGTTTGTGAATGATAAAGTACTTGAAAAAGATGCCAAGAAGTTGGACCTGCCAACACCATGTGATCCTGAGTTTGCTGGTTCCTTTTCGCAGGTTCCACACGGTGGCAACCAACGTGAAATGTTGATGCCAAGTGCAGCGAGGTTCGGTTTAGATGAGCTTTTGGAGGACACAAAAACTGAAGGCCAAGAGTATGCGTTGGTGACATTGGTGGCAAGGGCAGGTTGCGAAGATCTAACTGTCTCAGAGACCTTTATCGAGTTGTTTAATGTTTTGTACCAAGAATAATTAGCCATAAATGAGGTTGCATTATATTGCATGCATGCATGCATGGTTTCCACTTGCAGATTATGTATTCAATAAAATTGGCCTACTGGGGTACTGGCCATGTGTTCACTTCTAGTAGTTATTGTTACTTCATTACTTTTAACAATGACATTTTGTTTATATAAGAGAGATGAAGATGGAATAAGAGGTAAATTAAAATGGCTGGAATATAATGTTTAGTAACGAAAATACTAAAATTTAATATGTTATACCCGAGTTTTTTATAAGAAAAATGACAAGAAAAAGACTTCCTTGAAAATAATTGGGTTTTGTCCGTACAATAGCTCTATACTTTCCATAATGTACCGATATGGTACGTGTACTTTTTTTATTGCTAATATGGTACGTGTACTTTCGGTTTTGTTTTAATATGGCTACTTTTTGACCGGATACCGGGTGCACGGGCTAGCAATGTCCCAACTTGTGACATGGGTTTTATTTTGTCCGTACAATAGTTGTCTAATTTCTCAAATGTCCCGATATGGTACGTGTACTATTTTTTTGTCACTTTTGATTTGTTTCTTTCGCAAAATAGGTCCTTTGCGATTTTTTTCAATCGTTTTCTTCTGTTTTCATCCGTTTTTGTACATTTTCATCCATTTTTATACGTTTCAATCATTTTCGTCTATTTTTATCCATTTCTATCCGTTTTTGTATGTTTTTTATCCGTTTTATTTGTTTTCATCCGTTTTCGCCCATTTTTTTCCGTTTTCGTCCATTTTTATCCGTTTTTGTAAGTTTTTTTACGCTTTCGTTCGTTCTCATCCATCTTCATCAGTTTTCCGTTCTTATCTGTTTTTATTCGTTTTCATCAATTTTCATTCGTTTTGCATCAATTTTCATTCGTTTTCATCCGTTTTAATACATTTTTATTCGTTTTCAATTACTAATGAAAACGGATGAAAACGAATAAAACGGATTAAAACAAATGAGAACGGATTAAAACGAATAAAAACGGATGAAAAAAATAAAAACAGATGAAAACGATTGAAAACGGATGAAAACAAATGAAAACGGATGAAAATGTATTAAAACGGATGAAAACGAATGAAAACGTATTAAAACGGATGAAAACAAATAAAAACAGATAAAAACGAATTAAAATGGATGAAAACATACAAAAATGGATATCGGATAAAAATGGACAAAAACGGATAAAAACGAATGAAAATGTATTAACAATTTAAGTAACAAAAATATTAGTTTCTTATCCTCAAGTTCTCTCCATACGATGTTGGCTTTTATGGGTTTGATCATTTGACCAATATTTATATACGTATGAACAATTTAAGTAACAAAAATATTAGTTAAAGGAATAAACCCGATGCCAAAAACCACAAAGAAGGATCCAGGGAAAGAAACTTCCATGAAATAAGAAGGTGACACCAGTAAACCAAAATAACTAAAAATAAATAAATAAAGATAAATGTCACTTGTTGTCACCTTCTTATTTCATGGAAGTTTCTTTCCCTGGATCCTTCTTTGTGGTTTTTGGCATCGGGTTTATTCCTTTAACTAATATTTTTGTTACTTAAATTGTTCATACGTATATAAATATTGGTCAAATGATCAAACCCATAAAAGCCAACATCGTATGGAGAGAACTTGAGGATAAGAAACTAATATTTTTGTTACTTAAATTGTTTATACATTTTCATTCGTTTTCATCCGTTTTTGTCCATTTTTATCCAATATCCATTTTTGTATGTTTTCATCCGTTTTTCATCCGTTTTACTTCGTTTTTATCTGTTTTTATTCGTTTTCATCCGTTTTAATACGTTTTCATTCGTTTTCATCCGTTTTAATACGTTTTCATCCGTTTTCATTTGTTTTCATCCGTTTTTATACGTTTTCAATCGTTTTCATCCGTTTTTATTCGTTTTCATCCGTTTTTATTCGTTTTCATCCGTTTTCATTCGTTCTCATTTGTTTTCATCCGTTTTATTCGTTTTCATCCGTTTTCATTAGTAATTGAAAACGAATGAAAATATATTAAAACGGATGAAAACGAATGAAAATTGATGAAAACGAATAAAAACGGATAAGAACGGAAAACGGATGAAGATGGATGAGAACGAACGAAAGCATATAAAAACTTACAAAAACGGACGAAAACGGATAAAAATGGGCGAAAACGGATGAAAACAAATAAAACGTATAAAAACGGATAAAAAACATACAAAAATGGATAGAAATGGATAAAAATAGACGAAAACGATTGAAACGTATAAAAACGGATGAAAATGTACAAAAACGGATGAAAACGATTGAAAAAAATCACAAAGGACCTATTTTGCAAAAGAAACAAATCACAAGTGACGAAAAATAGTACACGTACCATATCGGGACATTTGAAAAAGTAGACAACTATTGTACGGACAAAATAAAACCCACGTCACAAGTTGGGACATTGCTAGCCGGTGCACCCGGTATCCGGTTAAAAAGTGGCCATATTAAAACAAAACCAAAAGTACACGTACCATATTAACAATAAAAAAAAAGTTCACGTACCATATCGATACATTATGGAAACCACTACTTTTTAGCTCCCACTCCATCAAAAGCTACATCTTTCAGTTTAACAAAAATGAGAAAAGTTCAATACGAAACAACATTTATCTAAAGTACAAATAATAAGATCTCAACCATCCATCTATTTCAAATCTAAAGGTCTAGATTAATCCTCATTTTAATATAATTAATTATTAAAGGGTACTTTTGTAATATCATTCCAAACTAGACCCCCTCATTTACGCATTTCAGATACACACTAAAACCACACCAAACCACCACAACCATCACCAAACCAAACCACAACAACGGCCACAACCGTCCGATCAAATTACTAACCGCGGGTGAGATCCATAACGTCACCGAAAAATACTTAGCTCCGATCAGCTTCCGGTTACATGACGTCACCGGAAAGCCTCTCTCACCTACTAACCGTTCTTCCCGTTAGTTGCCTCTCTCACCTAAACCAGCACAAGATCCGACCCGAAATCCAACTCTTTCAGTAAACCAGACGTGTCAGAGGTCTTGAGGCCGAGAAACTCGGGGGAGCGCGTGCTGTGCACGTGCCTGACTTGTTCAGGGATGAGGGAGAGGATGGCCGGAGATAAGGATTGGAGAGTGGAAGCTTCGAGAGAAATAAGATCTGAACACTCAAGAAACCTTTAACTCATTTTGGTTTATAAAAAAAAAAAAAAAAAAAAAAAAGAGGTATATTTCACTATTTTTATTTCACATGTTAGTTTGTTGCCGGAAAAGATGATAAGAATATGTAGCCTTTTTGGTTAGAAGATGACTACAATGTCAGGTTGTTGTTTATAGTGAAATTTTATGTGGTAAAGAAAATGTCACGTGGGTTGATTTACTTTTAATAATAGTTTATAGTAAAATTTTCTTATAGTATAATTATAATTTATTGTGAGAACAAGAAAACAAGATATTTCACTTTTTATATATCATGTATTATTTCTTTTTCACATCGAACTGTTTCATGAAATGCTTTTGCAATGTGGTGTGTATTTTGTTACATGTTTATAATAAACTATTATTACCTTTATAACTTAACTATTGATTGATTTGTTTACTTACTAATTTAACACAAATATGAAACATCTCCTCTGTTATGGGCTTAAAGTTTCAACAAAACACTATTGGGATTCACAATGAATCCCTTAGGATTCACAATCAATCCCTTAGAATTCATACTGAATCACATGGGATTCATAATGAATCTCATAGGATGCATCAAAGAATCCCTTGTGTTTTCATATAGAATCCTATGGGATTCACAATTAATCCCATAGGATGCACCAGAGAATCCCATGAGATTTATACTGAATCTTTTGTGATTTATCGACAAGATAAATCATACAGAATCCTGTGGGATTTTTTACGAATCTCGTGGGATTTTTCTTGACATAAATTTTGAAAAAAAAAATATTACGAATCCCGTGGGATTTTTCTGGACGGAAATTTTGAAAAAATATATATATTACGAATCCCGTGGGATTTCTTTACGAATCCCGTGAGATTTTTCTGTACGGAAATTTTGAAAAAAAAGTATTACGAAAACCGTGGGATTTTTTTACCAATCCTGTAGGATTTTTCTGGACGGAAATTTTGAAAAAAAAATATTACGAATCCCGTGGGATTTTTTTACGAATCCTGTGGGATTTTTCTGGATGGAAATTTTGAAAAAAAAAATATTACGAATCCCGTGGGATTTCTTTACGAATCCCGTGGGATTTTTCTGGACGGAAATTTTGAAAAAAAAAATATTACGAATCCTGTGGGATTTTTCTGGACGGAAATTTTGAAAAAAAAATATATTACGAATCCCGTGGGATTTCTTTACAAATCCCGTGAGATTTTTCTGGACGGAAATTTTGAACAAAAAATCGTCTTTTTACGAATCCCATGGGATTTTTACAAATCCCGTGGGATTTTTCTAGACGGAAATTTTGAAAAAAAAATCGTCTTTTTACGAATCCCATGGGATTTTTTACGAATCCCGTGGGATTTTTCTGGACGAAATTTTGAAAAAAAAGTTCGTCGAAAGTATATAACAATGCATATCTATAGAAAGATAATTTTTTTCTCGTCGCAATGGTGTATTTTTCGTAACTTGAAGATTTACCGTTTGCAAGATATGTTGTTTTTTAAAAAAAGGTGAAAAGTGGGTTTTTATATTAAATGAGCTAAAATGCCAATTTTGCCCTCCCTTTGTTATTTTTTGATTTGATATTAGCCATTAGATGAAAGGTGAATGGATGGTTGAGATTGATTTATTTGTTTTTTATGTGATACTTGTTTTGCATAGATCTCACCTCACCGAAACATACCATCATTTTTGTTGTAGGCTTTTTGCTGGTACTTACAACAGGGTTTATGAACACTTGATCTACCTTTAATGGGCCCTTATTATATTTCCATTCATTTTATAATTAAATATTTACACGAGTAATGCTACACCCACAAAGAATCTCTCACAAAGAATTCTCATAAAATGAGTTGGAGGTATTTGATTGGTGTATTTGGGTCTAGTTTTTCTCTCTTCTTTGTTATTAAGCCAATCAAATACGTCAAACTCATTTTGTGGGAGTTATTTGTGAAAGATTGTTTGTGTATGTAGCAATACTCTATTTACACCATATGGATCATTTAAACGTACCGTACTATCTACATGCATGATATATTGCTCTTAAAATTTTGCTCTAAGTGCTGCAAACCGAGCTATAATATCATCATAATCAGGAAGTCTAGGATGAACATGTCCCGACGGGGGACGGATGTTCATATCCGGCTGGTAGGAACCTGACCTCGTGTGCCCTTTTGGTCCCTCTTTCTTCGCCTTCTGTTCCTTATACATGACACATTTGCTTCTTAATAATTTGAATCTTCTTGGTTTTCTTTGTTACCAACGTGTTTTTGTCTATTTTTGGAAAAAAATAGAAGATGTGTCGCGATTTGTGCCATTTTTGTTAGAATTGTTTTTATTGTAAGGAGCAGCCAAGAGCTTAAAAGGGAAGAATGATCTTTGTTTAGCTGAATCGTCGGAAGAACATGAACTATCCTCAGGACATACTTGTGGTTGTTTCTCGACTAGTTGATAGTAGACTAGTGGTTCTTGACCAATAATCTAAAATAACGAAAATTGGTTGACCAGTGCACCTCTAAATTGATGATTTCACGCATAAAAGGAGAGGGTGTACGTAAAGGTTCTTAACGCGTGATGATGCCAAATAGGCCAACCACGTGTGGTTTTGAGACTCACTACGTGTAGTCTTATAGTTGTAATGGGTGTGAATTAATGTACCTGAAATTCCTAAATTGTCACTTATTTTATAACATGTCATATTAAAACGACTTATGCTTATTAACTTACGAGCTTGTGAGTTCAGTTTGTAATTTTAGATGAGCTCCTTCACATTTGCCTTTCAAAAACGGCTTATTTGACACAAGCAATGTTTTGAAACCCGGGTTGACCCGGCCGGGTTAACCGGTTCGACCGGTTCCGGCCGAAAAAAGGGGTCAAAACAACCCGGGTTAACCGGTTTGACCCGCCGGGTTTTGAGTGACCCGGGTCAACCCGGTTCTCAAAACCCGGCCGGGTTTCATTTTTTCAAAAAGTTTTAATAAAAAACCCGGGTTGACCCGGTGGTCGAACCGGTTGACCCGGCGGTCGAACCGGTTGACCCGGTCAAAAAAATAATTAATTGAAAACCGGGTTGACCCGGCGGTCCAACCGGTCGAACCGGTTGACCCGATGCCCGGTGACTCGACCGAGTCAATTTCGAACCCGGTTTTCAAAACATTGGACACAAGTAAACTATAAAGCCATATGCTTTATGAGTATACATGAACTTCTATGTGTTTTTATAATGCTATAAGCTCATAAGCTCTTTTAAATATGCTTACCCAAACCCCTTCTTTACAAAGTTGCATAATAAACTCGATTACATTATTGAAACTCTATAAGGACTGTAATCTCTTTATACTAACATTGCACATTCAAATTTTTATACATAAGCGAACAAGCACGGGCAAACCCCGACACCACATTAAAAACCTCTGGCAAGTGTGTTGTCAAATTCACCACCAACGTATCCTTCATCTCAACACACAATTGCTCGTATGTCTCCTCCTCCACCGCCAACCGCAGCTTCAATGCCTCCACAACGATCTTTTGCTCCTCAATCACTTCCATATCATCAATCTCATAACTGGATAACTTCTTAGCAATGCCTTTATTGCACCATTTATCAAATTTTTGTGATACTTTGGACAATTCTTTTCGAGTTTCATCACATTTCTCTTTCATTTTCCTCTTGTTTGATTGAAACTGAGTGATTGTATGAATATCCACGGTAAATTTCTCCATTGCGGTTATTGTATCTTCTTTCAAAAGTTTATCAAGTTCGTCTAGCCATGCACGTAACAATGATTCTATTTTAGGATATTGAGGCTTTAACTTGTGATTTATGGTAATAACTAAAGCCAATTCTCGAGTGACTTAATGTAGTTGTTTTGGTGTTGCATGAGTTTTTTGAACTCGGTTGACCAAATTTTTACGTGATGATGGAGTTCTTGTGTGTTGATCAAGTCATGATCACTTGTTTCATTTGGAAGTTGCGAGGTTCCGAAGTTTTGCAACGCGTGAATGATCATTATTTGGTGTTCGTGTTGCTCTTGCATCTTCTCTCACATTATCCTCATCCTGCAAATGAGTTCTTGTGTTAGATTCAAACAAGGCATAACAATATTTGTAAAAGTACGTTGTTGTATATGATCAGTAAAAAGTATGTTTCTATCACTGGTAAAAATGTACATTTTATTATGCAATTAGCTAGGTTGCACAGTCAAGGACACGGCAAAATCTAAAAATATAGGACACGGACACGACGTGGATATATATATATATATATATATATATATATATATATATATATATATACACACATTTATATTTAAAATGTCCCACTAGAAAACGTGTCAGAGACTTGGTACAGGCTTTGTAAGTTTGTCATCCTATATAGATATTATACACCACATAATATTATCCATCATTATCTTTTTACAGATATTACTTTCTCTTTTACTTCTCTCTAATTACACTTCAAAGATTTTTATATATATCTTTCTTGTATTTTTACACCCATCTTCATCAGATCTCATCTTTAAAATACTTAAGAACATACACAACAAAACTCAAAGATAACTCATGTGATGGTGGGATTCTTACATCAAAGGAGGGCCAGCGATCCTACGATCCTGTTCCTTTCGAAGATTATCATCAGGTTTTTCTTCTTCTTCTTCTATTTTTTTATTTCCAATCTATTACTTCTTTATAAATTTTGAAAACCTTTTTCTTCATTTTTTTTTTCAAAATCCATGTCTAAATTCCTGTCCAAGCCGTGTCCAAATCCGTGTCCGGCCCAAACAGCACGTGGGACACGGCACGTGCGTGTCGGACACGTGTCCGACACTGCCACTCCGAGGTTTCTGGCGTGTCCGTGCTTCCTAGGCAATTAGTCTTTCGAATCTAAACTTACTCTTGAATGAGTTGAACAAGTTTTGGATACAATTGCTCATCACGAAGGAGATTGATTTCTGCAATGGTGGAATCGATGGAGTGCATGTCCACAGTGTATCTTGTATGCAAATGATTTACATTTGCTTGTGCACGCTCCATTGAGTCATTACTAGCGCCTCATTTTTTAAGTTTATTTAGTGATGCAATCTTTTTCTGGTATGCATATTTCATATCTTCACCAGCCTGTTGAGCGATCGAAAAGGTCATCTAAAATTTATAGAAGATAATAAGAGTATATTATGTATCGACACAAAGGTGTAGAACATAGGAGTGACATACCTTCGCTTGATTATACATAGTTTCTTCTCCCATGCTAGCATCTTGTCTAGAATTGTAGCGAGTGTTTCTTTCTCTGTGTAAACAAAGTAGTTGATGAGTGTGCAAACACTCATCATTTTGTGCCCATATTGGATTGTAAAAATACTGAAAACACCCAAATATGCCCAATAATACTGCAAATATCCTTGGATTATGTTTTTATGTGTTTCAGGTACAAAAGGATTGAAAACAGACGAAAAATGAGCAAAGTTTGATGAATTGGCAAAAACAGTCCCTAAACTTTTAGAAATTGGCAGATTTGGTCCCTGGTGGAATATTTTGGAGGAAAAAGTCAACATTGGTCCCTGGAAAGTCACAAGTTGTCAAATTTGATCCTTGGGTAAAAAGTTTGATGAAATTACATGTTTAGTCCCTCAACTTTGAAACTTGTCAGATTTGATCCCCGGATGTCCTAAAATGGAAAATTAACTTTTATGGTCCTTTGGTAAATGGAACTTGGCAATTATGGCCCCTTGGATAATTTTGAACAGTTGGCAAACCCACCCCCTATTTTCAGAATATTACAAAATTGGTCCTTTTAATATTTACAAAACCAAACCAAACCCTTTCCTTTTATTATAACCCAAATCCACTTCCAAACCCAATCCGTTAAAACCCCCAGCCCACTACCCTGGCCCAAACCCACACCCCGTATTAATACTTACCCCGGTCAACACCCAGGTCAAACCCAACACCTAAACACTGTTCACCCGTCCCCTTCCCCACAATTCTCGCTCCCTGCTCCCCCTCCAACTCCACATTTCCCTCACCATCCTCCACTCTTGTCCCCCCCCCCCCCCCCTTACTAATAACTCACCCTTCATTAAATAACTCCCCCCCCCCACCCAACTGCCAAATTCTCTTTTCCCGCCAAAAATCCAAAGGATGGCTGTGATCATTCTAATCCAATCCAACGGCCCAAAAGAAGTGGGAAAGCTTTGGAAATCACACCTCAGTCTATAAAAGTCAAGAAAAAAGAAGTAATAGTAGTTAGTTAGCTTAATTAGTTTAGTTTTAGTAGTGTAGATTCGTAGTAGTGTAGTTTCCAATTCCAGTTGTTCTTCTTATTTCAAAAAGATTTCATTCAGTATTTCTAATGTAATTGGAACCTTATTTCACCTTAATTTCAAGTTTCCTTTTGAGAATTCATATTTAGCATTTTTATGTAAAATTGACAAATTCACTTAACATTGTTAATTGTTGTTGTTCTATGCTCCTTTAAGCTCAGTTAAGCTTATTTATAAGATTTTAAAAGCTCTTAAAGTATTTAAAACAAGTTTTATGCAGTTCACATAAAATACTCAAAATTCAAGTAAAATAGTGTAAAAATTGAAAAATCAGTTTACATGAAGACAGAAGCAAACAGAATGGTTGAACTTGGATTGTTATGGTTTTAGAACCTCTAGGGAGGTGTTAGGTTGGTTATTGGTCCTTGGGTTATTGTCCTGTGCTCAGAATCAAGTTTGTAAGCCTTAACTCTCATTTTTACTATTTACTGTGGAAGTGCTTATTCATAGTTCTTTCTACTTAATAGGTTTATTCAAGTCATTTTAGTGTTTAAAATTAAGCAGTTGCTTGGTAGAATCCCTTTGTGCTCAAAAATCCTTAGTTGACTATCTTAATTAGCATAATATAGAAAGTCAAGTAGTTGTGGTTCAAGCTCATGTTTCTGTTGTTCTTTTAGCTTATTATATCTTAATTAGTTGTTAGAAACCAATTTGAGAGTTTAAATCACCCATTAGTTGCAAAAATCTTTCTTAGCAGTTATATTAGGGGTGTTTGGATTTACATGCTTACTTGTGTTCTTGTTGTTGTTTGTTGTTAGTATAGGTTAAGACAAGTCATTTTAGGCAATATTAGAACTAGTATGCCACAAAATCAGTAGTTAATTCATGAGATAGTCAAAATCAACTTCAACTCTCTTATTCTCATCACTATTGGATTTTTTGGAGTGCTAGATCATTCAAATCACTTTATTAGATGTTAAAATAGCCTAAATAAGTTTCCTTATAGCTTAGTATAACACAAGCAGTCATTAGATTAAGATCAAAGCTCATATAAGTCAACCTAGTAGTAAAACTTAAAAAGTCAAAATTGACATCTAGTCAGAATCCCAGATTTTGTGGGAATTTTTATGATTTTTGTGTTAAGAATTAGGTCTTGAAATTTTTACAAGAGATAGTCTACCACCTTAACTTTTGAATCCCACCCACAGCTTATTTTTAGGATTTTTATCTCTGGCTTATTTGATTGCTCAAACAGACCTGCAAGGCATGTGCATCCCCTGCACCAGGGCACCAGTTTTTTTACCCAATTTTCATTAGCTTCTCAAAAGCTCACCCGTGGGTCCCACAGTGTGAGCTTGGGCTTTTTGGAAAGCCCATAAGCCATTCTTTAAGGTTCATAGCTTATTTCTTGCTTTTTAGCTTATTTGATAGGGCTGCAAGTAGCTTTAAGTTTGTCTCATTCCATGCCTTATGCTGAGTGCTCAGTATGAATGGCCCAAGTTCAAGCCCTCCCCTAGTGCTTATTAGTGGGACCAAGGGGTCAAGCTTTGGCTTTTTGAAAAGCCAATAAGCTCAGCTTATTGGATCAAGTTTCAATTTGGACCCCCAAGTCCCCCTGTGGCCCCGACATTGGCCTGCACTTTGCCCATTTGGCCTGTTTTAGTGTAGGATTTGGCCCTTAGCTTAATTGCTTATTCCAGCTTATCTAGTGTGCTTATTTCTTTGTTATTACTTATTTCAAGTTCCTTTATCCCTATTGTAGCTTAATTTATTCTGTGGCACCTTTGTATAGCTTGTTGTGTGGCTTTTTCAAAACCTCAAATTCCTAATAAGCTTTGAATTCCTAATCTGTTAAGCACTTTGGTTCCCAAAGTGATTATTTTTGAGTTTCAGCCAAAGTGTCTTCATTAAATTTTGTTATTTCAAGTATTTAAATAGTTTTGTAAAAAGAAAATCCAGAAAATCCAAAAATAAATGAAGTGATAGCTTCCGTTTAAGTTTTTTAGCTTATTTTCAGGTTTTTCCAAAAGCACTTTTCATTTTTCTAATTTTTCTAGGTTCCTATCAACTTAAAGTATTTTTAGAAAAAGTTTTAGATTTTCACTGTTCATTTGCTATTTTTCTTAATTTAATTTAGTTTAAATTAATTAATAAATAGTTTTTAACTAATAATAATTATTTAAAAAGTCTAAAAAATATAATTTCTGTTTTAAAATTAGTTTTATATTATTTTAGATTTTTCCAGATTTAAATTATATTTTTCTAGGTTAAAATCCTAATTATTTGTATTTTAGTATAATTTAAATAATTAAAAGTAATTAGGAAATTAGTAATTAATTAATAATAATTAATTAAATAGTGTAAAAATTATTTTTCTTTTTCTTAAAATTTTCTTTTATCATTAGGATTGTAAAACTATAATTTTCATAACCGTAGGCTTTTTATTTCTCAAAACTCACTTTTTATTTTCGTACGTTTACGTAAATTTAAATCAAACGTACGCGTTTTTAAATTTTAAACGTTTCTGGGTTATCTAATTTCACGTTCTTGTTAATATAGCTTGTTTAAGCTATTTCATTTCATATTTCCTTAGTGTAATCAATCACAACCCTTTCATGTCCAAATTCACCCGATCACAAACCCGTTTAAATACCATCCACACCTCGTCGGGACATAACGACCCAGTGATACTCTGTACTATCCGGAGTAATTGGTCTAAGGTGTTTCACTATATTAACCACATTTGTGGTTGACTTTAGTTGACAGCTTCAGCTTCAATCAGTAGTCCTTCGGGTCATTTATAAATTGTGGTCTTTTAAACGTCTTGTTCAATGTAATGACCCATGTGAGTCTTGTAGAATGATCGATAAGACCTATAAGCAAGCATTTTAGTCATCAGTATCACTCGAAAAGCAAATCCAATTTAAGGTACAAAAGAATCCAACAAGATTAACCAAATATGTAGTACATTGTACCAACTTACCTCGATTATCCCTAATCGAGTGGTGGTGCAACTTATTGCCTCGAGTATCCTTGAAAGTTGAAACTTCATATGCACTTTCTGAAGCGCTAATAAAACAATCATCAATCTCTTTGAATACCTTCAAAGTGTTCACATTCTTCACGTTTGACCGCCTTGGCTCTTCCTCACTCTCCTCCACCACGTTCCCTTGAATAACAAGTTTCTCGAATCTGTTGCTTTTATAGCCCACTTCAGCCAAGCTAGGTTCACGAACGCCCTCCATTAACGTCAAAAAGAAATCCCATGCCTCAATCTCCGGTGTACTATTAACATCTTTTGTTACTAAACAAAAAATACAAATCATACACATTTAGTTTCTCCGCCATATCCAAATAGTTTTGTGCCTATGAGGCTACGACTTGTAAAAACTGTAGATATTCATTGGACTTCATGCATATAATTCCAGAAAAAAAAGAAAAAAAAAAATGTTGGCACTAATAAGGCTGAACAAATATAGTGCATAGAGTGACATTCAAGCTCACCACCGACGTAAAGTGCATAGAGTGACATTCAAGCTCACCACCGACGTAATCACTTAAGGCAGCATCTGTGCTTTTGAGAGCCGAAGCGAAGGCAAAACGGGCATCAGCAAAGATGGCATGAGCGGATATTGACTGTTTGATTATGCTTCGCTTCCCTTGCATTGCTTCATGGTTTGTTTGTCGACTATCTTTGATTCGGAACACCCCATGCTTATTCTTCTGTAAGATGTGATGAATGTGTTGATCCAAAAATTTTGGAGACTAATTATGCCATTGTTTAATTGTTGGTTAGGCAGCCAAAAAGTAGAACGTTAATTTTTATTAGCCAAAAAGTTGAATGCTGATTATTAGCCAAAAAGTGGGATGGTTATTAATAGCCAAAAACTAGCATTTTTATATAAAAAATGTAATTGTCAAAGTGTTTTAAAAAGACTATAATAGTCAAACTTGTAGGGAGATTATAAAAGGACTAAAATTGTCTTATTATGTGATAAAAAAATTATAGAAAGAATTAAACTGTTAAAGTTTTATTAAAAAAAACTTAAATAATCACAATTTGTAAGAACTAATTATATATATGGTCAAAGTTCTTAGTAAAGAGACTAAAATGGTATATCTGTTATAACAAAAACGCTAAAACAATCGTGGATTATTCGGCCAAAAGATCTAAAACCCTGGTTAAAAAAAAAAAAAAAAAAAAAAAAAAAAAAAGGTAAAAGTTTTTTTTTTTCGGAAATATTTTAGAAAAAGTATTTTTTTTCGAAAATTTTTTAGAAAATATTTTTTTTTCTAAAATTTTTTTAGAAAAAAAATAAAAAATTTTTAGAAAAATATTTGAATAAAAAATATTTTTTCGAAATTTAAAAAAAAATATATATTTGAATAAAATATTTTCGAAAAAAAATTTTCTAATATATTTTCGAAAAAAAATATTTTTTAGAAAAAATATTTTTTTTCGAAAATTTTTTAGAAAAATATTTTTTCTAAAATATTTTCGAAAAAATATATTTTAATTAAAATATTTTCGAAAAAAAAATATTTTTTAGAAAAAATATTTATTCGAAAAAAAAAATTATTCGATTTTTTTTTATAAAATTTTATTCGACTTTTTTTATAAAAGTAGAAAAACGAAAGAAAACGTGTAAACACGGGCGAAAAGGTGAAAATAAAATCATGGGACTAAAGGTGAAAGTCAACTCAAACGGTAATGACCATTATTGTAACTTTTATAACTGAAATAAAGTTAAAGGATGATTGGTGAAAACAGACGCAAACCACATGGACCAATAATATATGTTTTTTTAAATGTTTACCTACAAACCGGTTAACCAGGTAAAAATCCGGTCAACATTACGTATCTTTAGCCAAGTTTGAAAGTTTGTTAGCGATACACGGATTATTTTTAGTAAGTTACGTATTTCGGTACTTTTGAAAAAGTATTTTGCGTATCTACAAACTTAGTCCTAAAAAAAATGATATTAAACATTATTATGGTTATAGTACTAAAAATTTACAATAATCAAAGTTTTAAAACTTAACTTTGCGAAATAAGCCCATTGTTAATAATGCAAGAGTTGATAATTTTTTTTTTTTTTTTTTTTTTTTTTTTGGAACGGCATTTTGTTTATAACGATATAACGATCTAGTAAGAAACTAGAAATGAAATAATACAGCAAGAGTTGATCATCTAAGGTCATACACCCAAATAGCATTATTCCTTGCTAACATAGCTACAATATGATCAGTATAAATTTCTCAAGATTTGTGATCCAAAAATGCAAAAGTAATCAGTTTGCTCCTAAACTCATCACTTCATCCAAATACTCAAAACTGAACACATGGAATATAACACCTGAAGTTGTGATCATCAACACTGAAGTTGTAACGTTTTTCTAAAGCCAAATATAACACCTGGAATATGAACACATGATCAGCTGCTGTACTCAAAAGCAATGGTGATAGTTAAAATCATTCTTATGCAAACATATAGCCCAAATCAACCCGATTATTAACAGGTTGAAGTTTCCACCTCTACAAACATTACACTATTTTAACTTGTACCTTTTTTATACCGTGTGACATTAATCTCTCTAAAGTAGTGAATAATGCATCGGTGAGGTCATCACTGTATATTACATCAGCAGCTACCAGTAAAGATGCCCTCTCAAGTTCTTCAATTTCTGATAGATTCCACGCATAACTAGATTACAATAGAACGTTGTGCCAAAACCACTGGTCAGAAAGTTAGAATTATGGGTCGATCTTGTTACACTGTGCCTTGAATGGGTAATTTTAAAATTGGTCAAAATGGAAATGGGTCAAAAGTCACCCATAATTTACTCAAAATTCATAAAACCTCCTAAATCATTCGTTTCTAAATCTGATTGTTAAGGTACTAGAATAGTTTTCTTCGGGGGGGCTAGACTGCTAGGATTGCTTTATTTAAGAGGTGTTCGGGATTTCTTAGCTTATAGTGCTTGCTAATTAGCGAATAAGCATCCAAACAATCAAAAGTCAAAATTGCTTATCTGCTTGGAAGTAAGCAGATAAGTACTTAAACAAGCAATCCCAAACACCCACTTTAACTGCTTATCTGCACTGAAAATATGCAGGTACCAACCAGTTTATTTTTATGTGTAATAAACAGTAAGTAACTTCTATACAAACAATAAAACTGTTTATCAGCTTTAGATAAGCAATCCCAAACAACATGATCCGTCCTGGCCAAAAAAGTGTTAGCAGGCTAGCCCAGCCTGCTTCAAGTAAGCGGATAATCAAATTTATAACCTCAAATATATAGAAAAAACAGACAAAAGTGAGTGTGAGCGTGCTAGCCCAGTGCGACCAATTTTGACCCATTAACCGCCTGACCTATCCATTTGACACCTCTACTACTCTACTAGTTAGCAAAAGAAGGTGCTGGTTATCAAGTATATATATTAGTGTTATCACCTGGGACGAGATGGATAATTGCTTTGCTGAGGTGGCCATTAAGCCTTCCAATCAAGTTCCCGTACATTAACAGAAGCTTTAGAAGGTATCAATGCAGAATTGAGATTAACATTGCTAACACAATTTTCGAGTATCTCGAACCCATGATCTAAAAAATAACACCAATAGAACTATTAAGAACGCAAGACTGAAAGGAAAATTAAGTAAACTCCTATGTTCTCTAAGGTTAAAATCAGTCATCCCAATGAGAACCAGTCTATCTGTATATTCATGAGTACCTGTTAGATAGACTGTTTTAGCAACACGGGCAAGCAGCATACCAACCAAGCCTGGTAAAGATAAAATGGCATCCTGTCACGTAAGCCCCAATGTATCAAATTAAGACAATTTCATAAACCAGGCTCTCTTAGGTGCTAGTTCCTTATGGCCCAGAAGGCTAGAAGCAGTTTTATTAGTTAGTATCCCAATAGTTTATTAGACTAATAACATGAGTAAAAGAACAAGATTATTTTATTATCTTAGTTATCCTTATACGTAACAATTTTGACCCATTTAATGATGAATTGGGTTAAACGAGTCAAAAGACGGCCAAAGTCTTATGCTCCTAAATCGTTCTATTCAAATAATAAGAATACTAATGATAATATGAAATGACATTAAAATTCTAATTATTTCATAAAAAAGTTATATAAAAAGGTAATTTCTTTGGCCAAAGTATTTCGGGTTAACCCAACACAAGCCTGTACCAAAAATTACCTGTTTCACCGTTTTGAGCTATTATGCAACGCGACCATCCCGCCCATGTTACCATTAAATGTATTTGGGACTATTCTATAATTAGAAAGGCTTAAAATTCAGACTTTTACTTGCTTATTATGGAAGGATTTCAAAATTAATTGGTTATGAAGCAGGTTGGTTATGAAGCAAGTTGGTTATGGTTAGGAAGTTTGTTAGGTTGTTCAAACTAAAATAATTTGGCTTAACCATCTCTGCTTATAAAGCATAAAGACAATTAAATGTGTAACTCAATTACCGAATAACGCAAAATATAGTCATAGGTACCCGCCGCCGCATTCCGCGGGTACTGTTCCAGTCTACATTGATGTAGTGGCACTAGAAGCATTAGGCTCGTATTGAACATATACAAACATTTACATTTTCTGCTAGACTTGTGTTTAGCATTTAACCAATTGCTTCGTGTTTAGCAGGGCACTGGTCAAAAAAAAATAAATAAATAAATAAATAAAATAAAACATATATGTAATATGTATCAAGATGACAAGATTACCTGTACCAGCACCAAGTTCTAAGGCTACAATCCCATCAAACTCAGATGAAGTAAACATCTTATGCAAAACAAAATCAGAGAGTACCAGTTCAGCTCTCCAAACCTAATAAGCAAAAAACAATATTAACACAGTAACACGTAAAATGGCAAACATATATTTATGTATTTAGAGAATATTATATCCAGATTTTTTTCTTGCACAAGTACACAGACATATGTGGCTCAGACGACCAGAATTCCGAACCATGCAGTTACAAGTAATGTGAGGTGAAAATATATCCGACAGAAACAGTCCTTACCTGTAAACCAACCTTTGGAATCGATGAGGTGATATTATGCTGGATAGCCACAACAAACGTGTTCTTTGAACGTTCTGCAAACAAAATGATTTATTTATAAACTATAGTTGCTTCAGGGTACATAAAATGGCAAAGACAACTTGATTGTTCGCATAGTTTATTGTGCCGTCTAATCCAAGAGACATGAATTACTAAAGTAAAGAATAAAACAGCAAAAACATATATAACACGGTAAGGTAAGCACAACTCACTGTTGCGTCTAGGTAAAGCAAGATCGCCATCATCATCCAAACTAACTTCCGGATTGCAGTTTGAATCATCGAGGACTTGATGTTCATATTTGCTTCCATTGTACTCAACGTCTGCATTTTATTAACATTAAAGTTTATCACATAGATCTGAGTCTATCAACTTCACTCGTATTTTTCTAATTAATTTTACTATAATTAGTGTTTGGCATTACGTTTTAAAAATGTATAAGTAAAAATGTAATAATCCTAATAAGATACTTAACTGTATCCAGGACGGGGCTGAAGCACATGTTAGTTATATACCGATTATTCAATGATTTGGGCGAAAAATATCCCTTAAATAACCCAATAAACAAAATTCAGTTTAAACTAGTATATACAAACATTTATCTATGACTTGAAAACCGGCAATATTCTTCAGATGCAGTGGGGAGTGTTTGGATAAAATAACGGCTTATTTGCTTATTTTTGCGTAACATAAGCACTTTCCAATAAGCACAGATTGAAACCTGTAAATTTAAAACTATGGTTGTAAATGAGCCAACCTTCGGGGTTAACTCAGTAAAAGCTTGAAACAAGCCAAACTTAAACGAGCTTGAGCCTTGTTTGGGGCTCATTTAATAAACGAGCTCAAGTCCGAGCCTCATGCCCAAAGCTTGATTAGGCTCGCGAGCCTGCCTAAACAAGCTTAAGAAATATATACTTTTATATATAACAACCACTAAATTTTGTTCAAAAATCACCACTAAATGATCTAGTTGTACTACACCTAAGACCAAGTGTAATAAGGACCATCAAGAGACCGACAGCCTCTCGCCACATCAACTTTCTCTCTCCTCGACTACTTCATGACCAACTTGATGTAACAAAGAGACCAGGGATACCACTAAAAAATACCCCAAAAAATCATTTAATTTAACACCCCACACAGACAAACCTTCTTCCCCAACTCGGTCGCTTTTGTGACCGATTCAACAAAAATTTCCTTGTGGGGCGAGTCCCTTTGGAGATGTATAATAAGGGAGACTAACCGAGACCGACCGATATCTCCTCCTTACTACAACTTAGTCTAACACAAACTTTTCAAATTTCGACCTCCGTACTATTTTGTTAATGTACAATGACCATTTTACCCTTCGATGTTAACAGGGTGGTTAAAAGCCATAAGGGTAGAATGGTCGCAAAATACACACAAAGTCGAAATTTTAAAGGTTTTTAATTAAAAAAAAAAAAAAAAAAAAAAAAAAAAAAAAAAAAAAAAAAGGCTACACACAACAATAAAAATGGACAATTTAAATGGGAAGTGATTTGCACACTCTCACAATTGATTGTCGCACTCAAATTATGAGTGTCTTGACATTTATACCCTCATATCATTTTTACTTATTTTTACCCTATAATGGCATAAATGTCAAAACAATCATAATTTGATTCTGCCAATCAATGAGTGTGCAAATCACCTCCCAATTTAAATACCTTTTTTTATTGTTATTATCCCTTAATTATATATGTACCTATGTAGAATCTTTATACAAACAAGCTCAAATTAAATAAACGAGCGCAAGCCTAGTGTACTCAAAATGCAATATATATAACTGAAGGAGATAGTAAATGAAAATTATTAATAAATATATTTACCATGTGGAAGTGAAAAAGTGAAGTGAGAATGAATGGTCCTGTGAATTTAGGTGGGCACCCGATGTGAACCTCACTCATTACGTGTTCTTGTTCTTCTTCTTCTTGGTTTTGTTGAGTTGTGTCCGGTGCCGGTGATGGTTTGCTGTTCATTTTGGGGCGGATGGATATGTAATGAAATAAAACAAAAAGAGTATGAATAACACCATTAATACTCTACCACCTTTTTTAGTACCCACTATTTTTATTTTCTTTTTCATTTTTTCAAACAAATTAATTTTTCATTCATTAAATTAAAATATAAATAACATTAAAAAAAAAAATCATAAACTTATTAAACTTTAATTTGTTCAACAACCCACTAAAAAAAAAAAAAAAAAAAAAAAAAAAAAAACCTTCTTCCTCCTGTACCTTATACACGTACTATAACACGCACACTTCACATACAACAACCTTTCACACACCAAACACAAATACAACACAAATATAATCTAAACCAAATAAATATAAATATAAATAAAAATAAAAAAAAATCGGTTATGACGTGCGTTAGTGTGTCAATGTGGGAGCTAACGCCGTTGGTTTGGAGGGTTGTCTGGTGTGGTAACACCAATAAAGCAGGTGTCACGTCGGACCAACACCAGCTCCTGCATTACCATATTTAGTGCTCCAAGGTAAACCTGAGAGTAGAAAGACGACTTCTAAGAAGACCTCCGGCAAGTGAATGCGTGCTTTTTGAAAACAAAGTAACAAACAAAAATAACTAAATTACAAAATTTTCTTTTGTTGAAATACAATGTCTTAAATTGATTTTTTAATCAATTCGGGCGAGCTTCTGATTCTCGGTTCACCGAGGCTAAAAACCCAACTTTTAATAACTAAACTAATTTTCGGTAAACTAGTCTGGTCAACGCAGGTTTTAAAACTAAAACTATAGGGTGTGTTTGGTTTGAGAGTATAGGAATAAAGGATAACTTTCATTCCCGATAAAGTTGCTTGGCTTATGGGTTTTCTTTTCAGGAATGGTATAAAACCCACAAAAGTAGTCATTTTCTAAACCTCCTATTGGCTATATCTATACCTATAGTGATTCCATAAAACTGTCACACCCCGCCGAAGGCGGAAATGCGAGGTGCGACGAAATCAATATAAATCGCAAAAGAGATATAGTGCAATACCATAATTAATATTTAAGGAAATAGTACTTTATTACAACATTGTTTTATGCCAACGACGACAATAAACACATAAGACTTAGTTTTTCCTAAATATGAAGTCTTTTAACATGATGATGACATGTAAAAACTTCTAAAAGCCTTCATGAAAATACTTACTAATGATCACCTGAAATGCATGAGAAAATGGGTCAACTATGAAAATAGTTGGTGAGTACACACGCTTTATAAAATATGAAAACCCTTTTTGAGAAAGTTCATGCGGCAAAAATCCTATAAACTTATCCTGCTACAAATCCCGCCCATACAAGACTTGTAACATATAAGTTCACATATATTTCCATAATAAAAGTAATTTCAAAGTCTTTGAGAAAAGTCCAATAGGCAAAGGCAATATCAATCCATTCAGTTGCAAGTCCCGCCCATACAAGATTTGTAACATATGTGTCACAACCCATTGCATAGAAAGTAGTATGTATGGTAATCAAGTGCATGCGGTCATAATAATTCACAAAAGCACACATATATAATAATGCACGCCAGGCAAAGCCCCTGAAACAAATAACATGCGTCTGTGTTTGTAAAAGTAGTGTGGACCACAAGATTTTAACGACAATTGTATTCCAATTATAAAAAGAGTTACTGTTGCACTAAGCTCATGACACCGAAGCCTTAACAGTTAGTTCATGTTATCACACCAAACAGCTGCTTTGCCAAACACCTGTACGACATCAAATGAAATACGTCTGTTTGACTTTAATGACTTAAGTTGCCAATGTGTTATAATATGTAATGTGGCCAAATTAAGAGAAAAGTGACATGAAGACTAAACCTGCCAAATGGGCAAACTTGCACCCACAAATATCTCATGCCTAGAATATTCTAAGCATTTCTGATCTCTTTTTATAAGAGTGTGTGTGTGATCCAGTTTTGGGAGAGGAGGAAAAGAGAGGGAAAACTTATTCGGTGCTAATGATCAAAGGATGATGATTATGCTATTATACCATGAAGATAAGCCTCAATTATGCCCCTAAGTATGCAAGTAATCTCTATTTTTTGATTATCAAAACATATAGAGATTGAAGATTGCAAATGACGTTTTTGACATTATTTGTATTAACAGACTCGATGTTTTATTTTTAGTTTTTCATATTTTGTTTTCACTAAGAATGTTTTTGTTTATAATTAGGAGACTTTTTTTTTACAAGATACTTTAACCTATAAATATGGATCATTTTAAACCGAATCCATGATCGAATTAGACTAGAGTTTTCACTATGCTTAAAGAAATACGTTATGTGATTGTAGGTGAGGCATCAATCCACAAAAATCACAATGGTAACATACACGGGAGTCATGTTAAAAAAAGCATACACGAGAGTCAAAAACTTCATCTAATCATAGGCAATTTTAGAAACATTTGTGCACACAGCGATTCTCCATTCGATAAAAGAAAATATGTTGAAGAACTGGAGAGAAAACTGGTAGGTTGACTACCATCAAAAAAATTATTCCATTCAAAAGTTTTTATCATTACTAAGACTAGTTGGATACCCGCGCACAGCTACGGCGATAAATATAGTTATATTATAAAAATAGTAAATGAATTGCTAGCCCAACTATCCCCCGAAATTCCCTACCCGCTTAGTGAATTTGTTTCACAACACTCTGAATATATATGGCGTTAGTCGTATGTGTTTGCTTGGTTTCTGTAGCTTTCCTGTGACATCATTATTCCTCATATAGAAAGACCCTCACAATCTCTTACCCGTCAAAAACTCCACCCAAAAGTATATGATTTTGACGAATCAAGATTGTATTGATTGAAATAAAGGTTAAAGTTGTAAAAATATGAATAAAAATAAAATAAACCTACTAAAATCTAAAAGCTAAAAACTTATAAAAATATATCAAAATGAATGTTGAATTAAAGAGCACAAAATTTTAAAAAATATGGTGAAATTAGATCATAAAAAAATAGATGAAAAGATATTTCAATTTGAAAATAAAGGTGAATTTTCAGTTGGGAAGTGACGCATGTCACCTCCTGATTGGAGCTCCTTATCTTAATTTTTTGTTAGGAGTTAGGCTTGGAGTTAGGGTTGGTTATCCATGCATTATATAGTAGTACTAGCTTCAAGGCCCGCCCGATGGGCGGCTAGTTTTAAGAAGTTGTTTGTAAGATAAAAATAAATAGTCCAATGGCGTGATGTGTTTTGTCCACTGATAAAGTCTTGTTCTTTCTTGTGGTAATTTTTTCTTTGACGACCAGACTGCCAATGTTTGGATCTTTATCTTCAATCCCACAAATTGTTGTTGGGCCTGCGTACATAACAAAAGTACTTGTTTACCAACAATCAACAGTATAAAGTAACCAATAGCTAACTACAAATTCCCAAAATTTTATTACCAAAATTAATCTTGATCTTAAGGAATCCAACTTTGTATAAAGTGTATATTAATGCATATAATTTTGTTTCAATATTGAAGTTATTGAAATTATGTATACTTTTGTATGCACTTTTTATACACTAAGTGGCAATAATTTATTTTTCATGTTTTGGACACCAAGTTTTATGAGTTGACCCATACCAAAACTTACCCTTTCAGGCCCATTACTCAGCCCACAAAACGCCCATTTTCCCACCGCTACTTTCAAGGAAAAACAAACTTATACCCTGTACTTGCCAATTCGATTTTTCATTTCCTAAATTTCTTCTTTTTTCTTTCCAATATCATGAAAAATATTTTATTATCATTCTTGACAATACTTAGACAAGTGAGAGAACGTTTACTGCTACATGGTAAACATAAGTGCAGGTTCTATATGAGACTCTAGACCAGCGTGTCACTATTGCACATGTATGTGTGTGTGTTTAATTTTTAGGAAAGTGAGAAAAAGAGTATAGTGAAAAGGAAATTTGCATCCCCATCCAAGAACAGATTATAGAAAGTCTTTTCTTGGCCACAACATCTTTAACTGTTCAGGGGTTATAAAATAGGCCTCATGAGAGAGATCAACAACTTCTTAAATGAGTGCAAAGCAATCTGTAAAACCCTCAGTTTCCATGCAATTGAAATTCCCATTTTACCCCGCTAATTTTGAATTTTCAAGAACAAATGAATAATTATAAAAGTACATATAATATTTAACCTAAGTTTAATTAATATCCTATATTACCTAAACTTTATAACCTTACATTATAAATTAAACTTCAAATCCCTACACTATTTAAATAATAAAAATGACACAACTAATATGCATATACACATTTGTTTATTTAGAACATATGATACGTGGGAATTGCACCAGGTTTTACCTCTCGAGGGATCTCGAGAAGCTTACAACCCCCACCAGGCAGTGTACCTGATTGTTGTAGTATAGTATAGTAACAAGTACCGGGGGATTGATCGTTCAACTCAGGAATAGTGTCGCTAGGATTAGAAAGTCTCTTAAACTAAGTCTAAAGGTGAGGGATGATTCTTTTTGTATTTTTTATGTTTTATAAAAGCAAATTTAAATCTCGGTTTTTTGGAAGAGTGGGCGGAATTAGTTGCTAGCCAACTAACCCAATAACTAAAGATGCAATCAAAATAAAATGACAGAAATGAAAATAAATCTAATTATACTAGTGTGGTGTAACAATAATGGGGAAAGTTGTGTTTACTTAGGTTTCATTACTCCCTAGGTATCTTTTACAGGTTGATAGCTTGTTACAATTGGATGGATGACGGGTCATATTCCTTAATACTAGTCGTAGGGCTGTGTACAATATTCCCTAACTCTATAGGATCCTACTTCACTCCTATGTCGAGCCATTATAAGCTCCTAACATGGGATCATTAGAATTCTCCTACGCATTAAATACAACCAAAAATCATAGTACACCTCTAATCATGTTTCTTAAGACGTTCAAGCATGTTACCAATGGAAGTCTGCCAGTTTTCTTAAGCCTAACATCGAATACAATCATCCGTAACAACAATAAACAAACAATCAACCCATAATTAACATCTAGGTTTCACTACATCTAAGCAAACACAAAAGAGATCTAGCCTAGCATGTTAAATTGAAGACAAGTGTAAGATATATTCAAACAACACATAGACATATTGAATGAATTGAAAGGATACTTATCTCTTATTGAACATGAAAGTTTCAAAGGGTTAAAACCCTTGAAAAAGCTGTGAAAATCAGCCTAGGGTTTTTCTCCAAGTTGCACCCTAAAAGTTACACACTAATGAATGAAATTTGGAAAACTATATATAGATTTTACAGGGTGACGACGTCAAGAAGGAAATTGTGACGCCGTCAACTCACCGCCCATAATGAAATCGGATTGCCTAGATCCACTTTTGACGCCGTCATGTGTAAAATTGTTCTGGGCCGTCACTAATATATGGACCATGACGGCCTTGGGTGACGTCATATCCAATGCACAAAACACTCTGGACCGTCACGTGTATCATCCACTTCCACCTCTTGTATTACTCTTGACGCCGTCATTAAGGAGCAAGTGACGCCGTCAGGTACTGTTCCCAGCAAGGAAAATTAAGACTTTGCCGTTTTCTTCACTTTTATGCTCCAAAAACGTCCAAAATGCTTCCTTTTCCAGATTTCACTCCAAAAGTACCTAAAATGACAAAAAGAACGATTTAGGGCAATATTTGATCAAATAATCTCGACTTCGGGCTTAAATGACCCGTTAAAAACGGTTCATTTTTTGCCTCATCAAATACCCTTACACTTGAGATTTGCTTGTCCTCAAGCAAATGCGCTTTTATTCTAATCAAAATACAAGTTAGGGGTCATTTAACACTAATATAAAAGTAATTACAACAAATAATCGTTCCACTAAAGACCAAAGACAAGCACGGAGGTCATACACTAGCACCTCATAAATAGTGTTTAGATACTCACATCTCTCGGGTGTAATAAAGTATATATCACAATAAGGAAATGGAAAACATCTCTCACTACCTGTCATAGCAAAATAGATTACCATAGGCATGGGAAAGGATCAAACCTCCACCACTTGGCGTAAGCACCTAGGATAAACTATCAAAGAGGTCTTTTAAATGGTTATAACGTTAGGTGTAGGGATATGGAATACACGGTTTTGTTGGATAAAGGCAATATTTACTGGTGGCGAGTTAATCATCTTGGTTAATTACATGTACAATATGGCGTTGCTAAGCCAAGACTAGACTCGACTTAAGCTAATAAATCAAAAATAACAAAAACATAAAACAAACATAGAATGAAACGGGATGGTAGTCCATATGTTTTTCTCTTTTCTTTTTCTATTTTTTTTCTTTTTCTTAATTTTTTCGATTTTTTTTTCATACACTCTTACCCTACCATCCAAAATAATACGTCATAGGGAATGTACATTCCCTTTACACTTGAATTTTTATATACTTTACAATAAACTAATCTAATGACTCGAATCAAGATAATCAAAACACTTTGAGTACTTTTAAGATTAACGCACATATGGGGGTAATAAATGATGTTCTTCCCCATTACTCCATAACACAAGTACTTTACCCATGAGTCCCAATCGTCCCAAAACAATATGTACAAGATATGACTCGACTTAGCAACCATGTAATCAATTAGATAATTAACTAAGGGTTTAAACATGTAACAATAATGCACTAAAGATGAGTGCATACACGGAAGGTTAAGGCGATTTGGTTGCACATTTAGGTGGGTTGTAACAAATTCTTCCTTTAAGTAAGATTCTTAAAGGTAGAAACGAAAAGATAGGCTCGGAGGGGTGTACTAGGGGTTTCGTGTACTAAAAATGAGTACAACGCTAATGGTGTGGGAAAAATTAATTGACTTTACTAGCCAAGTAATATGACTTAAATGGTCAAAAAATTATGATATGGGTTTAACACAAGGGTGATCCTAATGCCTCTTATCATGTAGTAAATCCTACTACACGAATGCAATCTCACTAGCGGTCTCGGGATGCATCACTAACGCAAGTTATAGAATCTAAATGCTACCGGTACATTCATAAGCACTAATAATGAATGCTTTTCCTATCAAATCTAAAGGCAAACCTCACATATTTGGGTGGAAATTTTTTTTGAATGGTACGGTTTTGTGCTAGTCACACAACTCCTATCCATGAGACGCTTGTTAAGGCTAAAGTTTCACTCCCAAATGTTGTAAAAAAATTTAAATTTGGCGCTAAAATTACACTAACAAGTATTTCTCTTAGTTTTATTACACACCTACCATCAAACAAACAAACTCAAGTGCAATTGTATCCTATAAGGTATCATCATTTACCCTCCCCTTACACTTAGGATGAACATTGTCCCCAATGTTCAATTAAAGAATGTAAAAGTGAAATAGGTAAAAGAATGAAAGCAAATACTCCCCTGATTCGTTCGGTGTGGATAGTGTGGTAACAAGGTTAGATCTTCCTCCAAGAAAAGGAACATTCAAAGCTTCCCTTCCAAAAAAACAAATCATCTTCTTGTCATACATAACCTATTAAACCTGAGAAAACAAACAAGGGAACCTCGCGTAAAATCGGCGGCAATCTATATATACTAACAAGTCCTAGAAAACAATGTAAGATATAATGCTTGTGGAATGAATGTTTGCAGATTTCTTGGAGTTTATAAAACTAAAGAATTAACAAAAACTTTAAGACACTGTTAGAAAAACAAAACTCGAAAAATTTCTAGAATTTTACACATGACGCCGTCAGGAATTAATTCATGACGCCATCAGAAGTGACCTGCAGAAATCTTTACGTTAAGTTTCCGGAAAATTTCTGGAAAAACTTATGTCCTACTTCCTGGAAAATCCTGCAATACATCATTATGACTCGATACAAGCATTTGACTCTAACAAGTACTAATACACATGTTCATTTATATTGTAGCGAATCAAGATCAATTTTGTTCTTATAAACAAATTTGGGGTTTCCCCTTACACTTAGCTTTTGCAAAATACCTTTATATGAAGTTAAGACGAAGTTAAATGACAAAATAAAGCATTTTCACAATTTTAGTTTGAAACATGATCTACCAACAATAAAAATAAAGCATGCATATGGAAGCAAATAACAATCAAACACTTAAAAATCACACAAAACATGGGTTGCCTCCCAAGAAGCGCTTTTCTTTATTTACGAGTCTTGTAGCTAGACTCAAGGTCATGGGCAATTACTTGACCTCATCGTTGGTCTCATTCTCTAGGTCATCTCCAATCTTTGTTTTGTATTCCGGACCTAGTTGCAAGCATTCCTTGTAGAAACCAAGTATTCTATTCATGACATAATCTACCCCTCTACGTCTATCCTCATCATTCCTATAATAAACCACTTGCTTGTGTTCCTTTTATATGTTTGATAGAAGGCGGTATTATTCAATCTTATAGGGCATTTGGTAAGCAATCTCATCGTTCCCTTCCTTGAATCTAACTATCCCTAGGGTCGGGTCATAACTCATCTTAGAGGTCTCAACAAACGGTTTTCCAAACACTACTTGACTTAGGCAATCATCTATTACCGGACGAATATCCTCTACTATCACAAAGTCGATAACATAAGTGAAGTTTCCTACAAATACATGCAATCCTTTCACTCTTCCTACAAAATTGCTCATCAAATTTGTGTTAGGCATCATCCTATACCCATGTTGCTTCTTCATTACCCAATTATAATAGGTTCTAGTCATGATGTTTATAGGAGACCTAGGATCGATGTAAGCTTTCCACACATGCATATGCCTAATGTTGCATGGTATGTTGATGTTAGAGGGATCACCTACTTTAATAAGGGGTGAACCAAGGATGTATGGTGTCTCGGGATCATCGAATAGATCTTTGTGATACTCCCGTTCTTCCTTGGTGGTTAACTTATCAAAGTACTCTTCTACGTTTTCTACTTCCTCTAACTTTTCCTCCTTAATATCCTCAACTTCTTTAATCTCATCCCTAGTCCCGGTTTCTATTCCAACTTCATCCTTGTCACTTTCTTCTTTGTTCTTATCTATTGGCTTAATAGTGACAACGTTGACAAAGTGGACGTGTTTGGATGATGAAGGGTCCTTAATTTGGATTCCGCTATTGGTGTCCCTAGCGTCCTTCCTAGGTGTAGTTAACACTTGGTTGTTGAGGGCTTTCAACAAGTTGTCAATCTTATTGGTCATCTCTGTTTGTTGTTGATTGAATTTGGTTTCAAACTTAGCTATGCGTGCTTCTTGAGATGCCATGAACTTGGACATCAATCCTTCAGGATTATTGGTACTACCATAGTTATTAGAAGGATTGTTGTTGAAAGTACGGTTAGAGGGTGGACCGTTTGGTTGGTAACGATTAGGTGGATTGGAAGAATTGTTTTGGTTTTGTTTCGACCTAAGGTTCGGGTGATTTTTCCAAGAAGGGCTGTAGGAATCACCGTAAAGGTTTGGCTCGGGTTTGAAAGTGTACCACTTGTCTCCCGCTTCGTCGGTACGCGAGGATGCGTAGTCTGCAAAAGCTTGTCCGGGGAGTTCCACGCAATCACGAGTGTCATGGGGACCACTACATAATTCACATGAAGAAGTGATTTTGTTCACTTGGCTTGAAGGCTTAGGAGCTTCGTAGGATTTAATGAGAAACTTGACTTGGTCCTCAAGTTCCATGATCCTATGGTCGGGATTGCTAGAATTGTTCGAAGGCAAAGATATTACCTTGACCGTTTTGTTCAAATCATGGGGATCATTCCAACTTTCATTGTCATAGAGAGCAAGATCTTCTATGAGTTACCATGATTCTTCCGCACTTAGATCATGTAGCCCTTGCCACCGGCCGATTGGTCAATGGTTCGCCTTGTGGAGAGATCGATATGGTCATAGAAGATTTGGACTTGGAGCCAAAGATCTATGCCATGATGAGAGACTTTTTGGAGTAAGTCCTTGAAACGAGTCCATGCTTCATATAGAGTTTCACCTTGACGTTTTTGGAACATCAAGATATCATTTCTAAGCTTGGTAGTTCTCCCCGGTAGGAAAAATTGAGCAAGGAAACGAGTGGTGAGATCATCCCATGAGGTGATGGATCCCGCGGGTAAATGTTCAAGCCATTGACTAGCTTGATCACGTAGAGAGAATTTGAATAGGCGTAATCGGATCGACTCTCTAGTTGTAGCATCAAGGTCCATAGAATCTACGATTTTAAGGAAGTCCTTGAGATGTTGATTAGGATCTTCGGAACGAAGTCCATGGAATGCACATCCGCTTTGCACCAACCAAATGATGTCGGATCGCAAGGGGGACACATTGGCTCCTTGAGTGAGCTCAATAGTGTTTTGATAGCCTTGGTGGCTAGGACGGGAATACTCTCCTAAAGTTCGGGGCCTAAGAGGTTGGTTTGCTAGTGGTGGGTTTTATGGGTGGTTTTGTTGTGGTGGGTTGATGGGTTCAAAGATGTTACCACCTTCCATGATGTCGGATGGTAAAGGTTACGAACAAAGACACGAACAATTGAGATAGACTAAAGAAAACCTAAAAATATAAATAAAATCTTACTAGAAAGGAATCTAGCAAGTAGACCTAATAAAAAGAAATCCTAACCTAGACAATAACTATTCCCCGGGCTGCGGCGCCTATGACAACTGGCAAATTAGGGAGCCCTTTTGAAAACCCGTATTACTTTAAAAATTATAATTTTGGAATATTTGAAAAGTTTATTGTGACGAGATATTTTATGAACGTTGGAATGTGATTTTTATCGTACGTTATTTATGGGATTCGATTATTTAATTATGGTTTGGTTTGGTTCATTCGTGATGATTTATTTTGAGATCATTATTTTGGCACTACATTGACTCCGGCACTAGGATAACCTAACAATTTTTATTCTTTTAATATTGGTTCGGATATTTATATTTTTGGAACGTATCGCGAGGTTTTGATTATTTTGGAACGAGTTCGGATTGAGAAAGTTGATTGGTTATTTAAAGTTTCGGGTTTGGTCCGTGTATTTACACCGGGCTACTTAACCCACTACACCCCTCGCTATCATTATTATTATTATTATTATTATTATTATTATTATTATTAAAAGGTTTGTTTTTTTTTTAATAAGAGTGAATTACATAAAATCGTCCTTGTGGATCTGTGAAAGCAACACAACACAACACCCTCACCAACATTATAACTCTCTATCTTTTCTTTACTCACCACCACCGCCACATTAAATCCCCCAATAGCACCACCACCGCCACCTTCACATCAAAACTAACACCACCATCTTAACCATCTTCTTCCGATCTATCTATTGGTATAAACCACGCGCGTTTTGGACCACCCTAACACCCTATTCGTATTAATATCACCACGTTATCACCACCTTTATCATCTTTCTTTTTGGGTTTTTGAATAAATCGGGTTTTGGAGCTTTATTGAAGGTGAGTGGCCACAAATCTTATTCATGCGCCCCGATTCATACCCAAACCGTGGGTATATAGTTGTTTTCTTGATGAGTTTTGATGAAATATTGATTAATAATGATGGGGAAATGTTATTTTGTCAATAAAAATCCGTTTGGTATCTTGGGTTTTGGGTGTGACGCGAGTTTGATACTCGGTTTGAACTTTGGGTCGCGTTTGGTTTGGTTGTTGGCTCGTATGGAGCATGGCCGAGACACTAGGTCTCGATGAGACCCTCCCTTGACTCGTTTGGGAGTCTAGGATGATTGTTGGTCCGATATTACTTGGTTCTTGGTTTTTGATTCTTGGTATTTGGAGTTTTGGATGAGTTGTGATTATTTGGCATTGTTGTTGTTGTCGTGGTTTGTCGCCAACGACCCCATGGGTCCGTTTGGTTCGGCTTGGGCTCGTTAGAGCAATGCCGAGACCTAAGGGTCTCGGGCGAGACCATAACATGAGTATTGTGGTTTCATTTTTGACCCGGGTTTGACTTGGTAAGTCGACCCGTATGTATGGTATATATATATATATATATATATATATATATATATATATATATATATATATTGTTGTGGTTTATATTGTGGTTATTATTATTATTGTTGTGGCTTATTTTTGGACCGAAGCTTTTGGATGGGTCGAGACACCGTGTGGTCTTGACTTGGTATACTTGTGATTTGGTTTATGGAGATGTGTTGGCGAAAAGAGTATTTGGGGACCGATTGTGAGACGGTCACTAGAATGATTTGGGTGCCGTAGTCGGACCCTCATGTTGTAGCATGTGAATATGGGATTGATTTGGACGGAGTTGATTTATTTATTTTGACATGGTTATTATTTTTGGACTTGGACTATGAGCCGAGAGTGATGACTCGGACATGTAACCAAATTCTATGACTCGAAAAATATTTAAAAATCAAACATTAAAAACAATGCTCGTAATAATATTATTGATAATATAATCATTTATATACGTATATAGACGTGATAAACGTATATATATATATATATATATATATATATATATATATATATATATATATATATATATATATATATATATATATATATATATACGAGTAAACGTTATGATAATATAACGATAATTATTATACTATGCAAATAGTGTAATAAATGTCGAAATATTATTATAATAACATGAAATAATGTCGAGAAGTAATAAGTCGGGTGAGTAATAAATAAAAATATTACGATTTTTATAAATTTAGAAAACTTATCGAGTTATATGAGTTGTGATTACTTAAAGTTCAAGTGGGCTTTATATTGTGACTTTTGTGTTGTCACGGATATATGACGATTAATATAAACATTTTCTATAACAAGTGACTTATTTAATCGACGGATTAGATCGAGTTATTTGGCTATACAAAATGAGTATATTAATGGGCATCGTATCCCACGACGCCCATAGGTTGTGGTATATGTTTTGGGATAATAAATTACTATGTATCTCGTGGAATTTGGCCGATTTGACGATGTATATAGGGAATTTATGGGACTACGATATATACCAAATAGAATTCTTTGTGCTATGGGCTTTAGGTTGTGATACGTGGGAATCGCACCAGGCTTTACCTCTCAAGCGATCTTGAGAAGCTTACAACCCCCACCAAGCAGTGTACCTGATCGTTGTAGTATAGTATAGTGACAAGTACCGGGGGATTGATCGTTCAGCTAGGAATAGTGTCGTTAGGTATGAAATTAATCTAACTAGGTCTAAAGGTGAAGGATGATTCTTTTTGTATTTTTATATTTTATGAAAAGCAAGTAAAAATCTCGGGTTTTTGGAGAGTGGGCGGAATTAGTTGCTAATCAACTAACCCAATACTAAAGATGCAATTAAAATAAAATACTAGAAATGAAAATAAGCTAAATTATACTAAAGTTGTGAGCAATAAGTGGAGAAAATGTGTTTACTTAGATTTCATTACTCCCTAGACATCTTTTACACGTTAATTACTTGTTATAATTGCATGGATGACGGATCGTATTCCTTAATACCATTCATGGGGTGGCACACTTAACTCCCCAATTCTATGAGCTCTTATCTCCTCCTACACCATGCCCAGCACAACTATAGGGATTGTAAACAGTGGCTCATGCATTAAATACAACCAATAAAGACCTAGTGCGCGTCGGTTCATGTTTCTTAAGACGTTCAAGCATGTTACCAATTGGAGATCTGCCAGTTTTCTTAAGCCTAACATATAAATCATTCATCCAAGACAAGTATAAACAAGTAATCAACACATAATTAACATCTAGGTTTCATTAGATCCAAGCAAACACAAGATAGATCTAGCCTAGCATGATGGAATTAAGACAAGAACAAGATATAGACAACCAACACATAGACATATTGATTGAATTAAAAGAACACTTATCTCAATTACACATGAAAGGTATCAAGGGCTTGGAACCCTTGAAAAACCTGTAAAATTCGCACCAAGTTCGTACTTAGGGTTTCTCCCCAAACTTCTCCTTTTTTTAATGTGAAAATTAGAAAACTATGTATAGGAAAAGGGGTCTGACGGCGTCAAGACCAATCTTGTGACGCCGTCACCTCGCCGCCAAAACTATTCTCGGACTGCCTTGATCTACATTTGACGCCGTCAAGACTTAATCATTTCCAGGCCGTCATGACTTTTACTCTTGACGCCCTACCTTCGTGACGCCGTCAATTCTCTACTGGACCGTCATGGAATTTTGCTCTTGACGCCGTCAGGATGTTACTCTTGACGCCGTCACCTACTGTTCCCAGCATGGAAAATTAAGACTTTGGCGTTTTCTTCACTTTTATTCTCCAAAAACGTCCGAATTGCTTCCTTTTCCAGATTTCTCTCCCAAAGTACCTAAAATCACAAAAGAAACGATTTAGGGCATTATTTGATCAAATAAATTTGAATTCGGGCTTAAATGGCCCCCTAAAAACAGATCATTTTTCGCCTCATCAGATTGGGTATAACTTTGGAACGATATATTACGTAAATAAATATGGGAGATTACCAAATCGACGGATTTGATAAACTTCGATGATTTATTTAAATAATATATTGGGCTGATATTAGACCTATAGATGGTTTATTATTTTCGTTCGTTGTGGCTTTTCGGTTTGAGTTGTGTCGACCCTCCACTCGTATGGATACCAAACGTCAAATTTCAAATATATATGAAATTAATTCGAGGAATGGATATTTTGGAAAGTAATATGGAATACGTTCGGGAATGGGAATATTTGATTTTTGAGGAAATGATTTCTGAACGAGTTTGATATTGTTAGGAAGTGCCGAGTCTGTAGTTGCCGTTATGTGAGTTGCTTGAGTTTGCTTACGTCTTTCTTCTATCGATTTCTTTCGAGGATTTTCTGGACTTGAGGTGAGTCATAGCCCCACTTTTACTCTTGAACTTTGTTTTCAATACTTGGGGTGAGAAACGTGCAAATGTTTTACGTGGACTACTATCGCTTTGTTTTATTTAAAACTTGTTATGCTTATAGAACTAAGTAGGATTAAGCGAGGCCTAGTCCCGAACTAGGTAAGCTATTGATTTGATTATAGAGCGAGGCCTAGTCCCGAACTAGGTAAGCTATTGATTGGTTGTTGAGCGAGGCCTAGTCCCGAACTAGGTAAGCTATTGATTGGTTGTTGAGCGAGGCCTAGTCCCGAACTAGGTAAGCTATTGGATTGATTATAGAGAAAGGCCTAGACTTGAGCTAGGTAAGCTATTGATTGGATTGATTCGAGCTATAGCGTGCACTTATAGGGTTGATTTGATTTGGTTGGATTATATTTGATGGATTATTTTGGTTGGATGATTGAGGCCTAGTCTAGCTAGCAAGCGTTTTGCGTACATGTCCACTATATTGAATTATGAATTTAAACCTATGATCTCACCAGCGAAAGCTGACTTTTAGCACGTTTTCTCAGGTAATTAAGTGATGCTCTTTGGATGCTTGGGATTGGAGGCTTGGCAATGGCACCGGTTATGGATCTATTTTCTAAAACTCTGATAAACTATTGCGGACCTATGTTTATTTCTTTTGGGCCTTACTTTGGATAATTCTTGGGATAAATGTAAACCTTAAAAACCCGTTTTGGTTGTGTTTTTCTTATGTTTACTTTATCTCGTTCTTTCATGACTTCGAATGGATACCAATCCCCGTAGCACCCCGAAAGCTTGTTGAGTCTTCCGCTGTATCAAATTTTGGGGGTGTTACAGATTGGTATCAGAGCTAAGGTTATAGAGAACTAGGTAAATAGACACCTAAACTATAACCGATTTTTATAGAAAATGATCCTCGACCATTGCCCGCCAGCCCGCCAAGCCGAAGCATCATTTTTATTATTGAGGTATTATGAGATTATTGAGATGATTATTAGATTTGGGATTCTTGAGATGATTTGAGGATTTGAGGTTTATTGATTTAGTGATATGATGGCGTTTTGAGGAATTATATGCGTTTTAAGGAATTATATGCGTTTTGAGGAATTATATGGCTTAATTGTTTTACGAATGATTTTAGTAATGCGGTATTTAAATCTTTCTTGATATATATATGATTGGGAATTATATGATGATTTTTGATATGGTATTTTGAGTTCGCGGTTAAGTTGTTTTGAAACACTTACACCTACCCTACGCCGTTCTCGCAGACTATGGCCTCCCGTATGTTTGACGTTGTTGAGGATATTCTTACCGCGCCTGTACACCCAGCACAGATCACCATGGCTCCTGATGATCCTTACAGGGTTGCCATGCATTCAGCTACTGTGTCACCGACAGCTTCTACTTCTGCACCGCCTGCTGCATCTACGCAGGGACCCTCATCTTCTCTAGGGCTCCCTGGTACATCGAGGCAGCTTACTCTTCATCAGGCTTTGGCTCGTGTGGCTCCACGTTTTGCTCACCGAGCTACGGCACGTATGTCGGTACGCCCTACTTCACACCACCTTTATAGTTGGATGCTCACTCTCTCTTGTCAGATGCACCACCTGCATCATTGCGTCGTCGTCCTAGATCTCCTACCCCTTCACCACATGGTTCACCTATTAGGAGACGACGATTGATGATGTACTCTTCCGATGAGGAGGAGGAGGAGTACGAGGGTGAGGATGAGGCTGATGACCCTCAGGAGGCTGAGCAGGGTGATGATGATGACCCTGAGGAGGAGGATGACCCTCAGCAGGAGGAGATGCCTGATGATGATGATTTGTTAGTACCGCCAGCTCAGGCTGAGGAGCCTGATTCACCTATACATCCGATTGAGCCTGTTTCACCTGATCATCCATTTTTGTTTGAGTCGCCACCTGGTAGTCCTGTTGAGTCGGATGCACCTTCTGAGGTTTCTGCTGAGCATGCAGAGTTAGGTGAGACTGGTAGGATGTGGGCTCAGATTACTGATCTTGGTGAGAGAGTTACACGTATGTCTGAGCGGATTGATACGGTGACCGTTGAGTTCATTGGGGAGTTGAGGATTGACATGGTTACGGTGAGAGGAGAGTTACTGAGATGAGGAGAGGTTTGATGGAGGTTCATGAGCATATCGAGAGTTTACAGCAAGGTTTTATTACAGCTCAAGAGGCCGACCGCAAGTTATGGCAAAGGAATGCCGAGCTGGAGAAGGAGGTGGCTGACCTCAAGAGAGACAGCGACACCCATGGTGTAGAGTTGGGATCACTATGGAGAGAGCTTGATGGCTTGAGGCAGGAGTTGAGGAACCTCTACCACATCGTGGCTAGATGTTTGAGCTATGTTATCTTGTTGCTTTCTACACCGAGGAGTGTTCGGTTAGAAAAGCTAGTTATCTTATTTTGATGTATTTTCCATTGATCATTCGTCTCGTTTGGAACGATTATTATCTCTTGTGTTTTTCGGTAGTTGGAACGATGTTGGATCTTTATTGTATGGTTGATGGTTATTATTATATGGTATTATGTGGTTTTTGGATATTGTGGAAATTGAGTCCCTATTCGCCTTATTGATGTCTTGTGGTGTATTGTTGATATCCTTTCCATGACTTGGCTTTGTTGATTTAATTCTTGTTGAGCATATCATAAGTTCTATCGGAGACTCATGAACTTGTATGATGTTTCAGATCAATGGCCCCACGACGAAACCCTGTTAGAGCTACCAGAACTGGTCCTGCAACGACTACCCCTGGTCGTCGAGGACGCCGTCCTACTCGAAATGTTGAAACCCCTACTCCCGATAACCAGGACACTACTAACTGCAACAACAGGAATCAAAATGTTGATGTTCAGGGAGACAATGATCATGTTCCACTTAACGTACCTACTGTGGATCAAGCAATGATCAATCAACTTGTGGAGCAATGAGTTGCTGAGCTACTAGCTGAGTCAAATCATTCCAACAATTCTGCTAGAACATTTCCACCTGTTCGTACTAATGGATGCTACTACAAGGAGTTTAAAATTTGTGGACCCGTTGAGTTTGGTGGAACTAAAGGAGTGGTATACTTGGTCAGGTGGATAGAGAAGACTGAGTCAGTGTTTAATGTCAGTGGTTTTGCGGAGAATGCGAAGGTAAAGTTTGCTTCTTTTACTTTCAAGGATGAAGCTTTAACTTGGTGGAACAATTACCGTAACTCGGTTGGGAGTGATGTGGCTTATGCTATGACTTGGGAGCAATTTAAGTCCTTACTGATACAGACTTACTGTCCAAGGAATGAGATTAAGAAGCTGGAGATTGAGTTCTGGAACCATAAGGTGAAAGGTACCGATATGGCAACTTACAATCGCCGTTATCGAGAGTTAGCCTTACTTTGTCCCGATATGGTTAGGACTGAGACTCAAAGAATTGAGAGGTATACCGATGGGTTGCCGGTAGCTACAAGGAACGATGTGATTTCTGCTAAGCCTGCAAACATTCATGAGGCTATCACCATTGCTCAACAATTGATGGACTCGTTGGCATTGGAAGAAGCTGAGAAAGACAAGAATGGAAAGAGGAAGAGGGATGATCACTCTAAGGGTAATGATCGTCGAAACAAGTGACAAACAACTACTAGAGCTTATGCTATGGGAGATGGAGACAAGAAGAACTACAATGGAGATGCACCTAAGTGTAACCGGTGCTACAAGCATCATTCTGGACGATGTACTGTGATGTGCAAGAATTGCTCTAGGATGGGACACATAGCTAAGGATTGTAAAGCTCGACCACTTGCTATGGTTCAAGCTACTCTTGAAACTATGAGTAAGGCAAATGTTACTTGCTATGGATGTGGAAAGAAGGGACATTATAGGAATGAGTGTAGGGAATCGTGGAACCGAGGAAATCAAGGATCGGGTGGTAATGGGTACAATAATGGAAACCGTGGAGCTGGAGGAAACCGTGGACGACAAGATAATGGGGACCAACGTGTGGAAGCTGGAGTTGCTCATGGAAGAGTGTATGCACTTGGGAACGAAAGAGGAGAAGATCCGAACGTCTTTACTGGTACATTCCTCCTCAATAATCGTTATGCTTCCATACTATTTGATATTGGTGCCGATAAGAGTTTTGTGTCCACTAAGTTTGCACCCTTACTACAGAAACCCCCGATGGCCTTAGGAATTGGCTATGATGTAGAGTTAGCTAATGGGAACATAGAGAGGATTAGGACTATCATTCGCGGTTGCACGTTAAACTTTCTAAATCGTCCATTCAACATAGATCTTCTACCCGTCACGTTAGGAAGTTTTGATGTCATTATTGGTATGGATTGGTTGTCGAAGTATCGTGCTCATATACTTTGCGATGAGAAGATCGTACGTGTGCGTTACGGCAAGGAGATTCTGAACATACCAGGAGATAGAAAGGATTTGAGAGACCCATCTAGATTAGCGGTCACATCTTGCACTAAATTGCCGAAGCTAATGGAAAAAGGATGTTACCTTTTCTTAGCTCAAATTTCTGAGAAAGGAGGGAAGGAGAAGAAGGAAAGGTGCATTGGAGATGTACCTATAGTTCGTGATTTTTCGGATGTGTTTCCCGGTGAATTGCCGGGAATTCCGCCTACTAGACAAGTAGAGTTTTAGATTGAGTTGATACCTGGTGCTACACCCGTGGCACGAGCGCATTATCGTCTTGCACCTACTGAATTGGAAGAGTTCTCGAAGCAATTAGCGGAGTTAACCAAAAAGGGATTTATAAGACCAAGTTCTTCGCCTTGGGGAGCCCCGGTCTTATTTGTGAAGAAGAAGGATGGATCGTCTCGCATGTGTATTGATTATCGAGAGTTGAACAAGTTAACGGTGAAGAATAGATACCCGTTACCGAGGATCGACGATTTGTTCGATCAACTTCAAGGATCGAGTGTGTATTCGAAGATCGATTTGAGATCGGGATATCATCAGCTTCGAGTTCGCGAGGAAGATATTCCGAAAACGGCTTTCAGAACCCGTTACGGGCATTACGAGTTTCAGGTGATGCCGTTTGGGTTGACCAACGCACCGGCGGTATTCATGGACCTCATGAATCAGGTGTGTAAGCCTTACTTAGATAAGTTTGTGATTGTGTTCATCGATGACATTCTAATTTATTCGAAGAGTGAGAAGGAGCATGAGGAGCACCTAAGGCTTATCTTAGAATTGCTCAGGAAGGAGAAACTGTATGCCAAGTTTTCTAAATGTGAATTTTGGATTCCGACAGTACAATTTCTGGGTCATGTGATTGATAGACAAGGAGTTCATGTAGATCCTGCTAAAATTGAAGCGATTAAAGATTGGGCTGCACCTACGACCCCAACAGAAGTTCGTCAATTTATGGGATTAGCCGGTTATTACCGAAGATTCATTGAGGGATTTTCGAAGATAGCAAAACCGTTGACCAAATTGACACAAAAGAGTGTTAAATATGAATGGGGAGATAAGGAAAAGGAAGCATTTCAGTTACTTAAGGAAATGTTGTGTAGTGCTCCTATCTTAGCATTACCTGAAGGTAACGAGGACTTCGTCGTCTATTGTGACGCTTCTCATAAAGGTTTGGGAGCTGTGTTAATGCAACGAGAGAAAGTGATAGCTTATGCTTCCCGACAGCTCAAGAAACACGAGAAGAACTACACCACCCATGATTTGGAGCTAGGTGTTGTGGTTTTTGCTTTGAGAATATGGAGACATTACTTGACCACAAAAGTTTGCAACACATTTTGAACCAAAAAGAGCTTAACATGAGACAGCCGATTGAGTTGCTAAGCGATTATGATTGTGAAATTCGCTACCATCCCGGTAAAGCAAACGTTGTTGCTGATGCTCTTAGTCGAGAGGAAAGAACTCCACCGTTACGAGTTAGGTCATTGGGAATGACTATCGTATCGCCATCACCGTCAAATATTAGAAGCTCAAACGGAAGTGTTGAAAGCAGAAAATTGATCTGCTGAGAATATATTTGGGATGGCAGAAAATGAGAAGGGATTTGTTAAGCGTTCTGATGGAGTATTATGTTTTGGAGAGCGAAGTTGGGTACCTTTGTATGGAGGAATTCGAGAGTTGATTATGCACGAGTCGCATAAGTCAAGATACTCTATGCATCCTGGGTCTGACAAGATGTACCAGGATTTGAAAAAGTTATATTGGTGGCCAAATATGAAGGTAGATATAGCATTGTACGTTAGTAAGTGTTTGACTTACTCTAAGGTTAAGGCGGAATATCAAAGACCGTCAGGATTATTGACGCAGCCAGAACTCCCAGTTTGGAAATAGGAGCGGATCACGATGGACTTTATTACCAAATTACCAAAGACAGCTAGCGGTTGTGACGCTATCTGGGTAATTGTGGATCGATTGACTAAGTCTACTCATTTCCTGGCAATTAGTGAAGATGATAGCGTTGACAAACTTGCGAGGTTGTATGTGAAGGAGATTATTTCTCGTCATGGAGTTCTGATATCGATTATTTCTGACCGCGACAGCCGCTTTATGTCAGCGTTGTGGCGATCACTTCAAACCACTTTGGGGACGAGACTTGATATGAGTACTGTATATCACCCCCAAACCGATGGTCAAAGTGAGAGAACTATTCAGACCTTGGAGGATATGCTTCGTGCATGCATAATAGACTTTGGTAAAGGCTGGGAGAAATATCTACCCCTTGCGGAGTTCTCCTACAACAACAGCTACCACACAAGTCTTAAAGCTGCACCATTTGAAGCTTTATATGGTCGTAAATGTCGTTCACCTATTGGTTGGGCAGAAGTTGGAGATAGCCAACTCACAGGCCCTGAACTTATTTTGGAAACTACTGAGAAAGTAACGCAAATTCGAGATCGATTGCAAGCAGCTAGAGATAGGCAGAAAAGCTACGCCGATCAGAGACGTAAACCCCTAGAATTCCAGGTTGGAGACAAAGTGATGCTGAAAGTCTCACCTTGGAAGAGTGTGATACGTTTTGGGAAATGTGGGAAACTTAATCCCCGCTACATTGGACCATTTCTTATTTTGGAAAAAATTGGGCCCGTGGCTTATCGATTGGAATTACCACCGGAATTGAATAAAGTTCATGATGTGTTTCATGTTAGAAATTTGAAGAAGTGTCTTTCGGAGGAAACGCCAGTTATACCGATGAAAGATATTCGTATTGATGAGAAATTGAACTTTGTGGAAGAGCCGATCGAGATATTGGATCGTGAGATTAAACGACTCAAGCGAAGTCGTATTCCGCTCATCAAAGTTCGTTGGAATTCGCGGCATGGACCGGAATTCACGTGGGAACGTGAGGATGAGTTTCGAAAGAGATATCCGAAGCTTTTTATTTCGTAGATGGTTTGTTCCGAGAGAAACCCGGGACGGGTTTCTTCTGAGGCTGGGAGGATGTGACAACTGGCAAATTAGGGAGCCCTTTTGAAAACCGGCATTACTTTAAAAATTATAATTTTGGAATATTTGAAAAGTTTATTGTGACGAGATATTTTATGAATGTTGGAATGTGATTTTTATCGTACGTTATTTATGGGATTCGATTATTTAATTATGGTTTGGTTTGGTTCATTCGTGATGATTTATTTTGAGATCATTATTTTGGCACTACATTGACTCCGGCACTAGGATAACCTAACAATTTTTATTCTTTTAATATATGGTTCGGATATTTATATTTTTGGAACGTATCGCGAGGTTTTGATTATTTTGGAACGAGTTCGGTTTGAGAAAGTTGATTGGTTATTTAAAGTTTCGGGTTTGGTCCGTGTATTTACACCGGGCTACTTAACCCACTACACCCCTCGCTATTATTATTATTATTATTATTATTATTATTATTATTATTATTATTATTATTATTAAAAGGTTTGCTTTTCTTTAATAAGAGTGAATTACATAAAATTGTCCTTGTGGATCTGTGAAAGCAACACAACACAACACCCTCACCAACATTATAACTCTCTCTCTTTTGTTTACTCACCACCACCGCCACCTTAAATCCCCCAATAGCACCACCACCGCCACCCTCACATCAAAACTAACACCACCATCTTAACCATCTTCTTCCGATCTATCTATTGGTACAAACCACGCGCGTTTTGGACCACCCTAACACCCTATTCGAATTAATATCACCACGTTATCACCACCTTTATCATCTTTCTTTTTGGGTTTTTGAAGAAATCGGGTTTTGGAGCTTTATTGAAGGTGAGTGGCCACGAATCTTATTCGTGCGCCCCGATTCATACCTAAACCGTGGGTATATAGTTGTTTTCTTGATGGGTTTTGATGAAATATTGATTAATAATGATGGGGAAATGTTATTTTGTCAATAAAAATCCGTTTGGTATCTTGTGTTTTGGGTGTGATGCGAGTTTGATACTCGGTTTGAACTTTGGGTCGCGTTTGGTTTTGTTGTTGGCTCGTATGGAGCATGGCCGAGACACTAGGTCTCGATGAGACCCTCCCTTGACTCGTTTGGGAGTCTAGGATGATTGTTGGTCCGATATTACTTGGTTCTTGGTTTTTGATTCTTGGTATTTGGAGTTTTGGATGAGTTGTGATTATTTGGCATTGTTGTTGTTGTCGTGGTTTGTGGCCGACGACCCCATGGGTCCGTTTGGTTCGGCTTGGGCTCATTAGAGCAATGCCGAGACCTAAGGGACTCAGGCGAGACCATAACATGAGTATTGTGGTTTCATTTTTTACCCGGGTTTGACTTGGTAAGTCGACCCGTATATATATATATATATATATATATATATATATATATATATATATATATATATATATATATATATATATATATTGTTGTGGTTTATATTGTGGTTATTATTATTATTGTTGTGGCTTATTTTTAGACCGAAGCTTTTGGATGGGTCGAGACACCTTGTGGTCTCGACTTGGTATACTTGTGATTTGGTTTATGGAGATGTGTTGGCGAAAAGAGTATTTGGGGACCGATTGTGAGACGGTCACTAGAATGACGGAGATAGGATTAGTTGGGTGCCGTAGTCGGACCCTCATGTTGTAGCATGTGGATATGGGATTGATTTGGACGGAGTTGATTTATTTATTTTGACATGGTTATTATTTTTGGACTTGGACTATGAGCCGAGAGTGATGACTCGGACATGTGACCAAATTCTTTTACTCGAAAAATATTTAAAAATCAAACATTAAAAACAATGCTCGTAATAATATTATTGATAATATAATCGTTTATATACGTATATAGACGTGATAAACGTATATATATATATATATATATATATATATATATATATATATATATATATATATATATATATATATATATATATATATATATATATATATATATATATATAAATGCGTATATTAATAATAAAACGATCACGAGTAAACGTTATGATAATATAACGATAATTATTATACTATGCAAATAGTGTAATAAATGTCGGAATATTATTATAAATAAATAACACGAAATAATGTCGAGAACTAATAAGTCGGGTGAGTAATAAATAAAAACATAACAATTTTTATAAATTTAGAAAACTTATCGAGTTATATGAGTTGTGGTTACTTAAAGATCAAGTGGGCTTTAAATTGTGACTTTTGTGTTGTCACGGATATATGACGATTAATATAAACATTTTCTATAACAAGTGACTTATTTAATCGACGGATTAGATCGAGTTATTTGGCTATACAAAATGAGTATATTAATGGGCATCGTATCCCACGACGCCCATAGGTTGTGGTATATGTTTTGGGATAATAAATTACTATGTATCTCGTGGAATTTGGCCGATTTGACGATATATATAGGGAATATATGGGACTACGATATATACCAAATAGAATTCTTTGTGCTATGTGCTTTAGGTTGGGTATAACTTTGGAACGACATAAACGTAAATAAATATGGGAGATTACCAAATCGACGGATTTGATAAACTTCGATGATTTATTTAAATAATATATTGGGCTGATATTAGACCTATAGATGGTTTATTATTTTCGTTCGTTGTGGCTTTTCGGTTTGAGTTGTGTCGACCCTCCACCCGTATGGATACCAAACGTCAAATTTCAAATATATATGAAACTAATTCGAGGAATGGATATATTTGGAAAGTAATATGGAATACGTTCGGGAATGGGAATATTTGATTTTTGAGGAAATGCTTTCTGAACGAGTTCGATATTGTTAGGAAGTGCCGAGTCTGTAGTTGCCGTTACGTGAGTTGCTTGAGTTTGCTTACGTCTTTCTTCTATCGATTTCTTTCGAGGATTTTCTGGACTTGAGGTGAGTCATAGCCCCACTTTTACTCTTGAACTTTGTTTTCAATACTTGGGGTGAGAAACGTGCAAATGTTTTACGTGGACTATTATCGCTTTGTTTTACTTAAAACTTGTTATGCTTATAGAACTAGGTAGGATTAAGCGAGGCCTAGTCCCGAACTAGGTAAGCTATTGATTTGGTTATAGAGCGAGGCCTAGTCCCGAACTAGGTAAGCTATTGATTGGTTGTTGAGCGAGGCCTAGTCCCGAACTAGGTAAGCTATTGATTGGTTGTTGAGCGAGGCCTAGTCCCGAACTAGGTAAGCTATTGGATTGATTATAGAGCGAGGCCTAGACTTGAGCTAGGTAAGCTATTGATTGGATTGATTCGAGCTATAGCATGCACCTATTGGGTTGATTTGATTTGGTTGGATTATGTTGGATGGATTATTTTGGTTGGATGATTGAGGCCTAGTCTAGCTAGCAAGCGTTTTGCGTACATGTCCACTATATTGAATTATGAATTTAAACCTATGATCTCACCAGCGAAAGCTGACTTTTAGCACGTTTTCTCAGGTAATTAAGTGATGCTCTTTGGATGCTTGGGATTGGAGGCTTGGCAATGGCACCGGTTATGGATCTATTTTCTAAAACTCTGATAAACTATTGCGAACCTATCTTTATTTCTTTTGGGCCTTACTTTGGATAATTCTTGGGATAAATGTAAACCTTAAAAACCCGTTTTGGTTGTGTTTTTCTTATGTTTACTTTATCTCGTTCTTTCATGACTTTGAATGGATACCAATCCCCGTAGCACCCCGAAAGCTTGTTGAGTCTTCCGCTGTATCAAATTTTGGGGGTGTTACAGATTGGTATCAGAGCCAAAGTTATAGAGAACTAGGTAAATAGACACCTAAACTATAACCGATTTTTATAGAAAACGATCCTCGACCATTGCCCGCCAGCCCGCCAAGCCAAAGCATCATTTTTATTATTGAGGTATTATGAGATTATTGAGATGATTATTAGATTTGGGATTCTTAAGATGATTTGAGGATTTGAGGTTTATTCATTTAGTGATATGATGGCGTTTTGAGGAATTATATGCATTTTTAGGAATTATATGGCTTAATTGTTTTACGAATGATTTTAGTAATGCGGTATTTAAATCTTTCTTGATATATATATGATTGGGAATTATATGATGATTTTTGATATGGTATTTTGAGTTTGCGGTTTAGTTGTTTTGAAACACTTACACCTACCCTACGCCGTTGTCACAGACTATGGCCTCCCGTATGTTTGACGTTGTTGAGGATATTCTTACCGCGCCTGTACACCCAGCACAGATCACCATGGCTCCTGATGATCCTTACAGAGTTGCCATGCATTCAACTACTATGTCACCGACAGCTTCTACTTCTGCACCGCCTGCTGCATCTACGCAGGGACCCTCATCTTCTCTAGGGCTCCCGGGTACATCGAGGTAGCTTACTCTTCATCAGGCTTTGGCTCGTGTGGCTCCATGTTTTGCCCACCGAGCTACGACACGTATGTCGGTACGCCCTACTTCACACCACCTTTATAGTTGGATGCTCACTCTCTCTTGTCAGATGCACCACCTGCATCATTGCGTCGTCGTCCTAGATCTCCTACCCCTTCACCACATGGTTCACCTGTTAGGAGACGACGATTGATGATGTACTCTTCCGATGAGGAGGAGGAGGAGTACGAGGGTGAGGATGAGGCTGATGACCCTCAGGAGGCTGAGCAGGGTGATGATGATGACCCTGAGGAGGAGGATGACCCTCAGCAGGAGGAGATGCCTGATGATGATGATTTGTTAGTACCGCCAGCTCAGGCTGAGGGGCCTGATTCACCTATACATCCGATTGAGCCTGTTTCACCTGATCATCCATTTTTGTTTGAGTCACCACCTGGTAGTCCCGTTGAGTCGGATGCACCTTCTGAGGTTTCTGCTGAGCATGCAGAGTTAGGTGAGACTGGTAGGATGTGGGCTCAGATTACCGATCTTGGTGAGAGAGTTACACGTATGTCTGAGCGGATTGATAGGGTGACCGTCGAATTCATTGGGGAGTTGAGGATTGACATGGTTACGGCTGAGAGGAGAGTTACTGAGATGAGGAGAGGTTTGATGGAGGTTCATGAGCATATCGAGAGTTTACAGCAAGGTTTTATTACAGCTCGAGAGGCCGACCGCAAGTTATGGCAAAGGAATTCCAAGCTGGAGAAGGAGGTGGCTGACCTCAAGAGAGACAGCGACACCCATGGTGTGGAGTTTGGATGACTATGGAGAGAGCTTGATGGCTTGAGGCAGGAGTTGAGGAACCTCTGCCAGCAGCGTGGCTAGATGTTTGAGCTATGTTATCTTGTTGCTTTCTACACCGAGGAGTGTTTGGTTAGAAAAGCTAGTTATCCTATTTTGATGTATTTTCCATTGATCATTCGTCTCGTTTGGAACGATTATTATCTCTTATGTTTTTCGGTAGTTGGAACGATGTTGGATCTTTATTGTATGGTTGATGGTTATTATTATATGGTTATTATGTGGTTTTTAGATATTATGGAAATTGAGTCCCTATTCGCCTTATTGATGTCTTGTGGTGTATTGTTGATATCCTTTCTGAGTCTGTAGTTGCCGTTACGTGAGTTGCTTGAGTTTGCTTACGTCTTTCTTCTATCGATTTCTTTCAAGGATCTTCTGGACTTGTGGTGAGTCATAGCCCCGCTTTTACTCTTGAACTTTGTTTTCAATACTTGGGGTGAGAAACGTGCAAATGTTTTACGTGGACTATTATCACTTTGTTTTATTTAAAACTTGCTATGCTTATAGAACTAGGTAGGATTAAGCGAGGCCCAGTCCCGAACTAGGTAAGTTATTGATTTGGTTATAGAGCGAGGCCTAGTCCCGAACTAGGTAAGCTATTGATTGGTTGTTGAGCGAGGCATAGTCCCGAACTAGGTAAGCTATTGATTGGTTGTTGAGCGAGGTCTAGTCCCGAACTAGGTAAGCTATTAGATTGATTATAGAGCGAGGCCCAGACTTGAGCTAGGTAAGCTATTGATTGGATTGATTCGAGCTATAGCGTGCACCTATAGGGTTGATTTGATTTGGTTGGATTATATTGGTTGGATTATATTGGATGGATTATTTTGGTTGTATGATTGAGGCCTAGTCTAGCTAGCGAGCGTTTTACGTACATGTGCACTATATTGAATTATGAATTTAAACCTATGATCTCACCAGCGAAAGCTGACTTTTAGCACGTTTTCTCAGGTAATTAAGTGATGCTCTTTGGATGCTTGGGATTGGAGGCTTGGCAATGGCACCAAAAACTTGATACGTGGGAATCGCACCAGGCTTTACCTCTCGAGGGATCTCGAGAAGCTTATAACCCCCACCAGGCAGTGTACCTGATTGTTGTAGTATAGTATAGTGACAAGTACCGAGGGATTGATCGTTCAACTCAGGAATAGTGTCGCTAGGATTAGAAAGTCTCTTAAACTAAGTCTAAAGGTGAGGGATGATTCTTTTTGTATTTTTTTATGTTTTATAAAAGCAAATTTAAATCTCGGTTTTTTGGAAGAGTGGGCGGAATTAGTTGCTAGCCAACTAACCCAATAACTAAAGATGCAATGAAAATAAAATGACAGAAATGAAAATAAATCTAATTATACTAGTGTGGTGTAACAATAATGGGGAAAGTTGTGTTTACTTAGGTTTCATTACTCCCTAGGTATCTTTTACAGGTTGATAGCTTGTTACAATTGGATGGATGACGGGTCATATTCCTTAATACTAGTCGTAGGGCCGTGTACAATATTCCCTAACTCTATAGGATCCTACTTCACTCCTATGTCGAGCCATTAGAAGCTCCTAACATGGGATCATTAGAATTCTCCTACGCATTAAATACAACCAAAAATCATAGTACACCTCTGATCATGTTTCTTAAGATGTTCAAGCATGTTACCAATGGAAGTCTGCCAGTTTTCTTAAGCCTAACATCGAATACAATCATCCGTAACAACAATAAACAAACAATCAACCCATAATTAACATCTAGGTTTCCCTACATCTAAGCAAACACAAAAGAGATCTAGCCTAGCATGTTAAATTGAAGACAAGTGTAAGATATATTCAAACAACACATAGACATATTGAATGAATTGAAAGGATACTTATCTCTTATTGAACATGAAAGTTTCAAAGGGTTAAAACCCTTGAAAAAGCTGTGAAAATCAGCCTAGGGTTTTTCTCCAAGTTGCACCCTAAAAGTTACACACTAATGAATGAAATTTGGAAAACTATATATAGATTTACAGGGTGACGGCGTCAAGAAGGAAATTGTGACGCCGTCAACTCGCCGGCTATAATGAAATCGGATTGCATAGATCCACTTTTGACGCCGTCATGTGTAAAATTGTTCTGAGCCGTCACTAATTTATGGACCATGACTGCCTTGGGTGACGCCGTCATCTCCAATACACAAAACACTCTGGACCGTCACGTGTATCATCCACTTCCACCTCTTGTATTACTCTTGACGCCGTCATTAAGGAGCAAGTGATGCCGTCAGGTACTGTTCCCAGCAAGGAAAATTAAGACTTTGCCGTTTTCTTCACTTTTATGCTCCAAAAACGTCCAAAATGCTTCCTTTTCCAGATTTCACTCCAAAAGTACCTAAAATGACAAAAGAAACGATTTAGGGCAATATTTGATCAAATAATCTCGACTTCGGGCTTAAATGACCCCTTAAAAACGGTTCATTTTTCGCCTCATCAACATAAGTACAAGATTAAAAGTCCAACCAAATCCCTGGGATATATGTTATAAATCGGCCCGTGACTTTTCCCCCATTATCACAAAACTCGGCCTACCTCCCCCTCCCAAAACCGATTATCTTAAACCCTAAAAAAATAATAATGTACAGCTTCTCCCCCATTTCTTTCATACGAAACCAACAAAAACACACATCATCTGCTCTTTTTGTGTCGCCAAGAAAGGAGAAGAAGGACAAGGTTAGAGCCAAGATAGTTGCTTAATCGTTGGAGTTATGATAAGGGTATACGATTCTTGTTTGAGGGAGTTTTCTTGATCGCAAGTTGTACCAGGTTATCTTTCATCTTATGTTCCCTGTATGTCGACTTTATATTCTGGAAATCAGCCATGAAATCATGTCTTATGAACCTAAAACAAAGTATAATGTATATGTATGTGATTCGTTCACTATATGTCACATAAAATCATATAATGACCTTAATAATCTATGTCGTGCCATAGGTTACCTCCTGTTTGACCTAAACGACCAATCCTTAATTCTTTGTCATTAAATCAGTAGTAAGAACTTAAGTTAGACATTAATTATACGTTGGAAACCCTAGAATTGATTGGGGTCTATTTGGGTTTAAATGAGTTAGGGTTTTGTTGTGATTTTATGAGGTTCCTGCTGTGCAGATTTTGGATCGGGTTGTAAGTTGGATAAAACAATGTTCCCACATATTTTTAAGTGATTTTTGAGTCTAAACATAAGTTCAATCTGTGTTCTTTCTGGAAATATAAGATTTGTGGTCATTGGAAGTCGGGAAGTGAGCTTTTTGATTTTTACAAGATTAAATGTCAAAACTGTTTTTTAGATGTCTAGAAATCAGTAGGAGTTTTTGATTTTTAATTTACAAACCATAAGGAGGTAGAAGGTCTCCTTTTACAGGGTTAAATATGGATTATATTTGACTTCCTGTATTTTTTTTGGATTTTTTTGAAGTATCGAAATGGGTTTGTTAAAGGCAAACTTTCTGTGTCTTTGTGAAGTTAACTTTCTGGGTAGGTCTGTAAAGATGATTTTTGGATGGGTACTAATACTTGATAATAAAATATATAAAAAATTTTGAAGATACTAGACTAATATGGGAATCACATATATTTATTTCAGAATTTTTGGAGCTAAATTGGTAGGCATGAAAAATCATAAGAAACTGACCCAGATTTGTAAAATAAACCTAAAATAAGTTATGAGTATAACTATAAGTATAAATCATTAAAGACCATTTGTAACTTATGAAATAAACATATAAGTATTAAGTGATCCCTATTTCATATAGATTATTTGAAGAGGCTTGACGTTGTTTCCTTGTGTTCATTCATTCGTTTGCTTTCTTTTGATATGCGTTAAGGTACAGATATTCTAACCTTCTCTTTTATCATTCTCGACACATATTGTTAGTCGTTGGTATGTTTTCATTTGCGTTTTGTATTGGTACAGATATTCTATCCCTTTTAGTAGGGGTTTCTCATGACTTTTGATCCTTGACCTTGCTATGATTTCCTTTTGATATGATTCATGATATGATCTTCTGAGACATTGCTATGCTCCTTTTACTTTGATTCGTTGATATGATTCTATGATTTGATATCTGTCGGTTATTCATTTGCTATGATATGATTCAATTCAATTGATATGTTCTGTTGGATATAATATGTTGTTGGATATGACATGATATGCTCTATTTTGTTCCTATGCCCGAGCTTTATTTCTAGTCATGGAGGTACCATGGCCATGTCATTGAAGCACCAATGGCATGACATTTTCTGTGGAGGTGTGATTGATCTATGACGCCCCCATTTTGTAGGATATGTTATATGATCACTCGGCCATTATGATATATGTGTATACTTGTCATATGAGCAGGATATATGTATGATTTGTTTTGTAGGGGGCATATGGATGCATCCTAGGTATGTCGGATTTTGTGTAGGGTGAATGTGAGTGTGTGCTTACACTTCTTCATGTTGGAGCTAGCTACTCCATTTTGGTACTTAGAGGTCTTCCCTCTTTGTGCATGTAGGATTTGTCAGATATGTGATTATGTGGTAGGAGACCTATTCGAGTGGCTCTGGTAGGTCGGCTCGTGGCTTTCCTATGTTCTTATGTCTATTCGAGTGGCTCGGGTAGACAAGCCTTTGTTGATACGTGCTCTATAATTCTGATTATTATCTACTTATGCTTCCATTTGATATCTTTATGATGCTTCATTCAGTTGACTTATAATATTTGTTTAGTTGATCATTGATCTCTTATTCATTTGACAGATGACATTCTTTTCAGCAGGAGTTTATGTTTCCTTTTCCTATGCTTATTTACGTTTTGATTATCCATTTGTTTTGCTATATATCTGTTCACTGGGCTTTTAAGCTCAGCCGCATTTCTTTTCCTGCGGCAGGTTTTAGGTTGGAAGCTGGGTTTGGGTGAAGAGTACCTAGGAGCGTTAGTGGACTACCCGATGACTAGAAGCCCATTTACAGTTGGATAAGACTTGGACTTGGATTCTATTAGTTTTTGTTTAGATTTGTATTTCATCTTGTATAGGGCTTGCATTTCTTTTGTACCCTTAGAATACCTTTTTAACTTTATGTTTATAAGTCTTCCGCTTGCGTTTGTATGTTCTGATTTGGCGCCATAATGTGACATTTAGACCCATGTCGGGTTGGGGTGTTACGCAATGAGTGCACGCGCTTAGAATTCATAAATGCATAATGTTCCAGAGCAATAATCACCAAAGGATTTAAAAGTTGTCTGGTTTGGTTACCGTGTCGAAAGCTTTCCAAGAAGAGATCCAAAATCTTCCCAAGATTCATTCAAAGTTGTCAAAATGCTCCTTTAAAACTATTTCTAGATTAGCATCAATGTTGACCTACAATAACAACACATGATCAATACAAAAGTGTGAACACATAACCTTACTTTACATAAAACAGCCAACAAATGTAGATATCAGATGGTACAAACAATAATATTGAAAATGATCTTATCATTTTCAGAAAATAGAAGATATCAGATGAATACTTATTTGATAAACATATCAATCTGCAAGTGTACCTTGCAGGCAACAATATCGAGCAAAGATAGGTATTCAAAAAGGTCAGCAGTAAATATTTGCTTTGTGGAGGTATGATCTACTGAGTTATGCTCTACCATATCGATTCCCGCATTAACTGCAGGTAATAATAGCACATTTGTAGTTTGATCCGTGAGGATAATGGAACAGATCAAGTGCTTCCCAATTTGAAATCACAATACCCTACAGAAATTTCCATTAGTTACTTTATAAAGACAGTCAATAAATAAAATGAAAATAAAGTATATTTGGGAAGTCAAATAGTATTCCTCGATGGGGTTATTGCATAAAACTTTGATCCTATTTTGGTTTTGAGTAACAATCTCTATTTACACACTCATAGATCCTTAAAATTTCACAAATGAGTAATCTCGATTTACAAAATTATAGATCCTTAATATTTTAGCAGCTCTAGACTCAAGGTTGCCAGGAGAAAAAGAATTGATGAGGTGGTTGATGACATGTTGGTATTTTTACCAGTTTTGACTTTGTATATTTCCTTTATTACCTCAAGGTGCTTATAAATATCATCACAAAATCTTTTACATTTTAAGCCATTCTAAGTAAGATGTTAATAGTTATTTCATCTTAATCTTTTAAGTCTAATATACATACATAGTCACTTTATTTCCAATTGACTCGTAATTTATCCAATTGGATCCATTTAGTTTAGGGCATTGCTTAACTTAAGTAGTGTCCATTTGAAAATCTAAAGCTATTTCTTATTAAACAACTTGACCAAGTAGGTACACAAAATGAGTTATTCATGATTCTATTTATTGTGTATGGGTTGGTGTCGCCATGTTTCATTTGGTTTGGTCATTATATGATGCAAAAATAGGCAAATCTATTTGAGAAGAAGTTAACCTCAATTAATGCATCCTAAACAAAAAGAGGGTAAACCCTAACAAGAAGAATGTGCAACATATATCATGGTTAGATGTTTACCAGCATTGATCTCATTCATTGCTCTCTTCACATGCTCATCTGGTTCAATATCAACAATCAAAGTCTTAGATGTTTAAAATCAATATGCAGACATAGCCTATAATCAATATTATATAAAACATGTCACAGCTACATTTAAATCGTGAATCCCTGTTCCTCAACATGAATTTATATTATTTACTTGCCTTTGCTGGTTCTTCTTCAATAGACTTAGAAATTTCATTCATTCTCAAAAGTTTCATCAAGATTGTGCTTTGGAACAAAAGCTCTTATCACTACAGATCATGATCATGCAGCATATTAACACTACGAAAACAACAAAATTATACAAATACATAATGATTAGTAGCCGTATTAAATTGTTTGTACCATCGAAAAAGTAGGCTCGGATTTGGGACCTGGTGTTGCTGAACTTATAGAACGTGTCACTTGCTTTATCAGACAAAGCACGGTACTGAATATAAGCCACAAAATTCACAAAGGCATTGTCCTGAAGAAGAAGAAGAAAAAACATACGGAGTTCTTATATAGTCTAAATTTTGCAAATATTTTAGACTACTGATTATATAATTATCATAGCCTCAACAAGCAAAAACCAGATCTAAACATTACCTTTTATGTCACAGTTAATTAGTTAATATGATTCCTTCCTTTTATGTCATAGTTAATTAGTTAATAGGATTCCTTCTATATCTGGATAAGAAAGCTTTGAACCCCTCGTGAGTGCAGGTAGAAAAGACTTCTTGATAAGAAAGCTTTGAACCCCTCTGACAGTTGCAGTTGATGTAAACAAAATATAACAGCAGATATGGCAGTTTGTTTCTAGGCCTTTCTCCCTGCACTTGTGATCCACCATCTTTAGGTTTCGATTTAACACTTTTAGGTACACGTTTGACTTGTTTTCTACTCATAGTTTCAATCAACATTTAAAAAAATGTTTTTAACACATTTTGCATCATCCTAAGTAAGGCTAATTATGAACCTTACTTAATCCTTTTCAGGAGTGACATCTCTATAAATATTTTGACCAAAAGATTTGTAGCATTTTAAGATAATATCAGTGTGGAAAACTAGAAGGGGGGGTTGAATAGTTTTCCCCTTTTTTTCATTTTATAAAAACTTTGTTTCAAAATGTTGATTCTAATTTATTCAATTGTTTGTTTGGAAAACCTTTAATTAGATTTTAGTATGAAAACACCATATAATCAATATGATCAATTATATACGTAAGCTTTTGGAAAAACTTAGTTTTATGAATGGAGCTTTGGTCGGTCTTTGTGTGAATACGTTTTCCTTTTAAAATCTTAAAACGTTTTGTATCAAATTATCTATCAAATTAAACTTAATATGAGAAGTGTGAATAATAATCTATTTGACCATATCATATAATAATACACATAATCACAATATTAACTTCTATGTACAACACAATCAATCATCACAACTATATAAGCAACAACTAAGACATATAGGCAAGCATAGATATAAAGCGATAAATGCAAGAATAAATGAAAAGAGATAAGAGAAAGGAAATGCAAACTGGACACGATGATTTATAGTGGTTCGGCTACAAGGACACCTTCCTTGCCCTACTCCACTCCCCGAGTCACCTACTCGATAGTTTTCTTCACAACTAAACAAGCTCCCTTTTGGCGGAGAAAACCGTACACAACTTTTGCTTACACCATTTAACGACACTAAGCTAAATGTCGAGTTCTAATAGTAGCTAGAACCAATCTCACAACACTACTTCGATCACTACACAACTTCTACACGACTTCACAACTTCACGACTTCTTCATGGCTTCACGACTTCTTCATGGCTTCACGACTTCTTCACTACTTCACAACTTCTTCTATACTCCACTACATATTCACACATCTACTTCTTCACAACTTCATGACTTCTCCACACTACTACTTCTTCCCACTACTTCTTACTCACTCATAAACTCACTACTAAGTAAGATCATCTTGATCTACTTATTACATATACATAACTCACAACATTACATAAACACTAACTAGATCCTAATACATCTTTGGCTTTATGATAGGGAGGATTCTTCTCTTGCACTTTGAGTGGTAAAGGATTGGATCACATGAAACAAAGACTTATAATCTTATGATCAAAGGATTTAGAAGGATGTTTTGAAGGGATTGGGACTGAAAATTTTCGTGCAAAAGGTGAGAAAAATCTGTGGAATGAACCAGTATTTATAGGGGAAAAAATACTGTTTGGGAGCGTGGGCGATCCCCTTAATTGTGTTGCCGGTCCCCTTAATTTACTAGCCGGTCCCCTTAATTAATTAAGGGGGCCGCCTAATAAAAAAATATTTTTTCTTCAAAATTTTTGTCTTTTTGTGGGGAAGGTTTTTCTTGAAGAATATTGGCATTTTTTGGGTAGAAATTTGAATTCGAAGTATTTATTTTAAATAAAACATTTCTTATAAATACAAAAAATATTTTGTATAAGTTTAAAAATGTTTGTCCCACTTTATAAAAAATGTAAGGTTTGTAAAAATAAAAATTCCTTTGATCATAAAATGCATTAGACACTTTGTTTATTCATACCTTAAGTGATTTGGATGCTAAAGTGAATATTTACGACGAAATACTTGTTTACGTCATAATTTGTAGTTCAATGAGTTTACGTTTTGTGATTATCAAAACATAGAGATATCGATATATGTTAATAACGTTTTAAGGCATTATTTATATCAACAATCTCCCCCTTTTTGATGATTACAAAACCTAAACTCATTAAATCTAAAAATTAATTTTTAGACAAGTACTTAGTGAGTTTATATTCACTTCTCCCCCTTTTTGTAGAATCAAAAAGGTTATGCCGACTAGCTTCATTAATGAAGTTAGACCGGTAGAAAGCTCCCCCTTGATGTGTGCTCCCCCTCTTTCAAGGGCACCAAGGAATCGAGATACGGAATTCTCGCAAGAAAAATATTAGAAGCACAAGCATATATGACAAAATAAGGAAAACAACAAGCATAGAAAACAAATACTAAGCTCACATAGCAATATATTCATTTATTATGCTTAACGGATTCAATAAGTAAAAGATCCTAATTTGCCAAAGAGAGCCATCGGACTTGCTTGCAACAAGAGGTTGGTTGATTCCCGTTTGAAAGTGAAAGTCAAAAGCATATAGTATGCTTAGAATGGTTAATGATGGAGTGTTTGAAATGATGTAGTTTAGTTAGGGTAAGGTTGTTGGATTAATGGAGGCATATGTTTGGGTGCATGGATGTTAGATATTTTGGTGGTGGAGAGTTTGTAGCGGAAGAGGTTGATTGAGGTTTTGGATGCTATTCAAGTGAGGGTATTGGATGTAATCTAGTGAGAAGATATTCAATCCAAGTGAGGTGTTCATTGAATGCAATGGTTTTTAGGAGAAAGATGCAACAAGGTCAATTGTTGACATGCTTGTCAAGTTGATTTATGTTGTGTGGTGATGAGGGTGATCTAGATGAAGGTGGATCCAAATTGCGTTAAGCAAGATGTAAGGCTAAAAGAGCACTAAGCTCATGGGATTCTTTAAGGGGGCCGCCTTATGATTTAAGGGGGCCGCCCATCTGGTGATTCCCAGATTGCCAGAAAAGGGTTTTTGGTAGTGAATTGCAGAAAGGTTGTGTTTTTGGTTTCAAACAAGTCCAACTCTTTGAGGCAATTAAGCATATACTAATTATGTAGGCAATTATGTAGCCAAAGCATGTTAATCAAAGGGATTAAGTAAACAAGCAATTTCATCTAGCATGCAAACATACTCATTAAGCAAGTAAAATATAAGTGCTAGGAAACAATAAGCAACATCAAGTATTTCATAACAACATAACTAGGAGGATTAATCCTAATGTGTATCAATGTGCAATAAGTGGGTAGTTATGATAGCATGGATTTCTAGACTTGTTACAAACAAAGTCTTAATGAACTAACCATGGTCTTCTTGATTTGATTTAGTTCACTTATAAGTGTCATTTATATAAATATAGATGACAAATATGAGATCACCATGCATGATTTTAAAAGAGATGTTTTTAGCATTATTCAACAATGTTTGAAAGTAAGTTTTCACTTAGATGTGAGAGTTATTTGAATAAAATAGATTGGGTTTTTACTTCAAAATGTGTGAATAAATGGTAAAGAATATTTTCCCAATCTTTAGTTTTGATCAAAACAAAATTGTGGATATTGATAGTGAAAACATGTTATTTAAAAGTAGGATAGTTATTTGAAAAACTATTTTCCAAAATGTGAGGTTTTTTGCATATTTTTAGAGATATTAGATTTTTGACAACAAATATCATGAATCAAATATTTTAAAAAATGTTTATTATAGATCTCATGCTCAAGAGGGTTGGTTAAGCCTATTATTATCTCATGCTATCGTTTCTACATATCCTATGATCCTAAAAGAAATGAAGACGATAATTTATATGTTAGATGCGAGAGTGTTGAATGGGGTATAACCTAACATCTATAGTTCCTTTGTTTTCGCACGCTTATCTAACTTAATGCCATAAATCTAGGAATGAAAGAATCTAATGTGAAGCAAAGTTCATAAAAGTAAACTAGCGTTAGGTATATATTGGAAGAGCAATTTAATCAAGTTGGAGAATTAGTATGAGACTATTACTAGTGGTACTCAATTCAGGCTAAACACGACCATTTTTACGGGTTACACACACCCAACTTCTCACATAGAAGCAATTCAACCGTTAGGTTAAATTGAACTTCTAGTCAATAGATTCTCCAGTAGTCATTCTCTTTTTAGAAGAAATCGAGTTCCTAAATTTACCTATCGAAGATTACCAAATATGAAGTTTACTTTATTCACTAATACTTGGCTTAATGTGACTCAAACATCATGTTTTTATGAAGGTAAATCTAGATGATATATTTTATTCACGATCCTAATAGAGATGTGTTGAATGTTTAGAAAAGAGTAAACAAAAAATTTTAATCCTTTCTTCATGATTTACCGGTTGTTTGGTTTTGATGACATATTACTTGATTTAATAACTGTGCTAGACTTAAGAGTGCACCTTAGCATCTCTTGTGAAATGAATCTCATTAAGATTATTTATCTTAAATGAGTTTGTGATTCTCAAATGATATCAAAACTAGACATTAATATATTTTTAAACAAATATTATTTTCTATGATTTTTGCCAATGTTATATATCATACTTTAACAAGTATTTGAAAAAATAAATTTTACTTGTTTATGGATTGTGACAAGTTATTTTTCAATTGTAATAACTTATATTATTTAAAAAAAATGTAGTGCATTATCTTGTAACACAACCATTCATGCTACAAAGAAAATGAAATACATAGAATATTTAGTGTGTATTATTCTTAAATATGTATTTTATCTTGAAGTGATAATTTTAAGTAGTGTGAGCAAAGTTTACATATGTTGTTAGTTTGCTCATGTTTGATTTTTCGGATATGACACATTTATCTATTGCATTGCAATGTAAATTGCTTGAATATTTCGGACGAAACATCCAAGTAATCCTACTTCATTGTATATTTTATGAATGTGTTTAAAATGTTATTCTAATATTTGGAACACAATTATTGGACAAGTAGATTCAATATGACATTATCAACACAAGTGTGAGTTATGATCCAATACATACTCTTTTCATCTACAAAGGATGTAACTATCTTCATATCAATCTAGTGTGATTGAGTATGTAGATTCAAGACTATATCTTTTGTTGTAATTTGATATAATCTTGAAGCTAAACAAATAGCAATCCAATTTCTTGTCCACACTCAAAAACACGTCAATTAGATTTGATGAATATATCAACCATAATTTGAATAATGAATTGATATAATATCACGATCTTTCTTGACCCTCACAAACACTCATTTAAAATAAATAGACATTTTGATAGTGTGTTCCATTAATCCTAAGATTATTTAAGAGTGAGGTTAGTGAATGATTGAAATTTAACTTATTACTTCATGTTTGTTATATGTTTTGTTTATGTGGAAGACTCTTCATTATTACTTATTATGAACACACTTAGATTTTGAAAATACTTTTTCTTTTATATAACTACTAATGTTTTAAAATAATTTAATTTCTCTTATTCAGACAACCTAAGGTAAAACAAGGTAATTTGTTGAAAATATTTAAGTGTGTTGTGAAGAATAGATTAAATTGTTTGAAATATTTAGGTGACTAGATTTAAAGATGTTTGAGTAACATTAAACCATCTATACCTATATGCAATGCAAGCTTTTATAACAATCCTAACGTAAGAAATCTAGCATAAGATCTAGTTAAGTATAAATCGGAAAACTAGCTATAAACTAATAGGGCACATATGCATAGATATACACATAGCTAAACTTCAAATAGAAACAATCATTTAATATATTCAATTAAGAAAATAAAATCACAAAGAAGTTCACATAACACATAAAACACTTGTCGTCGTTTTGTGTATTATATACACCAATGTTTACTTAGCTCGAATTTATTTGAAAATAAAATAATTTCCTCCCCATTCTATAAATTAATTAAGATCAATATTTTGAAAATATAAATACTTAATTTTTCAAAAGTATATCAACTAGGAATGCCCGACTTGAAGGAAAAGGTAAAACAAAAGTTTTACGTTAAAACGAAAAACAAATTTTTGACCACCGTATAGTATTTTGACTTTCTTACTTATTTAAGTTTGTAATGGTTACTTGTCAGTATTTTTAATTGAAAGTAGTCTCAATTACCTTTAAAACGCCGGGTGACACGACCTCTACGGAGTTACGGTTAATTTTATATGATTTTTCAAAATTTTCGAAAAACTGTTAAACAGACAGGCGGACCCCTTAAATAATTAAGGGGACCGCCCAGTATTTAAGGGGGCCGCCCATCTGGTACTCAAAATTTCATTTTTTTGTAAAAAATTGTTTTCTGACTTTTCGGAAAGGTGTGTAACTTTCTGATTTGATACCGAACATATAACACTTATTTTAAGCATAATATTATTTCGAGCTAGTATAATTATTGTATATATCATCAAAACTAATACAAGTTAATCAACAAAACACTTTTCATATTTAATCCTCCTTAATGGGTAATTTGATACATAGATCGTACTCAATTTTTAAAATCATTTGTTTTGAAAATTTGAGCTACGTGGCTCTGGTACCAATTGTGGAAAACTAGAAGGGGGGGGGGGGGGTTGAATAGTTTTCCCCTCTTTTTCATTTTATAAAAACTTTGTTTCAAAATGTTGATTCAAATTTCTTCAATTGTTTGTTTGGAAAACCTTTAATTAGATTTTAGTATGAAAACACCATATAATCAATATGATCAATTATATACGTAAGCTTTTGGAAAAACTTAGTTTTATGAATGGAGCTTTGGTCGGTCTTTGTGTGAATACGTTTTCCTTTTAAAATCTTAAAATGTTTTGTATCAAATTATCTATCAAATTAAACTTAATATGAGAAGTGTGAATAATAATCTATTTGACCATATCATATAATAATACACACAATCATAATATTAACTTCTATGTACAACACAATCAATCATCACAACTATATAAGCAACAACTAAGACATATAGGCAAGCATAGATATAAAGCGATAAATGCAAGAATAAATGAAAAGAGATAAGAGAAAGGAAATGCAAACCGGACACGATGATTTATAGTGGTTCGGCTACAAGGACACCTTCCTTGCCCTACTCCACTCCCCGAGTCACCTACTCGATAGTTTTCTTCACAACTAAACAAGCTCCCTTTTGGCGGAGAAAACCGTACACAACTTTTGCTTACACCATTTAACGACACTAAGCTAAATGTCGAGTTCTAATAGTAGCTAGAACCAATCTCACAACACTACTTCGATCACTACACAACTTCTACACGACTTCACAACTTCACGACTTCTTCATGGCTTCACGACTTCACGACTTCTTCATGGCTTCATGACTTCTCCACACTACCACTTCTTCCCACTACTTCTTACTCACTCATAAACTCACTACTAAGTAAGATCATCTTGATCTACTTATTACATATGCATAACTCACAACATTACATAAACACTAACTAGATCCTAATACATCTTTGGCTTTATGATAGGGAGGATTCTTCTCTTGCACTTTGAGTGGTAAAGGATTGGATCACATGAAACAAAGACTTATAATCTTATGATCAAAGGATTTAGAAGGATGTTTTGAAGGGATTGGGACTGAAAATTTTCGTGCAAAAGGTGAGAAAAATCTGTGAAATGAACCAGTATTTATAGGGGAAAAAAATACTGTTTGGGAGCGTGGGCGGTCCCCTTAATTGTGTTGCCAGTCCCCTTAATTTACTAGCCGGTCCCCTTAATTAATTAAGGGGGCCGCCTAATAAAAAAATATTTTTTCTTCAGAATTTTTGTCTTTTTGTGGGGAAGGTTTTTCTTGAAGAATATGGCCATTTTTTGGGTAGAAATTTGAATTCGAAGTATTTATTTTAAATAAAACATTTCTTATAAATACAAAAAATATTTTGTATAAGTTTAAAAATGTTTGTCTCACTTTATAAAAAATGTAAGGTTTGTAAAGATAAAAATTCCTTTGATCATAAAATGCATTAGACACTTTGTTTATTCATACCTTAAGTGATTTGGATGCTAAAGTGAATATTTACGACGAAATACTTGTTTACGTCATAATTTGTAGTTCAATGAGTTTACGTTTTGTGATTATCAAAACATAGAGATATCGATATATGTTAATAACGTTTAAGGCATTATTTATATCAACAATCAGCAACATAAACCGTTGTTAGATACACAAAAAGGTGTTCGGGTTTGTACCTTAGCTTCTCTATTTAAGACAAAAGAAGCCGATCTAACCATGCATTTTTCCTGCAAAACCACGGAAGGAGTTACTACATTTGTAGTTGATTTAACCTCTTTCAACTTGCAAGAAACAACAATTTTTTATTCTCTGATAGTCAAAATTTACATCGTATAACTGGTATGAAATATCACACCAATAAAAAAAGCCGCCAATAAAGATGAAACTAAACTATAACATACCTTTTGATGTTTTTACCTTTTGATTGTTGCATTCTGCTAATAATTATGAACTTGCAAAAAAAGTAATTGTATTGAGGTATTAAAACCTATCTTTTCCTTAATATCTTTTTCTCTTAATCCAACAACATAAGCTCCTTTTTCGTTGTATAAGTTTCCCTCTGTCCAGTTTTCTCAACATATCTTCAAAATAAAGGGGTGTTTGTTTAAGCTTTATATAACATAAGCCGTGTTTGTCTTATATAACATAAGGCACAATTTTGTGGCTTATTTTGACAGTTATGGGCTTATATAACATTGTCAATGTTATATAAGCCCATAATTGTCAAAATAAGCCAAAACAAACACCCCTAAACTTATTGCAAATAAATATCATCTGCTTAAGAACACTAAAATAAATATACAAATCAATAACATATCATAAATAATATAATCCAGTTATTAATGAATAATACCTTATTGCAAATAACATCGTATTCATTTTAGTTATCCCAGAAATCTAAAATCAAAAAGATGACCATAGGGCAATTCGTACTATTTTCTTTCAATTTTTGCATGAAATCGGGAAAAGATAAAAAACCAAATGAAAAAATGAAAATTAATTAATAAAATCATCCAAATCAAAATAGGACCTTATTGCAAATTACATTTCTGAACAATAATAAATCATCTTCAGAATTGATGACATCAAATAATCCTAATATTTAAGTGTTAATTTCCCACTATTATGCTCATTTATATTACTGATTATGTTTATATATACTTTGATTCCTTTATATTTTGTATCCAGGTTACAAGTGAGCATAGGAGCTAAAGAGACGAGGAAATTAGAAAGAACGTTCAAAAGATAGACAAAATCCAAGTAAGCTTGAAGAAGCTACGGCGTAACATCGTTTCTCAACTATGCCGTAGCTTGCAGTTCAACTGAGAAGACTGGTATGTGTTAATTCACATACCATTTCATGGCCAAATACCGACCCAAATAGACTAAATGTGCTAACATATGCCAAAGAATTGTGTGTTTTGTGTTTGTGAACGTGCAGGTAAGGATATTTCACAAAATGACAAAAAACAAGCAAAAACTCAGCTATAACAAGCATGAGAGTAGAATGAGTCAGAAAGTCAAGCTGGGAATCAAAGTTGAGCTTATCAAATCCTCAGTGATTGATTTATGTGCCAAAGTAATCCTTGTAAGAAGTTTGAACAAAGTGCAGATTTGGTCCCTTTACTTTCTAAAATTTACACATCTAGTCCCTCATGGAAATTTATGAAGAAAAATCAGATTCAACCTTTTAATTTCCAAATATGGCCACTTATACCCTTGGAGTTCAGTTTTTGAACAATGGCAGAAAAGATCCTTGAAGTTTCCCAAAATGCAAAATCGGTCCTTAAAATTCCATAATATAAATGATGAAAATCCAAAAGCTTGGTCCAAATATTACTAAATCCATTTCACAAACTAATATCCAAAGCCCAAAATAATATCCAAAGCTCATTCATCCCTTACCCAAGCCCAGGTCTTTACGGGTCAAAGATATACTGGGTCAAAGCAATGGTCAAATAAGTCAAACCAATTAAATATACTTACCCCGCTTCATAATTTTCCCCCAAAACCAAAGTTACCTAGAGATCATGAACCCTAGTTACTGTTCCGGTTATGAATACCACAATTAAGGGTACGGACGTCAATTCAAGATCGTTTCTAGAAGCTCAGTGATGTCAGAGAGTGTCACAACCCACAATTTCAGGTCATTTTTCCAAACTTCGACATTTTACTATTCACAAATTACTATTCATCGATCACTATTCATCGTTTTACTATTCATCATTTTTGAGGTCAATTTGACATTCCGAGACATATTCAGAAATTTCACTATTCACTTGACACTATTCATTTCCGAGAGAAAACCGCTATTCACGTGCATTACTCATGTCATCGTAAATTTAGTTTACGTGTGTTCAAATTCGCGTAACCGTATTGGTTCAGGAGCGAATTCATGCATTATTATCAGGGACACTTCATACGGACTAGAAATAGTCTGCATATCATCATTAGGGCACTTGCATGCTATTCCACTCGTAGGATAACTAAATTTATACTTTTGGTATAATTAACGATTTACGTACGTTTATTTCAAATAAACACTAATACGCGAACGATAAAAGTGTCTAACATGTCCGACACTCCCGACTATGATCCCAATACATTTTTATACTCATTTCTATAATATAAAAACTATAATATTAATTTACCCGGTATTTTGGAAATTTAACTATTACGTATCGTACGTTTAACTTAATAATGACGGTTTTCACCAAAATTAAACGATAATCACCCAAACTCTCCGTACTTATACCCGACATATTTTTACAATTTTTATAACTTTACTATGTCCCGAATAACTTCAATAAAACTTATTTTTAACAAACCCGGTACCCGATTAAACCTTAAACCTAAACCTAACCTAACTACACTTAACTACTAATACTAATTTTCCAAATTAATCACAAAACATATTCCCCCTTTTCCCTCCTTTAGAACCGGCCAACCCCCCCCCCCCCCCCCCCCCCCTTGGTCCATATACATTCAAACTTCACCAAACAAATTAAATGTCACCTAACAATTGTCTCTTTGTATAAATAAAACTTTTTTCACACATTTATCACAAAAACACTTTTACTTGCAACTAGAAAAACTCTTTCACTCTTTCTCTCTTAAGTTGGTTCGAATTAGGGTAATCAAGGAGCAAGGAGGATAATTTTTACAAGATCTTGTCATAAACTAGTTTGTATAATCATCCTTGTTAGAGTTTTGAAATAAAAACTCAAGGATTAGTAGGCTTTTTATCATCTAAACTCTCTAAACCATCAAGTAAGTTAACAAACTCATTTTTATGATTTTTACAAGTTATTATTATGTCTATATATTTTTCTTACAAGATCTTACACATGCATCAACTTGTACCACTCCATTTTGTATATATATAACTTTCAAGCCCTAGAAATGGACACATATGAAACCCTTGTTAGACCTAGTGGATTGATGATGTTTAAGGACCCATGACACCCTAAGAAGGTGTATGGTAGGATTAGATTAGCTTTGTGGTGTTTGAAAGTGGATTGATGGAGGATGAAACTAGTTTGGAGACTTGAAAATGGTTTTTGAAACTTTTGATATACCTACTGTCCCTATTTTAATTTCGTGGGAAAATCAGTAGATGATGACCAAGTTTTGACCAAAGATTTAGAAAATACATTCAAAAACGAAACTTTAGGCGAAAGAACGGATTAAAACGAGTTTATAACGAAGGAGATATGATTTTTACAAATTTAACGACGAAAATTACTTTTCAGAAAACTGCTTGCTGTTTGGCAGAATACGACGGGTAATTTGAGGTATTAAACGTAACTTTAAGGAGCCGAGTTATCTAAAATATACTAGTATACACAAAGACGAATCCGTGGACATAAAGAACAAGGAAAACGAGCCTAAAACGACCGAGTTATACCCGTTTTAACATTGTCAAAACTATATATATATTTTTGGTCACAAATAAAAATAATAACGTACGTACTAAACGGTATATTTTCTAGAAAACATTACTAAGGACGATTTTCTTATCAAAAGAATACGTATGACCCGAGAGAATACTTATACGACGTAACGACGTATTTCAAGGTTTTGATACAAGGATTATAACGCTAACTTTTTCGTACAAGTTATATACTCCTATATATGGATATATTTTCCTAAGTATGGAAACTATTTTCCTATGACGATAACTAGTGTTTCTAAATTACGAGTGGTATGAGCATCATGTGCATGTACATTCATTTCATTACGGCTTGATCTAAGTTAGATCATGGTTATTCATTTAGGTTGCGGCTAGTACTCGCGCCTCATTGTCCCGACTACTTTTACCTCATTGCACCATCTTTGTACCATCACTTCGAGGTGAGTTCTCATAGCCCCGTTTTAATTCTATATTTTGATTTCAAATCCCACGGGGGAGAATACATTGCATTACTTATTTTTGTGTACATGCCTAAGTATAAAATTCATACATTGCTTAAGTTGCCTATTTACCACGTCTTGACAAGTCCCCTTTTATTATCATGGACCGTTAATTTCTAGTACTAAGCGAGAGTGAGTGGATAGATCTATCGAGGGTGACGCCTCCATTCGTGTTTGGGTTGCTCCAAATGAAACGAATGCATTTCATGTCTTTATTATTAGAGTGTCTGGTAAACACTCATTGGGGCCAAGTATCGTCTAGCTTCGGGGTCATGAGCTTAAGAGCCAATGTATATACTTTCCGGACATCCTATTTCTTGGCATTACTTATGGCATTTGTACACTAGATTTTACTTATAAACCTATGATTATTCACCAACTTTATGTTGACCGTTTTTCGCAATGTATTTCTCAGGTAACTAAAGCATATTCTCATGGCATTGCATGGAGTCACTTTGTGCATCAAGGCTGACGCGTCACTTTTGGATTTCATGCACTTTGAACTATCGTTTGATTGTACTAAACTTGTTTCCGTAAACTTTTTCCAACTTTTGGGACCTATGTTTCATAACTCTGAATATTTTGAATGAATCAAACGATGTATTTTCCAAACGACACTTTAGGTCGTTCAATATTTCCTTGCTTGTGTGCTATGATCCGTTACACCCTCAGGTATTCCATTCCGCTGCCATTCAGGTATTTCGGGGGTGTTACAGATTGGTACCAGAGCTAAGGTTATAGCGAACTAGGTTGCATCATTGACCCTAGACTATAACCACACCATCATAGCATATCATCATTTCATCATAAGTGCATATTTACTTATTTTTAGGCGATGCCATTATACGAGTTATTTATTCTTATTTCACCTTGATTATCACAGAGTCATGTCTTCGAATTCCAACACTGTTGTACTTTACACTATATCCGATTCTGACGATGAGGGTTCTGTGTCCTCCACTGCTGTTTCACCACTTGTTTCTCCTACACCTGAGTTGCCACTCTTGGCATCTGATGGTGACACCGAGCCTTTCGAGGAGGAGGAGACGGCTCCTACTCCCCATGTCCATCCTACTATACCTACTGACATACCATCATCACCTACTACTACTATCCATTCAGAGCCGAGACTTATGTTTCCTAGGGAGAAGACTGTTCAGGGTCCTAGGAAGAGAGTTCGTTATGCTACATCTACTTATAGGAGTCTCCCTAGTCCTACTATGCCTTCACCACCACCAGCCATACCCACTACCACTCCTATAGCTACCTCCCTCTTGCCGCTTCGGAAGCGTGCAAGGCTTACCACTCCAGATTCACCCATTACCGAGACTGCTGACCTTTCACCACCACCCGTGTACCACATAGGTGAGAGTTCTAGAGCGGCTGCAGCTAGGGATCCTACAGCCGTTACACTAGAGGATCAGATAGATGCTCAGCAGGAGCAAGTTGACAGGTTGGGGCATAGAGTTGATGAGATTATCACCCCTCGACTTGAGATTGTTGAGGAGCAGGTTGAGGATTTGATTCAGGGCAGGGTTAGTATTGATGTGTCTTACCATGGGCTCGAGGCACGACAGTTGAGGCACCAGGAGGAGATTGAGCTACTTAGGGATGAGTTACCTGAGATTCGAGATAGAGCTCAGGCGACACAGGAGACTCAGTGGGAGCAGGTAGACCAGTTGACATTGCTTCGAGAGAGGGTTGTTATTTTGGAGCGTAGGGATGTTTCTTCTCAGTTACGACTTGAGCATCTTGAGGAGATCGTGGTTATGATGGATCGTGAGATTCGCCGCTTGAGGGGAGAGCCTGGACCATCTAGAGCACCTGGAGGAGCCTAGACGTAGACTGGTATTATATTAGCTTTTATTATTTTCCTAGTCCCGGGATGTGGGACATAGTTCAAGAACTTGTAGTCTTTTGGTTGTTGTACAAACAAATATATCAAGTGCGACTCTACTATGTTGGAAATGTTGTGCTATATATTATATCGGTCCATGTAGACCGAAATTTTCATGTATTATATTCATGTGTTGTGATTATATTTATGATGTTTCGTGGTTGCTCTTTATTATTGTCGCATTTGTACATGTTGTGGTTGTATCGATACAGGTTGTGGTTATATATATACGTGACGTGGTTGTTGTGGTTGTATATATATATACTTGTCGTGGTGATGTCTAGACAGATTGTAGTTGTATTCGTACATGTTGTGGTTGTATCGACACAGGTTGTGGTTATATATATACGTGACGTGGTTGTTGTGGTTGTATATATATACTTGTCGTGGTGATGTTTAGACAGATTGTGGTTGTACTCGTACATATCGTGGTTGTATTTATACTTGGTTATGATTGTATATTTATATACATGTTGTGGGTGTATATCTTTGGTACGATGACTATTTCTATTATGATTTTTCTCATGGTTATTTCCATTGTGATTTATCAGAAGTATGGCACCAAGGAAGAGTAAGACTGCACCAGAAACACCCGCCATGACTCAAGCCGCTATCCGCAAGTTGGTCAGGGATAGTATTGCAGAAGCTCTAGTGATTGAGAGAGCTGAGGTTGCTGCAAGGGCTACTGAGACTGCTTCTAATACAGGGACGGTTGAACCACCCACTAATAAGAGGGAATGTACATGGAAAGATTTCAAGATTAGCGATCCTATCAAATTTAAGGGCACTGAAGGAGCGGTTGCTTTAATCCGCTGGTTTGAAAAGACTGAGAACGTATTTCTCATGTGCGGATGCCCGGATGTCAGCAAGGTGAAGTTTGCTACAGGTATGCTTCTTGATGAAGCTATGTCTTGGTGGAATTCGTATGCTCAGCCGATTGGTATGGAAAATGCTTACAAGCTTACTTGGGAGGAATTCAAGAAATTAATGACAAAGAAGTTTTGCCCTCGTACCGAGGTGCAAAAGATGGAAACGGAATTTTATGAGCTTGTGACTAAAGGTGATGACATTGAGACTTATTTCAGGAGATTTCAGGAGTTGGCTGCACTATGTCCAACTATGGTTCCCGATGATGAGAAAAAGATGGAAAACTTTGTTGGTGGATTGCCTGAAAGTGTTCGAGGAGATGTGATTTCTTTTGATCCACAATCAATGGAAGAGGCTATTCGTATAACTCAGAAACTCATGGTTCAAGTGGTCAAAGGGAAAGCTGCTGTCAACAACAATAACCGTTCAAACAACACCAACACTCGGAACAACAACAACTATAACAACAATCGGAACCGCAACTATCCCAATAACCGGAACAACAATTCAAACAACAACAACAACAACAAGAGAAGGTTTGATTACAACCAAGGTGGATATGCTGTTCAGCCGCCACCTAAGAGGCAGGAAGTAGCAAAGGTTTATGCTGCAGGACCAAATGACAAGAAAGGTTACACTGGTAACCTACCTAAATGTGAAAGGTGTCAGAAGCATCATAACCCAGGTTGTTGTCCAGATATTTGTGGCAATTGCAAGAAGCTTGGTCACCACATCAAAGATTGTAGACTTCCAATCGTGGGTGACAATCAGAAACCACCGGTAACATGTTTTGGCTGTGGAGAACTTGGACACTTTAAGAATGAGTGCCCAAAGAAGAAGAATCAAGGAACTGGGAATCAAGATGGAAGAGCTCGAGGAAGAGCTTATGTTATGGGAGGAGACGATGTCAAAGAAGACCCGAATGTTGTTGCGGGTACGTTCCTCGTTAATAATCGTTATGCATCCATTTTATTTGATTCAGGAGCGGATAGAAGTTTTGTTTCTATTGCATTTGCACCTTTGCTTAACATAGAACCGACCCCATTAGACATTTCCTATATCGTTGAATTAGCCGATGGGTCTTTAGTTAACACCAACACCATTGTTCGTGGTTGCACTATAAATTTCCTAAACCATCCATTCAATATAGACCTTATGCCCGTAGAACTTGGGAGTTTCGACGTTGTGATCGGTATGGATTGGTTATCTCGGCATCGAGCGAGAATTATTTGTGATGAGAAAGTTGTTCACCTTCCTTATAACGGTGAAACTTTGGTTATTCGCGGAGAGCGAAGTGGAACTAGACTCAGTATAATATCGTGCATTAAAACCGAGAAGTACATAAAGAAGGGTTGTTATGCATTCTTGGCTCACATCACGGAGAAGAAGTCGGATGAGAAACGACTTGAAGATGTGCCAATTGTTAAGGAATTTCAAGAGGTTTTTCCAGAAGAATTGCCAGGACTTCCGCCTACACGCCAAGTTGAGTTTCAAATTGAATTAGTGCTAGGAGCTGCACCGATTGCACGAGCACCGTATAGACTTGCACCTTCGGAAATGCAAGAATTGTCGAATCAATTACAAGAACTTTTGGACAAAGGATTCATTAGACCGAGTTCCTCGCCTTGGGGAGCGCCGGTTTTGTTTGTGAAGAAGAAAGACGGAACTTTCAGAATGTGCATCGACTATTGTGAACTGGACAAGTTAACGGTTAAGAACCGTTATCCACTCCCCAGAATTGACGACTTGTTCGACCAGTTACAAGGTTCTAGTTTTTATTCCAAGATTGATTTAAGATCCGGTTACCATCAACTTAAAGTTCGGGAAGAGGATATCCCGAAGACGGCATTTAGAACACGCTATGGTCATTATGAATTTCAAGTGATGCCTTTTGGATTAACCAACGCACCTGCGGTATTCATGGATCTCATGAATAGGGTGTGCAAACCGTATCTCGATAAGTTCGTGATCGTATTCATTGACGATATCTTGATTTATTCCAAGAGTAAGGAAGATCACGAAGAACACCTCAGAACAATACTGGAACTACTCAAGAAGGAGCAATTGTATGCCAAATTTTCTAAGTGTGATTTTTGGATACGAAGAGTTCAATTTCTTGGTCATGTTATTGATAGCCAAGGTTTACAAGTCGACCCGGCAAAGATCGAGGCAGTTAAGGATTGGGCTACGCCCAGGTCTCCTACGGAAATTCGTCAATTTCTAGGACTTGCCGGATATTACAGAAGGTTTATTGAAGGGTTTTCTAAGATAGCGAAGTCGTTGACAAAGCTGACACAAAAGAATCAAAAGTACGAGTGGGGAGAGAAACAAGAGTCCGCATTTCAATTATTGAAACAAAAGCTTTGTAGCGCACCGATTTTGTCACTACCGGAAGGTATTGAGAACTTTGTGGTATATTGCGATGCTTCGCATAAAGGACTTGGAGCTGTGCTAATGCAAAACGAGAAAGTGATAGCTTATGCATCTAGACAACTTAAGACACATGAGAAGAATTACACTACTCATGACTTGGAATTGGGTGCGGTAGTTTTTGCACTCAAGATTTGGAGACACTACCTTTATGGTACAAAGTGCGTAATTTTTACCGACCACAAGAGCTTACAGCATATACTCAATCAGAAGGAACTTAATATGAGACAACGTCGTTGGCTAGAGTTGTTGAGTGATTACGATTGTGAAATCCGATATCACCCAGGAAAAGCGAATGTTGTAGCAGATGCACTTAGCCGAAAAGAACGACTTAAACCTTTGAGAGTCAGGTCATTAGGAATGACTATCATTTCGCCATTACCATCGAAGATTTTAGAAGCTCAGATTGAGGCTCTCAAAGAAGAAAATCGACCACATGAGAAACTTTATGGTATGCCAGAAAGCGAAAATGGCTTTGTAAAGAGATCGGACGGAGTGTTATGCTTCAAGGACCGAAGTTGGATACCACTCTATGGCGGAGTGCGAGAATTGATTATGCATGAATCACACAAGTCGAAGTACTCTATTCATCCAGGTTCGGAGAAGATGTATCAGGATCTCAAAAAGCTTTATTGGTGGCTGAACATGAAAGCAGAGATTGCTACGTACGTCAGTAAATGTCTTACTTGTGCTAAAGTGAAAGCCGAACACCAGAAACCGTCAGGACTACTTCAACAACCAGAAATTCCACAATGGAAGTGGGAACGTATTGCTATGGACTTTGTCACTAAACTTCCAAAGACGTCAGGAGGTTTCGATGCTATTTGGGTAATCGTTGATCGACTTACCAAATCAGCTCATTTCATACCCATTAGAGAGACTTATTCAATGGAACAACTTGCTAGACTTTATGTCAAGGAAATAGTCTCAAGACACGGAGCACCAGTTTCCATCATTTCCGACAGAGATAGTCGTTTTACTTCAAACTTTTGGCGGTCATTACAAGATTCTTTTAGATCTCAGTTAGACATGAGCACTGCTTACCATCCTCAGACCGATGGTCAGAGCGAGAGAACTATTCAGACACTTGAGGACATGTTACGAGCATGTGTGATTGACTTTGGAAATGGTTGGGCTAACCATTTGCCGTTGATCGAATTTTCCTATAACAACAGTTACCATTCGAGCATTAAGGTTGCACCATTCGAGGCACTTTATGGTCGTAAGTGTCGATCTCCAGTTTGTTGGGCCGAAGTCGGTGAAGTACAATGTACTGGCCCGGAGATGGTACAAGAAACAACAGAAAAGATAATTCAGATTCGAGAGAGACTCGAAACTGCTAGAAGTCGACAAAAGAGCTACGCAGATGTTCGACGCAAACCATTGGAATTTCAGGTCGGAGACAAAGTTATGTTGAAAGTCTCGCCTTGGAAGGGCGTGATACGATTTGGAAAACGCGGGAAATTAAATCCGAGATACATTGGGCCATTCAAGATCCTGGAGAGGATTGGTCCGGTTGCTTACAAACTTGAACTACCGTCAGAACTTAGCAACGTACACAACACGTTTCATGTTTCGAACCTCAAGAAATGTCTTTCGGACGAGTCTGCCATTATACCATTAGAAGAAATACAACTCGATGACAAGCTTAACTTTGTGGAAGAACCAGTTGAAATAATGGATCGCGAGATCAAACAGTTGAAACAAAGTCGAATTCCGATCGTGAAGGTTCGTTGGAATTCTCGAAGAGGACCCGAGTTTACTTGGGAACGAGAAGACCAAATGCGACGCAAGTATCCACAACTTTTCACCGAGCCAATTACCGAGACCAACACTAACTGAATTCAGGGACTGAATTCCTTTTTGGATGGGCGACTGTCACAACCCACAATTTCAGGTCATTTTTCCAAACTTCGACATTTTACTATTCATAAATTACTATTCATCGATCATTATTCATCGTTTTTGAGGTCAATTTGACATTCCGAGACATATTCAGAAATTTCACTATTCACTTGACACTATTCATTTCCGAGAGAAAACCGCTATTCACGTGCATTACTCATGTCATCGTAAATTTAGTTTACGTGTGTTCAAATTCGCGTAACCGTATTGGTTCAGGAGCGAATTCATGCATTATTATCAGGGACACTTCATACGGACTAGAAATAGTCTGCATATCATCATTAGGGCACTTGCATGCTATTCCACTCGTAGGATAACTAAATTTATACTTTTGGTATAATTAACGATTTACGTACGTTTATTTCAAATAAACACTAATACGCGAACGATAAAAGTGTCTAACATGTCCGACACTCCCGACTATGATCCCAATACATTTTTATACTCATTTCTATAATATAAAAACTATAATATTAATTTACCCGGTATTTTGGAAATTTAACTATTACGTATCGTACGTTTAACTTAATAATGACGGTTTTCACCAAAATTAAACGATAATCACCCAAACTCTCCGTACTTATACCCGACATATTTTTACAATTTTTATAACTTTACTATGTCCCGAATAACTTCAATAAAACTTATTTTTAACAAACCCGGTACCCGATTAAACCTTAAACCTAAACCTAACCTAACTACACTTAACTACTAATACTAATTTTCCAAATTAATCACAAAACATATCCCCCCTTTTCCCTCCTTTAGAACCGGCCAACCCCCCCCCCCCCCCCCCCTTGGTCCATATACATTCAAACTTCACCAAACAAATTAAATGTCACCTAACAATTGTCTCTTTGTATAAATAAAACTTTTTTCACACATTTATCACAAAAACACTTTTACTTGCAACTAGAAAAACTCTTTCACTCTTTCTCTCTTAAGTTGGTTCGAATTAGGGTAATCAAGGAGCAAGGAGGATAATTTTTACAAGATCTTGTCATAAACTAGTTTGTATAATCATCCTTGTTAGAGTTTTGAAATAAAAACTCAAGGATTAGTAGGCTTTTTATCATCTAAACTCTCTAAACCATCAAGTAAGTTAACAAACTCATTTTTATGATTTTTACAAGTTATTATTATGTCTATATATTTTTCTTACAAGATCTTACACATGCATCAACTTGTACCACTCCATTTTGTATATATATAACTTTCAAGCCCTAGAAATGGACACATATGAAACCCTTGTTAGACCTAGTGGATTGATGATGTTTAAGGACCCATGACACCCTAAGAAGGTGTATGGTAGGATTAGATTAGCTTTGTGGTGTTTGAAAGTGGATTGATGGAGGATGAAACTAGTTTGGAGACTTGAAAATGGTTTTTGAAACTTTTGATATACCTACTGTCCCTATTTTAATTTCGTGGGAAAATCAGTAGATGATGACCAAGTTTTGACCAAAGATTTAGAAAATACATTCAAAAACGAAACTTTAGGCGAAAGAACGGATTAAAACGAGTTTATAACGAAGGAGATATGATTTTTACAAATTTAACGACGAAAATTACTTTTCAGAAAACTGCTTGCTGTTTGGCAGAATACGACGGGTAATTTGAGGTATTAAACGTAACTTTAAGGAGCCGAGTTATCTAAAATATACTAGTATACACAAAGACGAATCCGTGGACATAAAGAACAAGGAAAACGAGCCTAAAACGACCGAGTTATACCCGTTTTAACATTGTCAAAACTATATATATATTTTTGGTCACAAATAAAAATAATAACGTACGTACTAAACGGTATATTTTCTAGAAAACATTACTAAGGACGATTTTCTTATCAAAAGAATACGTATGACCCGAGAGAATACTTATACGACGTAACGACGTATTTCAAGGTTTTGATACAAGGATTATAACGCTAACTTTTTCGTACAAGTTATATACTCCTATATATGGATATATTTTCCTAAGTATGGAAACTATTTTCCTATGACGATAACTAGTGTTTCTAAATTACGAGTGGTATGAGCATCATGTGCATGTACATTCATTTCATTACGGCTTGATCTAAGTTAGATCATGGTTATTCATTTAGGTTGCGGCTAGTACTCGCGCCTCATTGTCCCGACTACTTTTACCTCATTGCACCATCTTTGTACCATCACTTCGAGGTGAGTTCTCATAGCCCCGTTTTAATTCTATATTTTGATTTCAAATCCCACGGGGGAGAATACATTGCATTACTTATTTTTGTGTACATGCCTAAGTATAAAATTCATACATTGCTTAAGTTGCCTATTTACCACGTCTTGACAAGTCCCCTTTTATTATCATGGACCGTTAATTTCTAGTACTAAGCGAGAGTGAGTGGATAGATCTATCGAGGGTGACGCCTCCATTCGTGTTTGGGTTGCTCCAAATGAAACGAATGCATTTCATGTCTTTATTATTAGAGTGTCTGGTAAACACTCATTGGGGCCAAGTATCGTCTAGCTTCGGGGTCATGAGCTTAAGAGCCAATGTATATACTTTTCGGACATCCTATTTCTTGGCATTACTTATGGCATTTGTACACTAGATTTTACTTATAAACCTATGATTATTCACCAACTTTATGTTGACCGTTTTTCGCAATGTATTTCTCAGGTAACTAAAGCATATTCTCATGGCATTGCATGGAGTCACTTTGTGCATCAAGGCTGACGCGTCACTTTTGGATTTCATGCACTTTGAACTATCGTTTGATTGTACTAAACTTGTTTCCGTAAACTTTTTCCAACTTTTGGGACCTATGTTTCATAACTCTGAATATTTTGAATGAATCAAACGATGTATTTTCCAAACGACACTTTAGGTCGTTCAATATTTCCTTGCTTGTGTGCTATGATCCGTTACACCCTCAGGTATTCCATTCCGCTGCCATTCAGGTATTTCGGGGGTGTTACAGAGAGTGTCAGTAACTCAAAGAAACACATATAGGGACACATGGTGGGCTACAATTGGATGAAACGCGTCATCAAAGCTGATCAAAGGGTTGATATTAGAGATGACATGATTGGAAGCAATCCAAGGGTGCTCAGAGGATCTAAAGAAGCACAGGTCACACAGATTGCTAGCTTGGCAATCCGAGACCCTAACCTCACTCTTCTCCTATAAATAGAGGCTCATTCTATCCATTTAGGTGTGTAGTTTTTAGGTAATGAAACTCTGTCAATTTTTCTTTTGAATGTATTTTAGTGTAGTTGATGTAATTTTACTTTAGATTTTTAATAAAAGTGCTTATTTCATTAGAACTCAGCTTATTATTCATTTCAATTCTGCTTATTCTGCTTAATATTCTCTTATCCTGCTTAATCTAGTTTCATCCAGTTTAAATACTTTACTATTATCTTTTCTTAAAGTCATTTTCAGAAAAAGGAAAAAAAAATATAAAAAAATCAGTAAACTATAAAAAATATAAAATGTTTCAAAATCTAGTAGTGATAGGTCTGAAATAAGCTACATCAGCTTATAAACAGTATATTCAAGCTTACTAGCTTGTTGTATACTTGTTTCTTTTTCATTCAACAAGAGTTAGTTTAAGTCAACTGAAGTCAAAGGAGGTTTGAACCTGTGTTGCTGAGGTATAATTTGGATAAGCTTGGACAATTGTGGAAGGTCCTGCCTATCCTAGAGATAGGCAAGCTCAGTGAGTCCCCCTCTGTTCAAGCTGAGGGGGAGTGCTTTGGTAATAATCTGTTTTGATAAAGTTCTATAGTAGAAATTGTTGAGTTGATTGGATTTGCTTTTTCAGTAGGTTGTGTAGTTGATATTGAGCTTGATTGATTAGTACTTAGATCTGTTGGATTGAATTTGAATTTGCTTATTTTCATTTGATAAACTATTCTTGTAGATTGTTTAAGCTGTAGTTTAGTTTAGTGTAGTAGCAGTTGTGGTTTTGATTGAGATTTCTGAGTATTAATTCATTGATAGTGTAGTTAAGATTGATAATTGACATTTTGATCATAGTGTTTTGGATCTATATGACTGTCGTTCATTGTAGAATTGGATCTGAGGATTTTTCATTTCTAATAAATTTATGGTAATTGATGGTTGAGTAAGTCTAAGTAGTGATTAGGAGTTGGATTGAAATTCATTGGTGGAAATTTCTGATAACTGTTTCATTGTCAGTTGCTTATCTGTCATTTTTTTAGGAGTGTTTGGATTGAACTGATGTGCTGAGATTTAGAGTGATTTAGATAGATATAATTGCATTCTTAGAACATGAGGGTTAAATATAGACTGCGAAATACTTAATACAGTAGAATAGTTCATTAAAAGTCAGAAGTAGAAGTAAAATTGCATAATCAATTAATTTTAGGTGATAATAGATAGTGAGATATAGCTAATAGTTACAATTTGGTTAGAGATAGCTTATGTGAGTATAAATTTTAGCTTATACATCAAAATAGTAGGAGAATTAAGCTGTTTAAACTCAATTTGGTCAAAGCTTAGTGGTCATAAAATAGTCAAACTACTTCATCAGAATTGTGTTAATTAGTTGCTGAACTTGGTTGATTTCTGAATAGAACTCATCAGTTTTAGGTCTCATATTCACTTAAATTTGAATCTCAGTTGTTCAGTTTGTCTTTTGCCCCCAAAAGTTTGCCATTTAGAACTAATTGGAAGTGCTTTTAGCTCTTGCTTATTTGACTGATTGAGAAAGGGAACTGTTTTTAATCTTAGGTCTGCAATTGTGAAACTGAGCTTGTATCTGTGTTTAGAGCTTGAATCTAAGCTTTATTTGAGTAATAATTGTGTTTGGTACCATTTCTTTGCTTCTGGAACTGATTGAGCTTATTCAGCTAGCTCAGTTAGCTTATTGCCTATTTATTTTGAGCTTATTGCATATTATCTTTCATTCTGTGGATTTATGTGCTATAATTTGATCATTTTTTGCATTACTGAGCTTGTTTCATCATCATAAGTCTGTTTTTAAGATTTCAAAAGGACTTGTGAATAAGCAGTTTGGCCTAATAAGTACTGAATCAGCTTATTTTCGTTCTTAAATTTTTTCTCAAGTTCTTTTTATTATTTTTGATTTTCTGAAAATTTTCCAGATTTTTCTAAGCAGTTTTAGTATTTTTCTTAATTTCTTTTTGATTTTAATCATTTTTAAATAGTTTTTAATTAGCAAAAATCCATAAAAATTCAGAAAAAACTGTGAAAAATACAAAAATATTTTAAAAAATTCTTTTATAATATTTTAGAATTTTCAGAATTAAATTTTCTTTTTTCCACCTTATTTTTCTATTTTCTTACATTTTTAATTCATTTAAAATTACAAAAATCAAAATAAATTCATAGAAATTAAAAGAAAAGTCAAAAAAATATTTTTCTTTCTTAGAAAATTCTTTTTATTAGTTTAAGATTTTTAGAAAATAATTTCACGTTTGTAGGATCATTTTTTAATAAAAGTTACGTTTCAATAAACGCGTTCGCATTTTCGTTTTTACGTTTTAGACCTTTGTGCATTAATAGCTTATACTCTTTGCATAATTAATTTTTGTTTGTGTATACTTGAATTACTTGATTGCTATTTTCTCTCTTACACTTCTCAACTCACGATTTTCACGAATCAATATTCTTGATCCATTCACCTTCACTCGGATACGACTCGGGTGATCCGTATTTCACGTGGATCATTTCGATATAATACTACTATACTATAATAAGATTGATTTTCACACAATCAATTTTTGGCGCCGCTGCCGGGGAAGGTCGAAGTGAGTTTTTGAATATCGTTTTGAAAAATCGTGTTTTGTTAAGCCTTCCTCTATATTGTATATATTTCTATAAAAATAGAAAAATTGAAAAATTCAAAACACTTTTCCTAAAGTGTTTACAAAAATACCAAAAAAATAATAAAGTTACAGCCTCGACTCTGCTGTGGATGTGAGGGCGTTGTAAACCAAAAAAGTCTCACAATATAACAAAAACGTGAAATTAGTTGTTTATCAGATTACTTCAATTTCTACGACCGATTAAGCGGGAAATACGGAAGCTAAGACATTATATTGCTAGCTGAACAGAGATCCATTCTTCTCTCCCGTTCCGTCGCGAGTGGTTTTTGAAGGAAACGGTTTCAATTAACGTTACGTTTTATAAAAAGAAAAACAAAAGAAATAAAAAGTTTTTGGGATAAAAAAAAATAAAAACAAAAAGATTTTTCTTTTCTTTTTCTTTTTGATTTTGCTTTTGGTGTATGCACACCCGCTCTTCTTTTGAGAGTCTTATATCACCTTTGTCAAATCCTGAAAGGGTAATACGACACACACACCGTGTCCATTTCCCTAACGTTGTGGAAATGGATCCAAATAATCAACACCCTCCGGTGGGTGGAGATGATCACCAACACGTGCCGGCTCCCGATCTTCGAACGATGGAGGAGCTGTGCCAACCCACGATGCATGGTAGAGGTGGCCCGATTTCCCCTCTAAATATTGAGGCTACAGATTTTGGACTTAAGCACCACATGTTACAAGAGGTCCAAAATTCGTGCCAATTTCACGGATTACCGGTTGACGATGCAAATAAGCATCTCGACAAATTTTTGACCGTCACCCAAAGCATGAAACAACATGGGGTCTCCGATGACGCCCTCCGTCTTTCTCTCTTCCCCTATTCTCTAACGCATCATGCCACCGCTTGGTTTGATCGCCTTCCCAAGAACTCGATTCATACCTTCGAAGAAATGGTATCGAAGTTCTTTGCAAAGTATTTTCCACCATCGATGGTGACGAAGCTACGAAACGATATTAGTAACTTCCGGCAACTTCCCAATGAGTCTTTATTCGAGGCTTGGGAACGTTATAAGCTTGCTATTGATCGGTGTCCAAATCATAATATGCTTCTCGTTACGATAATTGATACGTTTTATAATGGTTTGACTTTACGACATCGTGACATGATCAATGCAGCAGCTGGAGGTACTTTTATGAAACGTCGTCCTGAAGATTGTTATGAACTTATTGAGAATATGACGGCTCATTGCAATTATTGGGATTCCTCAGCAGAGAGGAATGAGCCCACGAGATTAACCGTGACTCATAATTCTTCGTCTAATCCCGAGCTTGCTGCAATTACTAAGAAGCTCGATGATATGTCGACGGCTATGCTATGAATGCATCAAATGTATCAAACGAATCAGGATCAAACGAAAAACCATCAAGTCAATGTGGTTAGTCATGGTTGTGGGACTTGTGGTGGTCCACATTTGTATTATGAATGTCCGGCCACCGGTGCCTTTTCTCGAGAGAACGCGTATGCTGCAAACACGGGTAACAACGGTTACCCACAACCTCAAGGAGACCGTAATCTCCTCAGCTACCGTTCTACTCATTATCTTGGACCACCCGTTCTCGAACAACCAAACCAAGTTAATCAAGTCAACCAGAATCATAATGTTGTGAATCGTAATAATCAAGGAAATCAAAATCAGAGTCGTGCTAATAACGGTTTTCAAAATCATAATCAAGGGTTTAATCAAAACCGGGGTTTTCAAGGTAATTACAATCAAGGCCCGCCTCAAGGGAATTTTCAAAACCAACAAAAGTATGGAAACCCTGGAAATTTTCAGAATACTAATCATGGAAATCAGAATAATGGTAATTTCCAAAACTGTGGGCAGAATTTCAACAACAATCAAAATCAAGGTGTTATTCAAAATCCGTCGCCTACGGATGATTTGATTAAGCAATTGCTTCAAAACCAACAATCTTTTATGGTAAAATATGAAGAATCAACTCGGCTGTTTGCTAATCAAATCTGTGATATTAACAAACGTTTAAATGATCGACCCTCGGGTTCGGGTACTACTTGTTTGCCATGCAACACGATCGCAAACCCGAGGGGCGAAGTTAAGGCGATCACGACTCGCAGTGGTGCTAAATATAATGGACCCACAGCTCCTATTACCTCTTCTTCTTCGTCTCCACCTAAGGTAGTGGACTGTGAGACCGAGGCAACAAAGGACCCGGTTCCTCCTATTAATAATGGAGGTTCCGAAAACATCCAACCTCCGGTTGTCCAAGCGTCAAAAGATAAAGAAAAATTCGTTCCTGAAAACAATGTGAAATACAAGTCTAAATTGCCATATCCATCACGATTTAATGATGAAGAGCTCCGTGCAAAGTCTAAAAAACAAATGGAAAATTTTCTGGATATTTTTCAAAAATTACACTTTGATATAAGTTTTATGGATGCTCACGTGTACATGCCAAAATTTGCTTCGACATTCAAAAACCTCATAAGTAATAAAGAGAAATTGCTTGAATTAGCCGAAACGCCGATAAATGCTCAATGTTCCGCGATTCTTCTCAAAAAGCTTCCCAAAAAGCTTGGTGATTCAGGAAAATTTCTCATTCCTTGTTTATTAAAAGATCAAGAAGTTTGTAACGCCCTGGCCGATTCAGGTGCAAGTATTAACCTCATGCCATTATCGATCTATGAACAACTAGGAATGGGGGATCTTAAACCGAGGAGAATGACTTTAGAGCTTGCTAATCGATCGATAGCTCATCCAGTTGGAATTGTTGAAGACGTTTTTGTTCGTGTGAATTCATGTACTTTTCCAGCAGATTTTGTTGTTGTTAATTTCGAGGCTGATCCGAGAGTTCCTCTTATACTAGGGCGACCATTTTTACGAACCGCAAAAGCCCTAGTAGATCATTTTGAGGATACTCTAACTTTATGAATTGATGATGACATAATGATTTTTAAAGCCGACGCTTCGAAATCAAAGAAGTATTCTGTCAAAAGCATTGATGTTTGTGATTATTCCTTTGATGATTTTGTGAAAACTTTCATTTCCGACTCTTCCCCATCATTTCCTCTGACTAAGGAATATGATTCTTTTTGGGAAGAGGTTGATGAATTTCTTGCTATTAAAACGATTCCGATTTCTGAGATTGATGAACTTTACTTTGATTCGCAGGGAGATATTATTTTTCTTGACAATTTGTTGAACGATGAACCATCAATTCCTCCAGATAAAGTTAAGAAAAAGATTGAGCTTATAATTGACGATCCTCTTGAGCCCGAGCTCGAGGAATTTTTACTCGACTTTGAGAGTTTTTCCTTTGATACGACTGAGGAGATGAGTGGCAATCCCACTTATCGTCCTAATTTTTCTTATACGACTTATGAAGCTTTTCATTTTGATATCGATCACTCGGAAGAGACGAGTCGTGGCAGTACCACTTCTCATGCTTTTATCTCTCTTCCGGAGTATGAGTCATTTTGTTTTGATAAAATTGAATGTGAATTGGAAAAGATTTCTAATCCAGAATATGAAAGTTTCAGTTTTAATCTTGACATTGATCATGATCCGGGTGGTGTTATGAGAGTTTTAATGAAAATTTTATCCCATCCCTTCCACTCGGGAATGTTTTTCAAATGAGCTTGAATGATAAAATTCATAATTCCAAAATTATGAAGTTTTCTTTTGATGATGATGAGTTTTACAAGATGGTTATCATGACCTTCTTGCCATTTGTAACATTTGGTGTGATTTCTCTTATCCTTCATTCCGTACGGAGTGAGGATGTTGTTTTTGACCCTGGTATCGTTTCTAATAGTTTTCACTATTAGAATACCATCGGTTTTCTCTTCGGGGTGGAACTTTCAACTAATTCATATGTTTATCCAAATATTTTGACTGAAAGCCCGAGTGAGATTATTTTTCCACGGATTTTTCCCCAAGGACGAATTAATTTGGGGATCGAGTCAAGCTCATGTGACTCGGTGAACAAAAAAAAGCGCTTCATGGATGGCAACCCATGCTTATCCAATTTCATCTTCTTATTTTCTATTTTCTAACAAATAACGTGAGGAGGGGGTTCCTCTTCTACTCTTGTGTTTCGTGGTTGTTTGTGATGTTTGTTTAGGATTGTCCGTGATTTATGATAACTCTCGTGCTCGTTATCTTCTCTCCGCTCGAGTTTCATTCATCGGTGCTATTGGAAATCCTATATCCGTAAATCTTATCGACTAACGTTTTCTTTGGCATAATTAATAAACGGCCTAGAATTTTGTTAGGATTTTCTTAACCCATAAAAACATTGAGGACAATGTTTCATTCTAGTCTGGGGGAGGGTGAATCTTCGATTCAATTTGACATTGTATTTTTCACAATGTCGTGTACTCTCGCAACTCCATTTTGCCACAAAAATAAAAAGTTGAAAAAATTGAAAATTTGAAAAGTTTTGAAAAATCAATGAAAAAGAACAAAAAAAAAAAAAAAGAAAAAAAATAAAAAAAGAGAAAAAGTTGAAAAAAATATAATAAAGTATGAATAAGTGTTTTGACACCTTGTTGACTTTCTTGTTGGCGAGAGTAGGAATAAATATTTTGACTTGACCGAGCGTGTTGAGCCCTAGCTTGTTCCCTTAACCAATGATAATCATATAAGCTTGTGCTAGTCTTATACACAAGGAGCTATAAAATGCGAATTCTTTCTTAAGAATCTGCAAGTTCCCGTACTTGACTTTATACATGCGCAGCTTAAAAGCTTTCGCTAGTCTTTTACATAAGGAGCTAGAAAACGCGAATTCTTCTTCTAGAATTTGCAAGTTTCCGTAACTGACTTTATATATGCGTGGCTAATTATCGGCTAAGTATTCGCTGGTTTCATTATTTGGAATCTTAAATTGCGAAGAGCGAGAAATGATAGAGTTTATTTAGAAGTTAGATGCTAAACATGGAGTAGTGATTCTCTTTAGAGCTCATGAGAGGTACTTGTAGCTTTTTACTCCCATCAGATACGTCACCCATATATAATAGATGTTCTAGGTTAATTAGTGGTATTTCGATTTAAATAATATTTAGTTCTTTGTTTTCTTAAGAGAATTTTTGCTTTAGAAGTTGGGTACATATCAAGGAACATCAAAAATAAGAGCAAAAAGTGAAAAAAAAATCAAAAGTCAAAAGTTGATTATCTATGTGGTTTTGGAGCTACCCGATAAGCTTCCATTGATGTTACGAGAAAAGTCAAGAAAGAAAAAAAAGTGAAAAGCATGAAAAATATGAGAAAAGTGAAAAAAGTGAAAAATGAAAAAAGTGAAAGTTATGTTGAATAAGAGTTTGAATGTAAATAAGTTGTTGGCGCGTGAGGTGCATGTGTATAATTCTGAATTAGACACATGAGGTGCACGTGTAGTACTCCGCAACTTATATTTACGATATTGTATCTACCAAAATTCCTTGATGTGGACCGAATTTCTATTGCAGTGGTTCTTAAGAGAAAATAGATAACTACTTATCGTTTAAACTTAGGTGTCACTATCTGACTAAAAATTATTGAAACGAGAAAATATGAAGCAATTCATTTCTCAACAAAAATAAAATATTGAGATACAAAAACTTAGGACATGGGAGTAAGGAGTTTCCACAAGTAACTTTTATGAGTAGTGTTAGCATCTAATTTGTAGATAAGCTGTGATCTCGTTTGTACGCTTAGTTTAGGGACTCGTGAAAAATCAAGGATGACGATTTTTATCCGTATGGTCACTTCTTAAATAGAAGTGTTTCTACTCGTTGACCCTAAAAATTATTGCAAAATAATGAAAGTTTAATAAACCGTCACAAGTATGAAGTATGAAAAGTACAAAAATAGAAGTGAAAGAGGAATAAAGGAAATTTTTTGGAAAACGGAGCGTTTTCAGGAATAAATGATTTTATTACTTCTTTCGAACCTCCTTGCTACTTTACAAAGTTAGTAGGAAGAGTTTTGAAATTATTTATCCCAAAAGCGTGAATTGATCACATTGCGTGAGGACACGACAATACCTTAGTCTGGGGATTTTGGTATGTGTTAATTCACATACCATTTCATGGCCAAATACCGACCCAAATAGACTAAATGTGCTAACATATGCCAAAAAATTGTGTGTTTTATGTTTGTGAATGTGCAGGTAAGGATATTTCACAAAATGACAAAAAACAAGCAAAAACTCAGCAATAACGAGCATGAGAGTAGAATGAGTCAGAAAGTCAAGCTGGGAATCAAAGTTGAGCTTATCAAATCCTCAGTGATTGATTTATGTGCCAAAGTGATCCTTGTGAGAAGTTTGAAGAAAGTGCAGATTTGGTCCCTTTACTTTCCAAAGTTTACACATCTAGTCCCTCATGAAAATTTAAGAAGAAAAGTCAGATTCAACCTTTTAATTTCCAAATATGGCCACTTATACCCTTGGAGTTCAGTTTTTGAACAATGGCAGAAAAGATCCTTGAAGTTTCCCTAAATGCAAAATTGGTCCTTAAAATTCCATAATATAAATGCTAAAAATCCAAAAGCTTTGTCCAAATATTACTAAATCTATTTCACAAACTAATATCCAAAGCCCAAAATAATATCCAAATCCCATTCATCCCTTACCCAAGCCCAGGTTTTTACGGGTCAAAGATATACCGGGTGAAAGCAATGGTCAAATAAGTCAAACCAATTAAATATACTTACCCCGCTTCATAATTTTCCCCCAAAACCAAAGTTACCCAGAGCTCATGAACCTAGTTACTGTTCCGGTTATGAATTACCACAATTAAGGGTATGGACGTCAATTCAAGATCATTTCTAGAAGCTCAGTGATGTCAGAGAGTGTCATTAACTCGAAGAAACACATATAGGGACACATGGCGGGCTACAATTGGATGAAACGCGTCATCAAAGCTGATCAAAGGGTTGATATTAGAGATGACATGATTGGAAGCAATCCAAGGGTGCTCAGAGGATCTAAAGAAGCACAGGTCACAGGGATTGCTAGCTTGGCAATCCGAGACCCTAATCTCACTCTTCTCCTATAAATAGAGGCTCATTCTAGCGATTTAGGTGTGTAGTTTTTAGGTAATGAAACTCTGTCAATTTTTCTTTTGAATGTATTTTAGTGTAGTTGATGTAATTTTACTTTAGATTTTTAATAAAAGTGCTTATTTCATTAGAACTCAGCTTATTATTCATTTCAATTCTGCTTATTCTGCTTAATATACTCTTATCCTGCTTAATCTAGTTTCTTTCAGTTTAAATACTTTACTCTTATCTTTTCTTAAAGTCATTTTCAGAAAAAGGAAAAAGAATATAAAAAATCAGAAAACTATAAAAAATATAAAATGTTTCAAAATCTAGTAGTGATAGGTCTGAAATAAGCTACATCAGCTTATAAACAGTATATTAAAGCTTACTAGCTTGTTGTATACTTGTTTCTTTTTCATTCAACAAGAATTAGTTTCAGTCAACTAAAGTCAAAGGAGGTTTGAACCTGTGTTGCTGAGGTATAATTTGGATAAGCTTGGACAATTATGGAAGGTCCTGCCTATCCTAGATATAGGCAAGCTCAGTGAGTCCCCTTCTGTTCAAGCTGAGGGGGAGTGCTTTGGTAATAATCTGTTTGGATAAAGTTCTATAGTAGAAATTGTTGAGTTGATTGGATTTACTTTTTCAGTAGGTTGTGTAGTTGATATTGAGCTTGATTGATTAGTACTTAGATCTGTTGGATTGAATTTGAATTTGCTTATTTTCATTTGATAAACTGTTCTTGTAGATTGTTTAAGCTGTAGTTTAGTTTAGTGTAGTAGCAGTTGTGGTTTTGATTGAGATTTCTGAGTATTAATTCATTGATAGTGTACTTGAGATTGATAATTGACTTTTTGATCATAGTGTTTTGGATCTATATGACTGTCGTTCATTGTAGAATTGGATATGAGGATTGTTCATTTCCAATAAATTTGTGGTAATTGATGGTTGAGTAAGTCTAAGTAGTGATTAGGAGTTGGATTGAAATTCATTGGTGGAAATTTCTGATAACTGTTTCATTGTCAGTTGCTTATCTGTCATTTTTTTAGGAGTGTTTGGATTGAACTGATGTGCTGAGATTTAGAGTGATTTAGATAGATATAATTGCATTCTTAGAACATTAGGGTTAAATATAGACTGAGAAATACTTAATACAGTAGAATAGTTCATTAAAAGTCAGAAGTAGAAGTAAAATTGCATAATCAATTAATTTTAGGTGATAATAGATAGTGAGATATAGCTAATAGTTACAATTTGGTTAGAGATAGCTTATGTGAGTATAAATTTTAGCTTATACATCAAAATAGTAGGAGAATTAAGCTGTTTAAACTCAATTTGGTCAATGCTTAGTGGTCATAAAATAGTCAAACTACTTCATCATAAGTGTGTTAATTAGTTGTTGAACTTGGTTGATTTTAATAGAACTCATCAGTTTTAGGTCTCATATTCGCTTAAATTTGAATCTCAGTTGTTCAGTTTGTCTTTTGCCCCCATAAGTTTGCCATTTAGAACTAATTGGAAGTGCTTTTAGCTCTTGCTTATTTGACTAATTGAGACAGGGAACTATTTTTAATCTTAGGTCTGCAATTGTGAAACTGAGCTTGTATCTATGTTTAGTGCTTGAATCTGAGCTTTATTTGAGTAATAATTGTGTTTGGTAGCGTTTCTTTGCTTCTGGAACTGATTGAGCTTATTCAGCTAGCTCAGTTAGCTTATTGCCTCTTTATTTTGAGCTTATTGCATATTATCTTTCATTCTGTGGATTTATGTGCTATAATTTGATCATCTTTTGCATTACTGAGCTTGTTTCATCATCATAAGTCTGTTTTTAAGATTTCAAAAGGTTTTGTTCACAAGTGCTTAATAATAAGCACTTGTGAATAAGCAGTTTGGACTAATAAGCACTGAATCAACTTATTTTCATTCTTAAATTTTTTTCTCAAGTTCTTTTTATTATTTTTGATTTTCTGGAATTCTTCCAGATTTTTCTAAGCAGTTTTAGTATTTTTCTTAATTTCTTTCTGATTTTAATCATTTTTAAATAGTTTTTAATTAGCAAAAATCCATAAAAATTCAGAAAAAACTGTGAAAAATACAAAAATACTTTTAGAAATTTTTTATAATATTTTAGAATTTTCATAATTAAATTTTCATTTTTCCACCTTATTTTTCTATAGAAATTAAATTTACAAAAATCAAAATAAATTCATAGAAATTAAAAGAAAAGTCAAAAAAAATAATTTTCTTTCTTAGAAAATTCTTTTTATTAGTTAAAGATTTTTAGAAAATAATTTCACGTTTGTAGGATTTTTTTTAATAAAAGTTACGTTTTAATAAACGCGTTCGCATTTCCGTTGTTACGTTTTAGACCTTTGTAAATTAATAGCTTGTACTCTTTGCATAATTCATTTTTGTTTGTGAATACTTGAATTACTTGATTGCTATTTTCTTTCTTACACTTCTCAACTCACGATTTTCATGAATCAATATTCTTGATTTCATTCACCTTCACTCGGATACGACTCAGGTGATCCGTATTTCACACGGATCATTTCGATATAATACTACTATACTATAATAAGATTAATTTTCACACAATCAAAGACCAATTCAACGATGATCAAGAGTTTACGGCTTAACCAATTGCATGGTTTACGCCGTAACAAACACAAGTCTTATGAATCCTCAGATCTGAAGACTACGCCGTAACACAACTCTGGATATACGGCGTAGCAACATGTACGAGAGTAGTACTAGCTCATGAATTAACTTATGGCGTAACACATCATTTGGATTACGATGTAATGAAGACTATGAGAGTAATCTGAGATCCGAGAAATTATCTACGGCGTAATGCAGATGGAGATTACGACATAGACAGAACCCTAATATCATTGTTACGACGTAACATTTCATCAATTACGCCATAACCTTCAGATCTGGATAAGATTACACTAGTTATGGCGTAACACATTTCTTAGTTACGTCGTAACTCTCGACGGGCCTATAAATACAACCCTAATTTCTACATTTTGATATACAACTTTCTCACACACAAAGTTAGAGATCGTTGGGAGCTTTTAGGAGGCCCTTCTACAGCAACATACGGAGCCTTCCCAAGGGAGAAATCACACCACAATCACCATAAGTTTTAGCATTTCATTATTTCATTCACATTTGGAATTTATGGCTTTTGTAAACATTACTTCGAGTGTTGAATTTAATATGATCGGCTAAGCACCTTTGGTGCTAGCCTAATTATGATTCCTATATTGTTTAAATCATGTTTCCGTACTTTTCTTAAATGCTTTTACATGTGTCCATGCTTAGTTTATCTTGAGAACCTCTAGTTTCGGTAGTTTTGAGATGTGGTAGTATTTGTTACGCTAGCTTAAATTGGAATAAGCCCCCAGTTTAGTTAGTAGGCTAGAAGAATTGACCATAGGACACTAGCCTGATGGATTGCGAGGAAATGGGAGGGATGACAACTGACCATACTTCCTTGTATACGAATTGACCATAGGATCACCTACCTATGTTTGATGAACTTAAGAAGTTAGAGAAATGACCTATGATCGTAACAACGGGCCATTAAAGATAAGTCTGTGGAAAACTAGAAGGGGGGGTTGAATAGTTTTACGTCCTTTTTAAATTTATTACAAAAATATTTTGTAGCTTATTAAAAACTTTCGATTCGATCTCAAGTGAATTCAAGTGACAACCAATATAAGCAATTCTAATCTAATAATGAAAGTATTGAAATGTAATAAAGAAAAGATAGAGTTAGAAAGATCAAACCACAACACGCGAATTTATAGTGGTTCGGCTACAAGGACACCTTCCTTGCCCTACTCCACTCCCCGAGTACCACACTCGAGAGTTTTCTTCACTATGTCAACAAACTCCTTATGGTGGAGAAACCTTACACACCTTGGCTTACACGAGTTAACGACACTAAGCTAAATGTCAAGTTCTAATCGTAGCTAGAACCAACTTCACAACTTCACACCTTCTTCACAACTTCACAACTTCTTCAAGACTTCACACCTTCTTCTAAGCACAACTAGATCACAACTACTAAACTACTTTACAACACACCTAGTTTCTACAAACAACAAATTCACACAACACTTTTACAAAGATCTAACACTACTACAATATGAAACTAGCTAATCACAACACTACTACAATTAGATGAATGTAGAGGAGTGTTCTTCTTCTTGCACTTGAATGGATGAAGCTTTGGATCACTTGGAAACAAAGACTTATGAATTATATGATCAAAGGATTTTTATATCTAGAAATGGAGGTTGGATCAGAAAGTTTATAGTGCAAAAAGGTGAGAAAAATATGTGAAATGATCCAATATTTATAGGGCCAGAAAATACTGTTCTGGAGCGTGCCGGTCCCCTTAGTTAGAGGGCGGTCCCCTTAATGATTAAGGGGGCTGCCTAGTAAAATTAAGAGGGCCGCCCTCCTGAACGTTGGAAAAGTTTTTCTGGATAAAATTTGCCCTTTTTGGTTGGAAATTTGAAATTATATCTTTGTAGTTTAATATAGCATTACCAAAAATGATTTACAAATATATATAAAATGTTTATATCATTTTATAAGATGTTATGTCTTAAGACAAAATTTCCTTTGATCATGTAATGCATAAGATACTTAGTTTATGCATACCTTAAGTGATATTAGATGTAGAGGTAAATATTTGTTACCAAATACTTGTTTACGTATTAATCTTGACTTAATTTGATTTGAGTTTTGTGATTATCAAAACATAGGTTTATTGAGAGATATTAATAACATTTTTAAACATTATTTATATCAACAAAGTCTAGTATGTAGTGGCGCTTAATGACTCAAACCCGTCTACCGTACGTCGGCTTACTAGCATGGGGTAGTGCATGTGGTTCATGACAGGATTCGGGGGAGATAGGCTAGAGAACTTGACCATATGCACCTAGTGATATATGTCCGCCCCACCTAAAGCATAAGATTAGTTTAATAGGGAACATGACCATAAGCGATATAGGAAGAGTGTTGGGTCTCAAAACTGCTGCTGAGTGAAACTGCTGCTATAAGTGAAACTGCTGCTAGTGGTAATGATTCTGCTGCTAATGTCAAAGTGCTGCTGAGGTTAAATGCTGCTGACAGAATCTACTGCTGATGGGATAAGGATGTATACAGTTTAGAAATATACAAAATAGATTGTGTAAATATTATATTTATCTAGAATATACTTATCGTGTAGAGAAAGGTATTTTAAACCTAGTAGGATTCCTTAGTCTATAAAAGGAGGATCCTAGGGTTAGTTTATGTACGTATTTTTATTCACTTCAAGGTTGTAAAACCCTAGCATTGTTGAGTGCTCGTATTAATAATATTGAAGTGTTGAAAGTGAATCATTATTTTTCTTAAGTTAAGCTTTTACATTCCGCATTCAAGCTTAAGTGTTTACTTTAAGTTAACTTCTATACAAGATCGTTTAAGCTCAACTGGGATCAACAAGTGGTATCAGAGCTTGTGATCTAGAAGTTATTATCAAGAAGATTTTGTTTCTTAAGAGTTTGCTGTTCCAAATCTACTGCTAAGATGGGTGATGAAACTCATATGGTGACTGCTTCAAGGGTACCCATGCTGAATCCTTCTGAGTATAAGCTTTGGAAGAGAAGGATCAGACAGTACATTCGCATGATTGATTTCAACATGTGGAATGTGATTGTTAATGGTGATTCTGTACCTGAGAAGAGTGCTGATGGGAAGGAGATACCAATTAAGTCTGCTGAAGCCAACACAGTAAGGAAGATGGAAATCAAAGCACATAGTATTCTCTTAATGGGAATACCTAATGAATTCCAAATGGACTTTGATGACTGTGAATCTGGAAAAGAATTGACGGATGCTGTTGAATTCAGGTTTGGAGGGAATGATGCTACTAAGAAATCAAGGAAAAACATGCTGAATCATCAGTTTGAGAATTTTACTACTGAAAGTGGAGAGAAGATAATTGGCACATACAACAGGCTAAACCAACTTGTTAGTCATCTAAAGCTTGTTGGCTATGTGGTTCCACAAGAAGATGTAAATCTAAAGTTTCTTAGAAGTCTTGCACCTGAATGGAGTATGCACACAGTTGTATGGAGGAATAAACCTGATTTTGAAACTATGAAGTTGGAGAGTCTCTACAACAATTTAAGAGTGTATGAATCAGAACTATCTACCTCTTCTACTTAATCTTCTGGTACTCAAAATCTTGCCTTTGTATCCTCTAAAGGAAAAGGATCTCAAGAATCTCACTCTGCTGCTCATTCTACTGCTTATGGAGTATCTGCTGCTGATGGATCTGCTGCTAGTTCAAATGATAAGATCTCTACCTATGATATTGCTTTGTGTGCATTCTTGGCTGAGCTCACAACTACTATAAGGTCACATGTCATTAATCAAGACTTGGATTATATTGATCCTGATGATCTTGATGAAATTGATCTTAAATGGCAAATGGCTATGTTGACCTTGAGGGCAAGAAAGTTTTTGAAGAAGACTGGAAAAGAAGTCAAGTATAAAGCTAAGGACAGTCTAGGCTTTGAGAAATCAAAGATAGAGTGCTATAATTGCAATAGGGAGGGACATTTTGCCATAGAGTGTAGAGCTCCAAAGAAGAATGCTGATGCTACAAAGAAGGTTACTGAAGAATCAAAGACTGCACTGGTATCTTGTGATGGACTGGGAGATTATGATTGGAGTGATATGGCTGAAGAAGAACCAAATTTCTCTTTGGTAGCTGTTGCTCAACCCAAGGTGCAGAACTTTGCACTTATGGCCTATGGTTCATCATCAGGCTCTAACTCTGAGGTATCAAATGATTCAGACTTATCTGTGTGTTCTTTTAAATCTTGTACTGACACTATAGAAGAACTTAAGTCTAGGAATGAGAGTTTAAATAGAGAAATTGAACACCTAAAACTTGATAACTTAGGTTACAAAGTAGGTATTCAAAATGTTGAAAGAAGGTTAGAATATCTCAAAGAGTGTGAGAAGGAATATGTAGATCAACTTAATCTCAGAGATATAGAAATTTTTAAGAAAAACAGTGAAGTAGAAGTTCTTAAAAATAAGTTAGAAGAAGCTGAAAAAGAAAAAGAGGAAGCTCTTGCTGAAAAAGATAAACATGTAGTAAGAGTACAAAAACAACAATATGCTTCTGATTTGGTTCATAAATCTATAGAGAATAACTTGATGAGAAAAGGTAGTGGAATTGGGTATAATGAAGTGGCTCCTCCAGCCAAAAGTGCTTTTGCTCCACCAGGAAAAGAACTATCCTTCATTAGTGAGCTAAATATTGAAAAACCTGTAGGTGAATGTAGCACAAGTGTTAATGAAACACCTAAGGTTGAGGCTAGAAAATTTCATGAAGCTCCTATTATAGAAGATTGGTATTCTGATAGTGATAGTGATGAGGAACAGGTTAAACAAGAACAAAGTGTGAAAAAGGAAGAAAATCCTACAAAGTTTAAACCTAAAATTGAACAGGTTAAGTTTGTCAAACCTGTGTTAGGAAATAACTTCTCTAGGAAAATGGTAGAGTACAATGAGGTACCTAGAGAACAGATGGAAAGATTCAATAATAAGCCTAGGGGTAACCAGAGAAACTTCAACAACCTAGTTTCACACAGATTAGGTAATCAGTTTCACTTACAAAAGAAGGCTTGTTATAAGTGTGGTAGCTTTGACCACTTGATTGTTAGATGTCCTGAACACCAAAAGCCTGTTTGGAATCAATACACTAGGGTGAATCACAAATATGTAACTAAACAAACTCACCCACATCCTAATAGAAATATGGTTCCAAGAGCTGTTTTATTGAGATCTAGTGCAACTAGATCTATTTATGCTGCTAAATCAAATGGTGTTTTCAAAACCACAACTGGCTCTACTGCTAGTAAGCATTCTGCTGCCAGTATGCACTCTGCTGCTAGTAAGCTACCTGCTGCTAGTACAAAACTTTCTACTTCCAAAAGTTTTAACAAATACAGTTGTTGGTAATCACTTTTATACTGTTAAGGCCTCAGCTTGCTGGACTTGGAAACCAAAAACTAATGATTCAAATTCTGTTTCCAAGAATAGCAGTGCATCAAGTGATTTAAAGAAATTTGATTATGTTGATGCACAGGGCAGATCCAAGTCAGTAATGGCTTGGGTCATCAAGAGGAACTAATGTCTCTACTTTTCATGTGCAGGTCAATCTACTAGATGAGCTTAAGGATATGGTTATTGTTGAAAGTGGATGTTCTGGACACATGACAGGAGATGAGTCTCAACTTGAAGACTTTGAGGCTTTTGATGGTGGTTATGTTGCTTTTGGGAATGATCCAAAAGGTGGAAAAATTGTTGGAAGAGGAACTCTAAAAACTGGAAATTTGGACTTTGAGAAGGTGTTTCTTGTGAAAGGACTTAAGTTTAACCTTTTTAGTGTCTCACAAATGTGTGACAAAAAGAACTTTGTTCTTTTTACAAACACTGAGTGTATGATCCTTTCTCCTGACTATCAATTGCCAGATGACAAATCTGTGCTTTTGAAGGTCCCTAGAAATGAGAATATATACAGTGACCATATTAAGAACATTGTTCCTAAGAGGGCTTTGACTTGTCTAATTGCAAAGGCCACTGTTGATGAGTCCAAATTATGGCATAGGAGATTGGGACATCTGAACTACAAGACCATGAACAAATTGGTAAAAGGAAATCTGGTCAGAGGAATGCCTACAAAGACTTTTGAGAATTGTGAAACTTGTGTTGCCTGTCAAAAGGGTAAACAACACAGAGTTTCATTCAAGTCCAAAACTGTGAACACAAATACTGAGCCATTACATCTACTGCACATGGACTTATTTGGGCCTGTATTTGTCAAAAGCTTGAACAAGAAGTCATATTGTCTTGTTGTCACTGATGACTTTAGCAGGTTTACTTGGGTATTCTTTCTAGCCACTAAAGATGAAACTCCAGAAATACTCAAGGCATTTATTACAAGAGTTGAAAACCTGTACAATCACAAGGTGAAGATAATCAGATGTGACAATGGTACTGAGTTCAAGAACAGTGTAATGAATCAATTCTGTGTGGGGAAAGGAATTCTTAGACAGTATAGTGTAGCAAGAACTCCACAACAGAATGGTGTTGCAGAAAGAAGAAACATGACACTTATTGAGGCTGCAAGAACAATGTTATCTGATTCAAAACTACCTATTCCTTTCTGGGCTGAAGCTGTGAACACTGCATGCTTTGTGCAGAACAGAAGTAAGGTAGTCAAGCCTTATAATAAGACTCCATATGAGTTATTTCATGGAAAGAAGCCACTGATTGATTTTCTCAAACCATTTGGATGTCCTGTTACAATTTTGAACACTAAGGATCAGCTAGGCAAATTTGATGAAAAAGCTGATGAAGGAAATTTGGTTGGTTACTCTGTAATTAGTAAAGCTTTCAGAGTATATAACAAGAGAACCAAACATGTAGAGGAGAATTTGCATATCAAATTTTCTGAGAACAGATCTAATCCTGAATGGAGAGGACCAGAATGGTTGTTTAATGTTGATATGCTTACCAAAACAATGAACTATGTACCAGTTATTGCCAGTGTTGACAAACCACAAGAAGAATTTGTTTTGGTTGAGAAACTAAAGGTTGGTCCTACTCTACTACCCTTTCAGACTGATCTAGGTCCTAAAGAAGATGTTGTTACTCAAGAAAAACCTAAGGAAACTGAAGAAGGCATTGAAATACCTATTGAAGCAGAAAAAGAAACTAATGAAGTTCCCAAAGTAGTTATTGATGTCTCTCCTACACAACCAGAAGACTCTACTGCTGACTCAGAAGACTCTACTGCTAGGCCAAAAGATACAACTACTGCTCCACCAAATTCTGCTGCCAAGCCTACTAACTCTACTGCTACTTCCATGTTTCCCAATTTGGACACTCAGGGTAGACCTATTGATGATTCTATCTATCCTGATGATCCAAATATGCCTCCTCTTGAGAATATTTATTATGACATAGATGATGATGCACTTGATGGTCAGTTATTTGGAGCTGCTGCAGATTTTACTAATTTGGAACTGAATATTCCTGTTAGTCCCACAACTACCACAAGAGTACACAAGGATCATCCCAAAGATCAAATTTTAAGTGATCCACAATCATCTATTCAGACAAGGCAGATGACTAAAGCACTGAAAGATCTTCAACATCAAAGTTTCTTTGCCAGATCTCTGCATCAAAGAAATAGTCATAAAGATCTTCAAAATTGCCTGTTTGCATGTTTTCTTTCTCAAATTGAACCCAAAAACACTTACAAAGCCTTACAAGAAGCAAGTTGGGTGAAAGCAATGCAAGATGAGCTTCTACAATTTAAGCTGCAAGAAGTTTGGACTTTGGTTGATCTGCCAAATGGAAAAAGAGTGATTGGCACAAAATGGGTTTTCAGATGCAAAAGAGATGAGAGAGTAATAGTCATAAGGAATAAAGCAAGGTTAGTAGCACAGGGATACACACAACAAGAAGGCCTTGATTATGATGAGGTATTTACTCCAGTGGCAAGAATAGAAGCAATTAGAATATTCTTGGCTTATGCTTCATACAAAGATTTTGTAGTGTATCAAATGGATGTGAAAAGTGCTTTTCTGTATGGGACCATTACAGAAGAAGTTTATGTGTCTCAACCACCAGGCTTTGAAGACCCTGATCATCCTGACAAAGTTTACAAGGTAAATAGAGCAATGTATAGCCTACATCAAGCTCCTAGAGCTTGGTATGACACTTTGTCAACATACTTGCTAGAATCTGGGTTTAGCAGAGGAAAGATTGATAAAACTCTGTTTCTCAAAAGACAAAAGGATGATATTTTGCTGGTTCAAATCTATGTTGATGACATCATCTTTGGGTCTACAAACAAAGCTATGTGTGTTAGTTTTGAGAAGCTTATGAAGGACAAGTTTGCTATGAGTTCAATGGGAGAACTCACCTTCTTCTTAGGTCTGCAAGTTACACAAAAAGAAAATGGTATATTTATCAGTCAGGATAAGTATGTCAATGATATTTTGAAGAAATTTGGTTTTGAAGATGCTAAACCTGCCAAGACTACCATGGAAACCAATAAACCATTGCTGAAGGATGAATATGGAAAGGAAGTGGATATACACTTGTACAGGTCTATGATTGGCTCATTGATGTATCTTACAACATCAAGGCCTGATATCATGTTTGTTGTGTGTGCCTGTGCAAGATTTCAAGTGTGTCCCAAGGAATCACATCTCAATGCAGTGAAGAGAATTTTTAGATATCTGAGGCATAAACCAAAATTGGGCCTTTGGTATCCTAAGGATTCACCATTTGATTTGGTCTCCTATTCAGATAGGGACTATGCTGGAGCTTCTTTGGATAGAAAGTCTACAACAGGGGGTTGTCAATTTCTTGGAAGCAGATTGGTGTCATGGCAATGCAAGAAGCAAACAGTGGTGGCTAATTCTACAACTGAAGCTTAGTATGTGGCTGCTTCAAGTTGTTGTGGACAAGTTCTATGGATGCAGAATCAATTATTGGATAATGGGTACAATTTCATGAATACCAAAATTCATATTGATAACAACAGCACACTTTGCATAATTAAAAACCCTGTTTTTCATTCTAAAACAAAACATATTGAGATAAGACATCACTTTATCAGGGATTGCTATGAAAAGAAGTTGATCCAAATTGTTAAAGTTCATACTGATAACAATGTTGCTGATCTTCTCACTAAACACTTTGATGTGGGGAGGTTTCAATTTTTAATTGCGAACATTGGTATGATAAATCTTTGAAAAACTTATCTCTTTGTTTTTGTACAAGTGTGTAAAGGAATTGTGCTGCTTGTTACTCTGCTGCTTATCTTAAAGCATATGTTTATGATGAAATGTACTATGCTGCTATTTCTAACTCTACTGCTAGTACATATGTTTGTTTGCTTTGTGGTGTTTGGTCTAATATTGTGCAGGAATAAGTCTAAATGATGATTTGCAATAACAATATTATGACAACAAAAGAAGCACATCTGTCATTCATCATTCATCAAGTTCAGATGTTCATACATCAAAAAAGAAATTACAAAGACTACTTCTGAAACCACAAAAGAGTGCAACAATCTAAGATGAAATTAAAGACTACAAGCACTACTTCCTAGGGCATGGAAGTCCAAGAACAATTTTTCTTTCTTTAGGAAGAGGAGAGTTTGTCTTCCTTGTCTTCTTTGTCTTGGTGGACTTCTTTGGTCGTGGCCTTGATGACTGAGGCCTCTCAGGAGTGGAAGGTGGTTCATTTGGAGGCTCATCCTCATCTGATGAAGTGTAGATGAAAGGGGAAACAAGCTCCCTTGGGGATGGTTGCCTGACAGGGTTCCACGCAGGGTCTTCTAAGAATTCTGAAGACGATGGAGATTTTGGGGGCATCACAGCTTTACCCCTGGATGTGCTTGGGGTTTGATTTAAATGCAGAAGATCTTTGAACACAGGGAGATCATGCTTTCTCTTTTTGGCTTGCTCTTTGGTTCTACAACCATCATGAGGAGGACGGAAGGGCGGCACATATGTTTCAAAGGGGGTTTCATCTTCAGATGATGAATCGGAAGAGATATTGATGATTTCGGGTGTTGATTTCATGATTATTTGATTTGATTTGGGTTAATTGAAGTTTTGATTTGGTTGATTGGCGTTTTGATTGCGATTAGGGTTTGATTGTGGTAAATTAGGGAAAAGATTTAGTCCGTTTTTATAGGGATTACGGCATATCATCACATTAATTGCTGAGGATTCTTGACTTTTTGACCAAGCTTATTTTGTCAACTCTGCTGCTGGAATATTTCACTCTGCTGCTAGTTATATAACTCTGCTGCTAGTGTTATTGTGCTACTACGGTTGAAAGTGTGAGGGTGGGATGTGTAACTTCTTCAATTAGTTTAAAACCTAATTGATCTTTCTAATTGGTTTTCTTATGTTTCAAATTGAAGTTATCACAAACCTTAACACTTCATCTCTCTCAAAGTAAAAAATTCCCAATTTCCCTAAACCCTAACTCATGGAGTGCGTTCGTACCTGGGCAAAGCAACACAACAATGTGGTCGTTCTTGATGCAGAATCCATTAATGAAGAGTTCACAGACATGGTAAATTTTTTGAATGCTACTTCTCTTAGGTATGCACTCACTGTGAATCCTACTATATTTGCTTCCCACATCAAACAGTTTTGGCTTACTGCTAAAATCAAAACTAACAATGGAAAAAAATAAGTTAGTGCCTTAGTAGATGGGCAAAAGGTTCGTGTAACTGAATCATTAATAAGAGAAACTCTTCTCTTAAATGATGAAACAGAGACCACTTGTCTTGCTAATTCTGCTATTTTTGCTGGGTTAAAAGATTTGGGATATGAGGGGAATCATACAAATTTAAAATTTCAAAAATCTCTCCACTGTCCTCAATACAAGTTTTTGATACATCTTCTTCTTCATTGTTTGAGTCCTAAAACTTCTGGATGGCATGAGTTTAGTACTACTATTGCTTCTGCAATGGTATGCTTAAGCATAGGTCAACCATTCAATTTTTCAAGAATGATTTTGGAAGGGATGTTTCAAAGTATCAAAGAGTCTGGTTCCTATTTGCTTTATCCAAGGTTTATACAACTCTTTGTTCAAAAACAACTTACAAAGTTTAGAGGCCATGTTGCTACCTATGATGCTCCAAAATTGGTTTCTAAAACCTTTACTTTCTTGGTTAAACATGGAAAAGGTTTTTTCAGGCACAAATACAAATCTTACACCTTACATGGTGCAACTTGTGCAAAACAATCAGGGTGAAGGATCAGGAAATCCCACTGACTCTCATCACACACCCAATTTTTCTGCATCTGCTACACAACCTAAAATACTCTATATCCGTAGGAAAACCAAAAAGAACATTGATCTTCCTCAGGATAGTGTTAGTATGGCTGTACCAGATGAGGCTATCCTAGGTGATGGGGAGGACATGTTGGTAAGGGCTGTCACTACTGCTTCTAGCTTAGCAGCAGAGCAGGATAGTGATAACATCATTAAGACCCAAACCAAGGCAACTTCTAGAGATGCTGATTCTTCTGAATCAAATTCTCAGGATGGTAACCCTAGCCAAATGGCAAATACAGGGGGCTCAGATGATCAAACTAGGTTTGATACTGAGTTTATGTCCCAAGATTCACCTCTCGGACCAGGTTACACAGGTCGAAGTGATGAGGACAGACCAGTGACCAATGAATTGACGAAAAACTTTGTACATCATGACAATGTCCATGATTCACCTCTCGGACCAGGTAATACAGGTCGAAGTGATGAGACTATTATGAAACTCATTCAGGAATTGACGGTTACTAGTACCAACTTGGGGGTGAAATGTACTACATTGGAGGATAAAGTTCTTAGTCTCTCATCTATTGTTGCTGATCAGGACAAGACAATTATCAAATTGCAAAAACAGATTAAGAACTTTTAGAAATCAAGATCTTCAACCTCCTTGAAAAGATTGAAGAAAGTGGGCACTTCTCAGATTATTAGTTCTCCTGATGTCTCTATTCACTTGGAAGATGATGCTTCCAAACAAGGGAGGAATGAAGAGGCAATGGGTTCAGGGGAGGCAAATTTGGAAAAGATTGATAGTGCTCTGGGTTTGAATGATGGAATGGTTTCAGGGGAGGTTCCAGTGATTGGTGATATGGATGTTGAAAGTCCTCAGGATGCTGAAGAGTTTGTGGTTGCTGATAAATCAGGGAATGAGGTTATTGTGGAAGAGGTGATTGCTACTCAAGAGAAGGTGGTAGAACAACTTACAACTTTGGAGCCTGAGCAATTAGTGAAGGCAACAGGGTTGATGGGTGAAACATTGATGAAGTTGGGAGATTTGGTGAAAAACAAAAGTCTTGACTCTGCTGCTCAAGAATCTACTGCTAAGGAAATTACTAACTCTGCTGCTAGTGGATCTGCTGATGCACAAGACTCTGCTGCTGGGTCTGGTGACAATGCTGCTGCTGAAGCTATGGTATTGTTGAGCAAGAAGATTACTTCATTATCAACTCCTTCACTACCAAAACAAACAACAACAACAATCAAATCATCAGCACCTAGAAAACCTGAAAAAGGGATTGTTATTAAAGAACCTGCTGCTCAACAAAAGAAGGTTATTTCTTCATCTTCTACTGATAAAGGCAAGGGCAAGCAAGTTGAAAAACCAAGGATAATGTATAAGGGGATTGATTTTACTGATGTACCATTTGAGTCTTGGCCTAAGGCATTACAAGTTGAACATGATACAGCTGCTGCACTTAGAGAACAAGAGTTGATTGATATGGAAGAACAACAGTTAGCTGAGAAAGAGGCTGAAGGCTTAAAGAGGTATGATGAATGGATAAATGAGAAGATCAGAATTGCTGCTGATATTGAACTCAACAAGCTGATCAAGATTGAAGAAAATGAAGTTCCAACTTTTAATGTGCAATCTTGGTACAGAGAGTTTACTACAAAGAAGAGAAAAGAAAATGCTACTGCTAGAAGAAAGATAAAGATATTTAAAGGTCTAACTGTTAAACAACAAAGAAGAGAATATGAAAGGTATCTAAAGAATATGGCTGGATGGACATTGGTACAGTTGAAACCTTATTCTGATAAAGAAGTTTTTGACTTGTATCAACAAGCTAAGAGGAGAACAGATACTTTTTATGCTATGGGATGTGCTGAGGATTTGGAACAAATTGCTCAGCTGAACAAGAAGTTGGTACCTGAAAAAGTAGCTGAAGCAGAGCATATTCAAGAAGCTGATGTTGTTAAACAGCTTGATATTGATGCAGCAAAGACTATTTCTTCTGTCCAAGGTGATAAAAGAAAAGGTGTTATTCATAAGTCATTTGCAAAGAAGAAGAGAAAGATTGGGGAAGGAAGCAGTTCTATACCTGAAGGAGATGAGTTTCAACATGATCTTGAGCACATTCTTTCTGAGCATCTTAAAGAACAATTGAAGGTTTACACTATGGTTGGTAAAATGGAAGATCCTGAAGTAGTTGATGCCAAACCATTAGGAGTTAAATATCATATTATCAAAGTAACTACAAGATATGATACTAACATTGGAGCATTTCATGATGTCCAGAGATCTGATGGTAAGACTCACAGGTTTCTTAGATTTCAACAGATGCTACATTACTTTGATAAAGAGGATGTTGAAGACTTGTGGAAGTTATACAAGGTAAAGTTTGGAGCTGAGAAGTTTGATGGTAAAAAGTATGAGATAGATAAAATTGATCATATCATAACTTCTTCTGATAATGTTATGTGGAGAGCTCTTAAACTTATGTTTGAACCTTCAATGGATGATTCTGAATGGCAGAGATAGTAGATTACAAAGTAAGAAAATGGAGACTCTTTCAAGATTCTGGAGTTCATGTGTTAGATATTGGACCAATTACTTTGTATATGCTAGCTGAAATGGATTACCCAGTGGTAAGATACTGGAATATTGTCAATAAGATGGTTAATGGTGATAAATCACTTAAGTTGCAGAAAGACTATGATTCTGATGATCAAGCATTCAATTTGCTGTCAAAGTATAAGAAGATATTTGATCAACTGAATTCTCAAGAGTTGAAGTGTTTGGAAGCATCCTCCAAGTGATTAATTGTGCTTAGAAGAAACTTACTTATTTAGTAATAAATAATAAGTTTAGGGGAGGATTGTTGGGTCTGAAACTGCTGCTATAAGTGAAACTGCTGCTAGTGGTAATGATTCTGCTGCTAATGTCAAAGTGCTGTTGAGGTTAAATGCTGCTGACAGAATCTACTGCTAATGGGATAAGGATGTATACGGTTTAGATAAATACAGAATAGATTGTGTAAATATTATATTTATCTAGAATATACTTATCATGTAGAGAAAGGTATTGTAAACCTAGTAGGATTCCTTAGTCTATAAAAGGAGGATCCTAGGGTTAGTTTATGTACGTATTTTTATTCACTTCAAGGTTGTAAAATCCTAGCATTGTTGAGTGCTCGTATTAATAATATTTAAGTGTTGAAAGTGAATCATTATTTTTCTTAAGTTAAGCTTTTACATTCCGCATTCAAGCTTAAGTGTTTACTTTAAGTTAACTTCTATACAAGATCGTTTAAGCTCAACTGGGATCAACAAAGAGAAATTAGGTTAGCACATTTCTCTCTTACTGCTTGATAAGGCGAAAAGTGTACCGCTTTTAAGGGGTCATTTAAGCCCGAATTCGTGATTATTTGATCAATTATTACCCTAAATTGTTCCTTTTGTCATTTTAGGTACTTTTGAGGAGAGATCTGGAAAAGGAAGCATTTTGGACGTTTTTGTAGCATAATAGTGAAGAAAACGACAATGTCTCAAAATCCTTGCTGGGAACAGTACCTGACGACGTCAAGGCTTCACACATGACGGCGTCAAGAGTGGCAAAAGAGGTGGAAGTGGAAAATACACGTGACGGCCCAGAACATTTTTAGTGTATTTGACCTGACGGCGTCACCAAGGCCATCAGGGTCAAAATGCAAGTGACGGCCCAGAGCTTAATCTCTACATGAAGGCGTCAAGACTGGATCTAGGCAATACAACTCTTAACTTGGCGGCGAGTTGACGGCGTTAGAGGTTATAATGTGACGCCGTCAGGATGTATTCTCTATATATATTTTTCCAATATTTAATTCATAGTGTGGTGGAACATTAGGAGGAACTTTACCACAAACCCTAGGTCAAATTTTCATCATATTGTAGGGGTTTCAAACCCTTCTTTCATCCATGTTTGAATAAAGATAAGTCTTCCAATAATCATTCAATACGTCTATGTATTGTTTGATTCAATCTTATGCTTGTGTTTCTTTTAACATGATAGGCTAGGTTTTTATTGTGTTTGCTTAGATGTAGTGAAACCTAGATGTTGATTATTTGCTTATAATTGTTGTGGATGTTTGTATTCGATGTTAGGCTTAAGAAAACTGGCAGACTTCCATTGGTAACTTGCTTGAACGTCTTAAGAAACATGATCGGAGGTGTACTACAATTTTTTGTTGTATTTAATGCATAAGTGAATTCTAATGATCCCATGTTAGGAGCTTTTAGTCGGCTCGATATAGGAGTGAAGTAGGAGCTTATAGAGTTAGGGAATATTGTACACGGCCCTACGACTAGTATTTAGGAATATAACCCGTCATCCATGCAATTGTAACAAGCTAATAAACCGGTAAAAGATATCTAGGGAGTAATGAAATCTAAGTAAACACATCTTTTCTCATTATTGTTTCCACCACATAATTATATTAGTTTATTTTCATTTCTTTTTTTTTTTTTATTTTGATTGCATCTGTAGTTAATTGGGTTAGTTGACTAGCAACTAATTCCGCCCACTCACTCAAAACCCGATATTTTACTTGCTTTCATCAAATATAAAAAAATACAAAAAGAATCATCCCTCACCTCTAGATCTAGTTTAGTAGGCTTTATAATCCTAGCGACACTATTCCTGAGTTGAACGATCAATCCCCGGGTACTTGTCACTATACTATACTACAACGATCAGGTACACTGCCTGGCGGGGATTGCAAGCTTCTCAAGATCCCTTGAGAGGTAAAACCTGTTGCGAGGGCGCAATCCCGCGTATCACTGCTCACAACCTTTACTTTAATTGCTTTGTTTTCCATTTCATTTAGTTTAATCAATCAATCAAACCATTCTCTTTTTATTAATTAGTGACATTAGACTTAGATATAATCTGCACCACATAGCTCTTGGTACGACCTCGGAGTTACCATTACTAGCCTACACACGACCGGATTCTCTGCCCGTTAGTGGATAAGGTAGACCTAGGGTAGAAATGAGACTTTATAACTTGTAAAACCTGGTCATAAATCCTTGATTGTGTCAAAATAAATTATATAATATAGTAGTATAGTGTCGAAATGATCTGCACAAAATACGGATCACCCGAGTCGTATCTGTACGAAGGTGAATGGAATCAAAGAATATTGATTCGTGCAAATCGTGTATTGAAAAGTGATGAAAGTGAAAATAGTGATCAAGTAATTCAAATTATAGCAAACAAACACAAACTATGCAAATTGTACAAGCTAGGCACGCACTAAAGTTGAAAATGTAAAACGGAAATGCAAACGCGATTATTAAAAACATAATGTTCAAAATAAAACGTAACTTTAATTGAAAAATGATCCTACAAACGTGAAACAATTTTCTAAAAATCTTATTCTAATAAAATAAATTTCCAGAAAAAGAAAATTATTTTTTTGTCTTTTCTTTTATTTTCTATGAATATATTTTGATTTTTGTATTTTTAAATGAATTAACATAAAGGAAAATAAAAAAAATAAAGGGGAAAAATGTAAAATATTTTCTGAAAAATCTAAAATATTATAAAACAATTTTCTAAAATATTTTTGTATTTTTTATGGCCTTTTCTGAATTTTTATGGATTTTTGTTTATTAAAAAGTATTTAAAAATGCTTAAAATTAAAGAAAAGTTAAGAAAAATATCAAATCAACTTAGAAAAATCTGAAAAATTACCAGAAAATCAAAAATAATAAAAGTAACTTGGAGAAAAAAATTGAAACAAAAAGAAGCTGAAAAAGTGCTTATTTGATGTAAACTACTTATTCACAAGTGCTTATTTTTAAGCACTTGTGACAAAATCTGATTGAAACTTTTATTATACACTACTTACACCCAAATATACTCAGATATCCCAAGTATGATCAATTTGAATCACAGAAAGTCACAGAATAAGTAAATAAGCTATGAAATAAGCCCAAGTAATAAGCAGATTTACAAACAGATTAAGCGAGGTGAAATAGACTTATCACCACACCTACCTAATTAGAATAAGCTCAGAAACAATCTAAGGTACATAGATATAAGCTTAAATTACAATTGCAGGCATCAATTCACAATCAGTCACTCTGTCTCAAATGTATGGACTGACAGAAGCAATAAGCACTTAGATTAAGCTCAATTTCACAAGTATGTGGGGGCAAAAGCTTTATTGTACAACTGAGTATCAAAATCAACCAATAGCTCTGTCACAATTAATCATACTCTAGTCTAAAATGGATAAAGTACAGTAGCCAATGAACCACAAATTCTGATAGCAGTTGACTATTTTATGACCACTAAACTTTGACCAATTCCAATTTTATCAGCTTAATCTACTTCTAATCTGATGTATTAAGCTACAATCACTCTAGTATAAGCTATCTCTCATTATAATGAAACTATTAGCTCTATTAAACTCATAGATTAACACTAAATCTAACTGTGTATGCAATTTACTCTAACTTTGACTTAATATGAGCTATACTACTGTTATGATGATTTAAAACTCTATTTCTACACTAGTTAAACCTATGTGGGACAGTGAATCAACAATTAATCAATATTAAAACTCAGCAAACCATAGTTCCAAACACCCTCTTATGTAACAGTTACAATATAAAACTTTGATAAACTCCACAAATCTCATATCCACAGCACCTCACAGCTAACATTCACTAGATGAAACACTATCAGCAACCAATTACCACTTATATTTTCAAATAAACAGATACAAGCACTGACAAAATCTTAACAAAACTTAGCATTCTCAGATCCACTAATCTGAGACAAATCTCAACAACTACTAATCAAATTCAATTACAATTCTATTTGAGAAGCAGCATACAACTTCCAATCTCAATATTATCTAACAGTAACACAATTACTCAATGATGATAATAAACAGATATAGCTAAACTACAAAGTACTCACAATACAGATGAGTCTATGAATCAGAAAACTCAAATTCAACAGTTAAATCTACAATAACTAAAATTCAAATCAATGAAATAGTAACTAATTATGCAACAACATAACTCAAAAACAATTACTACTAATTCAAAAGTTCAAAACAGAATTACCAAAACATCCCCCTCAGCTAGAACAGAGGGGGCTCACTAAGCAAGCCTGTCTTTAGACAGGCAAAGAACTTCCAAAACCTTTCTTCGTTCTGTCAGAAATCCCAAGAATTCACCAATATTTCACCACTTTGACTTTGGTTGACTAACTTTGATTGATAATGGAAAATGATGAAACACAATTCCACAATAAGCTACGGAGCTTAAATGGACTGTAGAAATACTAAACAAGCTTAACTGAAAACTTTACTAAGTAAAATATAAACATATTTTTTATTTTTTATAATTTTCTGATTTTTTTTATATTTTTATGAATTCAAACTTTAATCTAATATTACTTCTGAATTGATAAAAGCTAAAACTAATATTCTAAAATGAACTAGTTGATTCAGAAATACAAGTTAAAAGCTTATTTATAAGCTAAAAAAGTAAAACAGATTATAAAATTGAAACAGAATTAAATGAAAATGAATTAAACTTTTATAGAAAATGAGTTACAATTACAAAGAGTGAACTGAATTTAAGTAAAAACTAATTCTAAAAACAATTCGACAGCATTTCTCTACTCTAAACTACACACTAAAGATGCTGAAATATGATCCTATTTATAGAATGAGTGAGAGGGTTGGGGTCTCCTTGCCAGGTTGGCGATCCTGGTACAATTTGTGCTTCTTCAAAGCATCTCACAGCCCTTAGATTGCTTTTGTGTTACTTATCTCAAACCACAACCCTTGGATGAAATTCTGTGACGTGGTTGAGCCAATTGAAGGCTGCCATCTGTTCATTGCGTGCACCAATTCTATGACTTGTCAGCGAGCTTCTAGAAAGAGTATCCAAGGCTGAATAAAGAGGTGTCATACCCAATTACTACTTGCCAAGTGTCCTAATAACTTCATACCTTCCCTCTGACATGCCCTGATCACGTGATTGACCTTCTAAAACAACTAATTATTAGTATTAAATGGTTGATTGGGATGGCTTGGAGTTAATTGAACCATGCTGAATAATTAGGGTTCATGTGGCTATTGGGGGTTCTGGGTTTGAGTACATTGGGGATAAAAAGACACGGGTGTGAATTTTTATTAATAATTTGACCAAAACTTGACCTAGACCCGAGGGTGTGGGCTTTGACCAAAGGGAATAACATTGGGCCTTTAGTATTTGTTTATTGGTTTGGGCTCATGGGAATGGCATTTGGACCAGGCTTTGTACTAGTAGTATTTTCAAGGACCCATTGTGTAATTTGCTGAAAACCAAGGGGTTTTTCTGTCAAACTTCCAAAGTATAATTCAAGGGTCTTTTCTGCCATTCTTGAATGATTAGAGGACTTGAGTTGACATTCTTCAAAAATATCATCAAAGGACTATTCTTGCCAACTTTGAAAAGTATAAGGGCCAATATTGCACTTTCTTCAAACTTCACACAAGGATCACTATTGCTCATTTATCAAACTCTGAGGACTTCTTCTGACTTTTTAAACTCAGCTTGATTTCCAGCTTTGACATTTTGACTCATTCCACTCTCGTGCTCGTTTTTGCCGGATTTTTGTTTGTTTTTCGTCTTTTAACGATATATCCGTACCTGCACATTCACAATCACAAAAACATGTTTTCTTTGTCGATTTTGGTTAGTTTTTGGATTATTAAGTCCTAATTTAGCTCAGAAAAGGTGAGTGAATAAACACTCACCAATCCTGCATCAAGAATCTTCATAGTTTGAATCATCATCATCTTTCAGCATCTGCATCATCAATGATATCATCCAAATGAATATGTGTATGAAATCGGAAATCCAAAAGGATGATACGAAATTGAATTTTGGCTCTCTCTAGCAACCTAATCCCTAACTCTCCTTAAAATCATTTTTCTCAAATCTGCTTAAACTATTGTGATTCTTGCATCGATCTGTTATTGGTATAGATTAACATACGTGATTCTCTCTACCTTTATCAGATTTGTTGCTTTAATCTTCACTGTTTTTGGGTTTATTGTTAATTCGATCTTTAGGGTTTCGTCTTTTAAGTTCATAAACCGATCTTCTTAATCGGTTTTCTACTAATCGGTTGGGGTTCTTTGGGTTATTTAAAGTTGATTACACTTATTCAATTTAAACTTTATTCAATTTATGATCGACTATATGGCTGGTGGTTAGTTTATTTGCGTGTTCATGCTTAAAACTCCAACTAATTAAGTTTGGGTTTACTGTTCTATTGGTGTGTTCATGTTTTATTGTACGTGGGATTGAGGGAGATGAACAAGGGTTTTCTTAATAAGTTACATGCGAGTTCTGGTGATTCTACTTACTTGGCCGAACGCATAATTGATGATAAAGGAGAGATGGAGAGTGGTGAAATGCCTTTACGTAATGTGACAATTCAGGATATTGCCAAGACTTACAATGCTACTATTGAAAGTCTTATGAACAGTGAGCCTAATGCTAGTAATGGTGGTGATGCTAATCACATTATGCAAAGCCCTGTTGTTCCTGATGTTAGTGCACCTTCCAAGGATGTGAATGTGAGTGTACCTGTCTCTACTACTTCTCATGGATCTAATTAGACTATACATTATTCGACAGGTCCTATTATTACTGATTGGAGTATTGATGATGGTGATATTAACTTGTCTACGTGATGAGGCGAAAAATGAACAGTTTTTAGGGGGTCATTTAAGCCCGAAATTGAATTTATTTGATCAAATATTGCCCTAAATTGTTCCTTTTGTGATTTTAGGTACTTTGGGAGTGAATTCTGGAAAAGGAAGCATTTTGGGCGTTTTTGGAGCATAAAAGTGAAGAAAACGGCAAAGACTTAATTTTCCATGCTGAGAACAGTACCTGACGGCGTCAAGAAGGAAATCCTGACGGCGTCAGGAGTAAAATCCATGACGACCCAGTGAAAACCTGAAGGCGTCAAGAGAAGGGCGTCAAGAGTTAAAATGGTGACGGCCTGAAGATGGACTACACGTGACGGCGTCAAACCTAGATCTAGGTAGTCCGAGGAGTTTATTGGCGGCTAGATGACGGCGTCAGAAATTTACTCTTGACGCCGTCACTTCACAAAATCTATATATACATTTCTATTTTTCATTCATAAGAGAGAAACTTGTGTGGAGAATACTAGGGTCGAACCTAATAAACCCTAGGTCGTTTGTAACAGTATTTTCAAGGGTTTTCACCCCTTGAAACCTTTCATGTTCAATTAAGATAAGTCCTCTTTCAAATATTCAATATGTCTATGTGTTGTTTTAATATATCTTATGCTTGTCTTGATTTTAACATGCTAGGCTAGATCTTTCATGTGTTTGCTTAGATGTAATGAAACCTAGATGTTGATTATAGGTTGATTGCTTGTTTATAGTTGTAATGGATGAATGATTTCAATGTTAGGCTTAAGAAAACTGGCAGATCTCCATTGTGTAACTTGCTTGAACGTCTAAAGAAACATGAACCGATGTGTACTAGGTTTTTATGATTGTATTTAATGCATGAGCGAATTCTAGTGATCCCATGTTAGGAGCTTTTTAGCCGGCTCGACATAGGAGTGAAGTAGGAGCTTATAGGATTGGGGAAGTAAGTACGCCACCCCATGAATGGTATTAAGGAATACAATCTGTCATCCACGCAACTGTAACAAGTAATTAACCTGTAAAAGATATCTAGGGAATAGTGAAACCTAAGTAAACACAATTCTCCCATATATTGCTCACACCACTAGTTTAATTTAGTTTATTTTCATTTTTAGTATTTTATTTTGATTGCATCTTAGTAATTGGGTTAGTTGATTAGCAACTAATTCCGCCCAACTCCTTCAAAACCGAAATTTTTAATTGCTTTCAAAAAATATAAAAATACAAAAAGAATCATCCCTCATCTCTAGACCTAGTCTTTAGGTTTTCTAATCCTAGCGACACTATTCCCAAGTTGAACGATCAATCCCCCAGTACTTGTCACTATACTATACTATAACGATCAGGTACACTGTCTGGTGGGGGTTGTAAGCTTCTCGAGATCCCTCGAGAGGTAAAGCCTGGTGCAATTCCCACGCATCACTACGCTAGTAGACAAGAATGTTGGTACAAATTCATCCAAATTAGCCCCTTTGACTTGTATTACTAGTGATGGCAAGGCTGATTTGAGTCTCTCCAATGGATCAGAACTGCCATTAACTAATAATACTAGTGGAATCGGTGTGAAATCGGTCTCTTATGCGGGTGCAACTTCTTTTTATCCAAAGAAACATGTGTCTAATTTTCGTAGGTTGGAATGTAGCAACAAAAAGAATGGAGTTGATCTTTCTGTCCCAATGAAAGTAGAGGAAGAAGTGAATATCAGATTTGAGAATACGCTTTATGGGTATTTTATTGGTCAATGCCTTGCTTTTCCTGTTGTGGATTACTATGTACGTAACACGTGGGCTAAGTATGGTTTACAGAAGGTTATGATGAATGCCAAGGGGTTCTTTTTATTTAAGTTCAATTCGAAGAAAGGTGTTGATGATGTCCTTGAAAATGGTTTGTGGCTGATTTGAAATGTCCCTATTATCCTTAAACCTTAGACCCTGAACACCAACTTACTTAAAGAGGATTTGACCAACATTCCGGTGTGGGTTAAATTCCAAGATGTTCCCCTTGCTATGTTTTCTGATGACGGTCTTAGTCTTTGTGCTACATTGATTGGCCGTATTTTATGAGGGAGTTGACAGAAAAACCGTTTACTAGACTCAAAACGGAAGATGCTTATCAGCACATGGAAAATGTGCTCTACATTACTAGTCTATTCAATATTCCGGGTGTTTCTCACGACGTAGTCATGCTCCGAGTGTTCCCTATGACACTTTCCGAAGCCGCAAAAAGATGGGTTGATAGGTTGCCAGCTGGAACCATCAATACTTGGAATCTCCTCAAGAAGAGCTTTATTCAACGCTTTTGCCCTCCTTCTCGAACAACAAAACAATTGGAGGAGATTCTCAATTTCAAACAGGAGGGCAACGAAACAATGTACCAAGCTTGGGAACGATACAATGATCTTTTGTACAAGTGCCCAACACATGATTTGAACAACCAGTAGAAGGTGAGCTTGTTTTATAAAGGCATCAATATCGCAACTGGACGAATGATTGATTCCCAAGGACCTATCCCTGGAATGACATCTGCTCGAGCCTTGGATGTAATTCAAGAAATGGCTAACCACTCAAAAAAATGGCACGATTAAGGTAGCACCAGGAGTACCTGGGAAGGATTAAAAGGTATGAACGCCCTTACTAATCAACTTGAGAACCTAGGAAGGGAAATGAAGAAGCTCAAGGAAAGGAATTCATGCTATCCGAGTTGGATGTGATATTTGCGAAGGGGCCCACCTCGTAAAAGATTGCCCACTAAGCGAAAATGATAAAAAGGTCGAGGAAGTTAAATATGGGGATGGAAGGCCTTTACAGGGTAATGGTAACGGATATCGAATGGGTGCACAAGGATTTAATTCCATATTCAACAACCGGCTAACCTATGGTGAGAGGAGACCCTCTCTCGAAGAAACCATCAGCAAATTCCTGGAAGAATCGGCTAAAAGAGAAACCGAAAGAGAACTTTGGCTAAACGGTTTTCAGCAAGAAATGGAAGCTAATTTAAAATCTCATGACGAGACTTTGAAGAACCATGAAGCTAAAATCGAATTTCTATCAAAAGATATGCAGGAATAAATGGTGATCGAGAAAGCTAAGGTTTGTGTTGCTACACCTTTGCTCAAGGAATATATTGATATTATCCCCGAAGAACCTGCGCGTAATAGAACCGAGTTACGCCATAACACTAGCCAGATATTACGGCGTAATGAGGAATCGGACAAAGAAATAGTTGGCAGTTCCAAGGAAAGTACTCCGGAAAATAAAGAAGAGCTGAAAATTGTTACTGGTAAAACCTACGTACAACATAGGAACCCACCTAAGGTTCCATGTATTCTTGAATATAGATACCATTGTGCGTGTCTATTCCCGTTGAGAACAAGTGGTCTTATGACCTATGGCCTTCATGCGACCCGAACAAAGAGCTTTGTGATGGAGGTGGAAATGAAGAAAGATTGAGGGGTCACAAACATTTGTGGACGTCGCCTCTTGATCAATTTTGGAAAAATTTAAAATGGAAAGGGACAATATCCTTTGACGAATGGGTACAAATAGCCTATGGGAACATTGATAGGGATAAAAAGTTTGAAATATGGGCAGAAGTAAACTGCATCTACGATAACAACTTACCAATTGATAGCAATAGAGACCCAAGTGAAAAGGGTAAAGAGGAAATTGGAAAGGAACACTGGTGCGAGAAGATTAGGATCCATAATAACAACGGAGAATCATTCTGGGCATCTTGCAACCCCTATAGTGATACATCAAATGGTGGAAGTAGTGAAGAATGAATTCAAGATGCATCAAACTATTAGAGATCTACCAATGATGCTGAAAGGTGCGAGTTACCATGGGTCGACCATTAAGTTTCGACAATTGGTTAAAATAAGGTATGGTAAGGTTGACTCCTTAACTAAAGAAAAGATATGCAAGGAGTGTTTTAAAGATGAAAACGATGAGGGAAGTTTGGATTCACCAGATGAAGAAGTGAAAAGTTACACGGTAAGTATGAACGAGGATAAGGAACTACAAGTCCTTGACCTCATTAAAGACAAACTTGACAATAATTGGTACGAAAGTACGGAATCAGATGATGATGATCTTGACGGAATGGTAGAATACCTTGATCTCCAAGGATACGTTCACCAATTTGGACGACGAACCCTACGAGCAACGCAGTGTAAGTTGCTCGGGATCCCGTACAAGAAACCTCCACCCATTCATGCTGAAACATTCGAGGTTACTAGATATTCAATCGGTCCAGATGAAAAGTTCACTAAGATTGTTAGTCAAGGAAAGAAGGAGTTCTCGCGAACATCCGCGAATGTAGCATGGATCCGCCAGAATTTGATGAAGGAGATGGACGAGCTTGGACAAGTTTGCCGACCACCCACGTGATGACCCATGGGATTGAGTCTAACTTAAAGACTTGTTAATAAACATAATTGCTCTTACGGGAGACAACCCGTATTATCCTTTCCTTTTCTTTATTTTTGTTGGTTTGTATGGTTGTTTTGTATTTTTGCAGGAATTGGAGCTTGGGATGCGAGAGAATCTGTTTACTGCAGAAACTGATGCTCTTGAATCAGCAGTTACGATGTAACGTAATCTTATGACTATGCAATAACCATCCTTACGTAGCTGATCATTCCAGGTTTACATTGACTACGGTGTAGCTCAATTCCATGACTATGTTGTAACACCTCTTTGAGGTGTAATCCTTAAAATATTTTCAAACATATTAAACTTGTATTAGTAACTAAATAAACTTTGTGGGTGTATTCCCTGTAAACCCTTACGAGACTAAACTCGTCCACTTCGGACACCAAGTGGTTTAAAAGGCTTGTTGCATACGCTAAATGCAACTGTGATTCCTACGAAAGTGAGTTAGGATTTTCTAAGTTTTTGTTTTTGTTTTTGTTTTTATAGATTTATGCTTGTGGTAGTGACATGATTTCAAGGAAACGGAGTTTGCTCATGGAGGCTAGTTGAAGGCACGAAGATTTCTCGTGATCCTTCTTTAATTTTTGGATCAAATTTCAGGGAAGTTCTCGCTCTAATTCTACCTTCTCTTCACATTTAATTTATTTTTAGCACAAAAGGGACTTTGTACATTTCAAGTGGGGGGACGCGAGTATAATTACCTTGAACTTTATTTTACCCTCATTTTTCTAGTTTATTTTGAAAATTTTTGCCATTTTTAAATCTTTGACATGTTTTTCTTAACCGAACTAGAATAGACCTTAGCCGAGCACATTTAACCCTTGAATTAATATGGTGAGGTTTAGCCTATTCAGTTTCACCCTGCTTACCCAAATCCACCTAAATATTGAGTGTACCGGTAGCTTTGTAGACTTTAGAACTTGGCTTTTACATCATTTCAAGTCCATTGACGAGTAATGTGGTAGACACATTTAGAAGGGACAGTTTTAGAAGGCAATGTTTTAGGATTATCACCTAAATAGCCTTATATGTGTGCGTTTATCGATTAGTCACCTCGACCTCTCAAGCCCTGTGTAAACCCTTTTTGTTGCACTCATCTTTAGTGCAAGATACCCCTAGTATACCCTTTTGAGCCATTTCTTTTGGTTCTCACCCATATATATTGTTTCAATACACCATTACACCTTAGCCTACAGTGTAGTCTAGTTTATGATTGGGAAGTCATTGTTTGCCCTAGTTCGAGGTCTAAGTGGAAGAATTTGGGAATCACGCCTACGTCGAAGACACATCATTGAAGATCATTTGAAGGCCCCCCATATATTGTTCATCTCAAGTGGGGGGATGTACAAATTGTTTATTTCTTGTTAGTTAAAAAAATGTAAAAAAAATGTGAATTTCTGTTTGTAGATAGTTGTATATGTGGTGCACCAATGTATAGCACCCTGATTATGAGCTCATCAAGAATTAGTATCGAAGAGGCCACTTCGGTCACATATTAAGATATGAGACCAAGTTTTGTGCCCATAATGACGTCCTCTGATGACACATTTACTTGTTATGATCCAGTTCTTGCGTTTTAAAGTTTAGACCTTGGGCGAACGGTAAATGCTGACGACTTAGTTGTAGGCTTAGACTATTTGCTTGTTGTTTTTCATTTTACACCCATTATGTGAAATCCCATGTCTATTCCTACCCTTTAGTCGTGAAGCGTGCTTAGGTGAAGGAATCGAGCAGGTCTTGGTGTCTTGCCTAGCATTCTGGTCATGTATCATTGCCTTTGTCGCTTTCGCCATAGCATGTTAGTAACGACACTACACCCTTAACCTTATATATGTTGACCCAATGTTGCCTTCAAGGATTGTTCCAACCTTAGCTCTAGTGGAGGAGTTTTGTATAACTGCCAAGCCTATGATAGAATACATACTATGACTGAGCAATGAGTGATCACCCCAAAAATTGACACTTAGAATATAGAGAGAGTGACTGTTTGTTCCCCTTTTCATGAGGTGTTCGGCTTTGAGAAATTCTAGCATAGGATATTTTTAAATTCATATTTCCTGAGTAATATTGGGGGATAACTTTTTGAGAATACTTCTAATAAGGTCTACTTGAGGGCAAGTAGAGTTCAAGTGGGGGGATATTTGATGACATCAAATAATCCTGATATTTAAGTGTCAATTTCCCCCTATTATGCTCATTTATATTACTGATTATGTGGATATATACTTTGATTCCTTTATATTTTGTATCCAGGTTATAAGTGAGCATCGGAGCTAAAGAGACGAGGAAATTGGAAAGAACGTGCAAAATATAGACAAATCCAAGTATGCTGGAAGAAGCTACAGTGTAACATCATCTCTCAACTACGCTGTAGCTAGGATTTCAACTGAGAAGACCAAGTCAACAATGATCAAGAGTTTACGGCATAACCAATTGCATGTTTTACGCCGTAACAAACACAAGTCTTATGAATCCTTAAATCTGAAGACTATGCAGTAACACAACTCTGGATTTACTGCGTAGCAACGTGTACGAGAGTAGTCCTAGCTCAAGAATTAACTTATGACGTAACACATAATTTGGATTACGACGTAATGAAGACTATGAGAGTAATCTGAGATCCGAGAAATTATCTATGGCGTAACGCACATGGAGATTATGATGTAGACAGAACCCTAATATCATTTTTACGGCGTAACATTTCATCAATTACGCTATAACCTTCAGATCTGGATAAGATTACAGTAGTTACGGCGAAACACATTTCTTAGTTTGAATCATCAAGAATCTTCATAGTTTGAATCATCATCATCTTTCAGCATCTGCATCATCAATGATATCATCCAAATGAATATGTGTATGAAATCGAAAATCCAAAAGGATGATACAAAATTGAATTTTGGCTCTCTCTAGCAACCTAATCCCTAACTCTCCTTAAAATCATTTTTCTCAAATCTACTTAAACTATTGTGATTCTTGCATCGATATGTTATTGGTATAGATTAACATACGTGATTCTCTCTACCTTTATCAGATTTGTTGCTTTAATCTTCACTGTTTTTAGGTTTATTGTTAATTCGATCTTTAGGGTTTCGTTTTTTAAATTCATAAACCGATCATCTTAATCGGTTTTCTTCTAATCGGTTGGGGTTCTTTGGGTTATTTAAAGTTGATTACACTTATTCAATTTATATTTTATTCAATTTATGATCGACTATATGGCTAGTGGTTAGTTTATTTGCGTGTTCATGTTTAAAACCCTAACTAATTAAGTTTGGGTTTACTGTTCTATTGGTGTGTTCTTGTTTTATTATACGCGGGATTAAGGGAGATGAACAAGGGTTTTCTTAATAAGTTACATGCGAGTTCTGGTGATTCTACTTACTTGACCGAACGCATAATTGATGATAAAGGAGAGATGGAGAGTGGTGAAATGCCTTTACATAATTTGACAATTCAGTATATTGCTAAGACTTACAATGCTACTATTAAAAGTCTTACGAACAGTGAGCCTAATGCTAGTAATGGTGGTGATGCTATTCACATTGTGCAAAGCCCTGTTGTTCCTGATGTTAGTGCACCTTCCAAGGATGTGAATGTGAGTGTACCTGTCTCTACTACTTCTCATGGATCTAATCAGACTATACATTGTTCGACGGGTCCTATTATTACTGATTGGAGTATTGATGATGGTGATATTAACTTGTCTACGCTAGTAGACAAGAATGTTGGTACAAATTCATCAAATTAGCCCCTTTGACTTGTATTACTAGTGATGGCAAGGCTGATTTGAGTCTCTCCAATGGATCAGAACTGCCATTAACTAATAATACTAGTGGAATCGGTCTCTTATGCGGGTGCAACTTCTTCTGATCCAAAGAAACATGTGTCAAATTTTCATAGGTTGGAATGTAGCAACAAAAAGAATGGAGTTGATCTTTCTGTCCCAATGAAAGTAGAGGAAGAAGTGAATATCAGATTTGAGAATACGCTTTATGGGTATTTTATTGGTCAACGCCTTGCTTTTCCTGTCGTGGATTACTATGTACGTAACACGTGGGCTAAGTATGGTTTACAGAAGGTTATGATGAATGCCAAGGGGTTCTTTTTCTTTAAGTTCAATTCGAAGAAAGGTGTTGATGATTGTAACAATTCGCAATTTCAGGTTAACTTTTATTCCCGAAAATTTCACTATTCACATTTCACTATTCACTTTTACTATTCACTTTTCACTATTCATCTCAGAAATTTTTATTTCATATTCTCGTAAGTTAAACTATTTTAACGATAATCCGAGAGTTTGACGCTCGTCGGATCATTTCTGCAAAAATCACAAAGCCATGTCCGAGATTTACTTTTAGGTTTAAACGTCATTCCAGCATCCCGATATGTCCATAAAATATTATAAACAATAGAAGTATGATTTTCTCTCATTTTAGGACAATTCCAAAAGTTTTGGAATTTTACGTTTTTCAGTTCAGCGTTTTACGCGAATTACGCGTTTTAGACCCGTGTTTCCAGTTTTTAGCAGGGTTTTAGCACCCGATAGATCCTACCACTCATTTTATATTTTATTATGGAGTATATTGATAAGTTCTAGCATATTTATAAGTTTCATATTTTTAGGATACCCGGTTTTACGTTTCGTGAATTAAAAACTTACGGTTAGCAATTTACGGGGTCAAAACTAGCTACATACTTAGGATATTATCATCCAAAGACCATGACTACTCATCTAGTCACCCTTATCCCTTATGAACTGCCACTAGGGGGGGGATTCACACTTGTGGCATCATCTCATGACTTTAGCCATTAGATCATACTTATTTACAACTTTGTCACCAAGTTTAGGCACTTTCCTAGCCACCTTCCTAACCTCCTCATTCATAGTATAAATAGCAAGCTAATCTCTTCCTTTCTTCACCACAAAAACGCCACAACATAAATACCTAGCACCATGATCCTTTGATCTTCAATATACAAGTTACACTACAAAGTTCAAGGTCTTAGTATTCTCTACCTAGTTCTTAAGTTTGTTTGGTGATTCCATGGTTGAATTTGGAGCTACACAAGGTTACTAGGGCTGAAGTTAAATGGTTTTCACAAGGGTTAGATCAAGGCTAGCAAGGGTTACAAGAGTTATGGTGAAGGGTTTACAAGCATAGGTTTAGTGTCCTAGTTCATACTTGACTTCCTTTCTTAAAGAGAAAGCCAAAAGTTGTAAGCAAACCCTAACATACTCCTTTCTTAATTATCATTTTCATGCTCTTTGTGTTCCTTTCATGCTATATATGTTCTTGTTATTGTGTTCATGATGTTTAAAAATGGATAAAACAAGTATTGGTATACATATGTTAACTTATGACAAGTAAACAAGCAAACTAGTGATTTTTATGGAGAACCACGACCAAAATAGTATAAATTTGATATTTGACACTTACTTACTGTTAAAGAGGACTTCAAAAGGAAAACATAGCAATTTGAATCACCCAAAACGAGTACACGAGTCAAAAGATACGGCCATAAGAAGTTAGCGAAACCAAAACGCCGAAACTGCCTATACCTACTGTTTTTGCATTCTGCCATTTTGAAAGTCACCCTTCTGGTCCGATTCATCAAAAAGTTAAAACACGAAAGTTGTCCGGAACGACGTTTTCGTTCAGGAACAAAGAAGCTCGAGCCCTGAAAACGCTTTCTGAGTGATAATTTTCTTCAAATTCTTAACAGCCCATTTTTAGACCAAAGTAACTATATAATGGTTATAATTACATGAGACCAAGAGGTCTAATGACCTAAAGCCAAGACCACAACCATGGCTAAAGCCAAGGTTGAGTCTCAAGACCATGGTAACAATGACCAAGGTCGCGGCAAAGCCACGGCTAAAGACCATATAACTTTTAAAGATCAAAGACTTATATATATGTTATCAAATACTACAATAGTAGGGAGCCTCATGTGAAGAGTTCATTAAGTAAGCCGTCGAGATGAGTTGTGGATTTACGAATTAAAGTGTCCTGGCTCCTCGAACGTTTACTCCATGACTTCTGAATTATGTCGGCCCGAACGGTAGTAAGAGATGTACAACCTATACATGTTTCATAAACCATTTATATTCAAAGACTTACACTATATACTAAGTACTACATCATGAACTTTATGCAAGACATATATTGGCAATTCTTCGTATTCTTAGACGTTACTCCAAACCTAAGTCGCAACGTTTTATTATAGGCTGCTCTTAGAGACTTTCGCGATTCGACTACCACTTTCATGTCTCATTACATAAGCTTAAGGTGAGTCATAGCCCCTACTTTTTCATACTTGTTTTAACTCTTTGGGGGGGGATACATGCATAACTACTTGCTTACTTGTACAAATACTCAAAACCTTTATACTTGATTGTTTCATACTTGATTGTCTTATACTTGATTGCATTATACTTGATTTCATACATACATGACCGTTTTATCTTTGGGAAGTGGCTCCCAGTTTTCTTTGGGAAGTGGCTCCCAGTTGTCTTTGGGAATTGGCTCCCAAGTGAGGTCTTCGGAGATGAAGTAGAGACTCACTACTAATTGCTTAATTGTTTTGATGAACTTATACATGTCTTTATTATACTATATGTTAGCAGTGGGTTGTGAACACACAGGTTACAAGTCTCTTATGGCGGGACTTGCAACTGAGTGGATTCACGATGCCTTTGTTGTGCGAATATTCTTTTAAGGCTTTTTCAACTATTTTAAGACAAACTCTATGAACTCACCAACAATTGTGTTGACACTTTAGCATGTTTATCTCAGGTTAGTAAGGCGATAGCTAGTGCGTGGAACTTAGAGTCAAGCTGCATATTCTGAAGACTTACGCTTTTATCATTTACCATTCAAAACATTTTGTATACATTTATGTATCATACTTTGGAATCTCATGTTTGTAACTTTGAATTCATTAATCGAATGGTAACTTTTCAAAATGTCTCATTTAGAGTTCGTTTTCTATAACTTGTACTTTGTATTATGAAGTAGCACCCTAATGACACAGTCTTCCGCTGCGGTATTTTGGGGGTGTTACAGATTGGTACCAGAGCCTTGGTTATAGAGAACTAGGTTGCATTTAGTGCCTAGACTATAACTGTTATATACGTTAAGACTCTCCTCTTTATTTGCCTTACACACACTACACATACATACGCTTTTTGGTAGTTGTTGGTTTAGTTCCACGCTGTTAGATGATGTGACTTTAGTATTATAAGGAATCCCAGAGATTAGCCGAGTCATTTAAAACATGGAGCTCAGTAATAACTAATTATTTAACTTGATCTTGTGACAGTTCTTGTTTGATGAGACACAAGATTTGAGTTAAATAATATTATTGCTTAGCTTTAGGGAATTGATGGCTTGATTATCTTACTATCGGCCTCAGAAGGCGGATTTTGTGTCGGAAATTCTTAAGTAAGATGTTTTAGAATCTCCTTATTTAAATGGATTGGGACGCCTCTTCAGTTAAATAAAGAAATTGTAAATCACCGAACCATAAGTTTATGATCCCTTACTTACATAAATTTGGACGCTTCTTTATGTAAGTAAAGTGTTATAAATAAAGTGGGCTTAATTGTAGCCGATACAACTCCTTAACCAGAACATTAGACGAATCAGAGTGAACACCACTATTTTAGCAGTGGGTTGTGAACACACAGGTTACAAGTCTCTTATGGCGGGACTTGCAACTGAGTGGATTCACGATGCCTTTGCTGTGCGAATATTCTTTTAAGGCTTTTCAACTGTTTTAAGACAAACTCTATGAACTCACCAACCATTGTGTTGACACTTTAGCATGTTTATCTCAGGTTAGTAAGGCGATAGCTAGTGCATGGAACTTAGAGTCAAGCTGCATATTCTGAAGACTTACGCTTTTATCATTTACCATTCAAAACTTTGTATACATTTATGTATCATACTTTAGAATCTCAAGTTTGTAACTCGGAATTTATTAATCGAATGGTAACTTTTCAAAACGTCTCATTTAGAGTTCGTTTTCTATACCTTGTACTTTGTATTATGAAGTAGCACCCCTATGACACAGTCTTCCGCTGCGGTATTTTGGGGGTGTTACAATGATGTCCTTGAAAATGGTCTGTGGCTGATTAGAAATGTCCCTATTATCCTTAAACCTTAGACACTGAACACCAACTTACTTAAAGAGGATTTGACCAACATTCCGATGTGGGTTAAATTCCATGATGTTCCCCTTGCTATGTTTTCTGATGACGGTCTTAGTCTTCGTGCTACATTGATTGGTACGCCAAAAATGTTAGATACTTATACTAGTTAAATGTGTAAGGAATTTTGGGGCCATAGTAGTTTTCCAAGGTGTTTGATTGAAGTTAAGTCGGATGTGGTACTTAGGGACAACATAACTGTTGAAATTCCCCTACTTGATGGGTCGGGGTCAACTATTGAGAAGATACGGGTGGAATACGAGTGGAGGCCACCTCTATGTGATACGTGTAAGATCTTTGGTCACACTCTTGTTGAATGTCCAAAATCTGTTTTACCCCCTACTCAGCCTTCTAAGAGTGGTAATGATGGTTTTCAAACTGTCAACAACAAGAAGAAGGGTAAACAAAGTGGTTCAACTAATACGGGTCAAGGAGGGTTTACTAAACCTACTTTGCGTAAGAAGTTCATTTATCAACCCAAAAAGCCTCCCCCTGAACCTAAGAAAGTGGATGTCAACTAGAAAAAGGCTGCTGATGTGCCTAGTACAAGTGGAACGAGTATTGCTACATCTAATCAGTTTGATTCCCTTTATATGGCTGATACTGATGATTTTGGTATTCCTACTAAGGATGTGACTTTCGATGTGGTGTCTGGATGTACAGTGGAAGCTAGATAGGATGGGTCTTTTATGACTGCTACTAAATCACAAGAACCCATTGTGCATGAACCGAAAGAGAAGGAACAGGTTGGGACTTCTAAACCTAGTGCTTTTTCTTCCCCGCCTACTTCTTCTACTAAGAGGGGTAACCCATTCTCTAAGGTGGGAGAGATCGTTGTGTCTGATGGTGATGATGAAGAGGTTGTTAACACGTTTGATGAGTCTGGTAACCTATTTGGTGGTGGTCACGAGCGTGAATACGACTATGATGGATATGATTACGATGACTATGCGCAGCAGGTTTATAATCTTCCAGGGAATTTGGATGCTTTTAATGCCATGTTTGGCACTAAGCTTCTAGGTCTTAGGAAGTAATTTTATTTCATCATTGTCTTTTATTATCATTTGAGTAGTGGTTGGTTTTCTTTTTAAAAAATATGTAGTATCTTGTTATGTAAGCTTTTTGCCTATGTAACCGATGAGGCGAAAAATGAACCACTTTTAGGGGGTCATTTAAGCACGGAATTGAATTTATTTGATCAAATATTGCCCTAAATCGTTCCTTTTGTGATTTTAGGTACTTTGGGAGTGAATTCTGGAAAAGGAAGCAATTCGGACGTTTTTGGAGCATAAAAGTGAAGAAAACGGCAAAGACTTAATTTTCCACATATTGCTCACAACTCTAGTTTAATATAGTTTATTTTCATTTTTAGTATTTTATTTTGACTGCATCTTTAGTATTGGGTTAGTTGACTAGCAACTAATTCCGCCCAACTCCTTCAAAACCGAGATTTTTAATTGCTTTCATAAAAATATAAAAATACAAAAAGAATCATCACTCATCTCTAGACCTAGTCTCTAGGTTTTCTAATCCTAGCGACACTATTCCTAGCTGAACGATCAATCCCCCGGTACTTGTCATTATACTATACTACATCGATCAGGTACACTGCCTGGTGGGGGTTGTAAGCTTCTCGAGATCCCTCGAGAGGTAAAGCCTGGTGCAATCCCTACGCTACCAGTAACGGGCTGAGATATGGGACTCACCCATATCCTTTATACTTAAACGCTTTTTTGGAGTAATATCTTTACCAGGTCTTTTGACCTTTTACCCAAAAAAAATTATTCGTAATGATTTGTCTAATCATAAATTACGAAAATGTTATTGCAATCAATAGAGTAACGATATTATTTTTGATTTGATGTATGAAAATCGATTTTAATTTTTGACTAAAAGTTAATTTGTTGTTTGTGTTGATTTTTTGGTTAGGGTTTAGTTTGGGGATCTAGAGAGAGAATGGTGTGTGTGTGTGTTTAGATGTGTTGTATCAAATGAATATGTTTTTAGTGATGCTGCCCAATTTCCCCCCATTCAATGCTGAGAATACAGAATGCATTTTAGACTATTGGATCAGATGAATTTCCACGTGGCGAATTTAGAGGTATTTTTTGTTAGAGATGGCTTTTCAAAACCATGCTTTATATAGTTAGTAGACAGATATGTTATTTAATTATTAACAGCCATAGTATTGCGAATTTGGTAGTGATAAATTTGGTTAGTTATTTTGATGTACCCATACAAGTTTGTCTAGTGGGAGGTAACCAGGTTTATAGGAATTGATATGATACCACTCAAAGGAAACACACATTTATCAAAAGTTAAGTTGTCTATGTTTTTTCACGGAGGTTCACCTGCGATGACTCCGGGCTATCCAAAAGGGTAGTTGCCCTGTCGGCTCGTAATATCGAGTCAGAAACCAGGTATACCAAAATAAAGTTGTCAATGTTTTAGTGGTTCCCGTGCAAAGAAATGGTGTTTACGAATTTAGGATGAATTTTTCAATATGATAGTAGTTCCTAGCCGTGGTGATTTATAGGGAGGGCGGTTGATGCATTACACTTTTATTAACTCGAAAAGTAGGTTGATATAGTTTATATATGAAACGAGGTTTCATAGATAAATTTTAGGACCGAATTTGATGAGTGACACAGATACATAGTTAGTAAGCCATGATAGTTGTCGATCGGTGTTGGTTTCTATACCACATCATAAAAAGTTAAAACACAATTTCTTTACTGGCCGAACAGGTACTTTTATTTGTGATCATAAATGAAATTTGAATGTTCGTTGATCATACTTCATAGTAGTACTAAAAAATTTAATGTTTTATATATTTACATAAAAATTAGGAAACATGAAGTTAATAAAACGCATTTACTTGAAAAGGCAATAAAGATTAATAATTTGAGACAGAAAAAATATAATCGTAAGAGCTAGTATTCAAAACATAAATTAACCTATTTTAATTTCAAATATATATAATTTTCATTCTCCAAACAATAATATCTTGTCTTCTTCTGAAGATTTAGGAGGTTTAACCGCCATTGCAAAATTGGTCCCCAAGGACTAACAATGTAGCAAAAATCAGTTATTAGGGACCAAATGTGCAACAAAATTTTACATAAACCGTCCCTTCAGACCATCGTTCATTGTGAAAATCATCAATAATCATTGAGATTTAACTTTCGTTGGAAAATAGGTCCCTGAGAACTAACGATTTCATAGAAATTAGTTCTCGGGGACTATACATGTAACATAAATATGCATAAACCATCCATTCAAACTACCCTTAGTTGCAAAAATCATCCCTATGTGAATTACATAAATAGTGTAACAATTCGCATTTTCAGATTAATTACTATTCCCGGAAAATTTCACTATTCACTTTTTACTATTCACTTTTCACTATTCATCTCAGAAATTTTTATTTCATATTCTCGTAAGTTAAACTATTTTAACGATAATCCGAGAGTTTGACGCTCGTCGGATCATTTCTGCAAAAATCACAAAGCCGTGTCCGAGATTTACTTTTAGGTTTAAACGTCCTTCCAGCATCCCGATATATCTATAAAACATTATAAACAATAGAAATATGATTTTCTTTCATTTTATGACAATTCCAAAAGTTTTGGAATTTTACGTTTTCCAGTTCAGCGTTTTACGCGAATTACGCGTTTTAGACCCGTGTTTCCAGTTTTTAGCAGGGTTTTAGCACCCGATAGAACCTACCACTCATTTTATATTTTATTATGGACTATATTGACATGCTTAACAATACTTTCAAGTTTCATATTTTTACGATACCCGGTTTTACGTTTTAAGGCTTAATCATTTACGGTTAGCATTTTACGGAGTCAAAATGCACAAACTAAGCAAGATAGCACCAAGACTCATCATCTAGTCACCCTTATCCACCTTGAACCGCCATTTAGGGGGGGGGAGTCACCATTTTGTGGCTTGATCTTGACCATTGATCTCTAGGATGTTTACAAGTGTCTAAACTAACCATGATTAAATTCTAACCCAATATATGGTTAACTATTTTTCCTACCCTATAAATACCAAGCTAAAAACACATAGAAAACTTGCACCACACCTTCTTATAACCTTCAAGTCCTAAAACCTAAGGCACTTTTCTTATATTTTGTAAGAAAGTTAACTAGTTTTTGAAAGAAAACTAGTGTTTGATCTTCAATCTTGGAAATTTTCTAAGAAAAGTTGTTATAACTTTAAAGTCTCCAAAAAGACGTCGTTATAATCTTCAAATAGCTTTGGACTTCAAGAAGGCGTCGTTATAATCTTCAAATAACCTCGGTTTATCATAGATTGCAAAGGGTGAAGCTTAAGTCTATCAAAGTCCGTACCTTACTAGTTACTTACCTTTCTTTTAGAAAGCCTCAAGTTGTAAGCAAACCCTAACATACTTTCTTGCTTAATTATCATTTACATGCTCTTTGTGTTCCTTTCATGCTATATATGTTCTTGTTATTGTGTTCATGATGTTTAAAAAATGGATAAAACAAGTATTGATATACATATGTTAACTTATGACAAGTAAACAAGCAAACTAGTGATTTTTATGGAAAACCACAACCAAAATAGTATAACTTTGATATTTGACACTTACTTACTGTTAAAGAGGACTTAACAAGGAAAACATAGCAATTTGAATCACCCAAAACGAGTACCCGAGTCAAAAGTTATGACCATTTGAAGCTAGCGAAACCAAAACGGCAAAACTGCCCAAATAGCATTCTGATCAAATTTTGATTTTTAAAGTCACCCTTCTGGTCCGATTCATCAAAAAGTTAAAACACGAAAGTTGTCCGGAACGACGTTTTCGTTCAGGAACAAAGAAGCTCGAGCCCTGAAAATGCTTTCCGAGTGATAAATTTCTTCAAAATCTTAACAGCCCATTTTATACCAAAGTCACTATATTATAGTTATCATTTACTAAGACCAAGAGGTCTAATGACCTAAAGCCAAGACCACAACCATGGCTAAAGCCAAGGTTGAGTCTTAAGACCATGGAAAAATGACCAAGGTCACGGCGAAGCCATGACTAAATGACCATATAAGCTTACTTAGGCGTAAACATGAAACAAGGAATTAGGCGATAACTTGAACAAACAATTTGGATCTACTTCACTTCAAAAGGAACCATGAGATATTACAAAGAGAAAATGGTCATACAAGACTTATGAAACTATCCCTAATAACAATCTTCATGTACTAATAAACTTTCCTAAGTTTATTCAAATATTGGACATGTAACTTTTTGGATTAAAACTTATACATTTGTTATCAAATACTACAATAGTAGGGAGCCTCATGTGAGGAGTTCATTAAGTAAGCCGTCGAGATGAGTTGTGGATTTACGAGTTAAAGTGTCCTGGCTCCTCGAACGTTTACTCCATGACTTCTGAATTATGTCGGCCTGAACGGTAGTAAGAGATATACAACCTATACATGTTTCATAAACCATTTATATTCAAAGACTTACACTATATACTAAGTACTACATCATGAACATTATGCAAGACATATATAGTCAATTCTTCGTATTCTTAGACGTTACTCCAAACCTAAGTCGCAACGTTCTATTATAGGCTGCTCTTAGAGACTTTCACGATTCGACTACCACTTTGATTTCACATCACTTAAGCTTAAGGTGAGTCATAGCCCCTACTCTTTTCATACTTGTCTTAATTCTTTGGGGGAGACACATGCTCAACTACTTGTTTACTTGTACAAATACTCAAAACGTTTATACTTGACTGTGTTATACTTGATTGCTTACATGACTGCGTTATACTTAATTGCGTTATTCTATTTACTGACTAGTAGTTGTCTTTGGGAAGTGGCTCCCAGTTGTCTTTGGGAAGTGGCTCCCAGTTGTCTTTGGGAATTGACTCCCAGTTGTCTTTGGGAATTGGCTCCCAAAGTGAGGTCTTCGGAGATGAAGTATAGACTCACTTCTAATTGCTTAAATTGTCTTGATGAACTTATACATGTCTTATTCATACTATATATGTTAGCAGTGGGTTGTGAACACACAGGTTGCAAGTCTCTTATGGTGGGACTTGCAACTGAGTGGATTCACGATGCCTTTGCTGTGTGAACATTCTCTTAAGGCTTTTCAATTATTTTAAGACAAACTCTATGAACTCACCAACCATTGTGTTGACACTTTAGCATGTTTGTCTCAGGTTTGTAAGATGATAAGCTGTTGCATGGAGCATAGAGTCGCTTGGCATGTTTTGAAGACTTATGCTTTTATCTTTACCATTCGATATGTCTTAAAAACTCTTATGTATTGTATTATGGAACTCAAGTTTGTAACTCGGAATTTATTAATCGAATGGTAACTTTTCAAAACGTCTCATTTAGAGTTCGTTTTCTATACCTTGTACTTTGTATTATGAAGTAGCACCCCTATGACACAGTCTTCCGCTGCGGTATTTTGGGGGTGTTACAGATTGGTATCAGAGCCTTGGTTATAGAGAACTAGGTTGCATTTAGTGCCTAGACTATAACTGCTATAAACATTAAGACTCTTCTCTTTATTTTGCCTTACACACACTTCATGTGCATATGCTTATTGCTAATTGTTTGTTTAGAAGAAACCCCAGACAATAGTCAAGTCATCAAAAATTTAGAGCTAAGTAATAATTGTTTAATTAACTTAATCTTGTGACAGTTCTTGTTTGATAAGACATAAGATTAAGTTAAATAAAGATTATTAGTTTCCTGTAGAGGTTTGATGATTTGCCTTATACTTACTTTATATGATTCTAATACCTAGAAGTGGTTCATATGTCCTAGTACGACACTCAAACCTTTCTACAAGCGTGACTAGTCCATTTCGTCATATCACCTTCTCTAGATACCCAGACTACGTTACCCTTTCACAACTTAAGAGCAAAAAGTCTACCCAATTATGTAGTACCAATTGTTGAGTTATGTGTGCCTGGTAAATATGTATACGTGCGAAAGGAAGCAATTATAATTATGGTGGCCAACATAATTATAAATGCGTCACGACTCACGTAGACATATGTGACCATGCTTACATTAATCAACGACTGACTCAAATTGACAAGATTTAAGACTAAGTAGTCTAGGAATATCACCTCATATCTGACGTCGACAAAATGTCCCTGCTTGTAGATATCATGGCACCAAAGAGAGTAACTCGTAGCACTAGCCGAGGTGGTGCAACACCAAGAGGTGGAAGAACTGGTGGTCGTGGAGGTAGAGGAACTACTCACGACACTAGTAATAATAGTGGAAGAACTGGAGGACGTGGAGGTAGAGGAGATGCTCACGACACTAGTAACCCTAGTAACGATGGTGGAAATCCAGATGTCTCCACCATTATTGCCCAACAACTACAAAACCTACTTCCCACTATAGTCACACAAGTTGGCAATCACATGAACAATTCGGGAAACCACGGAAGCATAAATGACGCTACAAATGATGGAGGAAGGAATGGTAATAACAACAACAACAACAACAACAACAACAACAACTGGATGTACGTATAAGGAATTTACGTCATGCAAACCAATTGAGTTTAATGGTAAAGGAGGTGCATTGGCATATACACGATGGGTCGAGAAGATGGAGTCAATGATCGATATCAGTAACTGCGCAATCCACCAGAGAGTGAAATATTCTGCATGCTTGCTATCAGAAAAGGCATTGACATGGTGGAACATGCAGATTCAAGCAAGGACTAGAGAAGCAGCTGTAGGCATGACATGGGACGACTTTAAAGGACTACTGAAGGAAGAATACTGCCCAGTTAATGAAATGCAAAAACTAGAAGACGAGTTTTGGCATCACTCTATGGTAGGGGCTGGTCATGCAACCTACACAGATCGGTTTCATGAACTAGCAAAACTAGTTCCTCATCTGGTTACCCCTGAATCCAAAAGGATTGAGAGGTACATCTATGGCCTTGTTCCTGAGATTCGTGGGACAGTGAAAACAACCGAACCTCCCACAATTCAAAGTGCAATATTAAGAGCAGGGACACTAACAGATGAGATGGTTAGGAATGGAACTTTGAAGACTAGTGATAAAAGGAAGGGAGCAGGTGAATCGAGCGAGCAAAAGGGTACAATGGTTGATAATAAGAGAGCAAGAGGATTTGCAGCAACAGTTTATGATCAGAAAAAGTATGAGGGTCCACATCCTAAGTGTACTAAATGCGCTTATCATCATCAGAGGTCTGAACCATGCCCTGTGTGTTATAATTGCAAGAAGTCTGGCCACTTTGCAAGTCAGTGTAAATCAATTACAAGGCAGGCGAATGCGGACAATATAGGAAACAACCAAAAGACATGCCATGAGTGCAACAGCCCAAACCACTTCCGAAATACTTGTCCTAAGTTGAATAGGGCACAGGGACAAGTACTGGATAACCCGACTCTAGCAGTAATGCTTGAACAAAATAACCCAAACCGTGGATACAATGTTAGCCCACCTCGAGGTCGAGCATGCTATTTGGGTGCTAAGGAAACCCGCAATGCTTAACGGGTACGTACCTTTTCCTACCATTTTATTCTATTCTAAACCTAGCTTTATTATGCCGCTATTAAGATAAGAGACCTAGACACACTAAACTTCGGGACGAAGTTTCCTGAAGGGGTAGAGACTGTAACAATTCGCATTTTCAGATTAATTACTATTCCCGGAAATTTCACTATTCACTTTTTACTATTCACTTTTTACTATTCACTTTTCACTATTCATCTCAGAAATTTTTATTTCATATTCTCATAAGTTAAACTATTTTAACGATAATCCGAGAGTTTGACGCTCGTCGGATCATTTCTGCAAAAATCACAAAGCCGTGTCCGAGATTTACTTTTAGGTTTAAACGTCCTTCCAGCATCCCGATATATCTATAAAACATTATAAACAATAGAAATATGATTTTCTTTCATTTTATGACAATTCCAAAAGTTTTGGAATTTTACGTTTTCCAGTTCAGCGTTTTACGCGAATTACGCGTTTTAGACCCGTGTTTCCAGTTTTTAGCAGGGTTTTAGCACCCGATAGAACCTACCACTCATTTTATATTTTATTATGGACTATATTGACATGTTTAACAATACTTTCAAGTTTCATATTTTTACGATACCCGGTTTTACGTTTTAAGGCTTAATCATTTACGGTTAGCATTTTACGGAGTCAAAATGCACAAACTAAGCAAGATAGCACCAAGACTCATCATCTAGTCACCCTTGTCCACCTTGAACCGCCATTTAGGGGGGGGGAGTCACCATTTTGTGGCTTGATCTTGACCATTGATCTCTAGGATGTTTACAAGTGTCTAAACTAACCATGATTAAATTCTAACCCAATATATGGTTAACTATTTTTCCTACCCTATAAATACCAAGCTAAAAACACATAGAAAACTTGCACCACACCTTCTTATAACCTTCAAGTCCTAAAACCTAAGGCACTTTTCTTATATTTTGTAAGAAAGTTAACTAGTTTTTGAAAGAAAACTAGTGTTTGATCTTCAATCTTGGAAATTTTCTAAGAAAAGTTGTTATAACTTTAAAGTCTCCAAAAAGACGTCGTTATAATCTTCAAATAGCTTTGGACTTCAAGAAGGCGTCGTTATAATCTTCAAATAACCTCGGTTTATCATAGATTGCAAAGGGTGAAGCTTAAGTCTATCAAAGTCCGTACCTTACTAGTTACTTACCTTTCTTTTAGAAAGCCTCAAGTTGTAAGCAAACCCTAACATACTTTCTTGCTTAATTATCATTTACATGCTCTTTGTGTTCCTTTCATGCTATATATGTTCTTGTTATTGTGTTCATGATGTTTAAAAAATGGATAAAACAAGTATTGATATACATATGTTAACTTATGACAAGTAAACAAGCAAACTAGTGATTTTTATGGAAAACCACGACCAAAATAGTATAACTTTGATATTTGACACTTACTTACTGTTAAAGAGGACTTAACAAGGAAAACATAGCAATTTGAATCACCCAAAACGAGTACCCGAGTCAAAAGTTATGACCATTTGAAGCTAGCGAAACCAAAACGGCAAAACTGCCCAAATAGCATTCTGATCAAATTTTGATTTTTAAAGTCACCCTTCTGGTCCGATTCATCAAAAAGTTAAAACACGAAAGTTGTCCGGAACGACGTTTTCGTTCAGGAACAAAGAAGCTCGAGCCCTGAAAACGCTTTCCGAGTGATAAATTTCTTCAAAATCTTAACAGCCCATTTTATACCAAAGTCACTATATTATAGTTATCATTTACTAAGACCAAGAGGTCTAATGACCTAAAGCCAAGACCACAACCATGCCTAAAGCCAAGGTTGAGTCTCAAGACCATGGAAAAATGACCAAGGTCACGGCGAAGCCATGACTAAATGACCATATAAGCTTACTTAGGCGTAAACATAAAACAAGGAATTAGGCGATAACTTGAACAAACAATTTGGATCTACTTCACTTCAAAAGGAACCATGAGATATTACAAAGAGAAAATGGTCATACAAGACTTATGAAACTATCCCTAATAACAATCTTCATGTACTAATAAACTTTCCTAAGTTTATTCAAATATTGGACATGTAACTTTTTGGATTAAAACTTATACATTTGTTATCAAATACTACAATAGTAGGGAGCCTCATGTGAGGAGTTCATTAAGTAAGCCGTCGAGATGAGTTGTAGATTTACGAGTTAAAGTGTCCTGGCTCCTCGAACGTTTACTCCATGACTTCTGAATTATGTCGGCCTGAACGGTAGTAAGAGATATACAACCTATACATGTTCCATAAACCATTTATATTCAAAGACTTACACTATATACTAAGTACTACATCATGAACATTATGCAAGACATATATAGTCAATTCTTCATATTCTTAGACGTTACTCCAAACCTAAGTCGCAACGTTCTATTATAGGCTGCTCTTAGAGACTTTCACGATTCGACTACCACTTTGATTTCACATCACTTAAGCTTAAGGTGAGTCATAGCCCCTACTCTTTTCATACTTGTCTTAATTCTTTGGGGGAGACACATGCTCAACTACTTGTTTACTTGTACAAATACTCAAAACGTTTATACTTGACTGTGTTATACTTGATTGCTTACATGACTGCGTTATACTTAATTGCGTTATTCTATTTACTGACTAGTAGTTGTCTTTGGGAAGTGGCTCCCAGTTGTCTTTGGGAAGTGGCTCCCAGTTGTCTTTGGGAATTGACTCCCAGTTGTCTTTGGGAATTGGCTCCCAAAGTGAGGTCTTCGGAGATGAAGTATAGACTCACTTCTAATTGCTTAAATTGTCTTGATGAACTTATACATGTCTTATTCATACTATATATGTTAGCAGTGGGTTGTGAACACACAGGTTGCAAGTCTCTTATGGTGGGACTTGCAACTGAGTGGATTCACGATGCCTTTGCTGTGCGAACATTCTCTTAAGGCTTTTCAATTATTTTAAGACAAACTCTATGAACTCACCAACCATTGTGTTGACACTTTAGCATGTTTGTCTCAGGTTTGTAAGATGATAAGCTGTTGCATGGAGCATAGAGTCGCTTGGCATGTTTTGAAGACTTATGCTTTTATCTTTACCATTCGATATGTCTTAAAAACTCTTATGTATTGTATTATGGAACTCAAGTTTGTAACTCGGAATTTATTAATCGAATGGTAACTTTTCAAAACGTCTCACTTAGAGTTCGTTTTCTATACCTTGTACTTTGTATTATGAAGTAGCACCCCTATGACACAGTCTTCCGCTGCGGTATTTTGGGGGTGTTACAAATAGTCCCCACCATTTAACAACCGTTACGAAATCCATTCCTAAGGACCAAACATGTAACATAAGTTTACCTAATTGCTCCATGTAGTTTAATTACCTGATCTTGAAAAAATCATCCCTAAACTTTTATTCTTTGTGAAAATAAATATTTACTTAAATACTCCATACAATTTAACTCAAATTATGTAATTCGTCCCTAAAGACTACTTTTGTAACTTAAATTGACATAAATATTCCCTGACACATCAAAAATCGTTTGTAAGTTTAAAATTTAAAAATTATTTGTATAGGCTTCAAACATGCTAGGAGTAAAAACTAAAAACCGATTTAAATGAAATTATTATACGTAAATTTTTCAGTGTAAAACCTCGTGTCCCACATCAAAGCGCGAATAGAAAATCTTCGTTAAGTTATTAAATATGATCATATTGGAACAAACGTGACTCGAGAAGATGATTGTAAATACGAACTAATCCCACGCTTTATGAGAACCAATTCGTTGTTCCGAAACCTTTTCTTTTTCAAAAGTAGGAGTAATTGAGGAGTGATTTTATATTTACATTATGAAACTGCGTTATGAAAAATAGTTAGGTACGTGTTTTAGGAAAGAAAAAATAGGTAGCTACGTGTACTAGGAAAGAAATATGAACAAAATAACAAAACACAATAAATGAGATAGGGAAATCCAAAGTAAAGTCAAATTCGACTTACTAGATATAACTAGCGGTGGACCTAGGGGATCCCTAAGGGTTTATAGGAACCCGATGATGTTTGTCGCCTAATTCATATTTTCGCTGGAAACTCAATTTCTTCGAAAATGAACCTGGTCTTGAAATTTTGTGTCATACATATATGTGCATGTCTTGTTTAGTTAATCCATTAATATGTCAAAAGAAATACATGTCTTATTATTTTGTTTACCAATTTTAGTAAAATCATACATTTTAGTTTATTTTGTTTTCCTTTATACTCGTAAAAAAAATTGTGCGCATAGTGATTTAGAATCCTGGGTCCACCACCGGATATAAAAATTCTATGGATAGATTAATAGTCTATATTAATCTCTCAGATACACTTAAACTCAAATCATTAATTCTCTTTAAACTCAACTTTTATAACTTTTATATATAGATTCTCAAAACTCAAACTTTTATATGTAGATAGATGGATATGTGCACATATATTATTTCACAATTATTTTTATACACTTGGTATATACTCAAATGGAGTACAAATGCAACCGATCCAGTCTGTTGGCTTATTTTTTTCAAGGGTCAACTAGGATAAAAAGTTATATAATCTCTGTCGAAATAGTATTATACAATACTTATTTCAGGGATGATGCCGTCTGTTTGATTGAAGTGGTGAGAACTAATTTTAGTTTAGGGTTTGTATTTTGGGGTAGATGGAATTTCATTTAAAAAAATTTAAAATTCACAGAGATATTCAATGGAGGATGAAGAAAAAGGCATTTCAGTAATTTCTGTTTGATCAAGGACAAAATCTGACCCAAAGTTTTCCCACAAGGATGTTGCCAGCACTTTCTGAACCATATGGATGAAATATGCAATTTGGCCAAATCACAAGGAAGATTTTTGCAATTTACTCTAAACGAAATTTGAAAGTTCATTGTTCATATTAGTAATAAAAAATAAATAAATGTATCCATATATCTAGAAATTAGAAAACACAAAGTTATTAAGTCGTTTTTACTTGAAACAACAATAAAGACTAATAATTTAAGACATAGAAAGAATAAGCGTAAGAGCTAGTTTCAAAAACATAAAATAACATATTTTAATTTTAATTTTAAATATATACAAATTCAAGGAAAATGTACTATTCACCAAATAGTAATATCTTGTCTTCTTATGAAGATTTACGAGATTTAACTGCCATTGAAAAATAGGTCTCTAAGGGCTAACGATGTGACAAAAATCAGTTATCAAGGACCAAACGTGTAACACAAATTTACATAAACTGTCCCTTAAGAGTATCTTTCATTGCGAAAATCATTAATATTCCATCAGATTTACTTTTGTTTCAAAATAGGTCCATGAGGACTAACGACATCACATGAATCGGTTATCAATGAAATATAAATAAATCGCCCCTTGAGACTACCCTTAGTTGCGAAAATTTTCATTATGTGAATTACATAAATAGTCCTACCGTTACGAAATCCATTCCTACGGACCCAATCTGTAACATAAATTACCTAATTGCTCCATGTAGTTTAATTACCTGAACTTAAAAAATCATCTCTAAACTTTTGTTTTTTTGAAAATAATTATTTACCTAAATACTCCATTCAATTTAGCTCAAATTACGCAGTTCATCCCTAAAGACTACATTTGTAACTTAAACTGACATAAATAGTCCTTGACATATCAAAAATAGGTGATGAGTAACAACATGAAATAGTTATTACTTGTAATTCGAGGGTCAATTGTAATTTGAGGGTCATATATTAAAGATATCAGCAGATGCTTCAAGAAGAGGTGATAAGTATATTAGTGGATAATTAGGCCCAAGCTCGGTTTGTGGGTTTTGGGTATTAGGGTTTCACTATTATATATAGTTTTCAATAATAAAGTTATACCTACGGGTTTACATTGTTCTAACATGGTATCAGAAAAGTTTGATCCTCAGACCTAGGTGGCTAAGTTGAGCCGCCTATTCTATGTCATCCCTTCAAACCCTAGCCGCCACTATTTATCAATTTTTTAAAAAAAAATCCAGCCGTCACTTATTTTTCTCCTAACCATGAAAAATCCTACTTCTCTAATCATCATCTTTTGTCCGCTGTTTTATCTTCTTTAATTATGTAACTTGTTTGCAAGTCAGCTCTTATCAAAGTTACCACAACCTTTTGCCTTTGTTTAGTCCACTGTTTTATCTTCTCTAATTATGTAACTTGTTTGCAAGTCAACTCTTATCAAAGTTACCACAACCTTTTGTCTTTGTTTTCGTGCCTCGTTGCCTTAAAAAAAGGATCTGCTTGTGAAAGAAAGAAGTATGTTCGTGTTATTCTTCACTTTGCTTGAATTGATTAATAAAGAAGGACAAGAAACATTGATTGCTATTGGATGATAAAGAATAAGTGGTTGGGTATTGGAAAGCTACAGGAAAAGTCAAAGATGGGACAATCAAGACTAATAGAAGAAGTTGTGGTGGATCTTGTTTTGTTTATTAGTTATCGAGTTTATATTTTTTTTTTCTTTTGTTCATTAAAAAAAGTTATAGTTATTTAATTGTTTGTTTTTGTTTTATGTCGAATTTAGGGTATTAATTACCGAGACGATTTTTGTTGCCGTCGAATCTATGGTTCTTATTCCCAAGATGACTTTTGTTGGTGTCGTATCTAGGGTTCTTATTCCCGAGATGACTTTTGTTTGTGTTGAATCTAGGGTTCTTATTCCCGAGATGAATTTTGTTGGTGTCGAATCTAGGGTTCTTATTCCCGACAGGACTGTTTGGGATTCTTTGGTTTATCCTTCGGATACTTTGGTTATCCGTAAACAAAAAAAAAAATGATACTTTGGGTTATCCTGTTTTATTTTGGTTTATTGTTTTATTTTGCTTTCTTAGTTTACTACTCCAGTTCGAGCTTTCGCGATTTTGCCACTCAAACTGAGGAGGAGTATTAGTGGATAATTAGGCCCAAACCCGTTTTGTAGGTTTTGGGTATTAAGGTTTCACTATTATATATAATGTTCAATAATAAAGTTATACCTATGGGTTTACAATGTTCTAACAAAGTAAACACTAGTTAGGGATTGTAGTAGTTTGAGGGTCAAAATAAATAATAAGTTTTGTGAGGGCTTGTAATAGTAGAAGACTAATAAAAAGAAGGACTAAAGATGTAAATATGAACTAAAGAAGTGATAATGTTGTGTTGATATTAATGACGTCATTCATGACGTAATTCATGATGTAATTTATGACGTCAATTGGCTAAGAGGGAGTGGGAAAGGATCCGGTAATAAGATAAACTAAAATGAGAAGAATAAGAAAGATTTACAGCCATACATTTCAAATAAAATGAAGAATCTTAAGGGAAGATACATCTATTTTTATAGGTATATCTGAAATGAGTGGTTGTAGTTTATTCTCATAATTTTTATTTTTATTTTTTTCTCATTCGATCCAAACGCGGGAGGGAATTTCAAATATATATATATATATATATATATATATATATATATATAGGGAAGGGATCCAGTAAGAAGAAAAACTAAAATAGGAAGAATAAGAAAGATTTCTAGCCACACATTTCTAATAGGATGGAGAATTTTAAGGGGAGATGCATCTATTATTGTAGGTGCATCTGAAATGAGTGGTTGTGGTTTCTTCTTATCATTCTTATTTTAATATTTCTTCTTATTTGATCTTTACTCTCTCTCTCTCTCTCTCTCTCTCTCTCTATATATATATATATATATATATATATATATATATATATATATATGAAAAATATTAGCTACAATTAATTGTAGCCAATTGGCTACAATTTTGTGCTATAAATGTGGGTCCCTGATTCATTTTGTAGGGCCTGATTTTTTCTGTGAGTCCCTGATTCAATGCTATTGTATTTTTTATGAAGGATTGTAGCCAATTGGCTACAAAAATTGTAACCAAGCTATCCCCATATATATATATATATATATATATATATATATATATATATATACAAAAATTGTAACCAAGCTATTGTCCTCGCGCGATGCGACTGCGGGTGTCATGTAATTTAATTTTTCTGCTAATGATTTATTTTATTTGTACACTTTTTAGCAATAGTTTTACTGAGTAGTTTATTTTTTAAGGACTATAAGTAATATCAAAAGTTTGGTGAAACTTTGCTTAGCTTGTATTATTATAGTATTTGTTTGTTTTTTGTGTTAACTAGATTGCTTGGTTTGTACAACGTGTTCTTTTAATTGAAAAGGGTTGTGAAATTATCATTAATTAGCAGCTTGCATGATTTGTACTATGTATTTTAATACTTGTATTCATTATTAAATGAATGCTTTTAGATTGTACATTAATTATGCATCAATGAATTGTTAACATTGTGTAAATACCTGTATTGCTGAAAATTAAGTTTTTTAAGTTATTTAATGTTAGAAAAACGAGTTTAAATTACTTGTATATTTAGTAAGAATACTTTTATTGCTGAATTTTAAGGCATTAAATGCTATAAAAAGGCTAAATGATTTCTAAGATAGTGAGATAAGATATAGATATAGATATTATGATAGTGCATTATATATGAAAAATAGTTAGGTACGTGATGTAGGAAATAAATATGAACATAATAACATATAAGGGAAATCCAAAATATAAAAATTCTATTGGATATCATACCGATGGCCTTGGCTATTTGCATTATTGAATTTACACTTAATGTGGTACCAACTTGTCTCAAATATTGCATGTGACAATTAAAAAGTGTTGTCCGTAATTCGTACGTCTATATTCAATCCTCTTTAATGTTGGACACACTAAGGGGAAAGATTGACTATCATTTTATTTGTCACATTAGTTTTCTTATTCCGGTAAACTACATGCAATTGGTTGCCACAATAAGAACGACCTTTTTTTTCAAAATATTTTTAACAACAAACTTAAATTTCATTAATAATTAAAAAATTACATAATAATTCAAATAAAATTAAAACATTATAATATTTATTAAAAACTTAAACTAATAATCTAATTCGTAGCATGCCTTGATTGAATCATCTGATCTCTTGCATCTTTTGTCGTTGTAGTTCAAGCAAAAATTGGTCGATTGATGTGAGATAAAATATGATGTCTTTTTTGTTAGTTTGTGGACAATATTTAATAGTCGCATGTCTGGTTCGAACTCAAGAGTATGGTATTGCATGCATTGCGTATGAGATTCAATAAATAATAATTAATATAATAAGTTATGATTTAATTAGTATTTCATGTAAAATCACATAACATTCGTTAGTAAATAACGGTTGTTAGTCTAACGGTCGTTAATTAACAAAAGTAAGGACAAGAAAAGGAAACAAGCCAAGAGGAGGTTTTAGAACCTCTCTTGGGCTTGTATTCAGCCAATCACTCCTAAGAGGAGGTGATTAGGCTTGCTTGTTCTCCAAATTTTGATTAGTATAAATAAAGACCCTTGGTTTCAATATATACTAATAATTTTTGTGAAACCGAGCAAGTCAATTTTCTTCCTTTCTTCCCTCCTTCTTTGGCCGATTGATCACTTCCCATACTGGTAAGGGATTCGATTTTTGTTCTTTGAATAAGTGATTGATTTGTTACGTGATCAAGAAACTAGCATTCTAATTAAATCGCTAACAATACGAATGTACAAGGCCGTAGGATAAATCCCTCTTGGATTTTGTGTTTACCGAAATCAATTTACCCCTAAATAGATTATATAAACCCTAACTTTTTAGGGTTTGTGATTCTTGATCTTTGATTCGCGTGGAAGCTAATAAGGTACGTTTACTATTTAATTTAAGGTTAATTAATTACATATGTTTGATATATGTCTTCATCTGCGAGCTTTGTGTTTTATGTTTATTATATGAATGTCACGATAATATAATTCCAACAGTGGCATAACGAGCTGTTAATATGGTGTAATTAATTATCTAAACGGATAAAAATCGAATCTTGAATAATTGTTTGCATGTTTAACTAGGTTTTCTAGGTTTTGTTTTGAAAACCCTAATTTTTTATTTATGGATCGATCGACCTCCATTAATATATATATATATATATATATATATATATATATATATGTTAGGTTTTGAAAATTATAGAAACCCTAGGTTGCATGCAATTTTTTATTTGTTTTGATAACGAATAATTGGACTTATGTCGTTAGTAAACGATCTTGTCACCTTGATTATGTGATAATATGTGATTATGTGAGATCCATGATGAAAACATACATGTTTTATGATGGATCTAATAATTTAATATATGATATTGTATGTATTAATTGTTAAGTGCATGTTGCATGCTTAATTGAACGATATATATTAGTTAATTAAGGTTATTAGTAATTAAGTTTTGTATGACACATTAATTACCTAATATTTAATTAATTATAAATTTGAGGAAGACCTCATATGCATCGTTATTTTTTATTAACTTGTTTGCTTATTGTATATATTTATTGTAGGAATTAAGCAATCAATTTATCGATGTATGTGGTCCACTTGTGACTAGCTCGAAAACAAGTGGGAGTCTTAGATTAAATATATACATGTTAGTTGATTTAAATTACACATGTTATTGATTTAGTTGGTCATTTTTATTATTGTTTGACAGGTAACAAGCAAAGGGTATTTTTTTTTTTTTTTTTTTGAATAGAAAATAAACCGGACTAATCAATGGTGAAATTTGATTAATTATAAACTATATCTTGCAAAAGTCTTATGTCGATCGTGGTTCGATGATAACGGTAATATTCTCCCAGACGAGACTAACAAGATTTAATGGTTTTAATGTGTTTTTAGCTTAAAGTCTTAAACTTTTATTCAATTGATGTTGTTAACATTAGTCAAATCGGCTCACCCATTGTGACAAACTATAAGAGAGGTATAATGAGGGTTGCTTAGCACCCTAAAGAAGAAGGTTTTTAGTAAGCTTCACGCTGACCCGCTTCTCTGCTTCTTTGTGCGTCAAATGGAGCTACCAAAGACTAATTTGATTGACAAAAGCATCTTAAGGTTGAATTACCTTAATTCTACGCGCCATTTTGTGGTAATTATCCGAATAAGTTGGGTCTTTTGACTCATGCAGAAGTAAGATACAGTAGATGATAATTAATGGTAATTCTTTAATTAGTTTACCCAATACCTCGATTAAAACTTTGTTACTTTATTCTTAATAAAAGAACTTATTGAGTAAAGTTGTTTTTTTTTTTTTTTTTTTTTTTTTTTTTTTTTTTTTTTTTAATTAAAATTCAAAGATACGAAGATGTGTGCATGCTTTTTCGTACATATTTGGTTACACATCAAATTAAATGCACCCTTTGGAAATTTAAGTTTATGCCATCCAATTAAAGAAACACTTGCAGTTACCATTTATGTTACGTGAGACGTAGCTAGATTGTAATCCCAAGGTAAATCTCCACGTTACGTGAGACGTAGCTGGAATAAATTTATAGTTTTTTAAATTGGACAACTTAATTGAGTTACATGGTGAGATCCCTTAACCCAAGGCATTAGATGGGATGAAACATACTTACATTGCAAATAGTTTGGCAATTAGTAAGTTCTATAATTATCTAGGGATTGCAATACTAGATTGGCAATTATTGTTCGACAATTACCTTGTTGAGTACTATCATTACTAGCAGATCAACTCATGTAATGGTACTCTTTCAATTAGGAACCTAGCTTTAAGAAAATTATATGGTTTATTTGTATTAACGAATGGGTATTTAATTTTATTTAAAGGTTGAATTATCGAAAGTACTAACTTTTGAACTTTTTTTTTTCTGTAGAATGGCTCAACCCGATAATAACACACTAAGTTATGCTTTCAAACAAATGTTTGATCGAGAAAAATTGACTGGCAAAAATTTCAATGACTGGTTTAGGCAACTTAGGATAGTCTTGAGGGTTGCTAAAAGACTAGATGTATTGGAGCAACCTTTGGCACCAACTCCTCCTCAAGACTCACCTTATGATGTCTTGGAAACATGGAGTCTTCAGTATGATCGTCACAACGAGGTAACTTATCTTATGCTCCGGAGTATGTTAGGAATACAAAAATTCTTATAAAAGACTCTGTCACCCTGAGTAACATCTAATATAGGTTAGCTCGTAGGCTTAATAGTAAACGTTTAGTTACGTTTACTTATCATATTATCCATGGAGCTGGGCCGGATCTTTACCCACTGTATGCTCACTCTGTAGCCCACTTTAGGGGTGGTTTTTGAAAGAACTATAAATACCCTTTCCCACCCATGGGAAAGGGTTGGAGATTTCATTTGCTTAATCTAATACACATCATTTTCTCTCTCTAGAAAACTCCCAACTTCTTTCTCTTTCTCTCTCTACATTTTCAGCAAAACCTCAAATATTTATGTGTGTTATGATTTGATATTAGGTACAATTGGCATCAAGCGCCATGGTTTGGTTAGATTTATTATATATTCTCGGATTTCTGGCTCATTCTTGGTGTTTCTCTTGTTCTTTTTTAGTTCGACTAGAAATAAAAGAAAAAAGCATGATATGATCTTTGTTTGTGCTTAGAATTGTTAAAATATTGTACTTTCAGGTTCAATACTATCTCTTGTATCGTTCCTTGCTTGTCTATAGTTCACTTGGTGATTTTCTTGAAAGTTTGATGAAGTTTTCCTCGTTGCGGTTTGGCTCACAGTGACAAATTCTTGTTTTCGATTTTTGTTATTAAAGGAAGTGAATTGTTGTGGATTGGTTAGTTCCAACTCTATGGTTTGGTTAGTAGCTGAAAAGGGAAAAAGGACAAAATCTTGTGAAAGTGACCTTTTTGTCCCTTGCGGTTTGTCTATTTGCGATTGCAATTTGATCTAAGGTTGCGGTTTGGGTGTTGAGATTTGCTAATTGCGGTTTGCTTGTTTGAAAAGGATTTATTTGATACCTTTTTAGGGGTCATTCAAGCCCAAAGTCGTATTTATTTTATCAAATATTGCCTCAAATCATTTCTTTTTGTATTTTTAGGTACTTGGGACGAGAATTCTGGAATTCGGCATTTTTTGGGCATATTTGGACGAAAAAGTGAAGAAAATGACAAAGTTACAAAAACCACTGTCAGAAAAAGAAAGGCTAACGGCGTCACACATTCCAATGTAACATCGTCACTTGTTATTTGAGCTGGATGAATATTAACACACATCGCTTCAGAGATATTTTAAGAATTTACACCTGATGGCGTCAGGTGCATTCTGGAGGAAAGAGTCGCGTGTTGAGATCATAAAGGCGACGGCTTCAGAAGCTACAACCTAATGCTGTCATAACAGCGACTTGGAGAGGACGAAACCCTAAAGGCGGAGGGATGACGGCGTCACACTTGTAAAGTGACGTCGTCACTTGAAGGTCAAATATTGTGAAAATTCCATATTTACAAGCGACCCCCTACTCTGACCCCTTTCAGGATTTATACCTGACCCCGTCACTTGTTCGGGCTGAAGGGATCGCGACCAACTAACAGCAAAATCACCTATAAATAGAACATCATCACTTCACGTTTTGCAAGCCCTAAACCCTAAGTCCAATTCTAGGGTTTAGGTAGGTGGTTTTACAGCAACTTAGAGGGTCTTAATCATTCCATAAACATCTTGTAATGGTTTGTTTATTGACTCAATCTTATTTTATGTCTTCAATTATCATTATTGTTGCTTGCTTTTCATTAATTATGCTTGCCTAATTTACCTTGTATTTACCTGTGATTGTATGAAACTTGTTTATAATTAATTAGATCTTATTGTTTTCGTTACAAACTCAATGAGTCTAATTGATTTGGTTTATAATTCTTGCTTTCTGATGTCTATTGTTTAGTTGATTGCTTCACGTAAGGCTAAGAAAATTGGCTGACTTCCTTGTGTAACTAGCTTGAACGTCTTAGAAAATGTAACCATATGGTGCAATATAGGTTTTTTCTCGTTGTATTTAGTGCATGAATTGATGATTCTATGATTGCTTAATTAACTTAAGGTTGTAGGATAAATTGATATTGATAGAGTTGGGGAAGTTAGCACACCCCCACGACCGGTATTAAGGAATACAATGCTTCAACTAAAAAAAGGACGTGGCAATTCAGTAGGTAGAATTGGATAGCTAGCAAGGAGTAATACATCATAGGTAGACACACTTCACTTCCCGTTTAGAAACCTAATTTACTTTTCTTGCATATTAGTGTAATTAGTAGTTTTGGGTTAGTTGACTAGCAACTAATTCCGCCCACTCTTCCAAAACCCGAGATCTTTAATTGCTTTTCATAAAACATAAAAATACAAAAATAATCACCCCTCACCTTTAGACCTATCTCGTCATACATTTTAACCTAACGACACTATTCCCCTAGAGAACGATCAATCCCCCGGACTTACCTATACTACACTACAAGGATCAGGTACACTGCCTGGAGGATTGCAAGCTTCTCAAGATCCCTTGTGAAGTAAAACCTTTTGAGAGGTCTTGTGATCTCGCATCAAGTTTTTGGCGCTGATGCCGAGGAACAGTTATTGCTTAGGCTTCATTTCTATCTCGTTTAGGTCTACTGACTAGATTCCTAGCAAGTGAGACTTTTCTTTTTATTTTTGTAGCTTTCTCGTAGTCTATCTATTCTTTGTACTTTTTTTTGTAATTTGCTTCAAATGGATATTTCATTTACACTTCTAAGATTGCAAAGTAGGATTGAGTGGCAAAAACGCTCAGGATTTCAAAATACCTCATTCTGGGATACCTATGAAACATGTGAGCCTTCTCCTTGGGTAGATTCTTATGAACAATCTCCATGTTTAGGATTAACTCAGCTCGTTTTAGTGAGGCCCTCAGGAAAAGCGACCTAGTTTACCAAGAAATTACAGAAAACTCTCTTACAATAAATTGTAAGTTGGATGAAGCACTAGGTTTGCTTTTATCACTACCTAAGGAAACACATAAGGAGGATTTAGCCAAACATGAGCACATTGAGCAAAAATACCTAGTTTTTAAGGACAATGACTATGAATCTCAAGAAACACATGAGAAATCCTTTAGAAAAATTGAACATAGTAATCAAATTATTGAGGAAGTTTCTTATGAATCGGACTTAGAATTTGAAATGGCTAGAGAAAGATTTCAGATACTTAGGAGCATGCTTTGGTTAGATTCTACTAAAATACATGATGAAGATATAGGTGATCTAGACATGAGGAAGGATGAGGTAAATAACACAAGCCTACTAAATACACCACAAGTCCTACCATCATTTGAGGCATACACACCGCCCGTGACTTACCCGGAAGAAGTAGAAGATACTTTAGGAATCCAGACAGAGGTAGAACCTTTGAACCAAATACAACTAGAGGATATATGTTTGAATACTTGTAGTCACAACCTTACTCTTAGTTTGAGGGAAGTTCCTAGTGTTGATGAATCGGAACCTCAACCTCAATCTTTGCTCAATTTTTCATCCTTAGATATACATCTAGGAGACAAAAGAGGAACCAAACCACCCATCAACCCATATAGTCCGGGTAGTTTTAGGATGAAGGAAGCCATTCACACACCCCCTTCACCTCAAGTGGCATATTTCCACCCTAATGGTGTGTATCGCTACAATCACCCGCACTTAATCCTAAGTGTAGGGAAAACCTCCCCTTTATCCGTTAAATAAGGGTAGAGTCAGGCTCGTGACTCGAACAAAAACAAGCGTTTCTCGAAAGGCAACCCGAGCATATTTTGTTTACTTGCTTTGTGTTGGTTTTAATTTTATTTTTAGGTTGTTTGCATGCTAGTATTTGATTATGAATTGTTACATGATTGGTTTGTATGCAATTATGCTTTCTTTTCCTCTTGAATTCGTCTCATTAGTAATTAAAGGTACTTTGCTTGAAATAAGTGTAGGGAAGATCATATGTTTTTATTATGAACCTAAATTGATTATGTGATGTTTTATAGTTTAAATTATTGGCTTGTTTTTTTTTAATTTTATTTTTTATTTGTCTTTGTATGTCAATACTTGTGAATATGGTTTATGAGTTTGCAGGAAATAGACGTGGCAATTCAGTAGGTTGTTGGGATTTATACTTGAGTTGATATTGACAAAATATGAAAGATGAAGGACTACAGAAGATAAAGTGAAGAATGCAAAAGACTAGGGACTTGCTTTACAAAGAAGTTATTACAATTTAGTCCTTTGTAGTATTTTGTAACCCTAATATCTCTATTATATAAAGAGATATAGGGAATATGTTTTATTATGTGTGTCACAATGTAAACACAAGGAAAGTGTGTGTGTGTGTGTGTGTGTGTGTGTACAGGCGTTTTATGGTAAAACACCTAGGGTAGTTTTGTTTAGCCTCAAGGATATTTGATTCCTTGTTATAGTGTAGATAACATGTACTACCATTGATCAAGGTAGTATTGGGGCTGTATTGGAGATTGTAATAGAGTAGAGATGATGGCGAAGCATTATAGCAATAACATTAATGTTTATATATTCCGCTGTGCATGTTCTTGTTGTGTTGTTATTGTTATTCCTAGATAAAGACCTAACAAGTCTGAGTTTAAAATATTCTTAACAAGTGGTATCAGAGCCAGGGGCTCGTGATATAGGATCTACAAGGTTTTTCGGAGAAAAGAAGAAAAATTCGACTTTGGTACAATTTTCGTAACTCACTACAGGCCAGTTTTCAAGGCGCGATATGTCATTCGGTAACTGTTGGATCGGGCTGAAATTTTTACTGGAGGTTCTCAGTGTATCAAGCTCACTTTTCACTGGAGGGATCATGCATTGAATCCTTTATGTGTAAGATATAGGGTGTCGAAAACTGCTACAGAGAAAGGTAAAACATTTCGAATTTTTAGGGTTTTTATGATCTCAAATTCTTTGCATTCGTGTTTTACTTGTTATAATTCATCCTGGAAGTTGGATCTATGTTATTGGTGTCGAATCTATGAATAAAAGTGATACGTAGGGATTGCACCAGGCTTTACCTCTCGAGGGATCTCGAGAAGCTTACAACCCCCACCAAGCAGTGTACCTGATCGATGTAGTATAGTATAATGACAAATACCGGGGGATTGATCATTTAGCTAGGAATAGTGTCGCTAGGATTAGAAAACCTAAAGACTAGGTCTAGAGATGAGGGATGATTCTTTTTGTATTTTTTATATATTTTAGAAAGCAAGTAAAAATCTCGGGTTTGAAGGAGTTGGGGCGGAATTAGTTGCTAGTCAACTAACCTAATACTAAGATGCAATCAAAATAAAATACTAAAATGAAAATAAAACTAAATTATACTAAAGTTGTGAGCAATATGTGGGAGAAATGTGTTTACTTAGATTTCACTACTCCCTAGATATCTTTTACATGTTAATTACTTGTTATAGTTACGTGGATGACGGATTGTATTCCTTAATACCATTCATGGGGTGGCGTACTTACTTCCCCATACCCTATGAGTGCCTACTTCACTCCTATGTCGAGCCGGCTAAGTAGCTCTTAACATGGGATCATTAGAATTTACTCATGCATTAAATACAACCAATAAAACCTAGTACACATCGGTTCATGTTTCCTAAGACGTTCAAGCATGTTTCACAATAGAGATCTGCCAGTTTTCTTAAGCCTAACATTGAAATCATTCATCCAATACAACCATAAACAAGTAATCAACACATAATTAACATCTAGGTTTCATTAGATCTAAGCAAGCACAAGATAGATCTAGCCTAGCATGTTGAAATCAAGACAAGTAAAAGATATAATCAACCAACACATAGACATATTGATTGAATTAAAGAGAAGACTTATCTTAATTGAACATGAAAGGATTCAAGGGGTGAAAACCCTTGATAGTACTGTAAAATATGACCTAGGGTTTACAAAGTTCGGCCCTAGTTTCCTCCACACAAGTTCCTCTCTAATGAATGAAAAATAGAAAACTATATATAGAGTTTAGTAGGTGACGGCGTCAAGAACAAAGGTCTGACGCAGTCATCTCGCCGCCAAATAGTTCCTCGGACTGCCTAGATCTGGGTCTGACGCCGTCATGTAGTCTCCTTATGCAGACCGTCACAAATTTAACTCTTGACGCCCTTGTCGTGACGCCGTCAGGTTTGCACTGGGTCGTCACCACTTTTACTCCAGACGTCGTCAGGATATTCCTCTTGACGCCGTCAGGTACTGTTCTCAGCTTGGAAAATTAAGTCTTTGGCGTTTTCTTCACTTTTATGCTCCAAAAACGTCCGAATTGCTTCCTTTTCCAGATTTTACTCCCAAAGTACCTAAAATCACAAAAGGAACAATTTAGGGTAATATTTGATCAAATAAATTCAATTCCGAGCTTAAATGACCCCCTAAAAGTGGTTCATTTTTCGCCTCATCAAAAAGAAATCAATTTATCTGTTTTTAATGATGAAGCAAAATCACTACAGTTAGGGTTTTTGTACAATCCCTAAGTTTGATAAAAACTGAAAGTATGATTTCTTGTATATGACATCATGATTGTAGCAGCTCCTTGATTGCACTCGTTGAAGGTTTTATTCTTATTCTTCTCGTTAAAGTACATGGTATTTGAAGCCCTAACTGATTCGTCATTGAGGTTTATATATTGGTTACTTGAGGATGGTGCATGTATCATAGCAAAGGCTACATCCATACGTTTGTGTAGACTGAGGTTACTGATTATATGAAGTAACTCTACTTTGTGGAGAAAGACATGTTGATGGATACTGTTGTCGTTTTAAATATTTGTTGTGTTAGTTATTTTATTTTACTAATCATGTTTATGCTGTAATAGTTATTCAAGGTTTAGGGTTTCTAAATTCGGTTGAGAAGAAGGACTACTAGACAATTATGATGGTACTGATGTAACATTAATTGGAATGTCTATTGGTGATCAAGGAAGTAAGGGTACTGGTGAATAAATAATGATACGTAATTATTGGGAGTACACCTATGTTTTGAGAATACTGGTTGTAGGGCTACGTGTTGGATGTTTTCAGTTACTTTTATGACTACAAGGAGTACGTGAAAAATATGGTTATTGCTTGTTGAAGATGACACGTTACCACTGCTAGTAGTAATCGTTACCACTGCTCGACTTCATGGTTTCCACTGGTCATACAACTTTTACCACTGCTCGTTCTATTTTACCACTGCTACGTTGGGTCGTTTCCACTGCTGAGTTTTGAATGGTTTCTACTGGTGTGTTAAACAGTTTGAAGAAACAAGACAGTTTGGTTAATGTAAAATGCTTCAAGTTTATTACAGTTACGACTCATGTTTTATTCGATTAGGGTTTCTCAGTTTGGCTACTGCTGTTGATGTGTGATATGTTCTTCTTAGCTGTTTCTGGTACTAGACTGCTTTGCATAAAGGGACTAATGGATAGGTATTTACGTTTCCTCAAACCTACATCTATTGGTTGAATTTATTACACTGTACTAATTTTATTTATCATGGGTCGGTTCTTCTATTAAATGGAACTTTATATATTGGGACAGTTATTGGAATATTTAACTTCCTTGGTCCATGTATTATTATTGGAACTAATCAAAAGAAGACACATGGTGATTTGTTTGTAAGTTGTACGTTTGGAACAGTTTGATGGCATGAATTACAAAAGTGAGGGGAAGATATTTGGTGGACCTCATACAAATTAAAGATAGTGTGTCCAAGATCATGGGTTTGTGACACAACTAGTTCAAAAGGTGATGTTGGATAGAGAATGTTTTTGATTCATGGTTCGAGGTATGGAATATTGGATAGACACACACCGTTGGCTTGGGATTTGTAAGTGATGTTTTTTATTACACACACAGAGATGGTTTTGAGTTGGTTCCAAGACACACACAAGAAGATTTTTGGATTTGGTTTTGATTCTTTAAAAGATTTAAATGGCTCGCTCTTATTGATTTAATTGATTACGAAGAAAGGTTTTTATCACCTATTTGACGTTGAAGTGGAATTTTTCGGGTTTGTGTTCTTATTATATCTACGAATTGACAAACACTTAAAGGAGTTACGTTATTGTGCTCAGTGATTATTGTCAAGAGATTGCAGTCTCCCTATACATCGGTTTGGGTATACGTTCGAAGTTGTATTTAAGACATGAGTTGGATTGTTCTACTTCAGCATCAAGTTGGTAATACTTAGTTTTCTTCATCAGTAATCATTACATAGAGCCTACAGAATTGAAGATTCAACAAATGGTTAACATATGGGTTTCAGGGGAAGCTTAAGTGTTAAATGTTTAACCATTTACATGCATCATTCAAGGTGAAGGTTTTTACAACTACTAGTTGTTATTACTACTGATGGTTTGGATTTCTATTGTTTCAAGTACATTTCTAGATGCGGAAAACTTAATGGTGGGACTTTGAAACATTGGAAAGATGAATTGGACGTATAATATTGCTTCGTGGTTGTGAAGATCAAGGTTGCTTATGTTTGTCCCCTATTTAATGATGACAAAAGTGGGAAGAAGATTTACATTGAAGCTTTGCAACTTGAATATCCTCGGTGATATAGCATGGTTTAAGGGGAAGTTTGTTTATCTTTCATATATATTGGCTTCAGGGGAAGTTCATGATTACTTGGTTTTGTCATATCAACTAGGGGAAGATTGTTGGGATTTATACTTGAGTTGATATTAACAAAATATGAAAGATGAAGGACTAAAGAAGATAAAGTGAAGAATGCAAAAGACTATGGACTTGCTTTACAAAGAAGTTATTACAATTTAGTCCTTTGTAGTATTTTGTAACCCTAGTATCTCTATTACATAAAGAGATACAGGGAATAGGTTTTATTATGTGTGTCACAATGTAAACACCAGGAAAGTGTGTGTGTACAGGTGTTTTATGGGAAACACCTAGGGTAGTTTTGTTTAGCCTCAAGGATCTTTGATTCCTTGTTATAGTGTAGATAACATGTACTACCATTGATCAAGGTAGTATTGGGGCTGTATTGGAGATTGTAATAGAGTAGAGATGATGGCGAAGCCTTATAGCAATAACAATAATGTTTATATATTCCGCTGTGCATGTTCTTGTTGTATTGTTATTGTTATTCCTAGATAAAGACCTAACAAGTCTGAGCTTAAACGATTCTTAACAGTAGGTAGAATTGGATAGCTAGCAAGGAGTAATACATCATAGATAGATACGCTTCACTTCCCGTGTAGAACCATAATTTACTTTTCTTGCATATTAGTTAAATTAGTAGTTTTGGGTTGGTTGACTAGCAACTAATTCCGTCCACTCTTCCAAAACCCGAGATCTTTAATTGCTTTTCATAAAACATGAAAATACAAAAAGAATAATCCTCCTCCTTTATACCTATCTCGTCATACATTTTAACCTAACGACACTATTCCCCTAGAGAACGATCAATCCCCCGGACATACCTATACTACACTAAAAGGATCAGGTACACTGCCTGGAGGATTGCAAGCTTCTCAAGATCTCCTGAGAAGTAAAACCGTTTATGAGGTCTTGTGATCCCGCATCAAGTTTTTGGCGCCGCTGCGGGGGAATAGTTATTGCTTAGGCTTAATTTCTATCTCGTTTAGGTACTCACTAGATTCCTATCAAGTGAGATTTTTCTTTTTATTTTTGTAGCTTTCTCGTAGTCTATCTATTCTTTGTGCTTTTGTTTGTAATTTGCTTCAAATGGATATTTCACTTAGACTTCTAAGATTGCAAAGTAGGATTGAGTGGCTAAAACGCTCATGATTTCAAAATACTTCATTCTGGGATACCTATGAATCATGTGAGCCTTCTCCTTGGGTAGATTCTTATGAACAACCTTCATGTTTAGGATCAACTTGTTTTAGTGAGGCTGTTAGGAAAAGCGACCTAGTTTACCAAGAAATTACAGAAAACCAGTGTTGCAAAAATCGGCCTACAAGGCCGATTAATCGGCGATTACAAGCTGAACGGCCTTGGACCTTGGAGCGAATTACAAGGTAATCGGCCTTGGACCTTGGAATCGGCGATTAATCGGTCAAAAATCACTGCACGGCCATCGACCGCCTCGGGACCGATTCACGATTTTTGCAACATTGCAGAAAACTCTCTTGTAATAAACTGTAAGTTGGATGAAGCACTAGGTTTGATTTTATCACTACATAAGGAAACACTTAAGGAGGATTTAGCCAAACATGGGCACATTGAGCAAAAAGACCTAATTTTTAAGGACAATGACTTTGAATCTTAAGAAACACATGAGGAATCCTTTAGAAAAATGGAACATAGTAATCAAACTATTGAGGAAGATTCTTATGAATCAGACTTAGAATTTGAAATGGCTAGAGAAGGATATGAGATACTTAGGAACATGCTTTGGGTAGATTCTACTAAAACACATGATGAAGATATATGTGATCTAGACAAGAGGAAGGATGAGGTAAATAACACAAGCCTACTAAATACACCACAAGTCCTACCATCATTTGAGGCATACACACCACCCGTGACTTACCCGGAAGAAGTAAAGAGACTTTAGGAATCCCGACAAAGGTAGAACTTTGAACCAAATACAACTAGAGGACATATGTTTGAATACTTGTAGTCACAACCTTACTCTTAGTTCTAGGGAAGTTCCTAGTGTTGATGAATCGGAACCTCAACCTCAATCTTTGCTCAATTTTTCATCCTTAGATATACATCTAGGAGACAAAAGAGGAACCGACCCTCCCATCATCCCATATAGTCCGGGTAGTTTTAGGATGAAGGAAGCAATTCACACACCCCCTTCACCTCAAATTGCATATTTTCAACCTAAGGGTGTGTATCGCTACTATCACCCGCACTTATTCCTAAGTGTAGGGAAAACTTCCCCTTTATCCGTTAAATAAGGGTAGAGTTAGGCTCGTGACTCGAACAAAAACAAGCGCTTCGTGGGAGTTAACCCGAGCTTATTTTATTTACTTGCTTTGTTTTGGTTTTAATTTTATTTTTAGGTTGTTTGCATGCTAGCATTTGATTATGAATTGTTACATGATTGGTTTGTATGCAATTATACTTTCTTTTGCTCTTGAATTCGTCTCATTAGTAATTAAAGGTACTTTGCATGAAATAAGTGTAGGGAAGATCATATGTGGTTATTATGAACCTAAATTGATTATGTGATGTTTTATGGTTTAAATTATTGGCATTTTTTTAATTTATTTATTTTATTTTATTTGTCTTTGTGTGTCAATACTTGTGAATATGGTTTATGAGTTTTTGCAAGAAAAAGACGTGGCAATTCAGTAGGTAGAATTGGATAGCTAGCAAGGAGTAGTACATCATAGGTAGATGCGCTTCACTTCCCGTGTAGAACCCACATTACTTTTCTTCCTAATAATGCTCCTATTGAAAGGGATGCTCATACACCACTAGGTATTCTGCACACGCTCTTTGGTAAATATTAAGGTCATTCTCACCACTTCCTTGATAATGTTGAACATTGTTGAAAATGGCACAAAATGCTCTAACTCTAGGATGAATCCTAGTACAAAATGCACCTCCTCCTCAGCTGTCCAATTCAACGAATCATTCTTGGCATCATTCTTGCCATTATTCTTTTTGCCTTTATAGCTCGTTTCGTAGGCTTCTTAGTTTTGACTGCTGACATCTCTTCAATAGGAGAGTCGTCGTCATCATCATCATTTGGAACCGAATCGTGAAACGATCCGTGAGCCGAACCTTGACCCATAGAATAATTTTGAGTCGGATAAAACGCTTGACCCGAACCAGTTCCCATATAAAAATCTAGATTATTTTATAATTTGATAGATCGTTTGTAAGCTCAGATTTGTTAGATCTTATCTAGGGATAACGATAACAAAACAACAATATGCAGCGGAATAGATTAAGAATAATTGTTATTGTTTCAAGGTTTCTTCGTCATCATCTCTAACAACTACAATTACAAACTAACAGCCCCAATACTACTTGATCAAGTGTAGTACGTGTTACACATCTTGTAACTGGGATGAAACGACCTTGAGGCTGAACACAAACTAACCCTAGGCATTTTCTACAAACCCTATGCCTAGGTTACACACATACACACCTTTTACTGATGTTACATCTTGACACACATAAAAACCTATGCCCTATGTCTCTTTATATAATAGAGAATTAGGGTTACAAAGGAATAAAATATAAAATCTTCTTTATCAAGCAAGTCCCTTGTATTTTGGATTGTCTTCATTATTCAATTGTAGTTTTGTATTTATCAACTCAAATATAAAACCCAACAGCTTATGTACTAGAAAATAGTGAACTGTAAGGATATATGTGATGCGTTTGATTTGTGCAAGTTTTAAATTTATAACATGATTTACCAATGATTCAAACGAAACACGTACGAGCAAGTATACTTGTCCGTGTATAGTAAGAGATTATACGGTAAGCCGAGGTCGTTCACAAGGATTTGTTTAGTTTTATGAAACATGAGTTTTGATTATAATGGATACTAAGTAACGAATCTAAGCAAGCAAATAATGATGATGATGTAAATTCAATATATTAAAAACTACACTTACCTAGACTAGTTTGCACAATTCCTTTGATATGATTATGACAATGGTTCAAAACGGTTATGATCAATAAATTAGATGGTGTTCTAATTTGATTAGTTGGTGTACTAATCCTCTTGTTTTCAACACTTTCAATCCTCGTCAAGATTTTGAGATGATAAAAACAATATTAAGATTTGATCAAAACAAAACTAACACAATTCAATCACTTGATTCGCTATTGTTTCAGAAGTAATTGACAACTATCCTTTTCAAGTTTTCCAAGTTTAACCAAGTTACTTATGAAATGGTCAATACATAAGGTAAATCATTCATAGACAAAGGTTTTGCAATTGATTAAATAACAATGTCTCTTTTGACCTATTACACCATTAATAATCAACCAAACTTGATAACTCTTTTTGTTTATGAAAACTTTGAGGACATAATTCGATCTTAGTATTAGTTTTTCATGAAATTAGAACCATGTAGTCATAATCAATCAATATTCATGCAACAAACATCATCTAGGCAAGTGCATAAGGCACTTAGTCGCTCATGGCAAACAAAGAAATAATCACAGAAATTTTATCACTTGAAAACATTATTAAAGAGTCTTACAAATGTTGTAATGATGATTACAAGAATTAGAAACACTTATGAAGTGATCAACAATGATTCCTTAAATGATTACAAAGCTTGATGATGAATGTAAGCCAATTCTTTCCTGCATTTTTCTTCTTTGTAGCATTCTTTTGAGAATATTTGATTATGAGATTAGTAGTAGGTATCTTTTTCTCTTGGTCAATGCTTCTTATTAATAGAAAAGCTACACTTGGCAAACAAACAAATTTCTTAGGCACAAAGTGTCATAAAATTTCTGCACTTGAGTTAAATAGAGCATAATGACAACTCACTCCTCGGAGCATTGTAACCATTAAAGAAGCCAGGAATGTTTGAACCCAAGGTTTGAGTCTCAACCCAAGGTTCAGGTTTAAGCTTGAGATTTTTAGTATTTGTTTTGAACCTTAGGTTTGAACTTAAACCTTTGTTGTATCTCTTGAGCCTTTGGTTGAAGAAAAACATAACTTATAACAAACTTTGCATGTGACTTTCATTCATATCATCAACACTTGATCTTTTCTTGAACTCGGAAGTTTTTATAACTTGATTCTTTATCTTTGACGATCTTCCCGGGGACCTTATTATGGGACGAATCCAATTTGTTGTGCAAAAGCTCTTGTTTAAACATCTTTTCTCCATATTTCTAGCTATTCCTTGGACTTGATTGTACCTTAACCTTAATATATATATATATATATATATATATATATATATATATATATATATATATATATATATATATATATATATAAGCAACCAAATACAATGCACAAACAAGCAAATAACGTGACTAAAATATGTACGAAATGAGCGTTATCAATATGTCAGTGAGAAGTGAATTGAATTATGCAAAGTGTGATTTAGTAAAAAAAATGTTTGAATTGTGTTAAACCAAAGTGTTAAAGTATGTGAAAGTGTGAAAATGATTATATTAGGATGTTATAAATATTTTATGTGATTAGCACCCTTCAGGGTAAAAGAATGCACCTTCGGGGTAAGTGATAGAAGCCTTTGGGGTAAGTTATGATACTCCTCGGAGTAAGTAAAAGTGCCCTAAGGGTGATGTGTAGATTCCGATGAGGTAAGTAAAGTTGTGGATGAGGTAAAAGAAATAGTACTTGTAGGATACAATGATTAGTATTGTTTAAATGGTTTTTATAAGTCTTATTAAGTGGTAAACATTTTTAAGGAAATGATATGGTTGAATGGTAGTTGTGATTTGTCATATTATACTATTTACTTACTAAACGAAAGTTTATGTTTTAGTTGTTAAAATTTTTGTAGGCTCAAGTGCTCAAAGTAAGGCAAAGGTAAAGGCATTAAGGACTGAAGTGTTAAGTACTTGCCGTTTGTGCTTAGTAGGCAAGTAATTATCTTTTAACCATGTTTGAACAAGTTAAACCCCCATTATCTTTGTAAAATGATGTATTCTGGAAACTCAATTTAGTTAAGGTTTTCAGTATTTTGTATGCAAATACGTTTATGTACATTGTATTGTGAAATGGCTAAAAAGGGGTGTTTGGGTTAACACATGTGTTTAGTAAAATAGAGCTTCCATGCCATCTATGTGTGAAATTCGTATATATATATATATATATATATATATATAATGTATGAAGTATGTTTTTAAAGTTTGAATAAGTACTGTTTCAGAAAATGTGGAAATGCTGATCAGAAGGCCTATACGACATATAGAAATTTTGTCTATATGGCGTATAGGGGATCTGGTAAAAAAAACTAGGGTGTTTCACCTAGTTTCGTTTGAGAAGAAGACCTAAGATAAATAGGAAGAAAGAAGCAAATGAGATTTTTAGTTATTAACGGGATAAAACTTAATGGAATGGAGTTTTTGAGTTTGATTTCTTTGTTAATGACAACGTCGAAGGTTATAAAGTGACAACGCCAAGTGATCCATGTTTGTTGGAGATTTTTCATAGGTTTCGCATAGCGATATGAACAATATGCTTATAACTAGCAGTGAAAGGTTCGGGTTAACAAAATTGTTGGAGGACATAAAAAATGAAGGCAAAAGGTACACATTAGTGACATTGGTGAGAACATGACAAGACAATCTCACTAGTTCCAGTTTTTCAACCTAAATCTTAATGATCGTAATAGGATTTTGTAATGTGGTGTGGTACCTTATTTAGCCATGAAATATGCATTGCATGGTTTCTACTTTAGATTATGTATACAATAAAGCATAAGTGTTTTCTTTTCCTATTTAATGTTACGCGTATGTTTATGAGAAATATTGTAGTCATGCTATATTTATACTTCAATGATGTTCGTAGATTTTTTTGTTTGCATATATAATGAAACACGATTGAGGATGATACTGTGGATGAGACAAAAGAGCTCGTTGAGACGTTACGACGCAATTGGAGCATAACAAACATTCAAGAATGAAGAAATTGGAGGGAACATGTCACTCCTAGGTCATCATATTACGAAAATACCACCCTTCCAAAAGGTGGGATGCTTCATAAGTTCATATGTGAATTTGGTGGGTTTGTCAAGGCCAAATGAACCATAGTTGTCAGTATCTCGATCCTGAACTTAGAATCTTATGATTTTATAATACTGTAAAGCAAAAATGATCCGGATCTTATATACGATCTTTGAAAGCTTAAGATCTTATAGGATCTCGATCTTGACTATATGATCTTAAGATCTAATCCGATCCGATCCTACTTTTCTCGAATAACAAACCAAAAAACAGCAAATATATAGATTATATTTTGTAGAATTTAAAAAACAACATGTTAATCTTACTAAACATTTCATAATCATAATTTAGGATAACACTTTGATGGAACATTTATATAATTTGGTGTTTATAATATTTAATAATTTGTAAATTTATATAATATTACAAAAACTATTTAGAAAATAACATTATAGTAGGATCTTAAGATCCCGATCCGATCTTACGATCACGATCTTGCAAAGACGAAAACGATCTTTGATAGAATCTCGATCTTGAAAACTTTGAAATGCACCACCCCATCAAAAGGTGGGGCAACGCATTAGGACTCGATGTATTATTTGTAGTTTTTCATATTTTGTTTTACTAAGAATGTTTTTGTTTATACTTTTATTTCGGAGACTTTTTTTACAAAATACTTTACCTTATAAATATTGATCATTGATAAATCGAATCCATGATCAAATTTGACTAGAGTATTCACTATACTTAAAGAAATATGTTCTGTGATTGTAGGTGTGGCTGCTATCCACCAAAATCACAATGGTAACATACATGAGAGTCAAAAACTTCATCCAATCATAGGCAATTTTGGAAACATTTTTGCACACAACGATTCTCCATTTGATAAAAGAAAGATATGTTGAAGAAGTGGAGAGAAAATTGGTAGGTTGACTACCATCAACAAAAGTATTCCATTCAAAAGTCTTTATCATTATTAAGATATGCTCTTTAATTATTAACAGCCATGGTATTGTGGATTTGGTGCGATAAATCTAGTTTCTAGTTTCAAAATACATGTAACCAAATCACTCTGGGCTACGTTCGTTGTTCATATTAGTAATAAAACATTAAATGCTTCATGTATTTAGAAACTAGAAAACATGAAGTTAGTTTGTCGCTTTTACTTGAAAAGGCAATAAAGATTAATAATTTGAGACATAGAAAATATAATCGTAAGAGCTAGTTTTCAAAAAAAAAAATTAACCTATTTTAATATATTTATTTTAATTTTAATATAGAAATTTCAGGAAATTGTACCATTCACCAAAAAGGAGTATCTTGTATTCTTTCGAAGATTTACGAGGTTTAACTGCCATTGTAAAATAGGTCCCTGAGGACTAACGATGTAACAGAAACCAGTTATCAGGGACCAAACGTGCAACACAAGTTTACATAAACTGTCTTTTCATGACATTGCGATGATCATTAACAATCCTAGAAATTTAACTTTTGTTGCAAAATAGGTCCTAAAGAACAGACGATGTCACATATATCAGTTTTCAAGGACCATACGTGTAACTAAAATATACTCAAACCGACCCTTAATTGCAAAAACATCCATATGTGAATTACATAAATAGCCCTTACTGTTTAATGACCGCTACGAAATCCATTCCTAAGGACCAAACATGTAACATAAATTTACCTAATTGCTCCCTGTAGTTTAATTACCTAATCTTGAAAAAAATCATCCCTAACGTTTGTTTTTATTTTTTTCATTTTCAAAAATAAATAAATATTAACCTAAATACTCTTTACAATTTAGCTCAAATTACGTAATTTGCCCCTAAAGATTTCCTATGTAACTTAAATTGACATAAAATATTCCCTGACATATCAAAAATCGTTTGAGTTTAAAATTTAGTAATTATTTGTATACGCTTAAACCATGCTAGGTGTAAAAACTCGAACCTGATTTAAATGAAATCTTATACGTAAATTTTTGGGATAAAAACCCGTGCCCCGCAAGGAAGTGCGAATATAAAATCCTTGTAACGTTATAAAATATGATCATATCGGAACAAACTAGTTATACTGCCTGCGCACGCGCGGGTTTTTTTAAAGTTTTTTAAATAACATATTTTTATTTATTAAAAAATAAATAATTTAATCTTTGTTTTGTTTGATTTATGATTTTTAATTATAGTTTTTATTATTAAAGATAATCATTTAAAAAGTTTAATCCTATTGTTAGTTGTATCTTATCTATATTTTTTGTATTTATCTTCTACTCGTATAGTATATCAATAAAACGAATTTAAAAATTTATAAATTAAAAAATAATAATTAATTAAAATATTACTTAATAATAAAATAATCTTTTTTTGGAAGTACGAAAGTCCTCACTAGAGCTGTTTTTTATTATATAAATGTGACTCGAGAAACCCAATTCGTTGTTCTGAAGCATTTTCTTTTTCAAAAGTAGGTGTAATTGCGAAATGATTTTATATTCATATTACGAAACTGCACGATATATGAAAAATATTACGCGTTTTACGAAAGAAAAAATAGGTAGGCACGTGTTTTAGGAAAAAAAATATGAACATATATTGCATGCGTCAATTTTATATGCCACAAACAGAAATGTGGTACTTTGTGTCAGATATCACATGTGACAATTAAATATGCCATAAATAAAAATGTGGTAGTGGATAAGAGTATAAACGAGTCGAGTTGAGCAGAGTACTGTCAAGTTTGAGCTCGACTCGAATATTAAAACTCGAGCTCGGGTCGAATAATAAAACTCGATCCCGGCTGAGCTTTATATTTTGAGCTCAAGCTCGACTCGTCATATAAAACTCGAGCTCGAAGCTCGACTCGAGCTCGATTATTTTCACATTTAAGGTTCTAACTCGATGAATACTGGATATATCAAGCTCGGGTCGACTCAATTTGTATGAAAATTAAGTAAATATATGTACATCAAAGGGTTAAAGTGTAATTTAGTTGAAACTTGATAAGGCTCGCGAGCTTCACAAGCAGAGTATTTTCGAGCTCAAACTCGACTCGAAAATATACTCAAGTTGCTCGAACTTGAGCTCGACTCGTTTACATCGAGTAGATTTCGAGTAGTTTACGAGTCCATCCCGAGTAGCTCACGATTTGTCTCGTCTTGTTTACACCACTATGTGGTACGGTACCTTGTATCAGATATTGCATGTGACAATTTAACCTCGTGTTGACTTTACACAAACCTTGTGTCAGATATTGCATGTGACAAATTAACCTCGTGTTGGCTTTACACAAACCTTGTGTGAGATATTGCATGTGACAATTAAGGGCGCATTTGGTATTTGGTGTTTGGGGGGTATGGATTGATAGATACATTAAATAATATGTTTGGTAGCAAAATTTTTTCCGAACACACTATCAAGAATGATAGAATCAATACCAACCTCCACTAGTTACTATCACTTATATCAACCAATTAAAACTAGTTTGACTGACACATTCTTTCCATCTTAAATTCTCAGCCACATAAAAGTATACGTTTTCTTTTTTTAATTATTTATTTACTTTTATTATTTTTAAAATAATACTTTTATATTTAATTAATTAATATTTTTCTTTTATCACCACCATCTTCTCTCTCCTCTTTTTCTTTCATTCTATATCGAATCCAAATCTTATTCTAAACCCATGATTATACCAAACGCACCCTAAAAGATATTGCATGTGACAATTTAACCTCGTGTTGACTTTACACAAACCTTGTGTCAGATATTGCATGTGACAATTAAAAGTGGAGTCATACAATACAAACCCTCCTTATATTGTCACATTAAGAAGGTTTGGTCAAACCGTACAACATGCAATACACACCGTACAAGTCAGCAATGTGTTCAATCATTGGATACCCTCGCTATGGGAGGGTGTGGATAACTTGTCCCTTAAAAGTGTTGTCCGTAGTCTGTACTAGTTATAATACCTGTGCACGCACATGGTTTTAAAATTTCGGTTTGATTATATATTAATATCGATTAAGAAATGAATCAGTTAATATATTTCAATTGGTTTTACTTGGTGGACTAAAAATATAAAATCATATGTATATATGTTATAATCTACCTATTATTTTTGGAGAATGCTTTTGAATTTAAAATTATTTTATTATTTAAGCAAAATCAAATGATGATACTTGACTTGCATGAAATGTTAGTGATATATGCTTTTAGTTTTGCAAACTCATGCGATCAATTTACGATGTGTTTTGGTATTTCTTTTACTTATATTTTTGTTAAAATATGTAGCATATTTAAATAGCTTTGAAGATTGATTCATTTCCTTGATTATAAATGACCATCATACCATATTTAGTAATGTACATTTTTGTTTGGAAAATTGTATTTTCATAAGTTTGTGTTATTTACTTCTCATGTTTGATCATAAAATTACCAAATTAGCATAGATGCTTAAATTATAGCTTCTTTATTACATAAAGATAAACAAAAAAAATGTAATGGGTAGAACTCAAATTTAATCTTACGTTTATGTATAATGTATAAAAATATTTTTTCTCTGAGACCAAACTATATAAGGAAATTATATTTATAAATGCATGAAAAAAATGACAAAGAGTACATTCGCAAGTCTTTAGGATTGTTCGAATCCTTACCGATCTTTCACTTTAGTGCAGCTTTCTTTACAATTGGCCTAAATCATTAAAGTGTTATCAATCACATCAAACACCTGCTTAGTTTCATTAACTCATTCAAAGACACATGCTAAGAATTCCTACCATAAAATCCCCATATAAGCACTAAAATACATATTTGGTACATTAAAATACATTCATGTATTATCTAAATCAGCAACTCCAACTTAATTATACATTCGCATATTTGCCAAATTTTGTAATTTCAATGGATAAAAGTCTAAAAACTAATATTAATACTCATGTAAATTTAAATAAAGTTAATATTATAAAGTATAAGGGGTATAAAGTGTAAGGGGTTATTTGTGTTTTTTCTAAAGTTATTAAAAAACATGAAAACTTGTAATTTTACACTTAGGTCTACATAATTTATTTAAAATTCAACCGCTAAAGTGCTATTAATTACTTCCTCTGTTTTTAAGTTCTTGTTTTCATAAATTTGACACTTATATTTTTAAACATTTTTTTTCTTAACTAAATCTCTCCACCAAATTTATTAAGTTTGACCAAAATCAATTTAATTTTGACTTTCTATTGACCAATCAATTGCTTGATTTCGCCTACGTGGCAAAATCGAGCTTTCCTATTAGCCCAATTTTTTTTTTCAATAATAAGGGTTTTACAAAATCATTCCGAAATAATATAATTCTTTTATTATATAAAAGATTATACTACCTCAGTCCCACATTAAGTGTCCACTATGACTTTTCTAAGTCTTTTTTCACCAACTTTGACATTAAATATATTTATTTGTGTTATATAATACTTAATAAAAATTATACAAATGAAAACACAACTAAAAACTTAATCCATTCATATATCTTGCATCAAGTACTATATAACACGGACAAAAAAATTTGAAGTCAAAGTTGAAGAAAAAAAACTTGAAAAAGTTATAGTGGTCACTTAATGTGGGACGGAGGGAGTAGTATTTATTTGTTTTTTGTGTTAACTAGATTGCTTGGTTTGTACAACGTGTTCTTTTAATTGAAAGGGGTTGTGAAATTATCACTAATTAGCAGCTTGCATGACTTGTACTACGTATTTTAATACTTGTATTTATTATTAAGTGAGTGCTTTAAGAATGTATATTAATTATGCATCAATGAATTGTAAAATATAGATATAGATATTATGATAGTGCATTATATATGAAAAATAGTTAGGTACGTGATGTAGGAAATAAATATGAACATAATAACTTATAAGGGAAATCCAAAATATAAAAATTCTATTGGATATCATACCGATGGCCTTGGCAATTTGCATTATTGAATTTACACTTAATGTGGTACCAACTTGTCTCAAATATTGCATGTGACAATTAAAAAGTGTTGTCCGTAGTCCGTACGTCTGTATTCATTATCCTCTTTTATGTTGGACACACTAAGAGCACACGGTAAGGTCACCCCGGGTTAAAACTTAACGCACTGTCATGTCAGCGCAACATCAGCTTTTATCTTTTAACCTTAACTCTTGATTTTTCACCCCGGTAACATAACTTACATTTAACTCACCTTAACTTACCTCCACCTCAATTAGTATTTTCAAGTTCCATACATCATATAGTAAAACGTGGAAAGTTGGATACATTTAGAAATCATTATCCCTTTAAATTTTGAATAAGTACTGTTTCAAAAAATGTGGAAATGCTGATCAGAAGGCCTATACGACATATAGAAATTTTGTCTATATGGCGTATAGGGGATCTGGTAAAAAAAAACTAGGGTGTTTCACCTAGTTTCGTTTGAGAAGAAGACCTAAGATAAATAGGAAGAAAGAAGCAAATGAGATTTTTAGTTATTAACGGGATAAAACTAATGGAATGGAGTTTGTGAGTTTGATTTCTTTGTTAATGACAACGTCGAAGGTTATAAAGTGACAACGCCAAGTGATCCATGTTTGTTGGAGATTTTTCATAGGTTTCGCATAGCGATATGAACAATATGCTTATAACTAGCAGTGAAAGGTTCGGGTTAACAAAATTGTTGGAGGACATAAATAATGAAGGCAAAAGGTACACATTAGTGACATTGGTGAGAACATGACAAGACAATCTCACTAGTTCCAGTTTTTCAACCTAAATCTTAATGATCGTAATAGGATTTTGTAATGTGGTGTGGTACCTTATTTAGCCATGAAATATGCATTGCATGTTTTCTACTTTAGATTATGTATACAATAAAGCATAAGTGTTTTCTTTTCGTATTTAACGTTACGCGTATGTTTATGAGAAATATTGTAATCACGCTATATTTATACTTCAATGATGTTCGTAGATTTTTTTGTTTGCATATATAATGAAACACGATTGAGGATGATACTGTGGATGAGACAAAAGAGCTCGTTGAGACGTTACGACGCAATTGGAGCATAACAACCATTCAAGAATGAAGAAATTGGAGGGAACATGTCACTCCTAGGTCATCATATTACGAAAATACCACCCTACCAAAAGGTGGGATGCTTCATAAGTTCATATGTGAATTTGGTGGGTTTGTCAAGGCCAAATGAACCATAGTTGTCAGTATCTCGATCCTGATCTTAGGATCTTATGATTTTATAATACTGTAAAGCAAAAATGATCCGGATCTTATATACGATCTTTGAAAGCTTAAGATCTTATAGGATCTCGATCTTGACTATATGATCTTAAGATCTAATCCGATCCGATCCTACTTTTCTCGAATAACAAACAAAAAAAAGCAAATATATAGATTATATTTTGTAGAATTTAAAAAACAACATGTTAATCTTACTAAACATTTCATAATCATAATTTAGGATAACACTTTGATGGAACATTTATATAATTTGGTGTTTATAATATTTAATAATTTGTAAATTTATATAATATTACAAAAACTATTTAGAAAATAACATTATAGTAGGATCTTAAGATCCCGATCCGATCTTTCGATCACGATCTTGCAAAGACGAAAACGATCTTTGATAGAGTCTCGATCTTGAAAACTTTGAAATGCACCACCCCATCAAAAGGTGGGGCAACGCATTAGGACTCGATGTATTATTTGTAGTTTTTCATATTTTGTTTTACTAAGAATGTTTTTGTTTATACTTTTATTTAGGAGACTTTTTTTACAAAATACTTTACCTTATAAATATTGATCATTGATAAATTGAATCCATGATCAAATTTGACTAGAGTATTCACTATGCTTAAAGAAATATGTTCTGTGATTGTAGGTGTGGCTGCTATCCACCAAAATCACAATGGTAACATACATGAGAGTCAAAAACTTCATCCAATCATAGGCAATTTTGGAAACATTTTTGCACACAATGATTCTCCATTTGATAAAAGAAAGATATGTTGAAGAAGTAGAGAGAAAATTGGTAGGTTGACTACCATCAACAAAAGTATTCCATTCAAAAGTCTTTATCATTATTAAGATATGCTCTTTAATTATTAACAGCCATGGTATTGTGGATTTGGTGCGATAAATCTAGTTTCTAGTTTCTAAATACATGTAACCAAATCACTCTGGGCTATGTTCGTTGTTCATATTAGTAATAAAACATTAAATGCTTCATGTATTTAGAAACTAGAAAACATGAAGTTAGTTTGTCGCTTTTACTTGAAAAGGCAATAAAGATTAATAATTTGAGACATAGAAAATATAATCGTAAGAGCTAGTTTTCAAAACAAAAATTAACCTATTTTAATATATTCATTTTAATTTTAATATAGAAATTTCAGGAAATTGTACCATTCACCAAAAAGGAGTATCTTGTATTCTTTCGAAGATTTACGAGGTTTAACTGCCATTGTAAAATAGGTCCCTGAGGACTAACGATGTAACAGAAACCAGTTATCAGGGACAGACGTGCAACACAAGTTTACATAAACTGTCTTTTCATGACATTGCGATGATCATTAACAATCCTAGAAATTTAATTTTTGTTGCAAAATAGGTCCTAAAGAACAGACGATGTCACATATATCAGTTTTCAAGGACCATACGTGTAACTAAAATATACACAAACCGACCATTAATTGCAAAAACATCCATATGTGAATTACATAAATAGCCCTTACTGTTTAATGACCGCTACGAAATCCACTCCTAAGGAGCAAACATGTAACATAAATTTACCTAATTGCTCCCTGTAGTTTAATTACCTAATCTTGAAAAAAATCATCCCTAACGTTTGTTTTTATTTTTTTCATTTTCAAAAATAAATAAATATTAACCTAAATACTCTTTACAATTTAGCTCAAATTACGTAATTTGCCCCTAAAGATTTCCTATGTAACTTAAATTGACATAAAATATTCCCTGACATATCAAAAATTGTTTGAGTTTAAAATTTAGTAATTATTTGTATACGCTTAAACCATGCTAGGTGTAAAAACTCGAACCTGATTTAAATGAAATCTTATACGTAAATTTTCAGCATAAAAACCCGTGCCCCGCAACGAAGTGTGAATATAAAATCCTTGTAACGTTATAAAATATGATCATATCATAACAAACTAGTTATAATGCCCGCGCACGCGCGGGTTTTTTTAAAGTTTTTTGAATAACATATATTTATTTATTAAAAAGTAAATAATTTAATCTTTGTTTTGTTTGATTTATGATTTTTAATTATAGTTTTTATTATTAAAGATAATCATTTAAAAAGTTTAATCCTATTGTTAGTTGTATCTTATCTATATTTTTTGTATTTATCTTCTACTTGTATAGTATATCAACAAAACGAATTTAAAATTTCATAAATTAAAAAATAATAGTTAATTAAAATATTACTTAATAATAAATAATTTTTTTTTGGAAGTACGAAAGTCCTCACTAGAGCTGTTTTTTTATTATATAAATGTGACTCGAGAAACCCAATTCGTTGTTCCGAAGCATTTTCTTTTTCAAAAGTAGGTGTAATTGCGAAGTGATTTTATATTTATATTACGAAACTGCATGATATATGAAAAATAGTACGCGTTTTACGAAAGGAAAAATAGGTAGGCACGTGTTTTAGGAAAAAAAAATATGAACAGATATTGCATGTGACAATTTTGTATGCCACAAACAGAAATGTGGTACTTTGAGTCAGATATCACATGTGACAATTAAATATGCCATAAATAAAAATGTGGTAGTGGATAAGAGTATAAACGAGTCGAGTTGAGCAGAGTACTGTCAAGTTTGAGCTCGACTCGAATATTAAAACTCGAGCTCGGGTCGAATAATAAAACTCGAGCCCGGCTGAGCTTTATATTTTGAGCTCGAGCTCGACTCGTCATATAAAACTCGAGCTCGAAGCTCGACTCGAGCTCGATTATTTTCACATTTAAGGTTCTAACTCGATGAATATTGGATATATCAAGCTCGGGTCGACTCAATTTGTATGAAAATTAAGTAAATATATGTACATCAAAGGGTTAAAGTGTAATTTAGTTGAAACTTGATAAGGCTTGCGAGCTTCACAAGCAGAGTATTTTCGAGCTCAAACTCGACTCGAAAATATAATCAAGTTGCTCGAACTTGAGCTCGACTCGTTTACATCGAGTAGATTTCGAGTAGTTTACGAGTCAATCCCGAGTAGCTCACGATTTGTCTCGTCTTGTTTACACCACTATGTGGTACGGTACCTTGTCTCAGATATTGCATGTGACAATTTAACCTCGTGTTGACTTTACACAAACCTTGTGTCAGATATTGCATGTGACAAGTGTCAGATATTGCATGTGACAATTTAACCTCGTGTTGACTTTACACAAACCTTGTGTGAGATATTGCTTGTGACAAGTAAGGGCGCATTTGGTATTTGGTGTTTGGGGGGTATGGATTGATAGATACATTAAATAATATGTTTGGTAGTAAAATTTTTTCCGAACACACTATCAAGAATGATAGAATCAATACCAACCTCCACTAGTTACTATCACTTATATCAACCAATTAAAACTAGTTTGACTGAGACATTCTTTCCATCTAAAATTCTCAGCCACATAAAAGTATACGTTTTCTTTTTATAATTATTTATTTACTTTTATTATTTTTAAAATAATACTTTTATATTTAATTAATTAATATTTTTCTTTTATCCCCACCATCTTCTCTCTCCTCTTTTTCTTTCATTCTATATCGAATCCAAATCTTATTCTAAACCTATGATTATACCAAACGCACCCTAAAAGATATTGCATGTGACAATTTAACCTCGTGTTGACTTTACAAAAACCTTGTGTCAGATATTGCATGTGACAATTAAAAGTGGAGTCATACAATACAAACCCTCCTTATATTGTCACATTAAGAAGGTTTGGTCAAACCATACAACATGCAATACACACCGTACAAGTTAGCAATGTGTTCAATCATTGGATACCCTCGCTATGGGAGGGTGTGAATAACTTGTCCCTTAAAAGTGTTGTCCGTAGTCCGTACTAGTTATAATACCTGTGCACGCACATGGTTTTAAAATTTCGGTTTGATTATATATTAATATCGATTAAGAAATGAATCAGTTAATATGTTTCAACTGGTTTTACTTGGTGGACTAAAAATATAAAATCATATGTATATATGTTATAATCTACCTATTATTTTAGGAGAATGCTTTTGAATTTAAAATTATTTTATTATTTAAGCAAAATCAAATGATGATACTTGACTTGCATGAAATGTTAGTGATATATGCTTTAGTTTTGCAAACCCATGCGATCAATTTACGATGTGTTCTGTTATTTCTTTTACTTATATTTTCGTTAAAATATGTAGCATATTTAAATAGCTTTGAAGATTGATTCATTTCCTTGATTATAAATGACCATCATACCATATTTAGTAATGTACATTTTTGTTTGGAAAATTGTATTTTCATAAGTTTGTGTTATTTACTTCTCATGTTTGATCATAAAATTATCAAATTAGCATAGATGCTTAAATTATAGCTTCTTTATTACATAAAGATAAACAAAAAAAGATGTAATGGTAGAACTCAAATTTAATCTTACGTTTATGTATAATGTATAAAAATATTTTTTCTCTGAGACCAAACTATATAAGGAAACTATATTTATAAATGCATGAAAAAAATGACAAAGAGTACATTCGCAAGTCTTTAGGATTGTTCGAATCCTTACCGATCTTTCACTTTAGTGCAGCTTTCTTTACAATTGGCCTAAATCATTAAAGTGTTATCAATGACATCAAACACCTGCTAAGTTTCATTAACTCATTCAAAGACACATGCTAAGAATTCCTACCATAAAATCCCCATATAAGCACTAAAATACATATTTGGTACATTAAAATACATTCATGTATTATCTAAATCAGCAACTCAACTTAATTATACATTCGCATATTTGCCAAATTTTGTAATTTCAGTGGATAAAAGTCTAAAAACTAATATTAATACTCATGTAATTTTTAATAAAGTTAATATTATAAAGTATAAGGGTATAAAGTGTAAGGGGTTATTTGTGTTTTTTCTAAAGTTATTAAAAAACATGAAAACTTGTAATTTTACACTTAGGTCTACATAATTTATTTAAAATTCAACCGCTAAAGTTTTATTAATTACTTCCTCTGTTTTTAAGTTCTTGTTTTCATAAATTTGACACTTATATTTTTAAACATTTTTTTTCTTTACTAAATCTCTCCACCAAATTTATTAAGTTTGACCAAAATCAATTTAATTTTGACTTTCTATTGACCAATCATATTGCTTGATTTCGCCTACGTGGCAAAATCGAGCTTTCCTATTAGCCCAATTCTTTTTTTCAATAATAAGGGTTTTACAAAATCATTCCGAAATAATGTAATTCTTTTATTATATAAAAGATTATACTACCTCAGTCCCACATTAAGTATCCACTATGAATTTTCTAAGTCTTTTTTTCACCAACTTTGACATTAAATATATTTATTTGTGTTATATAATACTTAATAAAAATTATACAAATGAAAACACAACTAAAAACTTAATCCATTCATATATCTTGCATCAAGTACTATATAACACGGACAAAAAAATTTGAAGCCAAAGTTGAAGAAAAAAACTTGAAAAAGTTATAGTGGTCACTTAATGTGGGACGAAGTGAGTAGTATTTATTTGTTTTTTGTGTTAACTAGATTGCTTGGTTTGTACAACGTGTTCTTTTAATTGAAAGGGGTTGTGAAATTATCATTAATTAGCAGCTTGCATGACTTGTACTACATATTTTAATACTTGTATTTATTATTAGGTGAGTGCTTTTAGAATGTATATTAATTATGCATCAATGTATTGTAAAATATAGATATAGATATTATGATAGTGCATTATATATGAAAAATAGTTAGGTACGTGATGTAGGAAATAAATATGAACATAATAACATATAAGGGAAATCCAAAATATAAAAATTCTATTGGATATCATACCGATGGCCTTGGCTATTTGCATTATTCAATTTACACTTAATGTGGTACCAACTTGTCTCAAATATTGCATGTGACAATTAAAAAGTGTTGTCCGTAGTCCGTACGTCTATATTCATTATCCTCTTTTATGTTGGACACACTAAGAGCACACGGTAAGGTCACCCCGGGTTAAAACTTAACGCACTGCCATGTCAGCGCAACATCAGCTTTTACCTTTTAACCTTAACTCTTGACTTTTTACCCCGGTAACATAACTTACATTTAACTCACCTTAACTTACCTCCACCTCAATTAGTATTTTCAATTTCAACCCCGTTAAGGGCGGAGGGATTTTTTTTTTTCTTTTTTTCTTTTTTTTTTTTTTTTTTTTTTTTTTTTTTTTTAGCAAAGAAGTCACCTTAACGTGGGTTAAGGCTTAACGCACAAAGTTAACTTTCTTTTCACTTTCATGCCCGGTAAGGTAACTCACCCATTTTTTTGCTGCGTTAAAGCTTAACTCACCCCGAAAGTTACCTTACCGAAAGCTCTAAGGGGAAACATTGACTATCATTTTATTTGTCACGTTAGTTTTCTCATTCCGGTAACCTACATGCGATTGGTTGCCACAACAAGGGCGACATTTTTTTTTTCAAAACATTTTTAACAACAAACTTAAATTTCATTAATAATTCAAATAAAATTAAAACATTATAATATTTATTAAAAACATAAACTAATAACCTAATTCGTAGCATGCCTTGATTGAATCATTTGATCTCTTGCATTTTTTGTCGTTGTAGTTCTAGCAAAAATTGGTCGATTGGTGTGAGATAAAATATGATGTCTTTTTTGTTAGTTTGTGGACAATATTTAATACTCGCATGTCTGGTTCGAACTCAAGAGTATGGTATTGCATGCATTGCGTAAGAGATTCAATAAATAATAATTAATATAATAAGTTATGATTTAATTATTATTTCATGTAAAATCACTTAACATTCGTTAGTACATAAAGGTTGTTAGTCTAACGGTCGTTAATTAATAAAAGGAAGGACAAGAAAAGGAAACAAGCCAAGAGGAGGTTCTAGAACCTCTCTTGGGCTTGTATTCAGTCGATCACTCCTAAGAGGAGGTGATTGGGCTTGCTTGTTCTCCAAGTTTTGATTAGTATAAATAAAGACCCTTTGTTTCATTATATATACTAATAATTTTTGTGAAACCTAGCAAGTCAATTTTCTTCCTATCTTCCCTCTTTCTTTGGCCAATCGATCACTTCCCATACTGCTAAGAGATTCGATTTTTGTTCTTTCAATAAGTGATTGATTTGTTACGTGATCAAGAAACTAGCATTCTAATTGAATCGCTGCGTTAAATAAGCATGTACAAGGCCGTAGGAAAAATCCCTCTTGGATTTAGTGTTTCCCAAATCAATTTACCCCTAAATAGATTATATAAACCCTAACTTTTTAGGGTTTGTGATTCTTGATCTTTGATCCGCGTGAACGCTAATAAGGTACGTTTACTATTTAATTTAAGGTTAATTAATTACATATATTTGATCTATGTCTTCAGCTACGAGTTTGTGTTTTATGTTTATTATATGTATGTCACGATAATATAATTTCAACAGTGGCATAACGAGTTGTTAATATGGTGTAATTAATTACCTAAATGCATAAAAATCGAATCTTGAGTAATTGTTTGCATGTTTAACTAGGTTTTCTAGGTTTTGTTTTGAAAACCCTAATTTTTTATTTATGGGTCGATCAACCTCCATTAATATATATATATATATATATATATATATATATATATATATATATATATATATATATATATATATATATATATATATTAGGTTTTGAAAATTATAGAAACCCTAGGTTGCATGCAATTTTAATTTTTTTGTTAACGAAAAATTGGACTTATGTCATTAGTAAACAATCTTGTTACCTTGATTAGGTGATAATACGTGATTATGTGGGATCCATGATGAAAACATGCATGTTTTATCATGGATCTAATAATTTAATATATATGATATTGTACGCATTAATTGTTAAGTGCGTATTGCATGCTTAATTGAAGGATATATGTTAATTTATTAGGGTTATTAGTAATTAAGTTTCGTATGACACATTAATTATCTAATATTTAATTAATTATAAAATTGAGGAAGACCCCATATGCATAGTTATTTTTTATCAACTTGTTTGGTTATTGTATATATTTAATGTAGGAATTAAGCAATCAATTTATCGATGTATGTGGTCCACTTGTACCTTGCTCGAAAACAAGTGGGAGTCTTAGATTAAATATATACATGTTAGTTGATTTAAATTACGCGTGTTATTGATTTAGTTGGTTATTTTTATTATTGTTTGACAAGTAACAAGTAAAGGGTATTTTTTGAATATAAAATAAACCGGACTAATCAATGGTGAAATTTGATTAATTATAAACTATATCTTGCAAAAGTCTTATGTCGATCGTGGTTCGATGATAACAGTAATATTCTCCCAGACGAGACTAACAAGATTTAATGGTTTTAATGTGCTTTTAGCATAAAGTCTTAAACTTTTATTCAATTGATGTTGTTAACATTAGTCAAATCGGCTCACCCATTGTGACATATGGAGGGTTGCTTAACACCCTAAAGAAGAAGGTTTTTAATAAGCTTCGCGCTGACCCGCTTCTCTGCTTCTTTGTGCGTCAAATGGAGCTACCGAAGACTAATTTGATTGACAAAAACATCTTAAGGGTGAATTACCTTAATTCTACGCGCCATTTTGTGGAAATTATCCGAATAACTTGGGTCTTTTGACTCATGCAGAAGTAAGATATAGTAGATGATAATTAATGGTAATTCTTTAATTAGTTTACCCAATACCTCGATTAAAACTTTGTTACTTTATTCTGAATAAAAGAACTTATTGAGTAAAGTTTTTTTTTATTAAAATTCAAAGATACGAAGATGTGTGCATGCTTTTTCGTACATATTTGTTTACATATCAAATTAAATGTACCCTTTAGAAATTTAAGTTTATGCCATCCAATTAAAGAAACACATGCAGTTACCATTTACGTTACGTGAGACGTAGCTAGATTGTAATCCCAAGGTAAATCTCCACGTTACATGAGACGTAGCTGGAATAAATTTACAGTTTTTTAAATTGGACAACTTAATTTAGTTACATGGTGATATCTCTTAACCCAATGCATTAGATGGGATGAAACATGCTTACATTGCAAATAGTTTGGCAATTAGTAAGTCTCATAATTATCTAGGAATTACAATACTAGATTGGCAATTATTGTTCGACACTTACCTTATTGAGTACTATCATTACTAGCAGATCAACTGATGTAATGGTACTATTTCAATTAGGAACCTAGCTTTAAGAAAATTCTATGGTTTATTTGTATTAACTAATGGGTATTTAATTTTCTTTAAAGGTTGAATTATCGAAAGTACTAACTTTTGAACTTTTTTTCTGTAGAATGGCTCAACCCGATAATAACACACTAAGTTATGCTTTCAAACAAATGTTTGATCGAGAAAAATTGACTGGCAACAATTTCAATGACTGGTTTAGGCAACTTAGGATAGTCTTGAGGGTTGCTAAAAGACTAGATGTATTGGAACAACCTTTGGCACCAACTCCTCCTCAAGACTCACCTCATGATGTCTTGGAAACATGGAGTCTTCAGTATAACCGTCACAACGAGGTAGCTTACCTTATGCTCGGGAGTATGTTAGGAATACAAAAATTCATATAAAAGACTCGGTCACCCTGAGTAACATCTAACATAGGTTAGCTCGTAGGCTTAATAGTAAACGTTTAGTTACGTTTACTTATCATATTATCCACGGAGCTGGTCCGGATCTTTACCCACTGTATGCTCACTCCGTAGCCCACTTTAGGGGTGGTTTTTGTAAGAACAATAAATACCCTTTCCCACCTATGGGAAAGGGTTGGAGATTTCATTTGCTTAATTTTCTCTCTCTAGAAAACTCCCAACTTCTTTCTCTTTCTCTCTCTACATTTTCGGCCAAACCTCAAAGATTTATGTATGTTATGATTTGATATTAGGTACAATTGGTATCAAGATTCATGTTTTGGTTAGATTGATTGTATGTTCTCGAATTTGTGGTTCATTCTTGGTGTTTCTCTTGTTCTTGTTTGGTTCGACTAGAAATGAAAGAAAACATCATGATATGATCTTTGTTTGTGCTTAGATTTGTTAAAGTATTGTACTTTCATGTTCAATACTATCTCTTGTATCGTTCCTTGCTTGTCTATAGTTCACTTGGTGATTTTCTTGAAAGTTTAATGAAGTTTTCCTCGTTGCGGTTTGGATAACAGTGACAAATTCTTGTTTTCGATTTGTGTTATTAAAGGAAGTGAATTGTTGTGGTTTGGTCAGTTCCAACGTTATGGTTTGGTTAGTAGCTGAAAAGGGAAAAAGGACAAAATCTTGTGAAAGTGACCTTTTTGTCCCTTGCGGTTTGTCTACTTGCGATTGCGATTTGACCTAAGGTTGCGGTTTGGGTGTTGAGATTTGCTAATTGCGGTTTGCTTGTTTGATAAAGATTTATTTGATACCTTTTAATGGGTCATTTAAGCCCAAAGTCGTATTTATTTGATTAAATATTGCCTCAAATCGTTTCTTTTTGTATTTTTAGGTACTTGGGACGAGAATTCTGGAATTCGGCATTTTTTGGGCATATTTGGACGAAAAAGGTGAAGAACATGACAAAGTCACGAAAACCCGTTAGAAAAAGAAAGGCTGACGGCGTCACACATTCCAATGTGACATCGTCACTTGTTATTTGAGCTGGATGAATATTAACACACATCGCTTCAGAGATATTTCAAGAATTTGCACCTGACGGCGTCAGGTGCATTTTGGAGGAAGGAGTCACGTGTTGAGATCATAAAGGCGACGGCGTCAGAAGCTACAACCTGACGCTGTCATAACAGCGACTTGGAGAGGACGAAACCCTAAAGGCGGCGGGATGACGGCGTCGCATTTGTAAAGTGACTCCGTCACTTGAAGGTCAAAGATTGTGAAAATTCCGTATTTATAAGCGACCCCCTACTCTAACCCCTTTCAGGATTTATACCTGACCGCGTCACTTGTTCAGGCTGAAGGGGTTGCGACCAATTCACAACAAAATCACCTATAAATAGAACATCATAACTTCACTTTTTGCAAGCCCTAAACCCTAAGTCCGATTCTAGGGTTTAGGTATGTGTTTTTCCAGCAACTTAGAAGGTCTTAATCCTTCCATAAACATCTTGTAATGGTTTGTTTATTGACTCAATTTTATTTTATGTCATCAATTATCATTATTGTTGGTTGCTTTTCATTAATTATGCTTGGCTAATTCACCTTGAATTTACCTGTGATTGTCTGAAACTTGTTTATAATTAATTAGATCTTATTGTTTTCGTTACAAACTCAATGAGTCTAATTGATTTGGTTTATAATTCTTGGTTTTCTGTTGTCTATTGTTTAGTTGATTGCTTCACGTAAGGCTAAGAAAACTGGCTGACTTCCTTGTGTAACTAGCTTGAACGCCTCAGAAAATGTAACCATATCGTGCAATATACACTGGTACAAAAAGTTCTGTTGGTCACACCAAAAATGTGTGACGTTATGCATATAGTCACGCACGTTTTTTTCGTTGTGTGTCACTAAAAGTCCCGCCACCGTAGGTGGTATATGGTCACACTGTTGAGTTCGTGGCCTTTTCCATTGAAAAAGAGTGACCAAAACCCCGAATATATGTGACAAATTAGGCACAAGTTTTGTTGGATAGTCACACGAATGCTTTTTGAGAGTGACTATTGTTCGTCCTTTGGCCACATAAATATATAATATATGTGACATTTGAGATGATATATTCAAGTAAATGTGTATTTTGTGTGACTATTGATAATCCAATGGCCACATGAATATACAATAAATGTGACGTTTGTGATGATTTAGTCACACAATGGGTGTTATTTTTTTGGAGTTAGTCACATACAATTTAACACAAAGTGGCCAAAAGTGTGAATAAGTGTGACCATATGCTGTTTAAAGTGAAGAAATGTGTATTTTGTGTGACTATTGATCAACCAATAGCCGTGTGAATTTTTCGTTTGTGTGGCCTTTTGTAATATTTAGTCACACAAAGCATGTTTGTTTTGGGTATATAGTCACATACAATTTAGGAAACAGTGGCCAAAAGTGTTAATAAGTGTGACCATATGCTGTTTAAAGTGAAGAAATGTGTATTTTGTGTGACTATTGATCATCCAATGGCCACATGAATTTTATATTTGTGTGGCCTTTTGTAATATTTAGTCACACAAAGCATGTTTGTTTTGGGTATATAGTCACATACAATGTAGGAACAGTGGCCAAAAGTGTTAATAAGTGTGGCCGTATGCTGTTTAAAGTGAAGAAATGTGTATTTTGTGTGACTGTAGATCATCCAATGGCCACATGAAGTTTACGTTTGTGTGGCCTTTTGTAATATTTAGTCACTCAAAGCATGTTTGTTTTGGGTATTTATTCACATACCATTAAGCAAACAGTGGCCAAAAGTGTTAATAAGTGTGACCATATGCTGTTTAAAGTGAACAAATGTGTATTTTGTGTGACTATTGATCATCCAATGGTCACATGAATTTTATGTTTGTGTGGCCTTTTGTAATATTTAGTCACACAACGAATTAAGAAAACAGTGACCAAAAGTGTGACTATATGCATCTTTTAGTCACATTTAAAAGATCAATCAAAACAAATTCAAATACAATAAAATTAGAATGTATATAACTGAACCAAATATAAAATTGGCCATCCTTTTATACACCAAGGAGTCCTAGTCGGATTACAATAGTTTCCTAATTAAATATCTATAATCTTTTCCAGAAGCAACTAGCTAGCAACTTCGAGCCGTCTTGATATCTTTGCAGTACCAACTGTCACTAGCAGTAGTAACTTTTATACTAGCAGTAGTAAATACTTAGCACATTTTCTTTGAAGTTCACAAGAAGCACTAAATCCATCTAAGCAATATTAACACAAACATGAGCAGCAGTAATTCAAACAACATCATGAAAACTTTTAATCCAAAACAATGAACATAATAATAAAATTTGCAGTTAAACTTACAAGTTTTTCTCCATTGATCTAATCTCATCATCTGGATATAAAAGCCTTGAAAATGTAGGCTGCTGCATATCAACAATAACCACATCAGGATGAGAGCAGAACTAGAACATGTCAAAGCACACAACATGACAGAAGTAGATGAGCATACCGGAATAAATTTCTTGATTAGCTGCTAGAAAACCTTCCTCTCTAAAAAGTATGTGGTTATATATATTGTTGACGGGTGCATCTATTTCTTGACATTTGACATAGAGACACTATTGCCATGTCTTTTGTCATGTGCATCTAGTTTGTCAGGCGCCACTAGTTCAACTATATATATGTTGTTTTGGTGGTTTTGAGTCGCTTGATTCGCCACTTATTCAACTATCTGCATAAACAAGGTCTATGGTATTTTCCTCGAATAAAGTGAAAGTAAAAGAGGGCAAAATGCATAAAAAATGATCAATTACCTGTGCTCTTACTTTTTTCTGATCCAATGTATTTTCATCTGAAGTAGATTTTATATGGTATAAAACTTACTATATCTAATGTATATTTAAAGAGTTGTATATATTTGACATTAACTATTTAAAAACAAAATCACAAAGTTCGGAGTCTGTGGTAAGTGTATCACCATTGGGCCAATCTAACCTGACTCCGACCCTACCAAAATTTGAAGTTTTGAACTATATTACCTAACCTGCTTAGCTATTTTGTCACCTCTAACTATGAGCATATGAAACAAAATTGTAAGGTGCTGTAAAGAAACAGGAACCCAAGCATATAATCACCGATGTACCCAGGAACCCAGGAACCCAAGCATATAAATTATACTGACCCAGGCAGACCTTCTTGATCTCAAAGTAACCTTTATTGTCGTTTTGAGTCCAAAACTGATAGCCCTGATTATGTAAAATAAGGTATAGATTAAACTCTAGGAATGGTTTACAACGGTACAAGTAACTTTATCCCAAGCACCCAACTAAAAATGGAAAAGATAAGCTGAAAAAATCAAATAGACCAACGTAATTACTTGATTAGAAACAACTATATTTTTTGATAGTCAGATCTTGGTCTTTTTCCGATTTTTGGCTTTCTTACAATCGATTATGCACCTTTTATTTGTAATAGTGAGCTGAATACCGCCACCGCCATATATTATCAGTCGCAACCATCACCGCCATTGTAATTGAGACCCCAAATCCAGGAATCGAAACATTTATGCTACATGAGAGAATTAAAAAGACATGGTAAGATTTTAGACATGAAATATCATAAGTTAATTTACATTTAAAACCTTACCAGGTGACCCTGTAAATCTCTCATATTGTTCATACGCCTGTCCTATCATCACCAGACTTGCGCACACTCTGTGTGTGTGTTTTAGTGAGGAGAGTGTTGAGGAGATAGAAGAAGACCAGATCTAGTTTTGGTGGATATATATTTGGGATGGAGTATTGAAAAACATTGGCGGGTTTAATGAAATTAAGTGGAGGGGCAATTTAAATTTGGGGAAAAAATTTAGGGGGCTCTTTGGAAAAGTTAAAAGGGAAATTTTATTTTAGGCAATTAAGTGAAGGGACATGTAAAATATTACATATAAATTTAACACATGAAGTATCTTAATTTTTTGCTTTTATAAGAGGTGGAAATGAGCCGACCTTATAAAAGTTCGACTCGAGTTATTGTTGAGTTTTCGAGCTTGTAAGTGATATAGCATATGTTTATATATATATATATATATATATATATATATATATATATATATATATATATATATATATATATATATATATATATATATATATATATATATATATATATATATATATATATATTGTATTTAAGTGTACTAAGTGTAAATAGTTAATTATAAATGTATTGAGCATGGTTGTCAGGATCGCGATCCTGATCTTAGGATCTTACGATTTTACGATACAGCAAAGCAAAAACGATCTGGATCTTATGTAGGATCTTTGAAAGCTAAAGATCGTATAGGAACCCGATCCTTGTAAGCAAAAAACGAGCGATTATATCTCAATTTTAATTAATTTGTGTAAGACAACACATCTTTAAGTACAAATAAACCGAGCTTTTCGAGTGATCAAGCTCAAACCGAGTTCATTCATGACCGGTGATAATAGCTATAATTCACATGGGTCATGGGTCATATGCATTAGGTTATCATTGGTCACATTCAATAATGGGTATTTGACATCATATGGGTCATATGCATTAGGTTATCACTGGTCGTCACATCCATGACTGTTGATCATGGGGTAATTAACATTGGTAATGGGTCATGTGCATTAATATTGGGTTGTAGTGACATGTCATATATGTTATCGACCAATACATGATTGGTGATCGACAATGGGTAATTAACATGGGTCATGGGTCATGTGCATTGGATTTGGTAAACTAAGATAAATACTATACAACATTTTATACGTTTTGTATTTTTTTTTTGAACGTTTTCATCCGTTTGTAACGTTTTTCATCCCTTTTTGACCGTTTTCAATCGATTTTGATTGATGTCGCTAGTTTTTGACCGACGTTGACAATTTTCGACGGATTTAGACCGTTTTAGTCCGACTACGACCGATTGCGACCCTTTTCGACCGATTTCATCCATTTTGAATGTTTTCGGCAACTTTCGCACGTTTTCATATGTTCTTAGCTTTTCTGAATGTTTTCCTCTGTATTAAAACATTATGAAACATTTATTACGTTTTCGTACATTTTTGTACAATTTTTTCATAGCAACGAGAATTTTTATAGCGGTAGATAGTTTATTGATAAAAAAAATTATAGGTTATAAACGAAAAATAATAAAAGTTTGAAGATTTGGGAATTAAACATAATGTTTTGAAACCCGGTTAGACTCGGGTGGTTCAACCGGTTGAACCGTTCTAGGTGAAAAATGAGTCGATTTAAACCTGGTCAACTTGCTAGGTTGGGTCGAAAACGGGTCAAATTAAACTGGGTCAACCAGCCAGGTTTTAAGAGTCCCGGGTCAACCCGGTTTGTGTTTATTTGGTTGTACTTAGTTTGATAGATCTATTTTTAATTGGTTGTACAATGTGAATAGACCATTGTACTTTTAAGTAATTTGGTAGATCTGTTTGTTTATAATATGAGAGGGCCCACAACTATGGTAATGAATAATAGAAATCCTCCATACTCAATAATCTATATACCTCAAAAGAGTAAGGTATGAATCTTTCATACCGAGGGGCCCACCACTACGATTTTACGATACTACAAAGCAAAAAACGATCCGGATCTTACATAGGATCTTTGAAAGCTTAAGATCTTATAGGATCTCGATCTTGACCATAGAATCTTAAGCAAATGATATTACAAAACTATGATATATAATAATTTTGTGTTTATGATATATAATAATTTGTAAATTTGTATAACCCGAGAAACCGACAAACCAAGCATTTGGTTTCGGTTTTTACAACCAATTAAAAACGTATCTAAAAAATTAAATACAACCAATTAAAATAATTAATACAAATCACATACCGGGTTAACCCGGGGCGCTTCAAACCCAACGGGTTGAACTGGTTTAATTTGACCCGTTTTCGACCCAACCTAGCAAGTTAACCCAGTTTAAATCGACTCATTTTTCGACCGGAACGGTTCAACCAGTTGAACCACCCGGGTCGAACCGCGTTTCAAAACATTATCCATTACTTAAAAGTACAATGATTTATTCACATTGTACAACCAATTAAAAACAGATCTATCAAATTAAGTACAACCAAATAAACACAAACCGGGTTGACCCGGGACTCTTCAAACACGGCGGGTTGACCCATTTTAATTTGACCCGTTTTCGACCCAACCTAGCAAGTTGACCAGGTTTAAATCGACTCATTTTTCACCCAGAACGGTTCAACCGGTTGAACCACTCGAGTCGAACCGGGTTTCAAACACACTTCACTCGGATCTAGGGTTTTGATCCTCAATTTCTTATCAAACACACTTCGAACACTTAATATAATCCTCTCTTTCTCTCTCACACTCGCAGTTGCAACTCACTCGGATCTAGGGTTTTGATCCTCTCTTTCTTATCAAACACACTTCGAACACTTGAACATAATCCTCTCTTTCTCTCTCACACTCACAGTTGCAACTCACTCGGATCTAGGGTTTTGATCCCAAATCTCAAAAAGTTGATAAGATCACAAATTCATTAATATAATCCAAATACCCCCTTAGAGCTATTTATTCTTAGGCTTAGGTTGATTATATGTTATAAGAATTGCGTTGCATTTGTATTGATAGAATAAGGAAGAACATGCTGTGTTGTTTTTGCGAATAATTAGAGCAAAAGAGATATTAAGGTTTGCTTGGATTAGCTTATTTTATCTTAGGCTTAGGATGACTATCTGGTATAAGAATTATATTGCATTTGTATTGAGAGAATAAGGAAGAAAAGTAACGGATGTGTGTGCGAATAGTTAGGCTAAAATATCCAAGTATCAAAGATGGAAGAAGTATCATCGATGGATGCAAAGACACCACTTTCAAGTATGAACATAAACTTGTTCTGGTGTTTCATCCATCAATGATTCATCTTTGCTCTTTGCCAAAATACAGAAACAATTATCAAGTATAATTTGTAGGTTCGATGCTTGAATTTAGCGTCTTCGTCTTCCAGCATGTTGGTAGGTTAGAGATTCAAAGCTGAATAATATGTTGTTGTTGGCTAAGGTAGAAAGGATGGTAGTTCATTGCATTGTTAATATGAATTTTATATGATTTCATTCATGCACAATTAGCTCTCTAATGTCGTAGAATCTACATAATTAATATGTATGTTCGTCACATCTAAGGGAGCAATATAAATGATAGTAAGAATCTGTTTTCTAATAACTTAAAGCTCAATGATTAGGGTGCTCTATATAGCGTTGTAGATGGTTCCATTGCTTAATTTGGAAAACGTCTACTACCGTTTGTGTGGTTATTAGACGATACTGCAACGTTAGATAGATCTGTCCTGATCAATGCAATAATAATATAGTGTGTACTGTTCATGACATGCCACACTCCATTATCGCATTCAATATGAGTGATGTTATTTAGACTCTATTCTTTACTTAACATTTGTAGATTGTTTGTATTACTTTGAGTATGGAATTTCAACATACCTTTCCATTCTAAGGTCCCATATTGTTTGCTTTGTTTTTTCAACAATCTAGCAATGCGGCTGGTGCAGTCTTTTGCTCAAAGGGAGTTGAAACGACAAAGCGAGCAGTAGCGGGAGCTTAGAAGGGTTACGTATGTTGGTTTATTGCATTCCATTATTTTTTATGATCTAAAACCAACCATCCACCAGGTAATGTGGCCATTGGAGTTCCAAGAACAAAGGTTGTTTCAAACACACCCTGAATTGCAACATTATCTTTTATTTCATTTACACTATATTTTTTAAAATTTTAATATATTTTTTAATTTTTTTGCAGGAAATCCATGGTCAGACTACTTTCCAAAGGGATATTTGGATCAGGTCAATCATGAAATTTTGCAGATTTCTTCAAGTCAATCATGTTCCATTGTGACTAGTCTTTGTTTGCGACTAATATGTATATAGTTCTGTCAAGAGTTATATATAAGCATTGATCCCTGGCAAACGCTCATCCCAATGGATCATGATTGGCCCGAAGATGTTGAAAAAGTTCAAGCTACCAGTGGGAAACATCAATCCTTTCCTGCATTAAACATGGGTAGTTTGGTTTTCCCATATCCCCTTTTTATTCTCGTTTCCATGTGTATCTCAAATCACAAATCCAAGTTTAACCACTTTTTATATTTTTTATTTTTTTGCAGAAATCATTAAAATTGACAGCAGTGACTCAAGTTCATTTCACATATCAAGCAGTTCCGAAGGTCCTCCAATTACATGGGCAGACTACTTTCCAAAGGGATATTCTGGATCAGGCACAAAAAGGAAGATGCTAGGAAGGTTAAAACTCCAAAAAAATACTACCAAATATCTTTTTGATGAGTTAGGAAGTAATTTGAATAAACATTGTAATCCTTTTGTACTACTTTATTTGACTTTATGAATAAACATGTTGTAATCCTTTTAGATTAGTAAAATTTAAGAATGTGTACCTTTTGTTACCAGTATTTTGTAATTTTTCATATCAAGTATTAATGGAATATGTTTGATTTTAATTCCCGTACTTTGTCATTGCTAAATTTTCTCATTAATTGTTACAATATTTTGATTGTTGTGTTCATTAACAAGAACTTGGGATATATTTTGTATCATGTTAATCAAAAGTTATCAAAATCAGAAGTTTATGCTGCTAAGAAAACGTTACTGTAGGTGGGTTTGTACTGCTAGATATGAGAGTGCAGGGGTGGATTGGTAACATTTACACTTAATTGTTACGATATTATGATTGTTGTGTTCATTAACAAGAACTTATGATATATTTTGTATCATGTTAATCAAAAGTTATCAAAATCAAAAATTTCTGCTGCTAAGAAAACGTTACTGTAGGTGGGTTTGTACTGCTAGATATGAGAGTGCAGGGGTGGATTGGTAACATTTACACTTAAGGGTTTAAATCCCCAATTAACTAGTTATAAGGCCGTATAAGCTGCTTTAGTACAATAATATCAACCTACATAGTTTACTACATAACATTGTCTACGGATAAACCCATATGGTTCATCCTACATTAGCTAATTACATACCATTGTCTAGTGACAAACCCATTTGGTTTATCATACATCAGATACTTACAAAAAAGTTTATCCAACTTACAAAAACTTTCAAACATTGTTTCACCCATCAACAAACATAAAACCATCAACAACCATCAAACCATCAACACACATCAAACATTAAGACTCCTTGGGACCTGTTTGTGTCATCTGTTAAAAAGAAGCGGACCCTTGCAGTTGCACCAAAGCCGGCTTCCTGTCTCAACTTCCCGAAACCAGGGCATGAAACAATAAACACCTTCCTCCTCACCTTCCCTTGACCAGGTACCACCACTGTTCTCTCACGTACTTGGAACACTTTCTGTATCATTTGGTGCTTCACAACAGCGACAAAGTACCCATAAAATTTGTACTTGTGCACAATTTTTGATGGTATAGTCTGTTACAAAATGTACAAAGTTACAACTGCTATACATTGATAGTTGTTTAGTTTGTAATCTCACTGAAATTGTAGCATAATTACTATTTGACAAATTATCAAAGTTTTCAAGACACTTACTAGTTGTCCATTTCTCCAGAAGCATGCAGTCAGTGGTCGGTAGAATGCCCTATCTTCTTGGTCGTGGACAGTGTGAAACGACCATCTGCACATCCAGTTCATCCGTCGGGCTTCAAAATCTGAATTTAATATTACAAAATGAGTAAGTTATAGATAATCCAAAATGTTACAAAGATATCATATACTTGATGTAGTTAAAGCTAATAAAGGAAAAAATACCATAGTCATTTGGTTGGTGACACAAGGCATTCATGGCAATATTTGTAACAATTAGCAATTTCAGGTTAATTACTATTCCCGAAAAATTTACTATTCACTTTTACTATTCATTTTTACTATTCATTTTTCCCGAAAGTTGATTTTTATTTCATATTCTCGAGTGATAAATCATTTCTATGGCAAATTAAATGTTTGGCACTCGTCAGATCATTTTCGTGAAAGTTATTAAGGAATTACACGTTTTAGGGTAAAACGTCATTCAGAAATTCTACGCACAACGAAACTCGGTCGCGTTAATTTTCCCCGTATCAGAAAAATGTTTGACACACTCATGATTTATTTGAGAATAAATCATGACTGAGAAAAACATGACCAAAATAAACCTCGGCCGTGAAAAACTGGAATTTTCAGTTTTAAGCGTTTTTACTCAGCCGTAACCTTAGCCTATACCTGCACCGCGTTTCTAAGATGATTTGAGTTTTCAACTTTTTAGAATAAATCAACATATTTTTCCCTCCTCCTTTGACCAAAAATCATTCCTTGATTTTATAAGTCATTCCTTGATTTTTAGGCTTACGGTTTGATGTCTAAAAGACATTTAATACCAACCGACACTGGACTGAGCCCAGTCTAGACATTATAAGTCATTTTAAATCATTTATATCCTATTAGAAAAGTAACATTTTACCTTTCTCAATTTTACGCAATATTCGTACATTTTACGTATTACGCGTTTTAGACCCGTGTTTCCAGTTTTAGCAGGGTTTTACCACCCAAATGGAACCTACCACTCATTTTATATTTTATTATGGGACATATGGACATGTTTAACAATACTTTCAAGTTCCATAATTTTACGACACCCGGTTTTACGTTTTGAGGCCTAATCATTTACGGTTGGCATTTCCCGGAGTCAAGTTTCATCCTAATACTTAGGATAATACCAAGCCAAGCACACCTCACCCCCCTAGCATGAGTGAACCGCCAATAGGGGGGGGGGAGTCACCCTTGGTGTGGCTTGATCTTGTGCAAAGTGGTCTTGAGATGTTTACATGTGTTAAGCTTGTCATGAAAGGCCTATGTCAAATCCAACTTTGTAACCTCCTCTAAGGACTATAAAAGCCCCCTCCCCCCCTTGTGTTTTGCCGTCCATACCACACCCCAAAACACTCCATCCTTAGCCTTATTTCCTTCTAAATTCTAGCAAGGTTCAAGTGCAAGTTCAAGGTAGAAACCCTAGTTTGATCTTAGGTTCTCAAAACACTTCCATAACCTCATATACTTTGGTGATTTCTCTTGAGTTTGAATCCACTCAAGTCACCTCAACTTTCATCATCTCTCTTTCAAGATTACAAGAGTAGAAAGATTGCATGAAGTGAAGTGGGTTGAAGCAAGTCTATCAAAGTTCTATCCTTACTAGTTACTTCCTTTCTTTATTTGAAAGCCAAAAGTTGTAAGCCAAACCCTAACATGCTTCTTGTTAAATAATCATGTTCATGTTATTTACATATTATTCTTGCTATATTATGTCTTGTAGTTATGTCCATGATGTATAAAAGTGAGTAAAACAAGTTATTGTTGTTGATTGTTAAAACAAGTTATTAAAACAAGTAAACTAGTGACTTTCTTGGAAAGACCTGATCAAAATGGTAAAAATATGATATTGGATCATTACATATTGTAGTAGAGGACCTAACAAGGAAACCGTAGCAATTTGAACCACCTAAAACGAGTATACGAGTCAAAAGTTATGACCATTTGAAGTTACCAAAACTTTGCGGCAAAGCTGCCAAAAACTTTCTGTTACAGAAACTTAAAACACGCAAAAAGAGGCATTTCTGGTCCGTTTCATGAAAAAGTTAAGTCACGAAAGTTGTCCGGAATCACGTTTTCTTCAAAAACTCAGAAGCACATCTCCAGAAAGTCAATAACGAATAAGATATTTCTCAGTTTCTTAACAGCTATTTACATATATATAAGTCACTATATATATATTGGTTATGTTTTAAAAGGAACAAGAGGTCTTAAGACCTATAATCAAGACCACAACCATGGCTAGAGCCAAGGTTGAGTCTCATGACCATGGACCAAGGACCAAAGGTCATGGCAAGGCCATGACGAAATGACCATGTAAACTTAATTAGGCGAAAACATGAAACAAGGAATTGGCGATAACTTGAACAAACAATTTGGATCTACTTCACTTAAAAGAACCATGAGTTAATACAAAGAAAAATGGTCATACAAGACTTATGAAACTTACCCTAATAACAATCTTCATGTAAAAATAAACTTTCCTAAGTTTATTCAAATATCGGACATGTAACTTTTCGGATCAAAACTTATATCTATATATTTTATCAACTACTACAATAGTAGGGAGACTCATGTGAGGAGTTCATTATGTAAGCAGTCAAGTTAAGTTGTGGATTTATGAATTAAAGTGTCCTGGCTCCTCGAACGCTTACTAACATGACTTCTGAATTATGTCGGCCCGAACGGTAGTAAACGATATATAAAACATACATGTTTCATGAATATTTTCTTTCAAAGACTTACACTATACATTATACCACATCATGGACTAAATGCAAGATATATATATATAGGCACTCCGTTATATTCTTTACTCAAATCCTAAGTCGCAACATTCTATTATAGGTTGCTCGTAGAAACCTACACGATCCAACCATTACCTTCATTACTTGCTATCTTACTTAAGGGGAGTTCATAGCCCCACTTTACATTACTTCAATGTTTTACAAACCCTTGGGGGGAATACATGCTACTTTTAAACCGAACACAATGCTTTGAAACTGTATGCTGCCTGAATGTTTTATTATTACTAAGTACCTACCTTGCCAATCCTAGGCCCCTATCATGAACCATTTAATCACTAGAATTAGTGAGCGTGAGTATTGTGAATAGGCCTATTGGGATTGACGAATCCCATTTGTTTGAGCAGATTAGTTCAAACGAATGCACTATATTTGAACATTAAGTATGACGGCAAAGTACTTACCGGGGCAACAAAACCGCCGATTGATATTGGTACCTGTTAACGTATTGGTTGCATGAGCTTAGTATATAATAATAACTATTTTGTTTTCTAACATAAGTATGAGTCCAATTAACTCATACTAACAACATATTGTGTTCAACCGTTAAACAAACTCTATGAATTTCACTCAACCTTTGTGTTGACCTCTTAAGCATGTATTTCAGGTCCATGATAATCAAGAATGGAGCGGAAGGGCACGTACTAAAGGAAGAAGGCTATAAACTACTATGTCATTCGATAAAAACATCAAAGACTTTATATTGATGTATTTTGAAACATGGAACCTTTTTGGGACCTTACTATGTAAACTCTGATATATTTGAATAAATATGAATGACAACTCTTTTTAATACGACTTGGTTAGAGATCGTTTTCTATTATTATGACTGTTGTGCCGTCGAGTAACACCCAAGTTGAATTCCGCTGCATCATGAATTGGGGGTGTTACAGATTGGTACCAGAGCCATGGTTATAGAGAAAAGGGTCTAAGTGAGACCTAAACTATAACTACAATTACAAGCAAAAACATTTTATAGCCTTCCGCTCTTCGTGCCTTCCATCCTCCAGAAGATTATGGACTTATTACACATATTTGCATTATGAATTGGGGGTGTTACAATATTGGTGTTGTATGTCTCCACAGTTGTGATGGCCCCTCCATCAGCTTCAAACAACATCACATTAAATTCCTGGCCCTGGTAAACCTGAGTAAAAACCATCCACTGACCAGCCTCGAAATTCAAGTCTCGAGTGAGTGTCACACAACCACCGCCATATAAGAAGGAGTGGACGTATCGACCATTTAGATGATCACTGGCCACCCTAACATTGTAGACAGTTGTGTTAGTGGAAACCACGACCGAATCAGTAGGGGTTGGACCATCCAGATATCTCAGAAAGTCTTCCTCCAACGACTGCATAAGCAGAGATGTGTCTGTGACAGGCACTAAACATCTCCAAAATGGGGAACTCTCGGGTTCATAATTGTGAAACTCCAACCCATTCTCACCATAGCAAGTTACATAGAACACATCCTCACCCTCTTCAACAAAATGTATGTACTCAACAGCAGAACAGGAGATGTTGTGAATGACAAAATCATTCCACCTTGCTCCCTCAACAACACACTTAATTGTGAGACTCTCCTTACACGAACTTTCCATCTAAACCCCCCCCCCCCCCCCACAGTTAACTAAGAAAATAAAACCATTGCCAATATAGGAACCTCCTAGAACATAATCATTATGCAGTTCCTGTATATGAAAATAAAGTATACAAATGAAAACACAACTAAAAACTTAATCCATTCATATATCTTGCATCAAGTACTATATAACACGGACAAAAAAATTTTAAGTCAAAGTTGAAGAAAAAAGACTTGAAAAAGTCTGAGTGGACACTTAATGTGTGACTTTTTAAGTCTTCATTTGGCAAATTTGACATTATATATTTCTATTTGTGTTATATAATAGTTGATAAAAATTATACCAATGGAAAATACATTCAAAACTTAATCCATTCATATATTTTGCATCAAGTAATATATAACACAAATAAAAATATTTAAGGTCAAAGTTGAAAAATAAAGACTTCAAAAGTCAACAGTGGACCATAATTATGGGAAGGAGTAATTAAACTAGTTTCTTAGAGAAATAACAACTTGTCAATAATGGTGTTAACTTACAAACTCATCCAAAACATCAGGATTGTCCACAGCGCAAATAAATTGATTACCAAACATGGTTACTGCATTAACGATTAAGGTTATAAAACAATACAAAATACCGTTTGAATGAAGTGAAAATCAGTAAATGTGGTTACCTGGTACGTGTGTTTTTTGAAGAATCACTACTGCTAAGCACCGACTGTATTATTTGAGATATTAGGTTGAAAGAAGATAGAGAGTTTATGTGAGTGTGATTATGTTGTGTTAAACACGACTTAGTTTTGTTATTTGCAAAAAATATCCTCGTTGATTTTCGTGAAAGGGAGGTAGCTGAAGTGTGTTAATGTGTTATAGCGGGAACAGTGAAGTGACGAAAATACCCTGACGTGCAAAGCACGTGAGGGCACTAACGAGCTAGCAGCATTAAGTTCTGCCTAGCAGCATTAAGTTCTGCCTTAGCAGCATTAACTTCGGAGTTACTAGCATTCACCCATATTCCAATCCAAACAACTTTTTCTTTGCTTTTCCTGCAAAATGTTAGTCTAGAAACAAAGAAAATACAAGCCATAACATATGCACAATCATCCCAACATCTAAATATACTTAACAGTTCTAAGTATAACTAGGAGCATTGTAATGGGGCAAATGAAGAGTCATGACTAATAGTCTGAACTCAATTCATGCAGTGAATATCAAATTAGACTCAAACTAGGTAGATAGAGTACATATACATAATTTATCAGAAATGTGTGACCATATGTACCGAATTGTGACTACATTTAAATAATGTGTGACAAAATATGACACTATGATTTAGCCACCTAAATAAATACTTCATGTGACCATATATATAGCATCTTTAGTTTAGTCACACAAAAACTCAATGTGACTGTTGATATAAATAAATGACAAAAAACGTTATTCATATCTTTCGATATCTCTATGTTTTGATAATCACAAAACCTAAACTCATCAAACCAAAGATTATGACATAAACAAGTATTTAGTAGTAAATACTCATCTTCACCATCTAATCACTTAAGGTATGAATAAACAAAGTGTCTAATGTATTATAAGATCAAAAGAACACTTTTGTTAATCACTAAATATTTATAAAATGTCACAAAACAGTTTATATCTTTTGCAAAATATTTTTGGTAGTAAAAGAATATGTTTAATTCATTACAAATTTATGAATTCAAATTTTCAACAAAAAAAGGCAAATCTAATCCAGAAAAATTCCCCCTACAAAAGGACAAGAAAATCCAACGTTCAGGAGGGCGGTCCCCTTAATTTTACTAGGCGGCCCCTTAATAATTAAGGGGACCGTCCCCTAATTAAGGGGACCGACACGCTCCAGAACAGTATTTTCTGGCCCTATAAATATTGGATCATTTCACATATTTTTCTCACCTTTTTGCACTATAAACTTTCTGATCTAAACATCCTTCTCCATCCTCTAAAAATCCTTTGATCTTTGTTTCAAAGTGATTCAAGCCTCAACACTCAAGTGCAAAGAGAAGAATACTTCTATTAGAAGTATTACAACTTAGTATGAAGAAGTAGTGTTGGATAGTAGTGGAGATAGGAGAGAGTAGCAATAGTGACTAGTGGTGAAATAATTGAAGCTTCCAAGTGGAGAAGACTAGAAGACATTAGAAGATTGAAGTTGTGAAGACACTAGTGGCTTGAAGGTGTAAAGACATTATTGATTTGAAGTTGTGAAGACATTAGTGCTTTGAAGTTGTGAAGTTGCAAGACATTGAAGTCGTGAAGTATTTTGTGAAGGCGTGAAGATACTTGTGGTGTGAAGAAGTATAGAAGAATTAAAAGGTGTGAAGAAGGTGTGGTGTGATATTTGGTGTGAGATTGGTTCTAGCTACGATTAGAACTCGACATTTTGCTTTGTGTCGTTAATTGGTGTAAGCTTTTGGTGTGTACGGTTTTCTCCGCCATAAGGGAGGTTATTGACTTAGTGAAGAAAACTCTCGAGTTCGGTGCTCGGGGAGTGGAGTAGGGCAAGGAAGGTGTCCTTGTAGCGGAACCACTATAAATCCTTTGTCTCTCGGTTTGATCTTTCCATCTCTCATTCTTTACTTGCTTACTTACTTGCTTCTCGTACATTATTATAATTATGTGTTGTGCATATATTGATTTCACATAAAGATCAAACTAGGTTCCATTTAAAACATTAATTATACATTAGTAAAATACAAGTATATACAATTATTAAAACACATATACATATATAAATACTTACTTATAATTAATGAGATATATGAAATTATAATTTCTATTCAACACTTTAAATAAGTAGTATCTATATGATATATGTGAATTAATTTGTATCTATACTTTACCTTCAAAGGTTTTTACGATTACCATCAATTCTTTGAAAGTGAACTTTTATTAAACGAAAAAGACGCAAAACTATTCGACCCCACCCCCTTCTAATTTTCCACAATTGGTATTAAGAGCCACGTCTAGCAAGATTTTTAAAATAGATTGTATTTTAAAACTTGTAACAATCTATGGAATTTGAAAAATATTTAGAAGGGGAATTTACACAACAACCACCATTATTTGAAAATGATCATTTTCTTGAATGGAAAAACAAATTTGAAAATTATGTGAAATCAATAGATCTTGATCTTTGGCATATCATTTCAATTGGTGATCTTAAACCAACCAAAATGGATTTTGAAAATCAGTATAATAATCTTTAAACCAAAATTGATAAAAACACTAAAGCCAAATTACTTATTTTCAAAACTCTACCAAGAGTTAAATATGAAAGATTATTTTGTTGTAAAATGGCAAATGATATTTGGAAATGTCTTTTAAAGTTTCACCAAGAGAAATGTAAAACCAAAGATGATAAACTTGATATTGCTCAAGAAATAGTTAATCTAGAAAATTTAGTAAATAAATATTTAGTTGAAATAAATACATGTACTACTAGTTCAAATGTGATCATTGAAGGTATTAATAACGAAGAATACATGAGCCAAATCCGAAGAAAGAGTGTTAATAAATAATGGTGCAACAAATACGAAGAAGATGATGATAATACGGCTTGTGAAAATATTCAAACAAATGGGAATACAAGTATTGATGGCAAGGACTACATGCCTCTCGATCTAAGCGAAACTTCAAGTAAAACATGGAGCGTCATAGACGATGAAATTGATCAACATATAGCATGTGAAGACTACACAACTACTAATAAGGTACAATCCGAAACCGAACATTCTTGCTACGATCAATTTATATTAGAATTTTCAAAATTGGAAAACAACTTCAAACATTTTTGCAACATTGACTCAAAAATGATTCCTAAAAATAAATCTTCAATATTTATTGAAAACAATTTTGAAAAGGAAATAATTTTAGAAGATAAAATGTCTAGACTTGAAAGCAATATTGAAATTGATCTTAAATGTAAATATTGTCAAGACTATAAACATGAAATTAAAATAGAAAATGAAAAAGCAAAAATATTAGCAAAATTTGAAAATAGCTCTAGATCTTCTTTAAAATATTTACTTAACATTTAAAAGTCATTTTATGATAAAACCGGCTTAGGATTTACCGTAAATGATCCTTCAACAAATGCATCAAAACAAATAAAATTTGTTAAACCTAGAGGAGAAATTTAGAACTAATATTACTCACGCTCACTATTTATCTCTCTAGTCAAGAAAGTCATTGTTTGTTCATTAAAACAAACTATTGATGAATTCTTGTACTTCTCGATGACATCCTCATCATGTGCATTTTAATGCAATGGATGTTCTCAACTAATCAATTCGGACCCATGACAATCTGGGTACCAAGCTCTTCATCATGTTTAGGTAATTAACGAACGAAGAGACTTTTAAGTTGTGGATTGCTCACCTTGCTCACTAACTTTGACGACTATTGGTTCATATCACTATGGTTCACATTCTACACAATGTTTTGCCTATAACGTCGTTGCGGTCATCTTTTGTCTCGGCATGTTGTTCTTCACTCTTGGAGTATTGAAATCATGGTGTGTCCGTTACTATTTCAAGATGAAGGGTCCAAAGCACAATTATTCTTAGTCTTCACGACTTGTAATGATTTGTGTGATCAATTAAGCATTTCGGATCAAGCTCCCTTGATTTCTATTGCGTTGGAATGTCACTTTGCTACTTCGACATGTTTTGGACAAACTTTTAAGATGTCTTCCATTTCTCTTATGCCCACTCTTAAAGGAAAGCTGAACCTGAGATAAGTTTTCTTTTCAAAAACTTGCCAATACTACATTATATTTAAGAATGTTTTAATTAATATGTGAATATGATTTAACTTATAAGTTGCCATGCTTTTAGATCATTAATACTAGTATATGCATATATGATATTAGGATTATTAACCTTCGTGTTGTTTAGTCTATTATCATTTTTCTTAGTCTTCATCTATATTGAAGATCCTCTATGATCTATAGTAGAATACATTCCACTTAAGCTATATGATCTTACTAGTTGCGTTAATAGATGTATTATAATTGAGACTTGTTAGTAACTTGATATTATGATGTTCTTTGTATATATATATATATATATATATATATATATATACACATGTCTGTCTTGTATCCATAAATAATTTACTTTGTCCCTTTCTATCTCATTGCATTTAGATCATAAATATCTACCATCTCTTTCATATCTTTAGTTGTCATTAGAGATGATTATGTGTGACAATGGGCTTAATTGATTCTCTTGAGCATGATAAGTTTCCATTTCAAATCCTTCACTTGCAATTTCTTGTTATCATGAATAAAACATCATGTTTAAAACGTCTCTCTCTTTGATTAAAAAAAAAAAACAAAAAAAACAAAAAAAAAATCTTTCAAATATCTCATTGTTTTTCTTCAAACAATTTGCTTAACTATAATTTTTCATAACCTTATTTTAATCAAAAACAAGATTGAAATTTTTTATTACATGTTATAAAACAAAGTTCAATTTATTTTATTGCAATGCACACTTAAATTTATTTCAAAACATTGTTGAATAAAACTAAAAACGTTTTGCTTAAAACACATTTGATTATCTCACATGTGTCATACACTTCTATGGAAATGACATTCACAATTTAATCAAATTATTTCATGAGAATCATGGCATGCCCATATGGATCTTGTTTGTAACAAGTCTTGAAGTCCATATAATCATATCCTCCTACTTGTTACTTGTTAACTATCATCAATATGTATGCACTAGACTACATGTTATCATCTTCATATAGTTACTCATTTAACTAATTTGCCTTATTGCCTCCTTAGTTGCATATCTTAATTGATAAATTAATAGATAACATGATTATTAGAAATTAATTATCTAATTTAATTATTTCTATATCACTCTCTACATTCATGAATAGTATGCCATATATTGCCTCAAAGAGTTAAACTTACTTGAATTCAAATCCAAAAACACAACCTTTTTGAAAATTTTCTGCCAAAAACCCATTTCTGGCATTCTGGGAATCACCAGATGGGCGGCCCCCTTAATTATATAAGGCGGCCCCCTTAATGATTAAGGGGACCGGCCCCTAGTTAAGGGGACCGGCCATCTGATGGTTGGGGATACTGTTTTCTTTATCACTTTTTAACCTATTTCAGCCGATACTTACCAAAATTCTCAAACATATTTTGTCCCATGCTATCCCTCAAAATTTACCTTCCTAAACCACATTTCTCATACACTATAAATACTCTCTTCCCATCATTAATGCCATCACACCCAAACATGTCATCTCCCAACAACCAAAAACCTAAGATTTCAAGAACAGCAAGGATCTCCGTCAAACCCGTTTGGAGGAGAAAACTTGATTCTTGTCATAACTCAAGTGATGTTGTTCCAAGTTAACCAACTACTAAACCTCAAACCCACAATAATGACTCATCTCACAACCTATCACTCACTCATTCCCTCATTAATGCTTCTTCTTATGATAAGCATGCTCAATCCCAATCTCTCAATCAATACTTCACATATTGCTCATTCAACAAAAACACCACTCACTCATGGAGAAACTCTTCTACCCATTTCATGTTTTCATGACTACCCAAGCTCAACCATGTCTCCACCACCAAGAGTACCACCACCACATCCTACAACTTCACATGCCATTCCTATGTTGCATGTTCAAACCTTCACCCAAGACAACCATCATATTCCACCATCATCACCTTCCTCCGAACACTTGAACTTCGTTGAGGAGCTAAAAGAGGCTCATGAGCTTAGTGCTCTTTTAGCATTACATCTTGCTCAACGCAATTTGGATCCACCCCAATCAAGCTCACCATCATCACCACACAACATCAACCAAATTGAGAAGCATGTTAACAATTGCCCTTGTTGCATCTTCCTTCAACAACAAACCATTGCTCTGAATGAGCACTTCACTTGGATTGAGTATCTTCTTACAAGATCTCAACAAACACCTTCACTTGAACAACATCAAAACCCTTAATCAACAAACCCTACTTCAAATCCACCACCTCCAAGTTCTACATCTCCAAACTCACCAACATCCATGCAACCAAAAGTTTATCTACATTAAATCACCAAGCATTTTATATGCTTATGTTTCTCATTTTCAAATAAAACTCTTCAACCATTTTGGGATTCAAGAAAGTTTGGTGACACTTCTTGTTGGCATATTAGGATGCTCTACTTAGTTTAGTATTCTATATCTATGGCCTTTGTAACAATGATTATGGGTTGACATAATCATTTTCCATTAATGAATGACTTAATTTGTGTTTCTAATTATCTTTTGCCATGCTTCTTATTTGTTGGTATTATGATATATGTGTTTGCTTGTGCCATGCTTGTGCTTCTAATATTTTTCTTGCAAGAATTCCATTACTCGAACCCTTGGTGCCCTCAAACGAGGGGGAGTATACATCAAGGGGGAGCCTCCTTCTTATTGGCTTAAACCTTTTTGATTCTATAAAAAGGGGGAGAAGTGAATATAAACTCACTAAATACTTTGTCTAAAAATTAATTTTTTGATTTAATGAGTTTAGGTTTTGTAATCATCAAAAAGGCGGAGATTGTTGATATAAATAAATGACTAAAAACGTTATTCATATCTTTCGATAACTCTATGTTTTGATAATCACAAAACCTAAACTCATCAAACCAAAGATTATGGCATAAACAAGCATTTAGTAGTAAATACTCATCTTCACCATCTAATCACTTAAGGTATGAATAAACAAAGTGTCTAATGTATTATAAGATCAAAGGAACACTTTTGTTAATCACTAAATATTTATAAAATGTCACAAAACATTTTATATCTTTTGTAAAACATTTTTGGTATTAAAAGAATATGTTTAATTCATTACAAATTTATGAATTCAAATTTTCAACCAAAAATGGCAAATCTAATCCAGAAAAATTTCCCCCACAAAAGGACAAGAAAATCCAACGTTCAGGAGGGTGGCCCCTTAATTTTACTAGGCGGCCCCCTTAATAATTAAGGGGACCGCCCCCTAATTAAGGGGACCGGCACGCTCCAGAACAGTATTTTCCGGCCCTATAAATATTGCATCATTTCACATATTTTTCTCACCTTTTTGCACTATAAACTTTCTGATCTAAACATCCTTCTCCATCCTCTAAAAATCCTTTGATCTTATATACTTTGATCTTTGTTTCAAAGTGATTCAAGCCTCAACACTCAAGTGCAAAGAGAAGAATACTTCTATCAGAAGTATTACAACTTAGTATCATCTTGCTATCTAAGTTGTTTGTTTGTTTCATCTTGTTGATCTTTCATATCTTGGTGAATAAGGTGTATGTATTAGTTAGCTAGATTTAGTTGTAGAATCTAGAATTGTTGTAAGTGCGAAGTGGAACTTAAAGTGAAGAAGTAGTGTTGGATAGTAGTGGAGATAGGAGAGAGTAGCAATAGTGACTAGTGGTGAAGTAATTGAAGCTTCAAAGTAGAGAAGACTAAAAGACATTAGAAGATTGAAGTTGTGAAGACACTAGTGGCTTGAAGATGTAAAGACATTATTGATTTGAAGTTGTGAAGACATTAGTGCTTTGAAGTTGTGAAGTTGCAAGACATTGAAGTCGTGAAGTATTTTGTGAAGGCGTGAAGATACTTATGGTGTGAAGAAGTATAGAAGAATTAAAAGGTGTGAAGAAGGTGTGGTGTGATATTTGGTGTGAGATTGGTTCTAGCTACGATTAGAACTCGACATTTTGCTTTGTGTCGTTAATTGGTATAAGCTTTTGGTGTGTACGGTTTTCTCCTCCATAAGGGAGGTTTGACTTAGTGAAGAAAACTCTCGAGTTCGGTGCTCGAGGAGTGGAGTAGGGCAAGGAAGGTGTCCTTGTAGCCGAACCACTATAAATCCTTTGTCTATCGGTTTGATCTTTCCATCTCTCATTCTTTACTTGCTTACTTACTTGCTTCTCGTACATTATTATAATTGTGTGTTGTGCATATATTGATTTCACATAAAAATCAAACTAGGTTCCATTTAAAACATTAATTATACATTAGTAAAATACAAGTATATACAATTATTAAAACACATATACATATATAAATACTTACTTATAATTAAGTGAGATATATAAAATTATAATTTCTATTCAACACTTTAAATGAGTAGTATCTATATGATATATGTGAATTAATTTGTATCTATACTTTACCTTCAAAGGTTTTTACGATTACCATCAATTAACTTTTATTAAACGAAAAAGAAGCAAAACTATTCAACCCCTCCCCCCTTCTAGTTTTCCACAGTGACTAATATCAAGGTTAATGATAACTGACTTCACATTTTGCTATAAATAATAGTCACATGAATATTTCACAATGTGACTATTTTGAATGTATTGGTCACATATAATACCCATTAGGATTTGGCAAGCAAACACACACTAAACTTTAGACTCACTTATTAACTTACGTGACCATATGTATGGAATTTTTGTTACACTTAATCATGTTTCTATGGTTTAGTGTGACCATATATGACATTTGGTCACACTCGTCAACTGTGTGACATATATTTGTCACTATTAAATGCATATCGTGACTAACGCTTCAAACTTACTTTTCCGTTGTCACACATTTCAAACGCTATGTGGCTAAATATTCAGCAAAGAATAGCAGTCACGTTTAAATAATATATGACAAACTTGACTATATAATTTAGCCACATACACAATTACCTCATGTGACCATATATCTATTTTGGTCACACTTTTAAATTGTGTGACATATATTTGTCACATATGTATATCCATAGCGTGACTAATGTTTCGAGCTCATTTGTATCTGTCACACGTCTCGAATTAAAAGTGACTAAATAATCCAAAAAAAAATTTCCAGTTACCTCTATTCACATAAATATTCAAATGTGTGACAATAGAATTCCGAAATGGTCACACAAGTCGGATCAAGTGTGGCTGTTCATTTTATTCTGGTACATTTAGTCACGTATAAATGTTACAGTGTGACATTTCAAAATCGACCATGCGTGAGCAATAGCACTTTTTGTACTAGTGATAGGTTTTTCTCGTTGTATTTAGTGCATGAATTGATGACGATGGTTCTATGATTGCTTAATTAACTTAAGGTTGTAGGATAAATTGATATTGATAGAGTTGGGGAAGTTAGCACGCCCCCACGACCAGTATTAAGGAATACAACGCTTTAACTAAAACAAGGACGTGGCAATTCAGTAGGTAGAATTGGATAGCTAGCAAGGAGTAATACATCATAGGTAGATACGCTTCACTTCCCATGTAGAACCCTAATTTACTTTTCTTGCATATTAGTTTAATTAGTAGTTTTGGGTTAGTTGACTAGCAACTAATTCCGCCCACTCTTCCAAAACCCGAGATCTTTAATTACTTTCCATAAAACATAAAAATACAAAAAGAATCATCCCTCACCTTTAGACCTATCTCGTCATACATTTTAACCTAACGACACTATTCCCCTAGAGAACAATCAATCCCCCGGACTTACCTACACTACACTGCAAAGATCAGGTACACTGCCTGGAGGATTGCAAGCTTCTCAAGATCCCTTGAGAAGTAAAACCTTTTGTGAGGTCTTGTGATCCTGCATCAAGTTTTTGGCGCCGCTGCCGGGGAATAGTTATTACTTAGGCTTAATTTCTATCTCGTTTAGGTGTACTCACTAGATTCCTATCAAGTGAGATTTTTCTTTTTATTTTTGTAGCTTTCTCGTAGTCTATCTCTTCTTTGTGCTTTTGTTTGTAATTTGCTTCAAATGGATATTTCACTTAGACTTCTAAGATTGCAAAGTAGGATTGAATGGCTAAAATGCTCAAGATTTCAAAATACTTTATTCTGGGATACCTATGAATCATGTGACCCTTCTCCTAGGGTAGATTCTTATGAACAACCTCCATGTTTAGGATCAACTCGTTTTAGTGAGGCCCTTAGGAAAAGCGACCTAGTTTACCAAGAAATTACAGAAAACACTATTGCAATAAACCATAAGTTGTATGAAGCACTAGGTTTGCTTTTATCACTACCTAAGGAAACACATAAGGAGGATTTAGCTGAACATAAACACATTGAGCAAAAAGACCTAGTTTTTAAGGACAATGACTTTGAATCTCAAGAAATACATGAGGAATCCTTTAGAAAAATGGAACATAGTAATCAAATTATTGAGGAAGATTCTTATGAATCGGACTTAGAATTTGAAATGGCTAGAGAATGATTTGAGATACTTAGGAACATGTTTTGGTTAGATTCTACTAAAACACATGATGAAGATATAGGTGATCTAGACACAAGGAAGGATGAGGTAAATAACACAGGCCTACTAAATACACCACAAGTCCTACCATCATTTAAGGCATACACACCACCCGTGACTTACCCAGAAGAAGTAGAAGAGACTTTAGGAATCCCGACAGAGGTAGAACCTTTGAACCAAATGCAACTAGAGGATATATGTTTGAATACTTGTAGTCACAACCTTACTTTTAGTTCTAGGGAAGTTCCTAGTGTTGATGAATCGGAACCTCAACCTCAATCTTTGCTCAATTTTTCATCCTTAGATATACATCTAAGAGACAAAAGAGGAACCGACTCACCCATCAACCCATATAGTCCGGGTAGTTTTAGGATGAAGGAAGCTATTCACAAACCCCCTTCACCTCAAGTGGCATATTTCCACCCTAAGGGTGTGTATCGCTACTATCACCCGCACTTAATCCGAAATGTAGGAAAAACCTCCCCTTTATCCATTAAATAAGGGTAGAGTCAGGCTCGTGACTCGAACAAAAACAAGTGCTTCTCGGGAGGCAACCCGAGCATATTTTATTTACTTGCTTTGTTTTGGTTTTAATTTTATTTTTAGGTTTTTTGCATGCTAGTATTTGATTATGAATTGTTACATGATTGGTTTGTATGCAATTATGCTTTCTTTTGCTCTTGAATTCTTCTCATTAGTAATTAAAGGTACGTTGCATGAAATAAGTGTAGGGAAGATCATATGTGGTTATTATGAACCTAAATTGATTATGTGATGTTTTATAGTTTTAATTATTGGCATCTTTTTTTAAATTTTATTTTTTATTTGTCTTTGTGTGTCAATACTTGTGAAGAGATGAGATTAATATAGATCTAATATTTGTCATAGAACCAATAAATCAATCATATCCACCCATTTTTTCTTTCCATTTTTTTTAAAACAAAATATCTTTCAAACGGTAAATCGTCAAGCTACAAAAAAATACCATCGCGACGAGAATTAAATCATCTTTCTATAGATATGCATTGTTATATACTTTCGACGAACTTTTTTTTTTCGATGAACTTTTTTTTTAAAAAAAATTCGCCCAGAAAAATCATATATGATTTATAAAAATCATATATGATTCGTTAAAATCAAATCATATATGATTCTTACAAATCATATATGATTTTTCAAAATCATTTATGATTCGTAAGAATCATATATGATTTGATTTTAACGAATCATATATGATTTTTACGAATCATATATGATTTTTCTGGGTAGAAAATTTGAAAAAAAAATTATCAAAAAAAAATCCGTCGAAAGTATATAACAATGCATGTCTATAGAAAGATAATTTAATTCTCATCGAGATGGTATTTTTTTTTTTTTTTTTTTTTTTTTGTAGCTTGACGATTTACGGTTTGCGAGATATTTAAGTTTTAATAAAAGGGTGGAAGTTTATTTTTTTTTTATTTTAATAAAAAAAATGAGTGGCTAAAATTGATTGATGGGTTATATGGTAAAAGTTCGATCTATAAAGAACTTTTGCTTACTTGTGAATATGGTTTATGAGTTTTTGCAGGAAATAGACGTGGCAATTCAGTAGGTAGAATTGGATAGCTAGCAAGGAGTAATACATCATAGGTAAATACGCTTCACTTCCCGTGTAGAACCCTAATTTACTTTTCTTGCATATTAGTTTAATTAGTCATTTTGGGTTAGTTGACTAGCAACTAATTCCGCCTACTTTTTCAAAACCCGAGATCTTTAATTGCTTTTCATAAAACATAAAAATACAAAAAGAATCATCCCTCACCTTTAGACCTATCTCATCATACATTTTAACCAAACGACACTATTCCCCTAGAGAACGATCAATCCCCCGGATTTACCTACACTACACTGCAAGAATCAGGTATACTGCCTGGAGGATTGCAAGCTTCTCAAGATCCCTTGAGAAGTAAAACCTTTTGTTTGGTCTTGTGATCCCGCATCATTGTTGTAGGTTGAATTTGCATTTTGATCATTGTGACTTGCTTCTGGGGTTTGGTCTCTCCGATTTGGTTTAAGAAGACTGCGATTTGTCTCAAGTTGTTGCGATTTGGTCTTTGCGGTTTGCTTCTAAAGATTGCAGTTTGCCACTGCGGTTTGCTATTATGAAGACCAATTATCAAGTCAAACTAAACGTTATGCTGCCAAAATTTTGTCAAGTCTTGCGTTTTGAGTTTTTAGATTTGACTTAAATTGACATAAAATATTCCCTGATATAAAAAATCGTTTGTGAGTTTAAAATTTAGTAATCATTTGTATATGCTTAAAACATGCTAGGTGTAAAAACTCGAACCCAATTTAAATGTAATCTTATATGTAAATTTTCGGCGTAAAAACCCGTGCCCCGCAACGAATTGCGGATATAAAATCCTTGTAACGTTATAAAATATGATCATATTGGAACAAATGTGACTCGAGAAACCCAATTCGTTGTTCCGAAAACTTTTCTCTTTCAAAAGTAGGAGTAATTGCGGAGTGATTTTATATTTATAGTATGAAACTGCATTATATATGAAAAATAGTTAGGTACGCGTTTTAGGAAAGAAAAAATAGGTAGTTACGTGTTTTAGGAAAGAAATATGAACGGAGTAACAAAACACAATAAACGAGATAAGGGAAATCCAAAGTAAAATCAAATTTCGACAGACAGAGATAACAATTCTACGGATATCATATATAGATAACAATTCAATGGATTTCATATACCTAGATGCTTACATGTGATACCTTGTACGTCTTAGAGATTGCATGTGACAATTTAACCTCGTGTTGAATTTACACAAACAGAAATGTGGTATACCTTGTCTCAAATTAATATTGCATGTGACAATTAAAAGTGTTGTCCGCACGTCTAGGTTGTCCTCTTTACACATGAAATCCTTATAAATTGGAGCTCATTCACGGACCAATACATTCACAAACACTCCTCTTTCTTTACTAAATGTAATGGCATCTTCACTCCTACTTTCCACTACTTTCACTACCTCTTCATGCACACCAACATCTACTTTCACTGCCTCTTCATCCTTCAAGACTCGAACCAAGCAAGCCCATGGGTTCAGAGTCTCATGCAAGGCTGCACCAGAAGACAATATTAATGAAAACCAACTCATACTACCCGAAACACAAAAGCTTGTACTCCCCAATAATGTAGACCGAAGGAACCTCCTCGTGGGGTTTGGTGGACTCTATACCGCTGCAAACGTCGGTTCCTTGCCTTCAGCATTGGCTGTTCCCATAACGACTCCTGATTCCTTTTGCCAGGAATCAAAATCAGGCTTTAAACAGGAGGATGCTGTAAGGACAGGGAAATGCTGCCCTCCTAACCTCGGGAAAAAGATTCAACCGTTTAAATTTCCAAGTAAATTAGAAAAGACAAGGGTGCGATGGCCAGCACATAAAGGGTCTAAAAAGCAAGTGGATAGCTATAAGAAAGCCATTCAAGCCATTCGGGATCTCCCAGATGACCACCCGCACAGTTTCTTGAGCCAAGCTAAAATTCATTGTGCTTATTGTAACGGTGGTTATACAGTCGATAGAAAACATCCAGAAACCGTAATCGATGTTCATAACTCGTGGCTCTTCCTTCCATTCCATCATTGGTACCTTTATTTCTATGAAAGAATTCTCAGAAAGTACAGTGGGGATGACGATTTCGCGTTACCTTACTGGAACTGGGACAATCCAGAAGGAATGACAATTCCTCAAATTTTTGTAGATGAAAAAGATGATGATGGAAAACAAAATCCTCTCTATGACAATTACCGGAACCAGGATCATCTCCCACCAGCAGTAGTAAATCTGTTCTTCAGTACTCATAAGAGTACAATACTAGACCCTGAAAGACAGATAGCCTGCAATCTTAGTGTAGTTTACAGAGATTTGACAAGTAATGCAACTGATTGGAAACTCTTCTTCGGTGGAAAATACACGGCTCCCCCGTATGATCCAGATTGTCCGGATTTTCCGTCAGCCGGGTCAGTGGAAAAATCTCACAATGCTGTACACATATGGGTAGGTCAACCAGAAAGTCCTAATGGAGAGGACATGGGCAACTTCTACTCTGCGGCATATGACCCTTTGTTTTTCGTTCACCATGCAAACGTCGACCGTATGTGGAAACTGTGGAGGAATTTGCGCATTCCTGGACATAAAGAACCGCCCAGGGATGACTGGTTAAATGCATCATATGTGTTCTATGACGAGAATCTGAATCGTGTACGTGTCTACAACAAAGACTCTGTCAACATAGATAAGCTCAAATATGATTTTGAAGAGTCAAAGACACCGTGGAAGAACAGTAGACCAGCCCAACGTAAGGAGAAGTCCAAGTATTTATCGAGCTCTCTTATAGGAGAGGTAGAAACAGTAGAGGAAGCCTTTAAGACTGGCCCAGCGCGTGTGGACCCAATTCTTAAGGTTCGTGTGAAGAGGCCAGCTACAAACAGGACTCCCGAGGAGAAGAAGGAGGCGCAGGAGACTTTGCGTATAAACGGGATACAATTCAACAGCAACAAGTTTGTCAAATTCGATGTGTTTGTGAATGATAACGTTGACAAAGATACGAAGAAAACACCATGTGATCCTGAGTTTGCTGGTTCCTTTGCACAGGTTCCACACGGTGGCAACAAAGTTGGAATGTTGATGCCAAGTGCAGCAAGGTTCGGTTTAGATGAGCTTTTGGAGGACACAAAAACTGAAGACAAAGAGTATGCGGTGGTGGCTTTGGTGGCAAGGGCAGGTTGCGAAGATCTAACTGTCTCAGAGATCGAGATCAAGTTGGAACCTATTTTGTACTAAAATAAGGTTGCATTATATTGCATGCATGCATGGTTTCCATTTCAGATTATGTATTCAATAAAATTGGCCTACTAAGCCATTTGTTTACGTACTTCTAGTAGTACGTTATTTGTTAGCTTCTAATTAATAATGTCTTTTAAAACTACTTCATTAACCATTTGTTTACGTACTTCTAGTAGTACGTTATTTGTTAGCTTCTAATTAATAATGTCTTTTAAAACTACTTCATTAGCCATTTCTTTACGTACTTCTAGTAGTACGTAAAGTACAACTATACTAACGTTGGCTTCCATAGCTATGTTTTGGGTGAAAGCTAAAAACACGCAAAATAATTATTCAAAACAGCCAATGTACGCAACAAACTTTAAAAATTATCATTACGCAAGATATTTTCAAATTTGAAATAATGTACGTAATATGACCGGTAACTAACAGGTTTCCAAGTTTGAAAATTGACAGGAATGGTCTCTGTGGCTTTCGTTGACTTTCACTGGTTATCCTTAGACTTTTTTTCACTTACAAAAGTTACAATAACGGTCATCCGAATAAAAATGCGAAAAAAAATTTTAAAAAATAATTATCAAAAGAATATTTTCTTAAAATATTTAAACAATAAAATTCTTTCCGATTTTTTTTTTCAAATTTCAAAAAAAAATAATAATTCAAAAAAAAAATTGAAATTTTTTTTTTACGAATTTTAGTTTTTAAAAAAGAAAATTAATTTTTTTTTTCAAATTTCAAAAAAAAAAAGTCATAGAAAAAAATTTAAAAACAAGTTTTTGAAAAAATAAAATTTAAAAAAAAAAGTTTTTGAAAAATAAATTCGAAAAGAATTTTAATTTTCAAATATTTAAAAAAAATTCGATAATTATTTATAATTTTTTTTTAATTTTTTTTCAAAAATAATTTTTCAAAAAAAATTAGAAATAAACTTTCAAATAAATATTTCTTAAAATATTTAAAAAATAAAATTCTTTCGAATTTATTTTTCAGAAACCTTTTTTTAATCTTCTTTTTTCAAAATTTTAAAAATTTTTTTCTATGACTTTTTTTTCTAAATTTGAAAAAAAAAATTGAATTTTCTTTTTTAAAAAATAAAATTCTTAAAAAATATTTTCAAAAAAAAATTTTGATTTTTTTTGAATTTTTTTTTCACCGACTTTTTTTCGAAATTTGAATAATAAAATTCGGAAAGAATTTTATTTTTTAAATATTTTAAGAAAATATTTTTTTGATAATTATTTAAAAAAAATTTTGAACATTTTTTTTGGATGTTGCATGAAATGATTATAAGTGAAAAAAAAAAAAAAAAAAAAAAAAAAAACAATGACTAAAGGTGAAAGTTAACGCAAACTATGGTGACCGTTATTGTAACTTTTGTAAGTGAAAAAAAGTCCAAGGATGACCAGTGAAAGTCAACGAAAGCCACAGGGACCATTCCGGTCAATTTTCAAACTTGGAAACCTGGTAACCTTTTAGTTACAGGTCATATTACGTACATTGTTTCAAATTTGAAAATATCTTGCGTACAATGGTAATTTTTAAAGTTTGTTGCGTACATTAGCTGTTTTGAATAATTATGTTGCGTGTTTTTAGCTTTCATCCCTATGTTTTCTACTCAAGCTAAAAAAATGACTAGAGAAACGGATATATTGTGCAACTATACTAACGTTGGCTTCCATAGCTATGTTTTATACTCAAGCTAAAAAAATGACTAGAGAAACGGATATATTGGCTTGTAGCTGATCTTGATTTATACGTATAAGTTAAGGGAAGTGATTGTCACACTCTCAAAAATTTTTTGCACACCCAACTGTACAAACAGTTAAAGCAAGTTATACGTAAAGTACAACTCTTTAATGCATTGAGTGGAGTGTGCCAATAAATTTTGAGAGTGTGACAATCACTACTCATAAGTAACCTAGAGAGGATAAATCCAAGAAGTATAAATTTTTGACAGATTAGCTAGTCATCTTGCAATCCAGACACTAATTGCTCCAAGAAACTGTACGTAATTAGCTTGTGTTCCTTTGTCGCTCACTAGCTATTGCTTTCAATTCGTGAATGTCTTAACAGCGCATAAAAATATCAATTCAAAACTTATAACACTTTAGGTTATGGAAACAATTCTTCAACTAGAAAAATGCCTCCCAGAAAATAATTTGTTTTAGCTGTTGTGATGACTCGTCGTAACGGAAGCAATTTGATTCAATTCTTCAAGTACTGTGTTTTTGAGAGCCAAAGTGTGGGCGAAATGGGCATCAGCAAAGGTGGCATGAGCAGATATTGAGTATTTCATATATACTTTACTTCGCTTGCATTTGATTCGTGGTTTGTTTGTCGTCTATCTTTGATTCGGAACACCCCATGTTTGTTCTTCTGTAAGATGTGTTGAAAAATTTTGGAGGCTAATTATGTAAGAAAGAAGTCAGGGAGGATATTTGACAATTATGCCAATGTTTAATTGTTGGTTAGGCAGCCAAAAAGTAGAATGTTTATTTTTATTAGCCAAAAAGTTAGATACCAGAATTTTTATATAGAAATGTAATTGTCAAAATGTCTTAAAATGACTCCAATAGTCAAATTTTTAGAGAGATTGTAAAAGGACTAAAATTGTCTTTATGTGATAAAATTTTTATAGAAAGAATTATTAAAAAACTTAAATAATCACAATTTATAAGAACTAAATTTTGTAGAGACTAAAATAGTATATCTGTTATAACAAAAAGGCTAAAATGGTCGTGGGTTAGTCGGCCAAAACGTCATTAAAAAAAAAAAAAAAAAAATGCTAAAATGGTACGAAAAGTTTTATGAAGTTTATAGAAATAATTGATATTAAAGATTATTATGGTTAGTAAAAATTTACAATAGTCAAAGTTTTAAAACTTAACTTTGCAACATAAGCCCAGTTAATAATAATGCAAGAGTTGATCATTTAAGGTCATACACCCAAATAGTATTATTCCTTGCTAATATAGCTACAATATGATCAGTATAAATTTCTCAAGATTTGTGATCCAAAAATGCAAAAGTAATCAGTTTGCTCCTAAACTCATCACTTCATCCAAATACTCAAAACTCCGCTTAAAAATGGCAGATACAAAATGGGTATTCCAAAATGGCCACGGAGGTTCACCTGCGACGACTCCGGGCTATCCAAAATGGGTAGTCGCCCTGGGATTAGTCGGCTCGTAATGTCGAGTCGGAAACCAGGTATAACAAAAAAAAATGGCAGATACGGGGAAACCTACTTAAAAAACGCAGTCCTAAATTATAGGTTCTCTTCTTCTCTTGCGTACTTGATTTGCCAAAGCTCCACGTCCTGTCCTCGAATGTAATCATTTGCATACTAAGGGATCTTAGTGAGATCAAGGCGTGTGCCAATAAAGGCACGTGAAGATCCAGTTGGAATTTTGTCGTGTTCTGCATCATTTATCGTTTCCAATTAATCTATAGAATTCACAAAACTAGATAGAAAAGATTTTTCGGGTCAGCTAAACCCATTTTGACCCAAAGCCATTTGATATGTTGCCAACCCGTCCGACCTGTCCATGCTAATGGATTACTTCTAACTGGAGAGGATCTTACCGCTTTCATCCCTCACATAACTTCGGAAACATGAATAACCGTTTGCTACGACATCAAGATCATCAACACTGAAGTTGTAACGTTTTTCTAGAGCCAAATATAACACCTGAAATATGAACACATGATCAGCTGCTGTATTCAAAAAGCAATGGTGAAAGTTGAACCCATTCTTATGCAAACATAGCCCAAATCAACCCGATTAATAACAGGTTGAAGTTTCCACCTCTACAAACATTATACTATTTTAACTTGTACCTTTTGTATACTCCTCGACATTAATCTTTTTAAAGTAGTGAATAATGCATTGGTGAGGTCATCACTGTATATTACATCAGCAGCTACCAGCAAAGATACCCTCTCAAGTTCTTCAAGTTCTGATAGATTCCACGCATAACTAGATTACAATAGCATGTCGACACAAAACCACTGGTAAGAAGAGGTGATAATTTCGACTCGTTTATAGATAAATTGGTCAATTTGGTAACACTGCCTTGAATGGGTAATTCTAAAAAATGGAAAGGGATCGAACTGGGGCAAAACCGCAAAAGTCACGCAAAATTCATAAAAGAAGCAATCCAGACACCCTCTTAAATTGCATAATAAGCAGATAAGTAACTTTTATACAAACACTAAAAACTGCTGATCAGCTTTAGATAAGCAATCCCAAACACCCCGTCCCATTTTTACACCAAAACAGTGTTTGCAGGCTGGCCCAACCAAGTAAGCAGATGATAAATATTTTCACAACATACATTTGTAAAATTTATGAAACAAAGACAAAAAAAGTGACTGTGCTGGCCCAACCCGACGCGTTTTGACCCATCGACCGCCTAACCCATCCATTTGAGACCTCTACTGCTCTACTGGTTAGCAAAAGAAGGTGCTGGTTATCGGGTATATATGACAGTGTTATCACCTGTGACGAGATGGATAATTGCTTTGCTGAGGTGGCCATGAAGCCTTCCAATCAAGTTTCCGTACATTAACAGAAGCTTTGGAAACGAATCCTTATGAGCAATTATAGTGGCAAGATTGGCAAATTTCTCACTAAGGCCGTTGATGGCGTATGTAACAATGACGTCATAAGACATCAAAGAACCAAGGTCATTGAGGAAAGTGACAATTGATTCGATTTTTCTAAAGTATGCGTCGGCACTGAGTTCACCCATTTGGATAACACGTAATTCACCTTTTAAAGCGATAGTACATGTTCTTTTGTTGTCAAGAAAGAGTTTCTCGACGTGATCCCAAGCTTCATATTTTACCGATAAGATACTTAACTGTCCAACACGGGGCTGAAGCAAATATTAATTATATACCGATTATTCAATGATTTGGGCGTAAAATAACCCTTAAATAATCATATAAACAAAATTCAGTTTAAACTAGTATATGCAAACATTTATCTATGATTTGAGAACCCGCAATATTCAGAAAGTTGTTAGCACAGCCTGTATTCTTCAGAAGCAGTGGGGAGTGTTTGGATAAAATAACGGCTTATTTGCTTATTTTCGCATAACATAATCACTTTCCAATAAGCACAAATTGAAACCTGTAATTTTTAAACTAGGGTTGTAAATGAGCCAACCTTCGGGGTCAACTCAGTATAAGCTCGAAACAACATTACGAAACTTAAAAAAAGGTACAATTAAAAAAAGTACAATAACTTAATTTTGTGGAGGTTGTTGAAAATATTTTGCCATTATTGCGTCTTTTTCCTTGTTGATGACCATGGCTTCGCGTTCAGGCAACTCGTCGGATTTAACCTTGAGAAACTCCAATTCTTTACACTTCATTATTTCCCGGTATTTTTCCTTCTTCACCTCGTACCTTGCTTCCGCGGCTTCCCGTTTGCGTCTAAATTCCTCTAGTAAAGTCCCAGATAAAGACTTCAATTGACTTTCCGGAGTGCTCGACGTTGTTTCCGATTTGGTTTTCTTTGCGGGACGGGATCTACCGGGGGACGAGGTCTTGCATCACGTTCACGAAATATCAGAGTACGGGTACGTGAACTTCCGGCTTGTTTTTGTTGTTGCAATGATTGCTCATACTGAAGAGCTTGCATAATCAACTCGATGTCACTTAGATCATCGAGATCGGACGAATCAGAAAAAGATGAATCACTCATAATTTTTGGTAAAAAGTGTAGTATATGTTTTAATAAAGAGAAAGTAGTGTAAAAATAAGTTAAAGTGTTATCTGTTGCAAAAACTCTCGCCCCAGTTCTCTTTACTCTCTTATCCCCTTTCTTTTATAGTAACCAAAAATAGATGTAACAGTTTTAATATGCAGCCACCCAAAAAAGTAAACAACCTTATCTTATAGCAACCAACCAAAGATCACACATAACCACAACCCTGTTAATTCTTGACGTGGGTTTGATGTGTTGATCGAACCAGGTAGGTGTTGTTTAGAGTTTTGAGATGGGAAATGGGTTTAGATGTTGGGAGTTGTGGTTTGATTATGTTGTAGCTCGTTTCGTTTTATTGTTGAAGTTGGTGTATGGTTTGTTGATGTAGCTTGTTGTTGGTTATTTATTATTATTATTAGGGTTAATGGCATGTAATAGCAACGTACTTTTTCATTTGTGCCATTATCAGATACGAACCCAAAATATTACAGATATCAGATACGAACTTTCAAATTTTTTTTCATTATCAGATACGAACTTTAAAATATCAGATATCAGATACGAACTTTCAAATTTTTGTTTCATTATCAGCAACGTACTTTTTCATTTGTTTCATTATCAGCAATTTTTATTTTTAAAGTTTTTCTTATATTTGAACAAAGGAGAAAAGTACGTTGCTGATAATGAAACAAAAATTTGAAAGTTCGTATCTGATATCTGATATTTTAAAGTTCGTATCTGATAATGAAAAAAAATTTGAAAGTTCGTATCTGATATCTGTAATATTTTGGGTTCGTATCTGATAATGGAACAAATAGGAAAGTACGTTGCTATTACATGCCATTAACCCTTATTATTATTAATTTTTTGAAAAAGTTAGCCGTTGCCCAATGGTTATTTATTTACGGAGTATTTCTTTTTCTTTTTTTTTTCCTTTTCCCTTTCACACACGGTAGCTTTCTTGAACACTTGATCATATTTAATGGGCCCTTAATCCATTAGCAGTTTATATTAAATCACAATACATGCGACGCCGTTTTGCATAGGGCTATTCCCGCCAAAATTGTTGGGCTAAAACTAGCCTGCTGCTCCGGCCTCTTTCTCCACCATTTAGCCTGCTTATCCGGCCATTCTCACACACCATATCCGGGTTCCAATTTTGGGGTTTTTGGTAGCCGTCACACACCAGATCGAGATTTAGGGTTCCAATTTTGGGGTTTTTGGTTGCCGGTTATGCAGAGGTATGTACAAGATTTTAATTATAATTATTTAATTAGATTTGTTGTCAATTGATCCGTCTCCGGTTGGGTTAATTATTCATCCCATTGTTACACTTCCAGAACCCTCCACACCATAAACATCTCTTTCTCCAGCTTAAAATCCCCATCTCACAATTGTAGCGGCGGCCATGGTTATAGACTGATAATTGACGGCCGTCATGATGTAGTGGCCTGGACCCGCATGGTAAAAGATATGGGTTTTGTTACTCCGAATGATTAACACAAGTTTGGGTGTAGTTTGTTGTCACTTACCTCAGTCAAACGAGAAAAAGAAACTGGATTTAGGTTTATGATTTTATTGTGTTATATGAATTCCTGGATTGTGTTGAATATGTTTTGGGGGTTTTTAAATTTTGGTTATGAGTACTGATTTTTAAGGCTAGGGTTACTTGGATTTGGGTTTATAACATTACGGTTGTAGATGTTGTTGAATGCTACATGGAATTGATTGTTATAATAAATTACGGTTGCTGCTTATGCCTCAAATAGTAAATAATTAGGTTGCTTATTTAGGGGGTGTTCGGATTAGCAGCTTATTTATCCCGCTTTGGCCTTATTTTCTTTTAGAAAAAAAACTTACAGGCTCACTTCTCGAGTTAGAATATGAATTTGTAAGGTAGGTAGACATTAGATACTATGATTAAAATGCTCAAATGTAACTAGCGCATAATAATCTTTCAGGTGGTACCTTTGGAAAATCTGAATGGACGAAAAAAAGAAGCAGGAGAACTATGTGAAAGAAGAAATAGCCCTACTTTTATAACTTGAAGCTTAGTTATTTATGTTGCTCGCGTAGACACATTCTTAGATTCTAATATCTTTTTTCATGAACTTGCAGCATGTAAAGATGTGGTGTCTATAAGATCGTTTCAGTTGACTCAAGTAGCCTTCGAAGATGGATTATAAGGCGATTGAGGCCGTGTTACAGACTTCTAATCCTCACACCAGAAAGGTACTAAAAATGGTTTCTTAACACCAAGAATTATAGCTAAGAATTATAAATATGCATATTTGTAGCCATTTTCAGATTCTTATACGCTTTTATTGTAAATGTATGCCTCTTCTTTGTTTGATCTACCTATAGATAATACTATTGACCATCAAATTCTGGACAGGTGATGCCTATCTGTTTTAAAATTTTCATTTAGAAAGAACATGTCAATGTGTTCAAGGTAAATCTGGAATTTATTGTACTACTGAATTACTGTGTACCGCTTTTTTACTTGAATTTTATGTCTGTTTTTCTTTCTTCTGTAGCTTTTTGTAGGTAGTGAGCTGATGCTGTATTATTCATATTCAAACATTTATATCGAGTCACATGGGTGGTAGAATATTCAAGAGCTAAATACCTACAAACCACTCTGCTATGGGTAACTAAACTATTGAACGATGGTGAGTAAAAGGAGTCATATTTTGCTTTTTGGCTAAGTTGTATTACCTTATTTGTTTAGCTTTGTTAGTAGATTTTTTTTTTATTCTGAAATTAATCCGTTGAATAGGTTTTATGTTTTGCCCTTGATCTATGGTGCCATGTCTGCCTTTATACTCTTTAACCGATTAAGGGTTACTGTGTTTACAAAGTATAACGTTTAGTGTTTTGTATTTTTTCCCTTTTTGGTCATGATAATTTCTAATTGCCTTTTTCTAATTTTTTTTTATATAGATAAGGTTCCAAACGGCTGACATGAATAACAATTATTGTTTTGATGTTTATTAGGTAATGTTCCTGCGGTGCCAAAACCAAGAGGTCCAACATTAGCAGTTCAAAAGAAAGCTCCTGCTAAGAACAAAGTATGAAACGAAACCCCATCGTTGTTAATTTTAATGATGCATATTTGACTGATCATGTCCTCTCTTTTTTTTTTTTTTTTTTTTTTTTTTTTTTTTTTTTGATAGGTGTGAGTAATTTTTAGTTTTGATCAGCTCAGTACTCAATTTTGTTGTGCAACCTGTGCAACTTTTTCCTGATTTTATGTTAAACAATTATGTGTGATTCTCATATGCGTTCTGGAACAGCTTATGCTAACGTTGATATGCTGAAAGGCGTATGATCGACGAAGGGATTATTAGCGCAGTCTTTGCCAGATGGGAAGAAAGAGATACTATCACGAAAACATGCCATTTTCAGAAGGTTGCTAGCCCGAATGGGAATGGGATTTGGCTTCCAGATGTGAATATCGGGAGCCATGCCTGAACCACCTCATTGGTGAGCTCTTCTCCTTTTGCTTTCTTAAAGTTATGTTCCAAAATGAACTGTACACCTGTTTCTTAAGGGTGTTTGGATCCTCTATTTGAATTATCGGTTTCATACTAAATCCAACATAATTGACTATCTAATAATTTAATATAAGTATTTTGAAACACTATCTTTTATAGCATGTTATGTTATAGCTGCTAAATCTGTTTTTATTTTCTTTAATATCGGCCACTTTTGATATGCACATAGGAGTGTTATCAGGTCGGGTTGTCGGGTTTATCGGGTCGGGCTGAGTCGGGTTGAGTTTTAAAAAAGTGAACCGCAACCCGACCCTATAAGAAATCGGGTTATAGGGTTCGGGTGTTTATCGGGTCAGGTGATTTGGGATGTCGGGTTATAAAAAAATCAAATTCAGGTTTAGCACATACAGTTTTTAAACAAAGAAAATACCATGAATTATCAGTTTGTGCACAGTATATTTGGCAAAACCAACAGAGGAGAATAAAAGTACTTAAATTATACAGAAAAAAAGTAAAAGATTCTGAAGCCCTGCGTCAAGTAAGTACTTCAATTGTAGTGATCTTTTTGCTTATGAAGATGAACAATATCATCATACTGCTGAAAGTTCATCTATATTATTTGAATGGATTATCTAGCTTGACATTAACTAATTGTATGTCATTGGCTTTTTGGCTGTTAAAGTGTACTTCTTCTATATGGCCTTAAGTAATCTCAATTAGTTTGAAGACAAAAGATGGTCCATTTGATTGATTTTTTTTGTTCTTAACATTTGTTTGGTTTATGAGGTAGATGTAACCTTTTTTTTAATATATCGAACAATTACACTTGATTTCTTGGTTTATTAACAAAGTAATAATAACTAAAAACTTTTAATTGTCATAAGAATGAACAGCAAAATATCTTGCTAACAAAATGAGCCTATCAAACAAGATCGTTTCTTGCTAAATACGCCAACTTCTAATAATGGAACAAATGAGTGTCTATTGCAACAACCCATGCTACAACAGTTTAAAAATAATTATGTTGCTTTGGGACTGTCTCGACAAGAAATATACTTTAATTATCAGTGAAAGTGCCATTTGACATATAAAACTTGCTTCAATAATGGGTGGGTTGAAGGAACAACCTGATGTGGATATGTAACTGATTCCAGATAAGGTATATGGGTTTCTTGCACTGTTAGGATCCGCTAGAGGTAAATAATGGGTGGGTTGAAAGAACAACATGATTCTTCGGATTGTTACATATTTTGGATTTGGGTAACAAGCATTTATTAGAATCTCTTTAGTACCTTAAATAGTTTTTTACTGTAATTCTAATTACGTGGTTTTATATTTTACAGGAAAACACATGAACTGTTGGCGAATTCTGAGTTTGGATAAACACAAATCATTGAGATACATTGGTAAGCATCATGTGGCCTTAAATTAGATAGTCATTTCCTTACTGTGTATTAGTGTCTGCGCAGAAAAAAGTCGAGACCAAGTAGTTTGCAAAAAAAAGTCATTGCATCTGCTGGATTTGCTCGCTGACCACCCTTCTGTGCTGTATGCAGGGTCATGTTGCGGCCAACCATTCCTCTATTCTAGGAGTTGATAGGGAAAGCGTGGCATTCACGTCTAATTGGCCCTAATCATCCCTGTGGTTTATGAAATGAAGGCAGTCCAAAAATGGACTTGCTTTTAACCCGATAGATAATCCATTTCAAGTGCGTCGTCTTCAGGTATAACCACAGTGAAGGTACAGTTGCAACAAAAGGAGTTAGGAAAAATTACCATTTTTAAATGGAAGTATTGGTGATAGAGTCCGTATCTCTAGCATGTAATTATAGTAGAATCTCAACAGTAGTAAAAGTTCATGTTTTGAAACCCGTATATGTTGCATGTAATTATAGTAGAATCTTACTAGTAGTAAAACCTCATGTTTTGAAACATACGGCAATTGAACTTCATTTCGATACAAAAAATACTTAAGTAGTTGTAACTATACCCCCTTTTCATACGTAGGATTTGGTGGTTATGAGTGACCCAAACATGAGACTTGACATACCTGAACACATGTGTAAAAGATTAAAGGCGTCTGATGTATCCTCGATATCCAAACTATGATATCCTTTGATTTAAACCGAACGTTATGATATGTAAGTTTATAAGATTATAGTCTTGTTTTTGACAATTAATTTCTTTTGAAGGCTTCAATTTTACCATTAGTTATCAGTTTTAATAATGTATCATCATTGTGTTATGTCCCTAAACGGAAATGATGGTGATTTCAGTTTATGACCAGAAGGAGTCGCAGATTGCCTTGCAAGAGCAGATGGGTCACTAGCAGTGGCAAACTCGAAAACAGAAGCTGGCGAAAGTGAAGCGCCTTTTTCCTCCTACCGTTGGCAACCGTGTCTCACTTGCCATTATTGCAGAAGAAAAAGTGGTAAAAAGCTAAATATGTGTTTAGTGTTTTGATTGTTTGCCTTGCAAGAGGGTGTGGTTCAGAGGGTGGTTGTGGTTAAGAGGGTGTGTCGACAATCCGAAAGTTGTATCCTTTGAAACACATGCTACAAACACATTATGTACTACGTAATCATTATAATGTTTTAAATAGTGTTCTGACCTCTTAGTATAATGATATAGCTTAACTCAGTCTTTTGTTGTTGATTCATTATATTTTAGTTCACTTATATGTTTGTGCTATTTTTGCATCTTGCTTTTAGGAAAGTTACAAATGCTTGAATGATGCACTTGAAGGTACATCCAACTCATGGACAGATCGAATACTTGAGGTAAGTGAATCTATTTAAATTCTACCAAGTTGGCTTTTTTTTTTTTTACATGAACACATGTCACATTCAATATTACACCTAAATATGGTCATACATTGATCTTGATGATGATGTTCTTTAACCGCGGGTGTTGAATTTGATTATATGGAAGGTTCAGATGACAAGAAATGAAGCAGGAGAGTTTTTTCATGGTGCAAAAAGCTTGAGGTCTTATGCGCGAAATTCAGAACTATGCTAGCAGTTTAGAAATACGTAGCAGAAGTGGATGAAAACACGCCATTATCAGTTGTACTAGAAGAGAAAAGAAAAAGTTTCCCCTTCCTAAGGCTTTTAAATTAAACATACATATAAATGTTTACTTCACTATTCAGGTTATGTATTAATAAAGATGTATAAGATCTTTTCAATTCATATAAATTCATGTATAAGATCTTTTCAATTGTGATTACATTGAAGGTTCTATTTCCTGTACATGATCAACGACGTGAAACTTAATTCTTATATCCCTAAATATTCTATTTACTGAAAAAACATTTGACGGAATAAACAGGCACGCCTGCAACGCGGCAATCGTTGCCAATCTTGTTCATTTTTTAATACAATACTTACACCGTATGGATCATCTTGCTTTTTTATAACGAAGGAAGAACCTTTTCCTCTATTAAATGTCTTAAAATTAAGCAATACATGTATTCATGCAATGTTTACAATCTATTAATGCATAATTTGTTAAAGTATGTGTATAAATATTAATTTGTGTATGACTAGTATCGAACCCGAGATCTTGGGATTGCACACATTACAAACGAGAATAAAAGATTAATAATTGATATATATTAATTGTTATATATATATATATATATATATATATATATATATATATATATATATATATATATATATATAATTATTATTTAAACACTAGAAGGACTTAACGGTCGTTGGTTATTAACCGTAAGTACTAACAATCGTTAAATGTTAAGTTAAAGGACTAGGAATGAAATATATAGCAAGAAGGATCCGGAATGCCTTCCTAAGGCCCATGGCCGGTCGATCAAGGGTTGGGAAAACCCAATCCTTCTCAAATTTGGACAACAAGTTTACAAGGCTATATATATATACACAAGGGTTATTTGTTTCTCACCTTTTGTGCACACAAATTATTCCTAAGTTTTTCTCTTCCTTTTTCCCTTGCAAAAACCGATCGACTCCCACCCCTTAGGGTTCTAGTCGATTTTTTTGTTAATCAAAAGCTAGTGTTTTTATTGATCTTGCAATCACTTTTATTCATTACTAGTTTGTGTGTACAAGAACGAGGTAATAACTCACTATAGTTATTATCAAGATATCGATAAACAAAACGGTAAGGGGTTTATCATTGATCTATTGTTGATTATATTCAAGATTTGTTGAAGTGCAAAACGGTACGTTCCTATTTATGTTTTCGTTAATAATTATATGTTATAATCGATCTATTGCTTCCGCATACGTGAATACTTTGATTATGATTTATTTATATGATTGTCAAGTTATTTAAATTCTAACAGTGGCATCACGAGCCATGTATAACATGTAATTGATTACTAAAACATAATAAAAACGTATCTTTAATAGTTTTAGATACATGTTTTGGATCTAGGGTTTTATTTAATTTTTTTTTTAATTTTTTCGAAACCCTGACCCTAATTTAAGGGGGGTCGATTTTTTCTATAAACCCTAATTAGGGTTTGTGGTTTTATAACCAAGTATGCATGTGGCTATTTGTTTCACCTTTATAATTGTTATGTTTATTAGTTGCTTGATTTGTCTTTGATTACTTGTTTTATTGTTTTATTTGTTGGACATGATTGTAAGCAATAAAAGAGTAATTTTTAATAAAGAAAATTAATTGGACTAATAATTGTGAAACTTTAAGTAATAAAGATTGATTCTTGCGGTGTCTTATGTGCCGACAGTGGTTCACTTCGCACGGTAATTGGCTCCCAGGCAAGACTAGCAAGATTCATACTTTATTACATGTTTTAAGATTTAATCCATAAACTTTTGCTTGATTAATGTTTTTGTACACATGGTTTTAAAAATAAGTCCTATAAGACAAATTCTTAGTGATGGTAAGAAGGCTTGTAAAGAGCCTTAGAGTCTGCCTTGGTTATCACACTTATGAATGCGTCTTAGACGGTTTTCTTTTATTTCCATTCTTGTACAATATCATCTTAAGGGTGATTTACCTCAATTCCACTTTTATGGGCGATAATTGAAGGTTCTTCTTTAATTGGTGAACCCGATACCTCAAATAAAACTTTTTGTATTAATCTTAAGAATTGGTAGTAAAAAGGTTTTGAAAACTTATGTTATAAAGATAAGTGCATGCATCTTTATACATGTTTTGATTGTCACATCAAACTAAATACCCTAAAATTTAAGTTACATGCCATCTACCTATAAGAAACACTTGAAGTTATAATTCAGTAAACGTGAGACCTAGGCTAAATTTTAATAACAAGGTAAAATTCTGTTAATGCGTAAGACCATAGATAGTAATTTTACATGTTTTTAAGGTAGACGACTTAATTAAGTTGTGCGTGAGACCTAAAACTTAAGGCATGAGATGGGATGAAACATGCTTACATTGCAAATTGATGAATCAATTTGATGTAAATCCCATAATGATCTAGGAATTGGAAAACTTGTTTGCCAATTATTGTTCGACAGATTACCATCTTTTATACTTTCACCACTAGCAGATCAACTTATGTGGTGGAATCTATGTAAAGTTGGATCCTAGATTTTCAAGAAAATTAGTTGGTTATATAAATATAGCCTTGGGTATTATATTTTCTTGGAATATTAATTATCGAAAATACTAATGTTTGAACTTTAATTTGTAGATATGGCTCAACCCGATAACCCAACTGTGATTTCTGCTTTCAAGAGCCATCTTGAGAGGGAAAAGCTGACTAGAAAGAATTTCAATGATTGTTTGAGATCGCTCAGAATTTTGTTGAGGGCGACTGGTAAACTCAATTATTTGAATACTCCTTGCCCTGAGGAGCCTGCTGAAACTGAACCAGAACAGGTTAAGGCAGCTTGGAGGCTTGAGCATGCTAAGTACAATGAAATTGCATGCTTAATGCTCACTAGTATGGATGCTAAGTTACAAAAGGAGTTTGAGTACTACTTTCCATACGATATGCTCCAAGAACTTCAGAAGTCTTATGAAAAGACTCCTGCAGTTGAATTGTATGAGTCTCTTAACAAACTACACAACTGCAGACATGGTGATGGTAAACCAGTTGAAGATTATGTGAATGAGATGAAAGACTACTTTGATCAACTTCACATAATTGGATTTGGTTACCCTGAGAATTTGCAAGTGAACTTGATCAACAGGTCCCTTAACAAGGACTTTACTAGTTTTGTTCAAAACTTCAACATGCATTGCTCGGGGAAGACAGTCTCAGAATTACTCGCATTGCTTTTTGATTATAAGAAAGGTCTACCAGCCAAGGGCAAGGCTCCTACCCCGCAAGTGTTGGCGATTAAGGGGAGAATCCAAAAGAAATCGCATGTGAACAAAGGTAAAGGGAAAGGTGATAAAGGCAAGCAGGTCATGGCCTATCAACCACAACCTAAGGTGAATCAGCATCAGCCTAAGCAGAACAAGGTTAATCCTCCAAACAAGAAGGATCAGGCTTGTCATCACTGTCATGAAAAAGGTCATTGGAAGAGGAACTGTCCATTGTACATTCATGATTTGCGACAGAGGAAATCAAAGAATGAGTCTAGTGCTCCTAGTACTTCATGTGAGTTCTTCATGATTGAATTATTTTCTTTAACTCGTAAAAATTCTTGGGTATATGATACGGGCTGTGGTATTCATATCTGCAATACTATGCAGGGGTTCAGAGTTGAGAGAAAGCTGGCCTATGGACAACAATATCTGCATGTTGGTAATGGAGCAAATGCAGTTGTTGAAGCTATAGGAGTTTTTGAATTAGTCTTGCCTTCGGGCTTAGTACTATTTTTAAATAACTTTCATTATGCACCTTCAATTGTTAGGGGTGTAGTTTCCTTTTCATGTTTGTTGGATCTTGGTTTTAAACATTTTATTAATGGCAATGCAATTTCTATTTTTTATAATGATGTTTTTTATTTTAATGTTATTGTTGTGAATGGTATATTTGAAATTGACTTGAATGAGAATGTATCCAATAATCGTAATAATAATTCAATGTATAGCATCAATAATAAGAGAATCAAGAAAGTTCTGGATTTGTCTTATCTTTGGCATTGTCGACTTGCTCACATAGGCAAGGCTCGCATGGAAAAGCTGCAACATGATGGGCTTTTTGAAAAGATCAATGATGAATCATTTGATAAGTGTTAATCTTGTATTGCTGGGAAGATGACAAAGAAACCTTTTAATAATCGTATTGAAAGGGCTTCTGATCTACTTGGTCTTATTCACACAGATGTGTGTGGACCACTTAGACATGTGTCAAGGAGGGGTGCTAGCTACTTCTTAACATTTACGGATGATTATAGCCGTTATGGTTATGTTTATTTACTTAAACATAAGCATGAGGTATTTGAAACATTCAAATTGTTTAAAGCAGAAGTAGAGTTGCAACTTGGAAAGAAGATTAAAGTTCTTCGATCTGATAGAGGTGGTGAATACCTGAGTCAAGAGTTTATAGATTATTTAGCTAAAGAAGGAATTGTTCAGCACCTTACTTCTCCATATACTCTACAACAAAATGGTGTATCTGAGAGAAGGAATCGTACATTGCAAGACATGATACGATCTATGTTTAATCTAACAACTCTTCCTTTTTCGTTTTGGGATTATGCCTTATAATCTGCGGTTCGCATTCTAAATATGGTTCCAACAAAGAAGGTGGATAAGACACCATATGATTTATGGACTGGAAAAGCTCCTAACTTGTCTTATCTAAAGGTCTAGGGTGGCGAGGCGTATGTTAAACATGACTCAGCAGATAAACTCCAACAAAGATCTATAAAGTGCATCTTCGTAGGATACCCAAAGGAAACAATGGGTTACTATTTTTATTACCCACCTGAAAACAAAGTTTTTGTTGCAAGGTATGGAGACTTCTTAGAGAAGGAACTCATATCTCAAGAATTCAGTGGGAGAGTATATGATCTGGAAGACGATCATGAAGATGTATTACCTTCTTAAAACACTAGCCAACTTCCTGTGGAACCTGAAAGTTTAGGTCCTCCACCTGAAGTTGAAGTGGTTCCTATTCGCAGATCATCAAGATCTGTGAAAGCTCCTAAACGTCTATGTCTTAACGTAGAATGTGAGGAAATTACACTAGGGGATCTTGATGAACCTGCTAATTATAGGGCTACCATGAATGGTCCTGAAAAGGAAAAATGGCGAGTTGCTATAAATGGGGAAATGCAATCCATGAAAGATAATGAAGTCTGGATTGAAGTAGAATTTCCTTCCAATGCCAAGGTAGTTGGGAGTAAGTGGCTCTTCAAAAAGGAAACTGGCATGGATGGCTATGTACACACCTATAAAGCTCGTTTGGTAGCTAAAGGCTATACTCAAACTTTTGGTGTTGACTACGAGGAGACCTTTTCTCCTGTAGGTGACATAAGGGCTATTAGGATTCTCATAGCTATAGCTGCATACTATGACTATGAGATTTGGCAAATGGATGTCAAAACCGCGTTCTTAAATGGTCGCCTAGATGAAGACATCTATATGGCGCAGCCTGAGAGGTTTGTGAATCCAGAATTCCCAAATCGTGTATGCAAACTTCAAAGATCCATTTATGGATTGAAGCAAGCATCACGAAAATGGAATAAAAGATTTGACAGTGAGATTAAAAGGTATGGATTCACTCAAAATCTTGATGAGCCATGTGTATATCACAAAGCTAGTGGGAGTGATGTAATTTTCCTTATTTTATATGTCGATGACATATTGATCATGGGAAAAGACATTCCAAGTTTGTAAAAGGTTAAGGCATATCTTGGAAAGTGTTTTTCTATGAAAGATTTAGGGGAAGCTACATTCATTCTTGGAATCAAGATATATAGAGATAGATCTCAGCGATTAATTGGATTAAGCCAAAGTACTTACATTGATAAAATATTGAAGAGATTCAATATGCAAAATTCCAAGAAAGGATATTTGCCGATGCGAGAGCAACATGGCTTGAGTAGCAAAGTTTGTGCTTCAACACCTGCAGAGGTGCAACGCATGAAGAGAGTCCCTTATGCTTTGGCTGTGGGATCTATTATGTATGCGGTGAAAAGCACAAGGCCTGATGTGGCATTTTCTCATAACTTAACCAGTCGATATCAGCAGAATCCAGGTGAAGCTCACTGGACTGCTGTTAAAAATATTCTTAAGTAACTTAGGGCTACTAAAGAGATGTTCTTAGTTTATGGGGGTAATCCAACTACATAACTTGATGTTACAGGTTACTGCGATGCATCCTGGAAGTGTGATAAAGATGATATGAAGTCTCAGACGGGTTATGTCTTTGTCATTAACGGGGGAGTTGTGGATTGGAGGAGCAAGAAGCAGAGTACACTAGCGATGTCTGCAACAGAAAGTGAGTACATATCTGCTTCAGAAGCTGTAATGGAAGCTGTTTGGATTAGGAAGTTTGTTTCGGGGCTTGGGGTTATGCCATCGATTCAAAGACCTATTAAAATGTATTGCGACAACTCAGCTGCAATTACATTTGCCAATGAACCTGGAATCATGAAAGGCACCAGACATTTCTCGATTAAACATCACTATGTTCGAGAACAAGTCGAAATAGGTGAAATCGAGTTACTCAAAGTTCACACAGATGAAAACTTAGCAGATCAATTAACAAAGCCTCTACCTGGCACTAAGCTTTATAAGCATGCTGAAGGCATAGGGCTTCGTTTAGCTGATAGTTTCATACCCATTTGTGATTAGTATTTGGATAAAGGATGTAATGTACAATTATTATTTTAATGGAATAAAATATTGTTTATGTTTATTTATCATTGTCTTAATAATATATCTTGTATTTACATGTTTAAATTCATGAATAAATTATTATTCTAAATTGTCCATTGTCGGTTAATGATATGTGAATATCATTAAACTAAAACAAATTCGAGTATTGGTTAGAATACTTGAAAGTCTATTGATGTGTAGTCATACAAATTTCACATTATATTCAATGAATTGAATATAGGACTTATCCAAACTACATGATCTCACATTTATGTGAATAATGTTTAAAAGTTATCCTCAGACTTGAGATACCAGATAAGTGTCATGGATGTAGTGCATTTCTGTGAAGCAATTTATCGCTATCCGTAACTGGTAGTCATAAGGATTGTTTTCAGAAGTGTTGCAAAGTTCATGGGTTATTCTTGTAGTCAAGAGAGAGTGTGTTCCTTTAAATTTATTTTGAAGTTTAATACTGCTGGGCCCCTCGTAGGGTTGACAAAATGTTTGCGTGGCCACGCCCAAAGTTTATCTGGAATACGTTCAGATGTTTTGATAATTTTGTTCAATCATTAAGAAACGAGAAACGGAAAGTTAATAAAGAATGATTAATCTCATATATCTATTAATGTAGTATTAGTAACAAAAGGATAATTATAATGATGAATCATTAAAGGTTTTCCAGGAAACCTAGCTCGAGTCATACTAGGGCCATTGGAGTGTTGTAAGACGCCAACCAATGTCATTATACCATTAATAGATATACAAGTAGGAGTTGTTAAAGTATGTGTATAAATATTAATGTGTGTATGACTAGTATCGAACCCGAGACCTCGAGATTGCACACATTACAAACGAGAATAAAAGATTAATAATTGATATATATTAATTGTTATATATATAATTATTATTTAACACTAGAAGGACTTAACGGTCGTTGGTTATTAACCGTAAGTACTAACTATAATTTAGGATCATTTTTTGGATCTAAAACCTTGACAATAAACTTTGCGAAAACAGAACAAAACTTATACATGAACTAATAATCAATACCAAATATAACTCAAATGTTTGCACTCACCAGATATGTCAGCAGCATCAGAAACAGAAATCATGAACATTGTTTTGCCTGCAATAAGAAAACGAAGGCAAAAAGATTAGAATACTGATGAACGATGAGCACCCACATTGTGTGAGTATATATAGGCTCAGGATTAGGGTTTCGCAACGGTGGCCCAATAGATAACATGTAATTCAAATATAGAAAAGATATCGGAGAGGATAATCATCTTTTTTAAAACCTTCTAGAACGTGCATCTCATATCGCTAGAGACTCCGCGACACCAAAGTTTAAGAAAACACACCCGGTTCTCAAAGGTTTTTTTTATTTGCGTTTTCGACACGTCTATGTTTGGGGAGGCTTCTCGAAAAACACTTTTAACGTAGAGACATTCTCTCGATTAGGAAACCAAGTAATCAATGAGAGGGCTCGATTTCAAAATGGAGCCCTCTAATTGATTAATCGAATCCCTCGATTTGACTAAAAGTGCTAAAAGTAGGTTCTCATATCATATAAAAGATTTTTTCATCAAAATATTTATACTAATGATTGGTTTATAGGATTTTTAAAAAATATTGGATGGGATTTTTTAACTTGTGCCCTTAGGCATATGTTAAAAGGTGGGCCCTGTGTCTTTTTAAAATGTATTCTTGTCATTTTTCAAATAAAAAATTATTTTATATGTACTTTTTGTAGATTTCTGAGTAAAAATGACACAGGGGCTCACCTTTTAACATGTGCCTAAGGGCACATGTTAGAAAACCCCAATATTGGATATACATCGAACTTTCTTTAACTGGATTATATATGAAAAATAGTTTTATTTTTTTTGAAAATTGACTTTCATTGGGGAAATCCAAGTCCAATTTGAAACCCGATGGGGGGAAAACCTTCAACTTAAGCCGCCCAAAGGCACGACACTTAAATTGTTAGGTACGTGTTTTAGGAAAGAAAAAAATAGGTGGGTAGGTGGTATAGGAAAGAAATAATTGGTGGGTACGTGTTTTAGGTAAGAAAAAAATAGGTAGGTAGGTGGTATAGGAAAGAAATAATAGGTGGGTACGTGTTTTAGGAAAGAAATATCAATATAAAAACAAAAAACAAGAAACGAGATAAGGGAAATCCATAGTAAAGTCAAATTCGACGGAAAGAGATAACAATTCTATGGATATTATATACCTAGATATTGCATGTGACAATTTAAGGCTGCGGTAGTAAAGGTACTTGACTAGTTGGTGTCGGTCACATGTTGGTCGAGTTTTTTTTTTTTTTTTTTTTTTTTTTTCTTCGTTTCGTTTCGTAGACCGATTCACACGTACAAACACAAAACAACAAAACTATATCCTATAAAACGATTAAAACCCATCAAGAAGAAATTGGTGGAAAATTAACATAGATCTCATAGGAAAAACATTTGGAGATCGGTGTTGGTGATTGTTGGAAGCAAGACATGTTTGGATATGTGTTTTTGTCTTGTGTGTTGAAAGTTGAAGATGTAGTCTAGATTTTTTTATTTTTTATTTTTTTGGGGTAAATGTGTGTTGTATTGGACTGTGAAATACTCGTAACTGTTTTTTTTTTTTTTTTTTTTTTTTTTTTTTTTTTTTTAGATATTACTCGTATTTGTAAAGCTTATTATAAAATGAAAGTCGTTGATGCTCATTAATCATTATTCCACCCAACAATGTGGTACCTTGTCTCAGATAGCCATGTGACAATTTAAACTCGTGTTACACAAACCTTTTAATATGCGTTAAAAATGTGGTACCTTGTATCAGATAGTGCGTGTGACAATTAAAAATGTTGTCATGAAATCCTTATTAATTGGAGCTCATTCAGGGACCAATACATTCACAAACACTCCTCTTTCTCTACTAAATGTAATGGCATCTTCACTCCTACTTTCCACCACTTTCACTACCAGCTCTTCATCCTTCAAGGCTCGAACCAAGCAAGCCCATGGGTTCAGAGTCTCATGCAAGGCTTCACCAGAAGACAATATTAATGAAAACCAACTCGTACTACCCAAAACACAAAAGCTTGTACTCCCCAATAATGTAGACCGAAGGAACCTCCTCGTGGGGCTTGGTGGACTCTATACCGCTGCAAACGTCGCTTCATTGCCTTCAGCATTGGCTCTTCCCATAACGACTCCTGATTCCTTTTGCCAGGAATCAACATCAGGCTTTGACCCGAAGGTTGCTTTAAGGACAGCGAAATGCTGCCCTCCTGGACTCGAGAAGAAGATTCAACCGTTTGAGTTTCCAAGTAAATTAGAAAAGACAAGGGTGCGATGGCCAGCACATAAAGGGTCGAAAAAGCAAGTGGATAGCTACAAGAAAGCCATTCAAGCCATTCGGAATCTCCCAGATGACCACCCGCACAGTTTCTTGAGCCAAGCTAAAATTCATTGTGCTTATTGTAACGGTGGTTATACTGAAATCGATAGCGATTATCCAGCAATCGAAATTGATGTTCATAACTCGTGGCTCTTCCTTCCATTCCATCGTTGGTACCTTTATTTCTATGAAAGAATTCTCAGAAAGTACAGTGGGGATGACGATTTCGCGTTACCTTACTGGAACTGGGACAATCCAGAGGGAATGACAATTCCTCAAATTTTTGTAGATGAAAAAGATGATGATGGAAAACAAAATCCTCTCTATGACGTATACCGGAACCAGGATCATCTCCCACCAAATGTAGTAAATCTGTTCTACAGTGATGACCAGGAAAAAAAAGACTTTGTGAATACACTAGACCCTGATAAGAGATTTGAAAACCAGATAGCCTGCAATCTTAGTACGGTGTACAGAGTTATGATAAGTAACGGAAGTGATTCCGAAAGCTTCTTCGGAGGAGAATACGTGGCTGGTCAGACTGAAAAAACGCAACCCGGGTCTATAGAACTTTCTCACAATACTGTACACGTATGGGTAGGTCAATCAAGAAGTATTGCTCCTAATGGAGAGGACATGGGCAATTTATACTCTTCGGGATACGACCCTTTGTTTTACGTTCACCATGCAAACGTCGACCGTATGTGGAAACTGTGGAAGGATTTGGGCATTGCTGGACATTCAGAACCGATCGCGGATGACTGGTTAAATGCATCATATGTGTTCTATGACGAGAATCTGAATCGTGTACGTGTCTACAACAAAGACTCTGTCAACATAGATAAGCTCAAATATAATTTTGAAGAGTCAAAGACGCCTTGGAAGAACAGAAGACCAGCCCAACGTAAGGAGAAGTCCAAGTATTTATCGAGCTCTCTTATAGGAGAGGTAGAAACAGTAGAGGAAGCCTTTAAGACTGGCCCAGCGCGTGTGGACCCAATTCTTAAGGTTCGTGTGAAGAGGCCAGCTGCAAACAGAACTCCCGAGCAGAAGAAGAAGGCGAAGGAGATTTTGTTTATAAACGGGATACAGTTCAACAGCAACAAGTTTGTGAAATTCGACGTGTTTGTGAATGACAAAGTTAACAAAGATACCAAGAAGGAGGACCTGCCAACACCATGTGATCCTGAGTTTGCTGGTTTCTTTGCACAGGTTCCACACGGTGGCAACAAAGGTGGAATGTTGATGCGAAGTGCAGCGAGGTTCAATTTAGATGAGCTTTTGGAGGACACAAAAACTGAAGACGAAGAGTATGCGTTGGTGGCTTTGGTGGCAAGGGCAGGTTGCGAAGATCTAACTGTCTCAGGGATCGAGATCAAGTTGGAACCTATTTTGTACTAAAATAAGGTTGCATTATATTGCATGCATGCATGGTTTCCACTTCAGATTATGTATTCAATAAAATTGGCCTACTAAGCCATTTGTTTACGTACTTCTAGTAGTACGTTATTTGTTAGCTTCTAATTAATAATGTCTTTTAAAACTACTTCATTAGCCATTTGTTTACGTATTTAAAACTACTCCCTCCGTCCCTTATTAAATGTCCTGTTTGAATTTTCAAAGTCTTTCTTTCTCAACTTTGACCTTAAATATGTTTGTTTGTGTAGTATAATATTTGATACAAAATATATGAATGAATTAAGTTTTAAATGTATTTTCATTGCGTATAATTTTTATCAAATACTATATAACACACGTAAAAATATTTAAGGTCAAAGTTAATAAATAAAGACTTGAAATGTCAAACATGGACATTTAATAAGGGACGGAGGGAGTACTTCATTAGCCATTTGTTTACGTACTTCTAGTAGTACGTAAAGTACAACTATACTAACGTTGGCTTCCATAGCTATGTTTTGGGTGAGTGAAAGCTAAAAACACGCAACATAATTATTCAAAACAGTCAATGTACGCAACAAACTTTAAAAATTACCATTACGCAAGATATTTTCAAATTTGAAACAATGTACGTAATATGACCAGTGACTAATAGGTTACCAAGTTTCCAAGTTTGAAAATTGACAGGAATGGTCTCTGTAGCTTTCGTTGACTTTCACTGGTTATCCTTGAACTTTTTTTCACTTACAAAAGTTACAATAACGGTCCCCATGGTTTGCGTTGACTTTCACTTTTAGTCCTTGTCTTTCTTTCACTTATAATCATTTCATGCATCATCCAAAAAAAATTCGAAATAAAATTTTAAAAAATAATTATCAAAAAAATATTTTCTTAAAATATTTAAACAATAAAATTCTTTGGATTTTTTTTTCAAATTTCAAAAAAAAAATAATTCAAAAAAAAATTTTGAATTTTTTTTTACGAATTTTAGTTTTTAAAAAAGAAAATTATTTTTTTTTTCAAATTTCAAAAAAAAAGTCATAGAAAAAAATTTAAAAACAAGTTTTTGAAAAACTAAAATTTAAAAAAAAAAGTTTTTGAAAAATAAATTCGAAAAGAATTTTATTTTTTAAATATTTTATGAAATTTTTTTCGATAATTATTTATAATTTTTTTCAAAATTAATTTTTCGAAAAAAAAATTAGAAATAAATTTTCGAAAAAATATTTCTTAAAATATTTAAAAATACAATTCTTTTTGAATTTATTTTTCAAAAACGTTTTTTTTAATCTTCTTTTTTCAAAATTAAAATTTTTTTTCTATGACTTTTTTTTCGAAATTTGAAAAAAAAATTGAATTTTCTTTTTTTTAAAAAAAACTTCTTAAAAATATTTAATTTTTTTTTAATATTTTAAGAAAATATTTTTTTGATAATTATTTAAAAAAAAAAATTGAACATTTTTTTTGGATGTTGCATGAAATGATTATAAGTGAAAAAAAAAAAAAAAAAAAAAAAAAAGGTGAAAGTTAACGCAAACCATGGGGACCGTTATTGTAACTTTTATAAGTGAAAAAAGGTTCAAGGATGACCAGTGAGAGTCAACGAAAGCCACAGGGACCATTCCGGTCAATTTTCAAACTTGGAAACTTGGTAACCTGTTAGTTACCGGTCATATTACGTACATTGTTTCAAATTTGAAAATATCTTGCGCACATTGGTAATTTTTAAAGTTTGTTGCATACATTAGCTGTTTTGAATAATTATGTTGCGTGTTTTTAGCTTTCATCCTTATGTTTTATACTCAAGCTAAAAAAATGACTAGAGAAACGGATATATTGTACAACTATACTAACGTTGGCTTTCATAGCTATGTTTATACTCAAGCTAAAAAAATGACTAGAGAAACGGATATATTGGCTTGTAGCTGATCTTGATTTATACGTATAAGTTAAGGGAAGTGATTGTCACACTCTCAAAAAAATTTTGCACACTCAACTGTACAAACAGTTAAAGCAAGTTATACGTAAAGTACAACTCTTTAATGCATTGAGTGGAGTGTGCCAATAAATTTTGAGAGTGTGACAATCACTACTTATAAGTTAAAAGGGGATTTTTGACCTTATGGAATACCTAGAGAGGATAAATCCATGAAGTATAAATTTTTGACAGATTAGCTAGTCATCTTGCAATCCAGACACTAATTGCTCCAAGAAACTGTACGTAATTAGCTTGTGTTCCTTTGTCGCTCACTAGCTATTTGCTTTCAATTCGTGAATGTCTTAACAGCGCATAAAAATATCAATTCAAAACTTATAACACTTTAGGTTATGGAAACAATTCTTCAACTAGAAAAATACCTCCCAGAAAATAATTTGTTTTAGCTGTTGTGATGACTCGTCGTAACGGAAGCAATTTGATTCAATTCTTCAAGTACTGTGTTTTTGAGAGCCAAAGTGTAGGCGAAATGGGCATCAGCAAAGGTGGCATGAGCAGATATTGAGTATTTCATATATACTTTACTTCGCTTGCATTTGATTCGTGGTTTGTTTGTCGTCTATCTTTGATTCGGAACACCCCATGTTTGTTCTTCTGTAAGATGTGTTGAAAACTTTTGGAGGCTAATTATGTAAGAAAGAAGTCAGGGAGGATAGTTGACAATTATGCCAATGTTTAATTGTTGGTTAGGCAGCTAAAAAGTAGAATGTTTATTTTTAGCCAAAAAGTTAGATGCCAGAATTTTTATATAGAAATGTAATTGTCAAAATGTCTTAAAATGACTCCAATAGTCAAATTTTTAGAGAGATTGTAAAAGGACTAAAATTGTCTTTATGTGATAAAATGTTTATAGAAAGAATTATTAAAAAACTTAAATAATCACAATTTATAAGAACTAAATTTTGTAGAGACTAAAATAGTATATCTGTTATAACAAAAAGGCTAAAATGGTCGTGGGTTAGTCGGCCAAAACGTCATTAAAAAATAAAAGAAAATGCTAAAATGGTACGAAAAGTTTTATGAAGTTTATAGAAATAATTGATATTAAAAAAGATTATTATGGTTAGTAAAAATTTACAATAGTCAATGTTTTTTATCATAGTGCTTGTGGTCTAGTGGTAAAGACTTAAGTAGTTAAGCGAGCCCAAGTGAGAGTAGTACCGGTTTGGGTGACCGACCGGGAAGTCCTCACTTGGGAACCACAAGCTCTAATGATATCAGGCGAATCGGGAATAGGAGTGGGGTCATCCCCTAAGGAGAGGCTCGCGGTTGGTATCTCTGCCCAAGGATGCGACACTAACTCGAGCCAACGACTAACATCTAACAACTAACAACTAACCAGCCGTTCAAAAAAAAAAAAAAAAAAAAAAAAAAAAAAAAAAAACAATAGTCAATGTTTTAAAACTTAACTTTGCAAATAAGCCCAGTTAATAATAATCCAAGAGTTGATCATTTAAGGTCATACACCCAAATAGTATTATTCCTTGCTAATATAGCTACAATATGATCAGTATTAATTTCTCAAGATTTGTGATCCAAAAATGCAAAAGTAATCAGTTTGCTCCTAAACTCATCACTTCATCCAAATACTCAAAACTCCGCTTAAAAATGGCAGATACAAAATGGGTAGTCCAAAATGGCCACGGAGGTTCACCGACGACGACTCCGGGCTATCCAAAATGGGTAGTCGCTCTGGGATTAGTCGGCTCGTAATGTCGAGTCGGAAACCAGGTATACAAAAAAAAAAAAAAAAAATGGCAGATACGGGGAAACCTACTTTAAAAACGCAGTCCTAAATTATAGGTTCTCTTCTTCTCTTGCATACTTGATTTGCCAAAGCTCCACGTCCTGTCCTCGAATGTAATCATTTGCATACTAAGGGATCTTAGTGAGATCAAGGCGTGTGCCAATAAAGGCGCGTGAAGATCCAATTGGAATTTTGTCGTGTTCTGCATCATTTATCGTTTCCAATTAATCTATAGAATTCACAAAACTGGATAGAAAAGATTTTTTGGGTCAGCTAAACCCATTTTTACCCAAAGGCATTTGATATGTTGCCAACCTGTCGGCCTTTCCATGCTAATGGATTCCTTCTAACAGGAGAGGATCTTACCGCTTTCATCCCTCACATAACTTCGGAAACATGAATAACCGTTTGCTACGACATCAAGATCATCAACACTGAAGTTGTAACGTTTTTCTAGAGCCAAATAAAACACCTGAAATATGAACACATGATCAGCTGCTGTATTCAAAAAGCAATGGTGAAAGTTGAACCCATTCTTATGCAAACATAGCCCAAATCAACCCGATTAATAACAGGTTGAAGTTTCCACCTCTACAAACATTATACTATTTTAACTTGTACCTTTTGTATACTGCGCGACATTAATCTTTTTAAAGTAGTGAATAATGCATCGGTGAGGTCATCACTGTATATATTACATAGCAAAGATACCCTCTCAACTTCTTCAAGTTCTGATAGATTCCACGCATAACTAGATTACAATAGCATGTCGACACAAAACCACTGGTGAGAAGAGGTGATAATTTCGACTCGTTTATAGATAAATTGGTCAATTTGGTAACACTGCCTTGAATGGGTTATTCTAAAAAATGGAAAGGGATCGAACTGGGGCAAAACCGTAAAAGTCACACAAATTCATAAAAGAAGCAATCCAGACACCCTCTTAAATTGCATAATAAGCAGATAAGTAACTTTTATACAAACACTAAAAACTGCTGATCAGCTTTAGATAAGCAATCCCAAACACCCCGTCCTATTTTTACACCAAAACAGTTTTTGCAGGCTGGCCCAACCAAGTAAGCAGATGATAAATATTTTCACAACATACATTTGTAAAATTTATGAAACGAAGACAAAAAAAGTGACTGTGCTGGCCCAACCCGACGCGTTTTGACCCATCGACCGCCTGACCCATCCATTTGAGACCTCTACTGCTCTACTGGTTAGCAAAAGAAGGTGCTGGTTATCGGGTATATATGACAGTGTTATCACCTGTGACGAGATGGATAATTGCTTTGCTGAGGTGGCCATGAAGCCTTCCAATCAAGTTTCCGTACATTAACAGAAGCTTTGGAAACGGATCCTTATGAGCAATTATAGTGGCAAGATTGGCAAATTTCTCACTAAGGCCGTTGATGGCGTATGTAACAATGACGTCATAAGACATCAAAGAACCAAGGTCATTGAGGAAAGTGACAATTGATTCGATTTTTCTAAAGTATGCGTCGGCACTGAGTTCACCCATTTGGATAACACGTAATTCACCTTTTAAAGCGATAGTCGTGTTCTTTTGTTGTCAAGAAAGAGTTTCTCGACGTGATCCCAAGCTTCATATTTCACCGATAGCTATAATCGGAGTACGTGAACTTCCTGCTTTTTGTTGTTGTTGCAATGATTGCTCGTACTGAACAGCTTGCATAATCAACTCGATGTCACTTAGATCATCGAGATCGGACGAATCAGAAAAAGATGAATCACACTCATAATTTTTGGTAAAAAGTGTAGTATATGTTTTAATAAAGAGAAAGTAGTGTAAAAATAAGTTAAAGTGTTATCTGTTGCAAAAACTCTCGCCCCAGTTCTCTTTACTCTCTTAAGTCTATCCCTTTCTTTTATAGTAACCAAAAATAGATGCAACAGTTTTAATATGCAGCTACCCAAAAAAGTAAACAACCTTATCTTATACTAGCAACCAACCAAAGATCACACATAACCACAGCCCTGATAATTCTTGACATGGGTTTGATGTGTTGTTCGAACCAGGTAGGTGCTGTTTCGAGAGTCTTGTTTCGAGTTTTGAGATGTTGGGACTTGTGGTTTGATTATGTTGTAGCTCGTTTGTTGATGTAGCTTGTTGTTGGTTATCTATTATTATTATAATTTTTTTGAAAAAGTTAGCGGTTGCCCAACGGTTATTTATTTACCGAGTATTTTTATTTTCGTTTTTTACCTTTTCCCTTTCACACACGGTAGCTTTCTTGGACACTTTATCATATTTAATGGGCCCTTAGTCCATTAGAGTTTATATTAAATCTCAATACATACGGTGCCGTTTTGCACCCCTTTTTCCCGCCCAAAACTGGTCCAACTTATTAGCCCGTTTAGCCGTCTTTTGTGGCCTTTTTCCATGGCCCGTCCTGGTCCAACCTTAAAGTATAGCGGATGTTTCTAGGCACCCGCACATCCAAAACCTGTGGCTGCTATTGTTGTGAAGGAGATGGGGAAGGACGATGAGGTTCAAGATCGATTGCTTCCATCTGATTGTTGCGGTTGGAATAGGGGATCCTGTGGTTGTGATTTTTCCGTCCCTGTCGATATGGAAATCATTTATCTTTGCAGCAAGGTATTTAATCTTTTTGCTCATTTTGTGAATACCCATAAAAAATTGGCTCATTTTGAGGTGTTTTTTGTTTTGTAGGCAAGGTGTTTGATGAAATGCCTTAATAGGTTTTGCTTATTTTTTTAATGGGGTTTTTGTGATCTTTTGTGTAATATGATTGTGTTTCTTGATTGGTGTTTTGTTTCCGAAATTATTGTGTTTTCAATTTTTGATTGAAATTATTTAGGGTTTAGGATAACGAATTAGAGTAGTATCTACCCGATTAGGTTATAAGAATTCTTGCTAGGATAGCCACACATGTTGTCCGGACTAAAGAGTTGGTTTTCTTTGTGAACATAAATCGACTGTCATACAGTCATATTATATTGCCATACTGAATTTTCATGACTGAAATGAATACATTTGTGTAACAAATGTAGGTGTGTCGTAATATACATGGAATATTAGTTTGAGAAGTGCTTGATATATGTCACAAACGCTTCTTTCATTACAAACAAATAAGGTGTAAGCAACTTCTATCCGTTTTACTACTGTTACCCGTTCCGTTTTTCAAAATTTATTTGGCAACAATGTTCGTATTCAAGGTATGTGACATATAATCCTAGCTTTAAGAGAATGATTTTTCTATTTAAATGCAAATTAACACTAGCCTTAAGAGAATGATTTTTCTACCTCAACCTTATATTGAGAAATTGGAAATATATAAAGCATTACTTTTTTATGCTAGATAGTAGTTGCCATATATATTATTTCTTTAAAAGAGGCTGGCGCAGGTTAGGATGTATCACTAACACAATTTCAGAACTTTGTATTTGATCTATAATGGTTTTCATATGTTTTTAAGTTGTCTTCGCATCTCAATAGTTTTTTTAATGCTTATTTTTGAAATAGGTATGGAGTGCAAGGGCCGATGTGTAATGAGCACTTTGAGAAGGTTAGACTTTTCGGATTGCTTATATTCTTTGTTTATCTCCTACACACCTTTTTTACTTACAAATTCTTCCAATGTGATTCGTATAAAACAATGTAACAACCGTTGTCCTCTCATTGCATATTTGCAGATTGTAGACGTACAATTGAACTTTACAAACTAGGCTAAAATGTTAGTCTAATTTGAGAAGGTTTTGATGCAGGATAAGGGCACGTGCTGCTATAAAGGAATACATGGTTGATGTGTTTCGTATAACCATGGTACATGTATATTCCAGTGCTTTCATTTATAGATTGCATTAATAGATTTTGCTTCACGCCTTCTTTCGGGTTAAGAGTATCTTATCTTTGTATTTTACAGGGTGCGACGTGCAAACAAGTGCCGAGTGAACAATAATGAATCCACCCGGCGAAATGTCACCACCATCAAAAGCTGGAACCCGTTAAAAGCTAGACTAAGGTATACATAGAGCAAAAAAAAACTTTTCCGCTTCCACTACTTATTTTTCCCAGAGCCACTGAAACACTGTTGTACCAAATATGAATTGCAATGCACTTACAATCTGGAACGAATTAGGAACGCATATTGAACCGAACGCGTCCATGGACTTGGAACAACCTGTCGTCGCTTCTCAGCACATGTTGGCCCAATAATTTGCGGGTTCCTGCTAAACAACTACATAAACTGGCCAGCACAGCTGCCACGGAAACAAGACTGTTCGACCAGAGGCCTTACAATTGTCATCAACACCAACAAATTTGTGTGGGACACGATCTCTGTACCGACCATCTACGTGTAGTAATACAGATTATTTAACAGTCTCTGTAGGAATGAGTTAAAGAGGTGCTTCAGAAGACAAAAACGCTAGGGACAGAGAGGAGGATATACCTGCTATGAATTTTTAGTCTTCAAAACCAGCTACTTCATTATACCGGTTATGCCAACTGAGGTATGTTTATGTTAACTATTTTTTAGCAATTAATAGAATAATACATTTCTAAATTATGGCAACGCTTATGCATAGTTGAGTTGTTACTATTGCAGTTCCGTTTGACGGGACTCAATTTAATTAGCTCTTCTGAGTTGGAATACATATTTTCACAGTGTGTTCTTTTATTAATAAGAAAATAAAAATGGATAATTTTTGCTTTTAAAATTGTCGTCAAACATAATGTTCCAAACGGCACTTCATTTAATTTCATGGTTATTTAGACATAGTTGAAATCAGGTACTGATGCATTCTTGCATCAGCTCCATGTATTACTACTTTTAGTTGTTGGTTAAGTTATACCAGTTGTTGTTTTAGAGTGTTTACTGTCACTTTATTCGTAAGATAGCCATGTATCATAGTTTTACACACCATAAATTATCAATAAAGAACGATGTTTGATAATTGATAATTCTTCAATGTGTTGAAAATTTTCTTTAATGTTAACAGGGTAATAAAATTGTTTGCGCGCGTTTTATATGTGCCTACAGTTTGGATTATACTTTAAGGTACATTCTCTAATCTTACATGTCTTTATATTTTCAGCAATGACAAGTGATCATTCACTTCCAAGTGTTTCCCGGAAGCTTGGTCTTTATGGATCCACCATGACACAGGGTGTCCAACAACCACAGCCTTACCAGAGGCGTTTCCAATATGGAAACTACTCAAATGCCACATTTCAGTACCAAACCCAACAATCAGTTGATCTTTCCATGACCTTCAACAACCAGCTGAGAAAGGTCTTTCAGGATTCGCTGTCGACTTTCTTATGAGAGTGGTCTTTGCTGCTGTGTCAAAATTTATAGAATAACACACTTCTAAATTGTGGCAACGCTTATGCATAGTTGAGTTGTTACTATTGCAGTTCTGTTTGACGGGACTCAATTTGATTAGCTCTTCTGAGTTGGAATAAATATTTTTACAGTGTGTTCTTTTATTAATAAGAAAATTAAAATGGGTAATTTTTGCTTTTAAAATTGTTGTCAAACACAATGTTCCAAACGGCACTTCATTTAATTTCATGGTTATTTAGACATAGTTGAAATCAGGTACTGATGCATTCTTGCATCAGCTCCATGTATTACTACTTTTAGTTGTTGGTTAAGTTATACCAGTTGCTGTTTTAGAGTGTTTACTGTCACTTTATTCGTAAGATAGACATGTATCGTAGTTTTACACACCATAAATTATCAATAAAGAACGATGTTAGAAATTTGATAATTCTTCAATATGTTGAAAATTTTCTTTAATGTTAACAGGGTAATAAAATTGTTTGCGCGTGTTTTATACGTGCCTACAGTTTGGATTATACTTTAAGGTACATTCTCTAATCTTACGTGTCTTTGTTTTTTCAGCAATGGCAACTGATCATTCACTTTCAAGTGTTTCCTGGAAGCTTGGTCTTTACGGATCCACCATGACACAGGGTGTCCAACAACCACAGCCTTACCAGAGGCGTTTCCAATATGGAAACTACTCAAACGCCACATTCCAGTACCAAACCCAACAATCAGTTGATCTTTACTTGACCTTCAACCACCAGCTGAGAAATGTCTTTCAGGATTCGCTGTCGACTTTCTTATGAGAGTGGTCTTTGCTACTGTGTCAAAGACAGTTGCTGGTCCCATTGAGCATGTCAAGCTTTTGATCCAGAACAAATATGAGATGCTCAAGGCTGGTAGGTTGTCTGAGCCATACAAGTAGATAAGTAGTTTCGATTGTTTAGATGTTACTGAACAATGGGGTGAGGCAAGGTAGGTCAGGTAACGGGTCAAAAGCCGCCATTTTGAAGGCGAGGTCTCCAAACTTTCCAAGGTAAAGGTTCATCCACCTTATTTTAGGAATTTGTATGTCGTAAAGCTTTTATGGGTTCTCAATTTTACACTTTACGTTGTCGCTGGATAAGTGTTGTGTCCTGTTTTGTTGTTGATGAGGCGAAAATTGTACCGCTTTTAAGGGGTCATTTAAACCCGAATTCGAGATTATTTGATAAATTATTGCCCTAAATCGTTCCTTTTGTCATTTTAGGTACTTTTGAGAAGAAATCTGGAAAAGAAAGCGTTTTGGACGTTTTTTGAGTATAAAAGTGAAGAAAACGGCAAAGTCTCAAAATTCCTTGCTAGAACAGTACCTGACGACGTCAAGGGTTTACTAGTGACGACGTCAAGAGTGACAAAAGAGTAGGATGTGGAAATTATAACGTGACGGCCCAGAGTGTTTTCTTTGATATTGGCCTGACGGCGTCACCTAGGCCGTCAGGGTCCAAATACATGTGTCGGCCCAGAGCTTATTCCTACGTGACGGCGTCAGAACTGGATCTAGGCAATACGAATTTCAACTTGGCGGCGAGTTGACGGCATCAGAGATTAACACGTGACGCCGTCAGGATGCATAGTCTATATATATTTTTCCAATTTTTCATTGTAAAGTGTGGAACTTTTGTGGAACAAGTTTTGTAAAAACCCTAGGTCGAATTTCCTGCATCTAGAAGGGGTTTCAAACCCTTCTTTCTTCCATGTTTGAATAAAGATAAGTACTTCAATAATCATTCAATATGTCTATGTATTGTTTGATTCTATCTTATGTGTATGTTTCTTTTAACATGTTAGGCTTGGTTTTTATTGTGTTTGCTTAAATGTAGTGAAACCTGGATGTTGATTATTGGTTGATTGTTTGTTTATAATTGTTACGGATGATTGTATTCGATGTTAGGCTTAAAAAACTGGTAGACTTCCATTGGTAACTTGCTTGAACGTCTTAAGAAACATGATCGGAGGTGTACTACGATTTTTGGTTGTATTTAATGCATAAGTGAATTCTAATGATCCCATGTTAGGAGCTTTTAACGGCTCGACATAGGAGTGAAGTAGGATCATATAGAGTTAGGGAATAGTGTACACGGCCCTACGACTAGTGTCAAGGAATATAACCCGTCATCCATGCAATTGTAACAAGCTAATCAACCGGTAAAAGATATCTAGGGAGTAATGAAATCTAAGTAAACACAACTTTTCTTATTATTGTTTCCACGACATTAGCATATTAGTTTAATTTTTATTTTTATTTTATTTTATTTTATTGCATTAGTAGTTAATTGGGTTAGTTGGCTAGCAACTAATTCCGCCCACTCCTTCAAAACCCGAGATTTTACTTGCTTTCCATAAAATATAAAAATACAAAAAAGAACCATCCCTCATCTCTAGACCTAGTTTAGTACGCTTTCTAATCCTTGCGACACTATTCTTGAGTTGAACAATCAATCCTCTGGTACTTGTCACTATACTATACTACAACGATCAGGTACACTGCCTGGTGGGGGTTGTAAGCTTCTTAAAATCCCTTGATAGGTAAAACCTGTTGTGAGGGCACAATTCCCACGTATCAAGTTTTTGGCGCCGCATTCCGGGGAATAGTTATTGTCTAGGTTAGAATTTCTTTTTATTAGGTCAACTTGCTAGATTCCTTTCTAGTAAGATTTTTATTTTTATTTTTAGGTTTTCTTTAGTCTATCTTATTTCTTCGTTCCTTTGTTCGTAACCATCACCATCCGCCATCATGGAAAATGAAGATCTTTCTAACCTTAGAATCACTAGGAGTCGTAGTTCCATATGGAATCTTGTTTTGCCATATGCAGAACCTAAAAGGGAAATGCATAGGCTAAAGCAATCTCTCCAAACACCCGAACCATCTAGCATAGCCATCAACTTTGATGAGGCCCTTTCTGAAGAAGATTCAGATAATCACCTCACGCCCTCTAGCCCCCAATCTAACAATGATATGAGCACCCCCGAAACTCCCACCCCTAAGCGCCTTAAGGACTACTCCTCGCCGAATCCTCGTGGCTTCTCAAATGCCATTGTTTTCCCAAATGAAGGCGCCGATGAGGTCTTGCGTGAAAACGATGTTTGGCTTGTCCAAAGTGTATGCAAGTTTCGCGGACTACATACGGATGACCCAATTCAACATATCAGGGATTTCTTGAAGATAGTGGACACCCTCCATACGGATGGGGCCACTAGAAACACGTCCCGATTATGATTCTTCCCTTTCACTCTTTATGAAAAAGCCAATGAGTGGTATGATAGACTTCCCTCCAAGTCTATTTTTACATGTGAGCAACTTATATCCAAGTTTTATGAGAAGTTCTTCCCAGCAGGGAAAACCTCAGCATTTAGGGATAGGATCCTTCATTTCTGAAAGGGAAAGGACGAACCCATCCATAAATCATGGATTAGATTCAAGGATCTAATAAGACAAGTTCCCCATCATGGCATCGAACTTTGGCTCCTGGTTCAAATCTTCTACGACAATGTCTCCCCAAACGACCAGAACGGAATCAATAATTCAAGAAAAGGGAAAATAGCTAATCTGAGCGCCAGGAAGGGTGGAATAGGATTGAGGAGTATGCTCAAGACCAGGACAATACTTGGGATGAACCCGATTCGACTATAAGCATATCCGAAATCATACAAACGCCCTCGGATCGGCTAAGGAAAATTCACGAAAGGGTGGTATACCTTGCAGGGTCGCGAACAACTAAACAACTTTCAAATCCTTACTTGATCTGCGACTACTGTGGGGGCCCGCACGAAGTAGAGGAATGCAGAGGAGAAACCACGACCGAACATGCGTGTTTGTCGGGACATGACATCTACGCTGACCCCTCCCTTTTACCTTCTTACCAAAACGATGATTATACCCTTTGGGGAATCTGGTGAAAAGAAAAGAGGGAGAGGAAGGCCCTGAATTCAAAATCAGGAGCACTTTTGAGGATGACCTTGGGCACTTTACTCAGGAAAAAGGCTTACAATTGAAAGGGCTTGATGAGCTCATCACTGAGCAACAGAATGACATGGAAAAATGGTTCAACAATCTTAATGCCACCCTTGATGGCCATAACAGGCCCCCAGTAAGCCAAAAAAATCCCCTGCTCGCGGTTACTACTCGAGCTGGAGCAACAACCAAGGACCCTCCTTATCCAAGCCAACATCATGTCACCGTTAAGCCAAATGATCCCCGCGAGGAGGAAGGTAATGTGAGCAACGAGGCTCCTGAACAACCTCCTCTGATGACCCCCATCTCCACCAACTCCACCTAACCAACCTGTGAGAATCCCATTTCCATTCCGCCTAAAAAATCAGAAGATTGAAAAGGATAATAAGAGGTTCTTGTCATATCTGAAAGATTCAGTGGTCACCATACCTCTCCTTGATGCTTGCTATCACATGCCCAAGTATAGCTCATACTTCAAAAGATTGCTTGCCAACTGAAATAAGCTCGAGGGTCTTGTGACTTTGGGAGAAGAATGTTCGGTGGTGACCCAACGAGGGCTACCAAAAAAGGTAGGCGACCCAGGCAGCTTCACCTTGCCCTGTTCCATAGGGTCTCTATCGATAAAGAATGCTCTTGCCGATTTAGGGGCAAGCATCAACCTCATGCCCTACTCCATGTTCTTCAAACTAGGATATTCCGGACTCAAACCTACCCGTATGAACATCCAACTAGCCGATAGATCGGTCAAATATCCCTTGGGGATATGCGAGAATGTGCTAGTTAAAGTAGGGAAGTTCAAATTTCTGGTTGACTTCGTGATCTTGAAGATGGAGGAGGATGACTTGGTGCCCATCATCTTAGGGAGACCCTTTTCTTGCCACCGCTCGTGCAGTTATTGATGTTTACGACGGAAAATTAACCTTACGAGTAGGGACTGATAGCTTGACCTTTGATATTAAAGACACTATGAACCTATCTCTCGAAGCAGCTAACCGGCTCTATTTCATCGGAGAGGTCGATGAATTAACTAATTTCATTGACAACTGTGTTGATGAACAAATCGAAGAAGGCTGGTTACGTGATGAGAGTTTCCTCCCCATAATGGAGAAGGAGAGGACGGAGAGCACTAGCGCAGTCTCCTTCTACCCAGACAAGAGACCACTCAACCGCTCAAACTCTGTAAACCTGAAAACAAGCTAAAGCCTTCCATTATCGAACCACCCAAGCTAGAACTTAAAGAACTCCCAAACCACCTGGAATATGCCTTCCTCCAGGGAGAGGATCAACTGCCAGTGATCATAAATTCTTCCCTTGAACATGGGCAAAAGGATAGACTCTTAAGAGTTTTAAAGAAATATAAAGGCGTCCTTGCATGGAGTGTAGCCGACAATAAGGGGATTGACTCAACCTTTTGCACGCATAAGATTCTTATGGAAGAAGACTATAAACCAGCCGTGCAACCCCAGAAGCGGGTAAATCCCAACATTAAGGAGGTGGTGAAAAAGGAAGTTATCAAACTCTTGGATGCAGGGCTGATATACCCAATTTCGGATAGCATGTGGGTTAGTCCTGTACAGGTTGTACCAAAGAAAGGAGGAATGACTGTGGTAAAAAATGACAATGGTGAGATGGTACCCCAGAGAACGGTTACAGGTTGGCGGGTATGCATAGATTATAGAAAGCTCACTGATGCCACCAGAACGGATCACTTTCCCCTCCCGTTCATTGACCAAATGTTGGAAAGATTATCCGGGCACGAGTGCTACTGTTTCTTTGATGGATTCTCAGGATATTTCCAAATCCCCATAGCCCCTGAGGACCGAGAAAAAACCACATTTACTTGCCCTTATGGAACATACGCCTATAAGATTGGGCTGTGTAACGCTCCTGCCACTTTTCAGCGATGCATGACTGCAATCTTTCACGAGTTAATGGAAGACAGCATGGATGATTTCTCAGTCTTCGGGGAGTCTTTCGACCGCTGTCTCACTAACCTTGAAAAAATGCTCAAAAGCTGCGAGGAAACCAACTTGGTACTAAATGGGAGAAATGCCATTTTATGGTAAAAGAAGGGATTGTGCTAGGGCATAAGATCTCAGGAAATGGGATTGAGGTGGACCAAGCAAAGGTTGAAGCTATATCTAAACTACCTTATCCCACTACTGTTAAGGCAAAACGTAGCTTCTTGGGTCATGTCGGGGTTCTACAGGAGGTTCATTAAGGACTTCTCTAAAATAGCTCGGCCAATGACTCAATTGCTTGTAAAGAATGCCCCTTTCGATTTCTCTCAAGAATGCAAGGATGCATTCAATATCCTGAAAAAGGAACTCACGCAAGCCCTAATCATGGTTACACCCAACTGGGAATTACCTTTCGAGATCATGTGTGACGCTAGTGACTATGCTGTTGGAGCAGTATTAGGCCAAAGGTTTAACAAACAATTCCAACCAATATACTACGCTAGCAAAACAATGAATACCGCTCAAGAGAATTATTCTACCACCGAAAAAGAACTATTAGCTGTGGTGTTCGCCTTCGACAAATTCTGCCAATATCTTGTCCTTTCAAAGACGGTCATTTTTACTAATCATTCGGCTCTAGAATACCTTTTTGCTAAGCAAGACGCTAAACTACGACTAATTCGATGGATCTTGTTGTTACAAGAATTCGATGTTGAAATTCGTGATAAAAGGGGGGCAGAGAATTTAGCTGCTGATCATCTCTCTCGTCTCGAAAATCCCCTCCTTAGTGAGCTTGAGAAGAGTGAGATTCGGGACTCATTTCCTGATGAACAGCTTATGTCAATGATAGATTCTGAGCCATGGTACGCTGATTATGCTAATTATCTTGCAAGCAGGCTCATTCCGAAACACATGACTAGACATGAAAAGAAAAGGTTCTTTACCCAACTAAAATACTACTTCTGGGACGAACCCTTCTTATTCCGAAGATGTCCTGATCAAGTAATCAGGCGTTGTGTTTCGGGAAAAGAGGTGATGAAGATTATGAAAGAATGTCATTCGGGCCCTTCTGGGGGCCATTATGGGATAAACACCACCGCACGAAAAGATTTCGATGCAAGATTTTATTGGCCTACAATATTTCGTGATGTGAAGGATATGATACAAGTATGCGATGCATGTCAACGAGTTGGGAATATGTCAAGAAGAGATGAAGTGCCTCAGAATTTTATACAAGTTTGTGAGGTTTTTTATGTTTGGGGAATTGATTTCATGGGACCCTTTCCATCTTCAGGGGGAACGAATACATATTAGTGGCCATTGATTATGTTTCAAAATGGGTGGAGGCACAAGCCCATAGGACCAACGATGCTAGGGTAGTCATTCATTTTCTGAAAAAGCTTTTTGCTAGGTTCGGCATTCCTAAAGCTCTAATTAGTGATAGGGGACCCACTTTTGCAATGCGCAAATGGAAAAGGTCATGAAAATATATGGAGTCTCCCACCGGTTCTCGACTGCTTATCACCCGTAAACCAACAGTCAAGTTGAAAACACCAACAGGGCGATTAAGAGAATGTTGGAAAAGATGGTTAGTCAGAACAGAAAGGACTGGTCATTTAAACTCGATGAAGCCTTATGGGCATTTCGAACGGCCTACAAGACACCTATTGGAACGACCCCGTTCCACATGGTTTATGGCAAGGCGTGTCACCTTCCAGTAGAACTTGAACACAAGGCTTATTGGGCACTTAAGGCATGTAATTTGGACTATACGGTCACTGGGACGAATAGGTTCTTGCAGCTCCATGAGCTTGATGAATTAAGGCTAGAAGCGTATGAATCCTCCGTTACATATAAAGAAAGGGCAAAAAGATGGCATGACCAGCGAATTAAGAAACCTAAGGAGTTCTCAGAAGGGGCCAAAGTTCTATTGTATAATTCCTGGTTAAGGTTCTTTCCCGGGAAACTTAAGTCTAGATGGTATGGACCCTTTTACAGTGAGAAGCACCTCTAAAGCGGGCGCTGTTATGTTAATGGACGATGAAAATAGAGAATTCACTGTAAACATACAACACGTAAAACATTATCAAGAAAGTGGTAATGAAATGATTAGTGAGGAGGATGTAACATTTGATGACGAGGTCACGTAATAACCCATGACCTTGAGTCAAGCTACAAGACTCGTAAATAAAGAAAAGCGCTTCTTGGGAGGCAACCCATGTTTTGTGTGTTTTTATTTGTTTGATGTTATTTGTTTCCGTATGCATGTTTTATTTTTATTGTTGGTAGATCATGTTTCAAACTAAAATTGTGAAAATGCTTTGTTTTGTTGTTTAACTTCGTCTTAACTTCATATAAAGGTATTTTGCAAAAGCTAAGTGTAAGGGAAATCTAAATTTGTTTATAAGAACGAAAATGATCATGATTCGCCACAATATTAAATGAGCATGTATATTAGTAATTGTTAGAGTCAAATGCTTGTATCGAGTCATAATGATGTTTTCCAGGATTTTCCAGGAAATCAGGCATGAGTTTTTCCAGAAATTTTCCAGAAACTTAACATAAGATTTTTCCAGGAACATTCTGACGGCGTCAGGAGTTAAAACCTGACGGCGTCAGGTATCAAAATTCTGAAAAATTTTGCGAGTTTTGTCTAAACCAGAGTCTTAAATTTTTGTTGATTCTTTAGTTTTATAAATTCCATAAAATCTGCAAACATTCATTCCACAAACATTATATCTTAAATTGCTTTCTAGGATTTGTTAGTATATATAGATTGCTGCCGATTTTACGCGAGGTTGCCTTGATTATTTTCTCAGGTTTAACATGTTATATATGACAAGAAGATTATTTATATTTCTGGAAGGGAAGCTTTCAACGTTCATTTTCTTGAAGGAAGATCTAACCTTGCTGACACACTATCCGCATCGAACGAATCAGGGGAGTATTTTTTTTCATTCTTTTACCTATTTTTACTTTTACATCCTTTAATTGAACATTGGGGACAATGTTCATCATAAGTGTAAGGGGAGGGTAAATGATGATACCTTATAGGATACAATTGCACTTGAGTTTGTTTGTTTGATGGTAGGTGTGTAATAAAACTAAGAGAAATACATGTTAGTGTAATTTTAGCTCCAAATTTAAATTGTTTTTACAACATTTAGGAGTGAAACTTTAGCCCTAACAAGCGTCTCATGGATAGAAGTTGTATGACTAGCACAAAACCGTACCATTCAGAAAAATTTTCCACCCAAATATGTGAGGTTCGCCTTTAGATTTGATAGGAAAAACATTCATTATTAGTGCTTATGAGTGTACCGGTAGCATTTAGATTCTAGAACTTACGTTAGTGATGCATCCCGAGACCGCTAGTGAGACTACATTCGTGTAGTAGGATTTACTACATGATAAGAGGCATTAGGATCACCCTTGTGTTTAAACCCGTATCATAATTACTTGACCATTTAAGTCATATCACTTGACTAGTAAAGTCAATTAATTTTTCCAACACCTTAGCGTTGTACTCATTTTTAGTACTCGATACCCTTAGTACACCCCTCTGAGCCTATCTTTTTCGTTTCTAACTTTAAGCATCTTACTTAAAGGAAGAATTTGTTACAACCCACCCAAATGTGCAACAAAATCGCCTTAGCCTTCCGTGTATGCACTCATCTTTAGTGCATTATTGTTATTTGTTTAAACCCTTAGTTAATTACCTAATTGATTACATGGTTTCTAAGTCGAGTCATATCTTGTACGTTTTGGGACGATTGGGACTCATGGGTAAAGTACTTGTGTTATGGAGTAATGGGGAAGAACATCAAATTATTACCCACATATGTGCGTTAATCATAAAAAGTACTCCAAGTGTTTTGATTATCTTGACTCGAGTCATTAGAATATTTTATTGTAAAGTATGTAAAAATTCAAGTTTAAGGGGAATGTACATTCCCTATGATGTATTATTTTGGATGGTAGGGTAAGAGTGAATGCCAAAAAAAAAATAATAAAAAAAAAAAAAATACTGAATACTATCCCGTTTCATTCTATGTTTGTTTTATATTTTTGTCGAGTCGAGTCTTGGTTTAGCAACGCCATATTTTACATGTAATTAGCCAAGATGATTAACTCACAACCAGTAAATATTGCCTTTATCCAACAAAACCGTATTTTCCATATCCCTACACCTAACGTTATAACCCTTCAAAAGACCTCTTTGATAGTTTATCCTAGGTGCTTACGCCGAATGGTGGAGGTTTGATCCTTTCCCAAGTTTATGGTAATTTATTTGCTATGACAGGTAGTGAGAGATGTTTTCCATTTTCATTTGTGATATATACTTTATTACACCCGAGAGATGTGAGTATCTAAACACTATTTGTGAGGTGCTTGTGTATGACCTCCGTGCTTGTTTTTGGTTTTTAGTGAACGATTATTTGTTGTAATTACTTTTATATTAGTGTTAAATGACCCCTAACTTGTATTTTGATTAAAATAAAAGCGCATTTGCTTGAGGACAAGAAAATCTCAAGTGTAATGGTATTTGATGAGGCGAAAAGTGTACCGCTTTTAAGGGGTCATTTAAGCCCGAATTCGAAATTATTTGATCAATTATTGCCCTAAATCGTTCCTTTTGTCATTTTAGGTACTTTTGAGGAGAAATCTGGAAAAGGGAGCATTTTAGACGTTTTTGGAGCATAAAAGTGAAGAAAACGGCAAAGTCTCAAAATTCTTTGCTGGAACAGTACCTGACGACGTCAAGGGTTTACTAGTGAAGGCGTCAAGAGTGACAAAAGAGGTGGATAGGAAATTATAACGTGACGGCCCAGAGTGTTTTCTTTGATATTGGCCTGATGGCGTCACCTAGGCTGTCAGGGTCCAAATACATGTGACGGCTCAGAGCTTATTCCTACGTGACGACGTCAGAAGTGGATCTAGGCAATACGAATTTTAACTTGGCGGCGAGTTGACGGCGTCAGAGGTTGACACGTGACGCCGTCAGGATGCATAGTCTATATATATTTTTCCAATTTTTCATTGTAAAGTGTGAAACTTTTGTGGAACAAGTTTTGTTAAAACCCTAGGTCGAATTTCCTGCATCTAGAAGGGGTTTCAAACCCTTCTTTCTTCCATGTTTGAATAAAGTTAAGTACTTCAATAATCATTCAATATGTCTATGTATTGTTTGATTCTATCTTATGTGTATCTTTCTTTTAACATGTTAGGCTAGGTTTTTATTGTGTTTGCTTAGATGTAGTGAAACCTAGATGTTGATTATTGGTTGATTGTTTCTTTATAATTGTTACGGATGATTATATTCGATGTTAGGCTTAAGAAAATTGACAGACTTCCATTGGTAACTTGCTTGAACGTCTTAAGAAACATGATCGTAGGTGTACTACGATTTTTGGTTGTATTTAATGCATAAGTGAATTCTAATGAACCCATGTTAAGAGCTTTTAACGGCTCGACATAGGAGTGAAGTAGGATCTTATAGAGTTAGGGAATATTGTACACGGCCCTACGACTAGTATTAAGGAATATAACCCGTCATCCATGCAATTGTAACAAGCTAATCAACCGATAAAAGATATCTAGGGAGTAATAAAATCTAAGTAAACACAACTTTTCTCATTGTTGTTTCCACCACATTAGCATATTAGTTTAATTTTTATTTCTTTTATTTTATTTTGATTGCATTAGTAGTTAATTGGGTTAGTTGGCTAGCAACTAATTCCGCCCACTCCTTCAAAACCCGAGATTTTACTTGCTTTTCATAAAATAAAAAAACACAAAAAAGAATCATCCCTCACCTCTAAACCTAGTTTAGTAGGCTTTCTAATCCTAACGACACTAATCCTGAGTTGAACGATCAATCCCCCGGTACTTGTCACTATACTATACTACAACAGTCAGGTACACTGCCTGGTGGGGGTTGTAAGCTTCTCAAGATCCCTTGAGAGGTAAAACCTGTTGCGAGGGCGCAATTCCCACGTATCAGTTGTATAGGTTTCCACTGAAGAATCATGCCAATTCGTGAGTACATAATATTTCATCAACGTCTTTGCTCTTTTATAATATTATGGGGTTGAGGTGATTGGAATAACTCATGCTTATTGCTTTCTGAATATTTGCAGGCACATGGGTACCATTGACGGCCAAGGTTCATTATGTTGAGAGAAGTTTCACCAGCGGGAATTACATGGGTACCCGTAATAATATTGAACATGAGAAGATATGGTCTTTGATACCAAGAACTGATCAGATGAGTAAATCAATCAAGTTTTGTCGATTCATTTATATATATTTTTAGTAGTTGTCTTTTTGTAACATGTGTCAACGAGAGGCATTAACAAAGCGACTCCAGCACAAGGTCTCATGTAGCAATTTTAAATCGTAAGAATTGTTTTTGAAAGAATCCGTTGTTTGTTTACTAACAATTTGTCACATATTCTGCCTCCCCATGACAACTAATTCATAGTTTTCATATAATTGATGTTTTCAGAAAAGTTGATGCTAACAGTAGACCACAAGATTCTGAAACTTGCGGATTCCAGTTTAGCAAGAGAAGAATCATTAACGGAGATGATGGCTGCAGAAACAGGAAACTGTCGATGGATGGCTCCAGAGGTAATCTATACTAAATGGTTCACTTCTAATTAAAAGATTTACATTTTTATTGTGTTTTTTACTTCTGTGCTCTGTATCTTACAGAGTCTCAGCTACCACACGTGCTCCCTATGGCGTTGATTCCTCTCCGGCTGCTTCGGGTAATCTTCAGCGTACACCCCAATCAGGTCAACCTACCCGTGTCAGACGAAACATGAGGTGAATATCTTGATTATATGTCGCATGTTTTTTGAGCAATGATAGTTAATGTGAGTTGGAACACTGAATGTTGACAAGTACAAGACACTATTAAAGTGTTTGCATGCTTAACATTTTATGAATTAATAAAGATGTATAATATAAGGTCTTTTCAATTGTGATAGGATATGAACTTTTCAGCTTAATTTCGGGTTATCATAATTTTTGGGGAAAAAAAACAGGCACGCCGGCAACGCAGCGACCGTCGCCATCCTTGATCATTTTATAATACAATACTTACACCGTATGGATCATCTTGCTATTTTTATAACAAAGGAAGAACCTTTTCCTCTATTAAATGTCTTAAAATTAAGCAATACACGTATTCATGCAATATTTACAATTTATTAATGCATAATTAATATACATTTTTAAACACCCATTTAATGATAAATACAACTCATGCTCATCAGCCAATTTGAGAATCTCAAATTCATTATCATCACCATCTTGCAAGCTGTTAAAAAGGAAAAAAAAATATATAAATTATTAAGAATAATATGATATATCATGTAAGTATATTTAGAAAAAAATATTTTTAATTTTTTTTGTATATCTGATTACGTGGAATTTAACTGTTGATGATCAAGCTTGTTTTAATATCAGAATACGAATCAAACATAACACAAACTGCATGTAAATCATATTTTTAGTAAAGTTAAATCATCTAATCTAAAAGTAATATATAATTGAATGATATATTAATTAATCATCTTAAGACTTACTACAACATGTACCATGTTCTACCATGATAAAAGTCAGGTCACACAAATATGTGTATAGGATTGTGACATATCTATATAAATCAACAACAAAAAAAATCAACATAATAGTATTTTAAATAAATTTATTATTAGCTTATTACCTCAAATCTGGTAACATAAATCCTAAACATAATTTAGGATCATTTTTTGGATCTAAAACCTTGACAATAAACTTTGTGAAAACAGAACAAAACTTATACATGAACTAATAATCAATACCAAATATAACTCAAATGTTTGCACTCACCAGATATGCCAACAGCATCTGTCACACCCCCAGAATCGGGTCCAGCGGAAGCATACATGTAGCTGGGGTGTAACTCAATCGGTATCACAACACAAGTACAAAAATGGTTTTCACTTTAATCATTTAGAATAAAATCATTAAATCAAAAATATTGAATTTACATCGTTAAAAGTAGTGCGGAAGTAGGCCCTTAAATAGTTTAAAACGGTCCCCAAATGAATAATCAGAGTCTTCTATGACCATGCCATGCCCTGCCAAAACCTCCTGTAGCGTGCCATTGCTTAATACCTAAAAATACATGCTAAAGTGTCAACACGAGGTTGGTGAGTTCATAGAGTCTTGTTAAAAAAATGTAATGCATATGTATGAAGGTATCCCAGCAAAGGCATCGTAAATCCACTCAGTTACAAGTCCCACCATAAGAGACTTGTAACCTGTGTGTTTACGACCCACTGCCAAATGTAATATGTATACGTGAACAAATGTAATACTTGTATCCAAATTCCATGATAAATATAGCAAACGGCTATATAAATAATTCAGTCCATGAGGCCATATGATAAATCAGTCAAGTGGGAAAAGCTGTAATAAGGTTGATGCAAAGGCATCGTAATTCAGTCAAGTAGGGAAACAACAATATTACGTTTGACATCACAGCCAAGTGGGGAGTACCACAATATTACGTTTGACATCACAGCCAAATGGGGAATACCACAGTACGTTTGACATCACAACCAAGTGGGGAATACCACAATATTACGTTTGACATCACAGCTGTAACACCCCCAAAATTTGATACAGCGGAAGACTCAACAAGCTTTCGGGGTGCTACGGGGATTGGTATCCAACACAAGACAATATAGAACGAGATAAAGTAAACATAATAAAAACACAACCAAACAGGGTTTTAAGGTTTACATTTATCCCAACATCATTCAGAGTCAGGCCCAAAATTAAATAACAGTAGGTCCAAATTTAGTTATCAGAGTTTAGAAAAATAGATCCATAAACCGTGTGCCTTGGCCGAGCCTTCCATTCCAAGCATGCATCTCAACACTTAATTACCTGAGAAAACGTGCTAAAAGTCAGCTTTCGCTGGTGAGATCATAGGTTTAAATTCATCTAACAATATAGTGGACATATACGCAAAACGCTTGCTAGCTAGACTAAGGATTCGCTAAAAGCCTGCGGATACCCTCCGCTCCAACAAAACACACGGATACCCTTCCGTACTAACATAGATATTCGAGTAGCTCCCGCAATACCAATAATAACCCGGATAACCTCCGGAATATTAATAACCTATAGGTGCACACTATAGTATCTAAATAAGTCAACCTTGAATAGTACACACAACATATATGTGACTAAAGCTGACAATCCACCAATAACCAAATAAGCCAACCTTGAATAGTACACACGACATGTGTGACTAAAGCTGACAATAGATCCTAGTCCATACGCATAGCAAGTTTAAAAAGAATATAAAAGCGATAATAGTCCACGTAAAATGATTTGCACGTTTCTCACCCCAATCATTGAAAACATAGTTCAAGAGTAAAAAGTGGGGCTATGACTCACCTCAAGTCCAGAAAATATCAAGTAGAAGTCGGTAGAAATAAGATGTATGATAACTCACGAAACAGCAACTACGGACTTGGCACGACCTAACAATATTAACTCTTTCAGAAATCATTTCCTCAATTTATAATATTCCCAAACCCGGACGAGAATCCGTTTTATTTCCGAAAATCCATTTCGTATTAGTTTGGTGTATTTGCGTTTGGTATCCATACGGGTAGTGGGTTGACTCATAACAAACCAAAAAGATCACATAAAGAATAATAAAATAAACTATGGATCTAATAGTAGCCCAATATATCATTTAAATAAATCGCCGAAGTTTATTAAATCCGTCGATTTGATAATCCTCGTATTTATTTACGTAACATACCGTTCCAAGATTACACCCAACCTAAAGCACATAGCACATAATTACTATATAGTATATATCATAGTTTAATAAATTTCTCATATATATCGTCAAATTGGCCAGATTTCCCGATATATACACTCGCAATTTATTACACTTTACATATACTACAACCTATGGGCGTCGTAGGATACGATGCCTATTAATATATTCATTTCATATAGCCAAATAACCCGGTTCAACCCTACGGTTAAGTGGTTATTTAGTTATATAAAGCGTTTATATTAATCGTCATATATCCGTGACAACACGAAAGTCACAAATAATAACTTACCTGGACTTGAGTGACAACGACTCCGCATAACTCGAAAAGTTTACCCGTTATATACAAAATGACGTTTTATTAAACGCTTAATAATTGTCGGGAGTTTCCCGTTTTATAACACAATTTTTATAATAATAATACATTCAATAATATTACGCCACTTTCGTAGCCTAATATATATTAAATTGTATTATTTATAATACGACTCGTGATTATTATTATTATTAATATACGCGCCTATATAATTATATAGACGTTATTCACGTATATATATTCATATAAACGTTTATATTATCAATAATTGTTATTACGAGTTTTATTATTTTCGTTTTAATTTTAATAGTTATCGAGTCATACGAAATGGTTACATGTCCGAGTCATGACTCTCGGCTCATTGTCCAAGTCCAAAGTAAATAACAAAAGTTATAATAACCAAAGGTATCTCCGTCCAAAACCATCTCAATCCACGTGCTACAACAATAGGGTCCGACTACGGCACCCGACTAACCTATCTCCGTCAATCTAACGACCGTCTCACAATCGGTCCCCAATCACACTTTTCGTCAACACTTCTTCAAATAATACCACGAGTTCAAATATAACTCGTCAACCGTTACAAAATCCAATAAGCCGCAAAAATAATAGTAACAATCAACATATACCAAAAATAGTCATAACAAATAAAAGTTAGCCGAAATATATATATTTCGACATCAACCACGGTTCTCAAAAATAGCCGCATTCGGGTCAAAGACCAAGTCAACTAAAGTCAAATAATATACCAAGTGCCAAGAGAGTCCCACCCGAGACCACTAGGGTCGCGGCTAGCTCACACGAGCTCGACTCAAAAGCCCCCCAATCGACCCATTTTGGGTCTTCGATTCCCACAAGGGTCGGCCACAACAAAAATAACCAAACCATGGCCAAACTAGCAAAACCAACTAATCACCATGACCACAAATGGTCAACCATCCAGAAAAATGGGTCAAAAAGACCACATCGACCCGAAACTAAAAGAAGTCGAGGAGAGGGCCTCGGCTAGGGGTCGACCACGCATCACAATTCGACCAAAACACAAAAACCCGGATACCAAACACGATATTTATCATCAAAACATCATTTCCCATTAAAATAAATTCGATTCCCATCAAAATAATCCGTGTAGCCACGGATTAATACCAAATCGTGGCACCCAAAACCCGAAAATCGATCCTTCTCACCTTCTTGGACCTCCAAATGAACGGATCTTGAAAAGGTAATAAAACTCGAATGGATTTTTAGAAGTTTAGTGGTGTTAATGGTGGTTCTAGGGTATGTATGATATACCAAATGAAAGAGGATTTGGAGAGGAAGAAGATGGTGGTATTTATTTTGTTGGGTGGTCGGAGTAGCGGCGGTGGTGGCCGGTTTTGGTGGTTCGGCGGCTAGGTCAAATTGATGGGGGAGGAGATGAGTTTTTGAGAGAGAGAATAAAAGTGGTGAGGGTTTGTGTGTGTGTGGGTGAACCGAACCAAACACACCTTTTATTTCTTTTTTTTCTTTTTTTTTTCTTTTAAAAGATTAATAATAATAATAATAATAATAATAATAATAATAATAATAATAATAATAATAATAATAATAATAACAATAATAATAATAATAATAATAATAATAATATTACGGTGTGGAGCGGGTAACGTGGGTAAATGTAAAAACATGTGGCCCGAACCCGAACTCATTTCAAAACTTCAATATCTCTCGAAAACATCTCGTAACTAATTAAAAATATAGTCGGACTCGTTAAGACGAATCACAAACTTTTTATTAGGTAATCCTAGTGCCAAAGTCAACGTAGTACCAAGTGAGAATTCAAATATACGTCACCGAGCATTAAATCAAAAATGAATTATGAACATAATTCACGAATTCCATAACATCTTTAATTAAAAATATCCATAAAATAGGTCTTACAAGTTCGTTGTGAAATAAGATTTCAAATAAAAATTATAAACGAACTTTAATCGTAATGCGGGTTTTTAAAATAGCTCCCTAAACTGCCGGTTGTCACATCCTCCCAGTCTCAGAAGGAAACCCGTCCCGGGTTTCACTCGGAAAAATTCATCTACGAAGTGAAAAGCTTCGGATATCTCTTCCTGAACTCGTCCTCACGTTCCCACGTAAATTCTGGTCCATGTCGGGAATTCCAACGAACCTTGACGAGCGGAATGCGACTTCTCTTGAGTCGTTTAACTTCACGATCTAAAACCTCAATCGGTTCTTCCACGAAATTCAATTTCTCATCGACACGAATATCCCTCATTGGAATGACGGGCATTTCATCGGAAAGACATTTCTTCAAATTACAAACATGGAACACGTCGTGAACTTTACTCAGTTCATGTGGTAGTTCCAACCTATAAGCTACGGGCCCAATTCTTTCTAAGATCAAGAATGGTCCAATGTAGCGTGGGTTGAGTTTACCACGTTTCCCGAAACGTATTACACCTTTCCAAGGCGAGACTTTCAGCATTACTTTGTCTCCAACCTGGAACTCTAAGGGTTTACGTCTCTGATCGGCGTAGCTCTTCTGCCTATCTCTGGCTGCTTGCAACCGATCACGAATCTGAGTTACTTTCTCTGTAGTTTCCAAAATAAGCTCAGGGCCTGTAAGTTGACTATCTCCAACTTCTGCCCAACCAATAGGCGAACGACACTTTCTGCCATACAAAGCTTCGAATGGTGCAGCCTTAAGACTTGTGTGGTAGCTATTATTATAGGAGAATTCCGCAAGGGGTAAATACTTCTCCCAGCCTTTACCAAAATCTATGATGCATGCACGAAGCATATCCTCTAACGTCTGAATGGTCCTCTCACTTTGACCATCGGTTTGGGGATGATACGCAGTACTCATATCAAGCCTCGTCCCCAAAGCCGTTTGAAGTGATCGTCACAAAGCTGACGTAAAACGACTATCACGATCCGAAATAATAGATATCGGGACTCCATGACGCGAAATAATTTCCTTCACATATAACCTCGCAAGCTTATCCACACTATCATCTTCACTAATAGCTAAGAAATGAGCAGACTTTGTCAAACGATCCACAATTACCCAGATAGCGTCACAACCACTAGCTGTCCTCGGTAATTTGGTAATGAAGTCCATAGTAATCCGCTCCCATTTCCAGACTGGAAGTTCTGGTTGCGTTAGTAATCCTGACGGTCTCTGGTGTTCAGCTTTAACTTTAGCACATGTCAAGCACTTACTAACGTACGATGCTATATCTGCCTTCATATTTGGCCACCTATAGAACTTCTTAAGATCCTGGTACATTTTATCGGACCCAGGATGAATGGAGTACCTTGACTTATGCGACTCATGCATAATCAATTCCCGAATTTCTCCATATAAAGGTACCCAAATCCGATCTCCAAAACATAATAATCCATCAGAACGCTTAACAAATCTTTTCTCATTATCAGCCATCCCAAATATATTCTCGGCAGGTCTATTTTCTGCTTTTAACGCTTCCGTTTGAGCTTCAAGTATTTGAGACGGTAATGGCGATACGATAGTCATTCCTAATGACCTAACTCGTAATGGTGGTACTCTTTCCTTTCGACTAAGAGCATCAGCAACAACGTTTGCTTTACCAGGGTGGTAGCGAATTTCACAATCATAATCGCTTAGCAACTCAATCCAACGTCGCTGTCTCATGTTGAGCTCTTTTTGATTTAAGATGTGTTGTAAACTTTTATGGTCGGTAAACACAACACACTTTGTTCCGTACAAGTAATGTCTCCATATTCTTAAAGCAAAAACCACAGCACCTAGCTCCAAATCGTGGGTAGTGTAGTTTTTCTCATGCTTTTTGAGCTGTCGGGAAGCATAAGCTATCACTTTCTCTCGTTGCATCAACACGGCTCCCAAACCTTTATGTGAGGCGTCACAATAGACGATGAAATCCTCGTTACCTTCTGGTAACGCTAAGATAGGAGCACTACACAACATTTTCTTAAGCAATTGAAACGCTTCCTCTTCTTTATCTCCCCATTCATACGTAACACTCTTTTGAGTCAATTTGGTCAATGGTTTAGCTATCTTCGAAAATCCCTCAATGAATCTTCGGTAATAACCAGCTAAACCCAAAAATTGACGAACTTCGGTTGGGGTTGTAGGTGCAGCCCAATCTTTTATCGCCTCAATTTTAGCAGGATCCACATGGACTCCTTGTCTGTCAATTACATGACCCAAAAATTGTACCGTCGGAATCCAAAATTCGCATTTCGAAAACTTGGCATAGAGTTTCTCCTCCCTGAGCAATTCTAAAATGAGTCTTAGATGCTCCTCATGTTCTTTCTCACTCTTTGAATAAATCAGAATGTCATCGATGAATACAATCACGAACTTATCCAAGTAAGGCTTACACACCCGATTCATGAGATCCATGAATATTGCTGGTGCGTTAGTCAACCCAAACGGCATCACCTAAAACTCGTAATGCCCGTAACGGGTTCTGAAAGCCGTTTTCGGAATATCTTCCTTGCGAACTCAAAGTTGATGATATCCCGATCTCAAATCGATCTTCGAATACACACTCGATCCTTGTAGTTGATCGAACAAGTCGTCGATCCTAGGTAACGGGTATCGATTCTTCACCGTTAACTTATTCAACTCTCTATAATCAATACACATACGAAACGATCCATCCTTCTTCTTCACGAATAAGACTGGGGCTCCCCAAGGTGAAGAACTTGGTCTTATGAATCCTTTTTCGGCTAACTCCGCCAATTGTTTCGACAACTCTTCCAGTTCGGTAGGTGCAAGACGATAAGGTGCTCGTGCTACAGGTGCAGCACCAGGTATCAACTCAATCTGAAACTCCACTTGTCTAGTCAGCGGGATTCCCGGCAAATCATCGGGAAACACATCAGAAAAATCACGAACTATAGGCACATCTCCAATGCACCTTTCCTTTTTCTTCGTCTCTCCCTTCTCAGAAATTTGAGCTAAGAAAAGGTAACATCCCTTTTCCATTAACTTCGGTAACTTTGTGCAAGATATGACTGCTAATCGGGATGGGCTCCTAGAATCCTTTCGGTCTCCCAATATGTTTAGGACTTCCTTTCCGTATGGTACACGCACGATCTTCTCGTCGCAAAGTATGTGAGCACGATACTTCGACAACTAATCTATACCAATGATGACGTCAAAACTTCCTAACGTGACGGGTAGAAGATCTATGTTGAAAGGGTGGTTCAAGAAATTTAACGTACAACCGCGAATGATGGTATTAATCCTTTCTAGGTTTCCATTTGCTAACTCAATATCATATCCAATTCCTAAGGCCATCGGGGGTTTCTCTAGTAAGGGTGCAAACGTAGTGGACACAAAACTCCTATCGGCACCAGTATCAAATAGTATGGAAGCATAACGATTATTGAGAAGGAACGTACCAGTAACGACGTTCGGATCTTCTCCTCTCTCGTTTCCGAGTGCATACACTCTTCCCTGAGCAGCTCCAGCTTCCACACGTTGGTCCCCATTATCTTGTCGTCCACGATTTCCTCCAGCTCCACGGTTTCCATAATTGTACCCATTACCACCCGAGCCTTGATCTCCACGGTTCCGCGGTTCTCTACACTCATTCCTATAGTGTCCTGATGCGTGGGAATCGCACCTTGCTTTACCTCTCGAGGGATCTCGAGAAGCTTACAACCCCCACCAGGCAGTGTACCTGATCGTTGTAGTATAGTATAGTGACAAGTACCGGGGGATTGATCGTTCAGCTTAGGAATAGTGTCGCTAGGGTTAGAAAACCTAATTACTAGTTCTAGAGGTGAGAGATGATTATTTTTGTATTTTTATATTTTTATGAAAGCAAGTAAAATCTCGGGTTTTGAAGGAGTGGGCGGAATTAGTTGCTATTCAACTAACCCAAAGCTAAGATGCAATCAAAATAAAATAATAAAAATGAAATTAAACTAATTATACTAAGGTTGTGAGCAGTGGTTGGAGAAATTGTGTTTACTTAGACTTCATTACTCCCTAGATATCTTTTACATGTTAATTACTTGTTACACTTGTATGAATGACGGATTGTATTCCTTAATACCATTCGTGGGGTGGCATACATAACTCCCCAACTCTATGAGCTCTTATCTCCTCCTACACCATGACCCAGCACAACTATAGGGATTGTAAACAGTGGCTCATGCATTAAATACAACCAATAAAGACCTAGTACGCCTCGGTTCATGTTTCTTAAGACGTTCAAGCATGTTACCATTTGGAGATCTGCCAGTTTTCTTAAGCCTAACATATAAATCATTCATTCAAAACAAGAATAGACAAGTAATCAACACATAATCAACATCTAGGTTTCATTAGATCTAAGCAAACACAAGAGAGATCTAGCCTAGCATAGTAGAATTGAGACAAGAACAAGAGATAAACAACCAACACATAGACATATTGATTGAATTGAAAGTACACTTATCTCAATTACAATGCAAGGTCTCAAGGGTTTGGAACCCTTGAAAAACCTGTAAAAGAGGCACCAAAATCGTCTTTAGGGTTTTACCAAAACTTCTTTTTTTTTAATAAAAAAAACTAGAAAACTATATATAGGAAAAACAGTCTGACGGCGTCAAGAGTAACTTCTGACGCCGTCACCTCGCCGCCATATACTTCCTCGGACGGCCTTGATCCACTTATGACGGCCTATGTGACGCCGTCACCACCCACGGTATATTAATTTAGCCATTTTGACGCCGTCACGAGTCCTTCTGACGCCGTCACCACCTTCGGAGTTTAATTCTTCATGTCTGACGCCATCAAGATGTTGGTCTTGACGCCGTCACCTTGTATTTTCAGCATGCAAATTAGGTACTTAGCCGTTTTCTTCACTTTTATGCTCCAAAAACGTCCAAAATAGCTTCTTTTCCAGAATTCACTCTCCAAACACCTAAAATCACAAAAGAAACGATTTAGGGCAATATTTGATCAAATAAAGTCGGATTCGGGCTTAAATGACCCCCTAAAAACGGATCATTTTTCGCCTCATCATATACCCTTACACTTGAGATTTGCTTGTCCTCAAGCAAATGAGCTTTTATTCTACTCAAAAGACAAGTTAGGGGTTATTTAACACTAATATAAAAGTAATTACAACAAATAATCGTTCCACTAAAGACCAATAGACAAGCACGGAGGTCATACACAAGCACCTCACAAATAGTGTTTAGATACTCACATCTCTCGGGTGTAATAAAGTAATATAACATTATGGAAATGGAAGATATCTCTCACTACCTGTCATAGCAAAATAGATTACCATAGGCTTGGGAAAGGATCAAACCTCCACCACATGGCGTAAGCACCTAGGATAAACTATCAAAGAGGTCTTTTAAAGGGTTATAACGTTAGGTGTAGGGATATGAATTACACGGTTTTGTTGGATAAAGGAAGTTTTACTGGTGGCGAGTTAACAATCTCGGTTAATTACATGTACAATATGGCGTTGCTATGCCAAGACTAGACTCGACTTAAGCTAATAAATGAAAAATAACAAAAACATAAAATGAACATAGAATAAAAACGGGATGGTAGTCCGTATGTTTTTTTCTCTTTTTTCTTTTTCTATTTTTTTTTCTTTTTCTAGTTTTTTTTTTCTATTTTTTTTTTATTTTTTATTTTTTATTTTTTTTTTTTTTTTGCATACACTCTTACCCTACCATCCAAAATAATACATCATAGGGGTTTGAGCATTCCCCTTACACTTGAATCTTTACATACTTTACATTAAACTATTCTAGTGACTCGAATTAAGAAAATTAAAACACTTGGAGCACTTTTAAGATTAACGTACATATGGGGGTAATAAGTGATGTTCTTCCCCATTACTCCATAAATTAAGTACTTACCCATGAGTCTCAATCGTCCCAAAACAATATGTACAAGGATATGACTCGACTTAGCAACCATGTAATCAATTAGAAAGTTAACTTAGGGTTTAACAAATAACAATAATGCACTAAAAATGAGCGCATACACGGAAGGCTAAGGCGATTTGGTTGTACATTTAAGTGGGGTGTAACAAATTCTTCCTTTAAGTAAAATGCTTAAAGTTAGAAACGAAAAGATAGGCTCGGAGGGGTGTACTAGGGGTTTCGTGTACTAAAAATGAGTACAACGCTAAGGGTGTGGGAAAAATTAGTTGATTTAACTAGCCAAGTAATATGACTTAAATGGTCAAGTAATTATAATACGGGTTTAACACAAGGGTGATCCTAATGCCTCTTATCATGTAGTAAATCCTACCACACGAATGTAGTCTCACTAGCGGTCTCGGGATGCATCACTAACGCAAGTTCTAGAATCTAAATGCTACCGGTACACTCATAAGCACTAATAATGAATGCTTTTCCTATCAAATCTAAAGGCGAACCTCACATTTTTTGGTGGAAAATTTTTCTGAATATACGGTTATGTGCTAGTCATACAACCTCCTATCCATGAGACGCTTGCTATGGCTAAAGTTTCACTCCTAAATGTTGTAAAAAATTTTAAATTTGGCGCTAAAATTATACTAACAAGTATTTCTCGTAGTTTTATTACACATCTACCATCAAACAAAACAAACTCAAGCGAAAGTGCATATGTAAGGTATCATCTTTTTACCCTCCCCTTACACTTAAGATGAACATTGTCCCCAATGTTCAAGTAAAGAATGTAAAAGTTAAAAAGTAAAGAGAATGAAATCAAATACTCCCCTGATTCGCTCGGTATGGATTTTAGGTTGGCCAGGTTAAATCTTCCTCCAAGAAAATGAACAATCAAAGCTTCCCTTCCAGAATATAAATCATCTTCTTGTCATAAATAACCTGTAAATCCTGACAAAAGTAGACAAGGCAACCTCGCGTAAAATCGGCGGCATCCTATATAAGTTACTAAATCCTAGAAAACAAAGTAAGATATAATGCTTGTGGAATGAAGTTTGCAGATTTCCTGGAGATTATAAAACTTAATAATTCACAAAAACCATAAGACTCCGTTAGAAAAACAAAACCGGTAAAATTTCCAGATTTTACATCCTAACGCCGTCAAGAGCAATACCCTGACGCCGCCAGAATGGACCTGCAGAAATTCTTATGTTAAGTTTCCGGAAAATTTCTGGAAAAACTTTGTCCTACTTCCTGGAAAATCCTGCAAAACTTCATTATGACTCAATACAAGCATTTGACTCTAACAAATACGAATATACATGTTCATTTAATATTGTGGAGAATCATGATCGGTTTGTTTCTTAAAAACATATTTGGGGTTTCCCCTTACACTTATCTTTTGCAAAAATACCTTTAGGTTGAAGTTAAGACTAGGCTAAACAACATAATAAAGTATTTCCACATTTTAGTAGAGAAACATGATCAACCAACAAAAAAAATAAAACATGCATACGGAAGCAAATAACAATCAAACAAATCACACAAAACATGGGTTGCCTCCCAAGAAGCGCTTGTTTTTGTTCGAGTCACGAGCCTGACTCTACCCTTATTTATTGGAAATAGGGGAGGTTTTCCCTACACTTAGGATTAAGTGCGGGTGGAAGTAGCGATACACACCCTTAGGGTGTAAATATGCCTCGTGAGGAAAGAGTGGTGGATGAATTATATGCTCAAAGGGGTGTGCTCCTATCATCATAACCTTACCTAATTCAATCGGGTTAATGGGTGGATTAAGATTTTCTCCTAGAAAGGGATCATTTTCTAACAACTTCGAGAGATTCCTAGTTGGGAATCTATCTTGACCCAATAGAACCGGTTTAAACCCATAATGTTTCTTGTGATCAATCATAAATGGGTGATGTAAGCATGTAAGGTCATTTTCCACTCCTATATTGGCTTCCTTTCTACAAGGCTTAGAGTCCATTGCCTTTATCCTAAGACTACCCGGACTACATGGGTTGATGGGTGGGTCAGCTCCTCTTTTGTCTCCTAGATGTATATCTATGGATGGAAAGTTGTGTGAAGATTGAGGTTCCGGTTCATCAACACTAGGTAATTCCCTAGAACTAAGAGTAAGGTTATCACTACAAGTATTCAAACCTATATCCTCTAGTGGTGTTTGGTACAAGGGTTCTACCTTTATTTGGGCTCCTATAGTCTCTTCTACTTCTTCCGGGTAAGTCACGGGTGGTGTGTATTCCTCAAGTGATGGTAGGACTTGTGGGGTACTTATTGGGCTTGGGTTTTCTACTATCTCTTCCATTTGTATTGTGGTGAAATCATACCACCCCGTATGCCCAGTTATCTCATCTATAGTTTTATCCCCAAACAGTCTTCTTGCTTGTTCCCTTAAACTTGCAATCAATTGATCCGTAACAACGTTTGTTGGGTTGTCCATTTTTTTGGCAAGTATGGCACAATTCTCTATGGTTTCCCATGCTTCATCAGCACTTAATCCCCAAAGGTCCCCATGTGCGGTATGGTCAATGTCCATTTTGGTATAGTGGTCGACACGATGGTAAAATATTTCAATTTGGGACCACAGATCAAAATTATGATGAGGGACTTTTCGGAGTAAATATTTAAAACGAGCCCATGCATCATAGATAGGTTCATCCTCATGTTGTTTAAACATCCAGATGTCATTTGGAGTGGGTGAATTTCGTGGTTTGTAGTATGGTGGATTCGCGTTCTCCATAATGGCTAACGGAATAGTCAATGGAAAGGTTTTTACTAACAAAGACACAAAGAAAAGATAGACTAAAGAGAACCTAAAAATAAAAATAAAATCTTACTAGAAAGGAATCTAGCAAGTAGACCTAATAAAAAGAAATCCTAACCTAGACAATAACTATTTCCCGGGCTGCGGCGCCAAAAACTTGATGCGTGGGAATCGCACCTTGCTTTACCTCTCGAGGGATCTCGAGAAGCTTACAACCCCCACCAGGTAGTGTACCTGATCGTTGTAGTATAGTATAGTGACAAGTACCAGGGGATTGATCGTTCAGCTTAGGAATAGTGTCGCTAGGGTTAGAAAACCTAATTACTAGTTCTAGAGGTGAGAGATGATTATTTTTGTATTTTTATATTTTTATGAAAGCAAGTAAAATCTCGGGTTTTGAAGGAGTGGGCGGAATTAGTTGCTATTCAACTAACCCAAAGCTAAGATGCAATCAAAATAAAATAATAAAAATGAAATTAAACTAATTATACTAAGGTTGTGAGCAGTGGTTGGAGAAATTGTGTTTACTTAGACTTCATTACTCCCTAGATATCTTTTACATGTTAATTACTTGTTACACTTGTATGAATGACGGATTGTATTCCTTAATACCATTCGTGGGGTGGCATACATAACTCCCCAACTCTATGAGCTCTTATCTCCTCCTACACCATGACCCAGCACAACTATAGGGATTGTAAACAGTGGCTCATGCATTAAATACAACCAATAAAGACCTAGTACGCCTCGGTTCATGTTTCTTAAGACGTTCAAGCATGTTACCATTTGGAGATCTGCCAGTTTTCTTAAGCCTAACATATAAATCATTCATTCAAAACAAGAATAGACAAGTAATCAACACATAATCAACATCTAGGTTTCATTAGATCTAAGCAAACACAAGAGAGATCTAGCCTAGCATAGTAGAATTGAGACAAGAACAAGAGATAAACAACCAACACATAGATATATTGATTGAATTGAAAGTACACTTATCTCAATTACAATGCAAGGTCTCAAGGGTTTGGAACCCTTGAAAAACCTGTAAAAGAGGCACCAAAATCGTCTTTAGGGTTTTACCAAAACTTCTTTTTTTTTTTAATAAAAAAAACTAGAAAACTATATATAGGAAAAACAGTCTGACGGCGTCAAGAGTAACTTCTGACGCCGTCACCTCGCCGCCATATACTTCCTCGGACGGCCTTGATCCACTTATGACGGCCTATGTGACGCCGTCACCACCCACGGTATATTAATTTAGCCACTTTGACGCCGTCACGAGTCCTTCTGACGCCGTCACCACCTTCGGAGTTTAATTCTTCATGTCTGACGCCGTCAAGATGTTGGTCTTGATGCCGTCACCTTGTATTTTCAGCATGCAAATTAGGTACTTAGCCGTTTTCTTCACTTTTATGCTCCAAAAACGTCCAAAATAGCTTCTTTTCCAGAATTCACTCTCCAAACACCTAAAATCACAAAAGGAACGATTTAGGGCAATATTTGATCAAATAAAGTCGGATTCGGGCTTAAATGACCCCCTAAAAACGGATCATTTTTCGCCTCATCATGTCCCTTCTTTCCACACCCATAACAAGTAACATCTGCCTTATTTCTCATCTCAGGAGCAGCTTGAACCATAGCAAGAGGTCGAGCTCTACAGTCCCTAGCTGTGTGTCCTTTCTTTGAGCAATTCTGGCATTTCACACTACACCATCCAGTATGATGCTGGTGGCAACGATCACACTTGGGTGCATCACCGTTCTGATTCTTCTTATCTCCATTCCCAATAGCATAAGCCTTAGCTTGTCTCTTGCTTCGGTGATCATTACTCTTAGAGTGATTGTCTCTCTTTCTCTTTCCATTCTTCTCCTTATCAGTTTCTTCTAATTCCAACGAATCCATAAGCTGTTGAGCAATTGTGATTGCCTCATGGATGTTTGCAGGCCTAGCAGAAATCACATCATTCCTCGTAGCTACAGGCAACCCATCAGTATACCTCTCGATCTTTTGAGTCTCAGTTTTCACCATATCTGGGCACAACAAGGCTAATTCCTGGTAACGACGATTGTAAGTCGCCATGTCAGTACCTTTCACCTTGTGGTTCCAAAACTCAATCTCTAGCTTCTTGACCTCATTCCTTGGGCAATAAGTCTGAATCAGCAAGGACTTAAATTGCTCCCAAGTCATAGCATAAGCTACATCACTCCCAACTGCATTTCGGTAGTTGTTCCACCAAGTCAAAGCTTCATCCTTGAAAGTAAAAGAAGCAAACTTTACCTTCGCATTCTCCGCACAACCGCTGACATTAAACACTGACTCAGTCTTCTCAATCCATCTGACTAAGTAAACCACTCCTTCAGTTCCACCAAACTCAATGGGTCCACAAATCTTGAATTCCTTGTATTGACATCCATTAGCACGAACAGGTGGAAAAGTTCCAGCAGAATTGTTGGAATGATTTGACTCAGCGAGTAGTTCAGCAACTCTTTGCTCCACGAGTTGGTTGATCATTGCTTGATCTACAGTAGGTGCATTAAGTGGAACATGACCATTGTCTCCCTGAACATCAACATTTTGATTCCTGTTGTTACGGTTAGTGGTGTCCAGGTTGTCAGGAGTAGGGGTTTCAGCATTTCGAGTAGGTCGACGACCTCGGCGAACAGGAGTAGTCACAGCAGGACCAGTTCTGGTAGACCTAACAGGGTTTCGACGTGGTGCCATTGATCTGTAACATCATACAAGTTCATGAGTCTCCAATAGAACTTATCGATATGCTCAACAAAACATCTCAACGAAATCAAGTCATGGAAAGAATAGCAACAATACACCACGTAACAACAAATAAGCGAATAAGGACTCAATTTCCATAACACCCAAATCACATAATACCATATACTAATAATCATCAACCGTACAATAGCGATCTAACATCTTTCCAACTAACGAATAATACCAAACATACTAATCGTTCCAAAAGAGACGAATACTGAGCAAAATACATCAAAATATGATAAATAGCTTTTCTAACCGAACACTCCTCGGTTAAGAAAGCAAAAAGATAACATAACCCAAACAACTAGCCACGTGGTTGGTGGAGGCTCCTCAACTCCTGCCTCAAGCCATCAAGATCCCTCCATAACGATCCTAACTCCATGCTATGGGTGTCTCGGTCTCTCTTGAGGTCAGCCACCTCCTTCTCTAGCTCGGCATTCCTTTGCCAAAGCTTGCGGTCGGCCTCACGAGCAGTAACAAATCCTCGCTGCAAACTATCGATATGCTCGTGGACATCCATCAAAACTCTCCTCAGCTCAGTAGCCCTGCCCACAGCGACAGTCAAATCAACTCTCAAATCTGCTAAGAACTCTCCAATAACTCTCTCAAGTCGATCAGATACACGTGCAACTCTCTCACTAAGCTCAGTAATCCGAGCCCACAACCTGCCAATCTCACCCAACTCTGCATGCTCAGCAGAAACCTCAGAAGATGCATCCGACTCAACGGGACTACCAGGTGGCAACTCAAACAAGAACGGATGATCAGGTGAATCAGGCTCAATCGGGTGTACAGGTGAATCAGGCTCCTCAGCTTGAGCTGGTGGTGCTAACTCATCATCATCATCATCAGGCATCTCATCCTCCTGAGGGTCATCCTCCTCCTCAGGGTCATCATCATCACCCTACTCAGCCTCCTGAGGGTCATCCTCCTCCTCAGGGTCATCAGCCTCATCCTCACCCTCGTACTCCTCCTCCTCCTCATCGGAAGAGTACCTCATCACTCGTCGTCTCCTACTAGGTGAACCAAGTAGAGCTGTAGTAGGTGATCTAGGACGACGACGCAATGATGTGGGTGGCGCCTCAGACAGAAGAGAATGAGCATCAATCTGTAAAGGTGATGGAGTAGGGCGTACCGACATGCGTGCCGTAGCTCGGTGGGCAAAGCGTGGTGCCACACGAGCCAAAGCCTGATGAAGAGTAAGCTGCCTCGATGTACCAGGGAGCCCTAGAGAAGATGAGGGTCCCTGCGTAGATGCAGCAGGTAGTGCTGAAGTAGAAGCTGCCTGTGATACAGTAGCTGAAGACATGGCCATCTGGTAAGGGTCATCAGATGCCATAGTGAAATGTGCAGGTAAAACCGGTGCAGTAAGAATATCCTCGACGACATCGGGCATATGGGAGGCCATAGTCTGTGACAACGGCGTAGGGTAGGTGTAAGTGTTTCAAAACAACTAAATCACAACTCATAATACCATACCAAATATACTCATCAAATAGTTCCATATATAATCTCAATAAAAGAATTTCAAACACCGCATTAGTAAAATGTCTATAAAACATCTAGACCATATAAATCCTCGAGAACGCCATCTTATTACTAAAATCCATAAACCTCAAATCATCTCAAATATCTCATAATACCTCAAATAATAGAAGATGCTTCGGCTTGGCGGGCTGGCGGGCGGTGGTCAAGGATCATTTTCTATAAAAATATGGTTATAGTTTAGGCGTTTATTTACCTAGTTCTCTATAACCTTGACTCTGATACCAATCTGTAACACCCCCAAAATTTGATACAGCGGAAGACTCAACAAGCTTTCGGGGTGCTACGGGGATTGGTATCCAACACAAGACAATATAGAACGAGATAAAGTAAACATAATAAAAACACAACCAAACAGGGTTTTAAGGTTTACATTTATCCCAACATCATTCAGAGTCAGGCCCAAAATTAAATAACAGTAGGTCCAAATTTAGTTATCAGAGTTTAGAAAAATAGATCCATAAACCGTGTGCCTTGGCCGAGCCTTCCATTCCAAGCATGCATCTCAACACTTAATTACCTGAGAAAACGTGCTAAAAGTCAGCTTTCGCTGGTGAGATCATAGGTTTAAATTCATCTAACAATATAGTGGACATATACGCAAAACGCTTGCTAGCTAGACTAAGGATTCGCTAAAAGCCTGCGGATACCCTCCGCTCCAACAAAACACACGGATACCCTTCCGTACTAACATAGATATTCGAGTAGCTCCCGCAATACCAATAATAACCCGGATAACCTCCGGAATATTAATAACCTATAGGTGCACACTATAGTATCTAAATAAGTCAACCTTGAATAGTACACACAACATATATGTGACTAAAGCTGACAATCCACCAATAACCAAATAAGCCAACCTTGAATAGTACACACGACATGTGTGACTAAAGCTGACAATAGATCCTAGTCCATACGCATAGCAAGTTTAGAAAGAATATAAAAGCGATAATAGTCCACGTAAAATGATTTGCACGTTTCTCACCCCAATCATTGAAAACATAGTTCAAGAGTAAAAAGTGGGGCTATGACTCACCTCAAGTCCAGAAAATATCAAGTAGAAGTCGGTAGAAATAAGATGTATGATAACTCACGAAACAGCAACTACGGACTTGGCACGACCTAACAATATTAACTCTTTCAGAAATCATTTCCTCAATTTATAATATTCCCAAACCCGGACGAGAATCCGTTTTATTTCCGAAAATCCATTTCGTATTAGTTTGGTGTATTTGCGTTTGGTATCCATACGGGTAGTGGGTTGACTCATAACAAACCAAAAAGATCACATAAAGAATAATAAAATAAACTATGGATCTAATAGTAGCCCAATATATCATTTAAATAAATCGCCGAAGTTTATTAAATCCGTCGATTTGATAATCCTCGTATTTATTTACGTAACATACCGTTCCAAGATTACACCCAACCTAAAGCACATAGCACATAATTACTATATAGTATATATCATAGTTTAATAAATTTCTCATATATATCGTCAAATTGGCCAGATTTCCCGATATATACACTCGCAATTTATTACACTTTACATATACTACAACCTATGGGCGTCGTAGGATACGATGCCCATTAATATATTCATTTCATATAGCCAAATAACCCGGTTCAACCCTACGGTTAAGTGGTTATTTAGTTATATAAAACGTTTATATTAATCGTCATATATCCGTGACAACACGAAAGTCACAAATAATAACTTACCTGGACTTGAGTGACAACGACTCCGCATAACTCGATAAGTTTACCCGTTATATACAAAATGACGTTTTATTAAACGCTTAATAATTGTCGGGAGTTTCCCGTTTTATAACACAATTTTTATAATAATAATACGTTCAATAATATTACGCCACTTTCGTAGCCTAATATATATTAAATTGTATTATTTATAATACGACTCGTGATTATTATTATTATTAATATACGCGCCTATATAATTATATAGACGTTATTCACGTATATATATTCATATAAACGTTTATATTATCAATAATTGTTATTACGAGTTTTATTATTTTCGTTTTAATTTTAATAGTTATCGAGTCATACGAAATGGTCACATGTCCGAGTCATGACTCTCGGCTCATTGTCCAAGTCCAAAGTAAATAACAAAAGTTATAATAACCAAAGGTATCTCCGTCCAAAACCATCTCAATCCACGTGCTACAACAATAGGGTCCGACTACGGCACCCGACTAACCTATCTCCGTCAATCTAACGACCGTCTCACAATCGGTCCCCAATCACACTTTTCGTCAACACTTCTTCAAATAATACCACGAGTTCAAATATAACTCGTCAACCGTTACAAAATCCAATAAGCCGCAAAAATAATAGTAACAATCAACATATACCAAAAATAGTCATAACAAATAAAAGTTAGCCGAAATATATATATTTCGACATCAACCACGGTTCTCAAAAATAGCCGCATTCGGGTCAAAGACCAAGTCAACTAAAGTCAAATAATATACCAAGTGCCAAGAGAGTCCCACCCGAGACCACTAGGGTCGCGGCTAGCTCACACGAGCTCGACTCAAAAGCCCCCCAATCAACCCATTTTGGGTCTTCGATTCCCACAAGGGTCGGCCACAACAAAAATAACCAAACCATGGCCAAACTAGCAAAACCAACTAATCACCATGACCACAAATGGTCAACCATCCAGAAAAATGGGTCAAAAAGACCACATCGACCCGAAACTAAAAGAAGTCGAGGAGAGGGCCTCGGCTAGGGGTCGACCACGCATCACAATTCGACCAAAACACAAAAACCCGGATACCAAACGCGATATTTATCATCAAAACATCATTTCCCATTAAAATAAATTCGATTCCCATCAAAATAATCCGTGTAGCCACGGATTAATACCAAATCGTGGCACCCAAAACCCGAAAATCGATCCTTCTCACCTTCTTGGACCTCCAAATGAACGGATCTTGAAAAGGTAATAAAACTCGAATGGATTTTTAGAAGTTTAGTGGTGTTAATGGTGGTTCTAGGGTATGTATGATATACCAAATGAAAGAGGATTTGGAGAGGAAGAAGATGGTGGTATTTATTTTGTTGGGTGGTCGGAGTAGCGGCGGTGGTGGCCGGTTTTGGTGGTTCGGCGGCTAGGTCAAATTGATGGGGGAGGAGATGAGTTTTTGAGAGAGAGAATAAAAGTGGTGAGGGTTTGTGTGTGTGTGGGTGAACCGAACCAAACACACCTTTTATTTCTTTTTTTTTTCTTTTAAAAGATTAATAATAATAATAATAATAATAATAATAATAATAATAATAATAATAATAATAATAATAATAATAATAATAATAATAATAATAATAATAATAGTAATAATAATATTATTACGGTGTGGAGCGGGTAACGTGGGTAAATGTAAAAACATGTGGCCCGAACCCGAACTCATTTCAAAACTTCAATATCTCTCGAAAACATCTCGTAACTAATTAAAAATATAGTCGGACTCGTTAAGACGAATCACAAACTTTTTATTAGGTAATCCTAGTGCCAAAGTCAACGTAGTACCAAGTGAGAATTCAAATATACGTCACCGAGCATTAAATCAAAAATGAATTATGAACATAATTCACGAATTCCATAACATCTTTAATTAAAAATATCCATAAAATAGATCTTACAAGTTCGTTGTGAAATAAGATTTCAAATAAAAATTATAAACGAACTTTAATCGTAATGCGGGTTTTTAAAATAGCTCCCTAAACTGCCGGTTGTCACAACAGCCAAGTGGGGAATACCACAATATTACAATGAACATATGGGAATAATTTGTGACCATGAAGTCATGTAAACAAGGATGACAAATCCCATGAAATGCAGTAATCAACATACCAATGAAATGCAGGTAATCAAACATATGTATAGGTAAAGCTGAAAATGTTTGAGAAATCAACCATGTAAAGCAAGTAATGCGTTTAAGTAAAACGAGCATGTATTCTCCCCCAAAGAGTTTACAAAACAATTAAAAGAGTAGGGGCTATGACTCACCTGAAGCTGATGTTACTGTGATGAAGTGAAATGAACAACAATGAACGGTAAGCTGCCGCAACCTAATATGAATGATATGAACGATCTAATTTAGATCATGAAATGATGTTGGAAATGTCCATGCACATGTTTCCTATACCACTCTACTCTTTGGAAAAACACTTGTTGTTATCAAAAATATATATTTTCCAAGACTTAGGAAAATATGGCTATTAGAAAAATAAAGCTAGTTGCAATATATATGCATATATATCGTATGTATCAATGTTAGTGTTGAAATCCTGGGTTTGAAATCCTTGAAATAACGTCTTGTAGTGATAAAAATATACTTGTAATCACTAATACTTCGTTAGTTATGAAATTGGGTACTTGGTATTATTTCTAGAAATCTAGAGTTACTACGTAGTTTTAGCGTTATTATTTCTAAAAGCTGCCAATTATAGTGAGTTTTTGTCGATATTGAAACGTGAATATCTTTGTCGTTATAAGACCGTTTTACTTGTTCTTTATATCCATGGTTACGTCTTAGCATGTAGTAATATATTTTGGAAAACTTGGCTCCTCCGGGTTACGTCCAAAGTCTCTTTTTGACCGATGAAAAACGTCCATCAGCATGTATTTTTCCGGAAAATAGTTTTCGTCGTTAATATTGAAAAATTCATATCTCCTTCGTTATAAACTCTTTTTAATCCGTTCTTTCGCCTACGGCTTCGTTTTTGAAAGTATTTTCTAAAAATTTTGCCAAAGTTTACTTTATGTTTACTGATTTTCCTGGATTTACAAAAATGGGACAGTAGGTTTATATACTTGTTCTAAAACCATTTTTCATGTTCAAAACTAGTTTCTACTTCAACCAAATCTCTTGCAAAACACCACAAAGCTATACTAATCCTACCATACACCTTCTTAGGGTGCCATGGGTTCCTAATGATCACTAAACAAGTTAATTTGACAAGGGAGTACCTAAATCAAAATCTAGGGTTTGTATGTTCAAAAAGTCTACAAAAATATAGTGGTATAGCTAGCTTGTGCATGAAATTAAGCATGAAAACCATAAGATACATGTGTTAATTAGATGAAAACATGAAAATAAATTTGATAACTCACTTTGAAATAATAGGTGATTAGATGGTGAGAAACCTTGAGTTACTTGTGTTTTTATTGTAAGATTCTTGATTAGGAAGGTAAAAGGAACAACTTCTATGCTTTGATCTTTGAAAAATAATGGATTTTGGTCTTGGTATGAACTTGGGTCGTGGGTTTTGAGGTAGAGAGGAAGAAGAATGAGTTTTGATCCAAAATAATGTTATGTGTTATGTATTTCATGTTTTTAGATATTTTGGTTAGGATATATAGTATTATACTAGTACATATTAATGCATAAGGTCAAGGGGGGGGGAGGGGGGGGGGGTTCATGGCTGATTTTCAAAGAGTTCAAAAGCAATAATATGGACTTTGATTTATTTAGGATAGTTAGTGGATGATTTGTAGTATAAGTATAGGTTTTTAGGTGTTAAATTTAGGTAATCGTATTTATGATGATATAATGGATATAAAAATATATCGGGACCATTGTGGGAATATTTAGATATGTTCGTCGTATTTATTAATCGGGTGTTAACGTTTATTATAAATAATTATACGTAAAATGTTAAATGTATCAAATATATAAATTTGAAAATCCTACGAGTGGAATAGTATGCAAGTGCCATAATGATGATATGCAGACTATTTCTAGTCTGTATGAAATGTCCCAATGATAATGCATAAATTCGCTCCTGAACCAATACGGTTACGCGAATTTGAATACTCGTAAACTAAATTTACGATGAGATGAGTAATGCACGTGAATAGTGTTTTTCTTCCGGAAATGAATAGTGTCACGTGAATAGTAAAATTTCTGAACGCTTCTCAGAATATCAAATTGACACAAAAAACAATGAATAGTAAAATGATGAATAGTGTTTTGATGAATAGTAAATTGTCGAAGTTTGGGAAATGGCCTGAAATTACGAGTTGTGACAACATCAGAAACAGAAATCATGAACATTGTTTTGCATGCAATAAGAAAACGAAGGCAAAAAGATTAGAATACCAATGAACGATGAGCACCCACATTGTGCGAGTATATATAGGCTCAGGATTAGGGTTTCGCAACCCTGGCCCAATAGATAACGTGTAATTCAAATATAGAAAAGATATCGCAAAGGATAACCATCTTTTTTAAAACCTTCTAGAACGTGCCTCTTATATCACTAGAGACTCCGCGACACCAAAGTTTCAGAAAACACACCCGGTTCTCAAAGGTTTTTTTATCCGCGTTTTCGACTCGTCCATGTTTGGGGAGGCTTCTCAAAAAACACTTTTAACGTAGCGACATTCTCTCGATTAGGAAACCAATTAACCAATGAGAGGGCTCGATTTCAAAATGAAGCCCTCTCATTGGTTAATCGAATCCCTCGATTTGGCTAAAAGTGGGTTTTCAAATTATATAAAAGATTTTTTTATTAAAAAAATTATGATAATGATTGGTTTATTGGATTTTTTAAAAATATTGGATATATATGAAAAATAGTTAGGCACGCGTTTTAGGAAAGAAAAAAATAGGTAGGTACGTGGTATAGGAAAGAAATAATAGGTAGGTACATGTTTTAGGAAACAAATATCAACATAATAACAAAAAACCAAGAAAAAAACAAGAAACAAGTTAAGGGAAATACATAGTAAAGTCAAATTCGACGGAAAGAGATAACAATTCTATGGATATCATATACCTAGATGCTTTACATGTGATAATTTAAGGCTGCGATAGTAAAGGTACTTGACTAGTTGGTGTCGGTCGCATGTTGGTCGAGTTTTTTTTATTTTATTATTTTATTTTATTTCCTTTCTTTTTTTTTCTTTTTTTTTTTTTATTCTCGTCAACCGATTCACACAAACACAAAACAACATAACTATATCCAATAAAACGATTAAAACCCATCAAGAAGAAATTGGTGGAAACTTAACATAGATCTCATCGGAAAAACATTTGAAGATCGGAGTGTTGGAGATTGTTGGAAACAAGACATGTTTGGATATGTGTTTTTGTCTTGTGTGTAGTGTGTGTTGAAAGTTGAAGATGTAGTTTAGATTTTTTTTTTTTATTTTTTATTTTTTTGGGGTAAATGTGTGTTGTATTGGGCTGTGAAGTAACAGCTATGTCATTTTTTTATTATTTTTTTTTAGATATTATTTGTAAAGCTTATTATAAAATGAAAGTCGTTGATGGTCGTTATTGCAGCCAACAATGTGGTACCTTGTCTCAGATAGCAATGTGACAATTTAAACTCGTGTTACACAAACCTTTTAATATGCGTTAAAAATGTGGTACCTTGTGTCAGATAGTGCGTGTGACAATTAAAAATGTTGTCATGAAATCCTTATTAATTGGAGCTCATTCGCGGACCAATACATTCACAAACACTCCTCTTTCTCTACTAAATGTAATGGCATCTTCACTCCTACTTTCCACCACTTCAACTACCTCTTCATCATCCTTCAAGGCTCGAACCAAGCAAGCCCATGGGTTCAGAGTCTCATGCAAGGCTTCACCAGAAGACAATATTAATGAAAACCAACTCATACTACCCAAAACACAAAAGCTTGTACTCCCCAATAATGTAGACCGAAGGAACCTCCTCGTGGGGCTTGGTGGACTCTATACCGCTGCAAACGTCGCTTCCTTGCCTTCAGCATTGGCTCTCCCCATAACGACTCCTGATTCCTTTTGCCAGGAATCAAAAACAGGCTTTGACCCGAAGGTTGCTTTAAGGACAGCGAAATGCTGCCCTCCTGGACTCGAGAAGAAGATTCAACCGTTTGAGTTTCCAAGTAAATTAGAAAAGACAAGGGTGCGATGGCCGGCACATAAAGGGTCGAAAAAGCAAGTGGCTAGCTACAAGAAAGCCATTCAAGCCATTCGGAATCTCCCAGATGACCACCCGCACAGTTTCTTGAGCCAAGCTAAAATTCATTGTGCTTATTGTAACGGTGGTTATACTGAAATCGATAGCGATTATCCAGGAATCGAAATTGATGTTCATAACTCATGGCTCTTCCTTCCATTCCATCGTTGGTACCTTTATTTCTATGAAAGAATTCTCAGAAAGTACAGTGGGGATGACGATTTCGCGTTACCTTACTGGAACTGGGACAATCCAGAGGGAATGACAATTCCTCAAATTTTTGTAGATGAAAAAGATGATGATGGAAAACAAAATCCTCTCTATGACGTATACCGGAACCAGGATCATCTCCCACCAAATGTAGTAAATCTGTTCTACAGTGATGACCAGGAAAAAAAAGACTTTGTGAATACACTAGACCCTGATAAGAGATTTGAAAACCAGATAGCCTGCAATCTTAGTACGGTGTACAGAGTTATGATAAGTAACGGAAGTGATTCCGAAAGCTTCTTCGGAGGAGAATACGTGGCTGGTCAGACTGATAAAACGCAACCCGGGTCTATAGAACTTTCTCACACTACTGTACACGTATGGGTAGGTCAATCAAGAAGTATTGCTCCTAATGGAGAGGACATGGGCAACTTATACTCTTCGGGATACGACCCTTTGTTTTACGTTCACCATGCAAACGTCGACCGTATGTGGAAACTGTGGAAGGATTTGGGCATTGCTGGACATTCAGAACCGATCGCAGATGACTGGTTAAATGCATCATATGTGTTCTATGACGAGAATGAGAATCGTGTACGTGTCTACAACAAAGACTCTGTCAACATAGATAAGCTCAAATATGATTTTGAAGAGTCAAAGACACCTTGGAAGTACAGAAGACCAGCCCAACGTAAGGAGAAGTCCAAGTATTTATCGAGCTCTCTTATAGGAGAGGTAGAAACAGTAGAGGAAGCCTTTAAGACTGGCCCAGCGCGTGTGGACCCAATTCTTAAGGTTCGTGTGAAGAGGCCAGCTACAAACAGGACTCCCGAGGAGAAGAAGGAGGCGCAGGAGACTTTGCGTATAAACGGGATACAATTCAACAGCAACAAGTTTGTCAAATTCGATGTGTTTGTGAATGACAAAGTTAACAAAGATACCAAGAAGGAGGACCTGCCAACACCATGTGATCCTGAGTTTGCTGGTTTCTTTGCACAGGTTCCACACGGTGGCAACAAAGGTGGAATGTTGATGCGAAGTGCAGCGAGGTTCAATTTAGATGAGCTTTTGGAGGACACAAAAACTGAAGACGAAGAGTATGCGTTGGTGGCTTTGGTGGCAAGGGCAGGTTGCGAAGATCTAACTGTCTCAGGGATTGAGATCAAGTTGGTTAATGTTTTACTATGAATAATTAGCCATAAATAAGGTTGCATTATACTACGTATATATTGCATGGTTTCCACTTGCAGATTATGTATTCAATAAAATTGGCCTAATGGCCATGTGTTCACTTCTAGTAGTTATTGTTACTTCATTACTTTTAACAATGACATTTTGTTTATATAAGAGAGATGAAGATAGAATAAGAGGTAAATTAAAATGGCTGGAATATAATGTTTAGTAACGAAAATACTAAAATTTAATATGTTATAGAGTTTTAAAAAAATGACAAGAAAAAGACTTCCCTGAAAATAATTCGTCGTAACTGAAGCAATTTGATTTTATTCTTCGAGTACTTGTTACGCAAACAAAAGTTACACAGGGGTCATCTTATATGTTTATCTACTCGCATAATAAGGTAGCTAGATTTTTGGTGTTTTTGCGAAGATTTTTTATTATTATTATTATTTTTTTTTTCCCCTTAAAATAAAGTAGAGATAATTAATTCAGCCATACAAAAACCAGAAATAGATAAGTGAAGCAAATTCGAGTGTCAACTCACGAAGGATAAGTGTTGATAACAATACGTAGATGTGTAATAGTTCTATGTTGATTTTTGTAGGGAAAATGATATGATTTAAGGAGGCGCTTTATTTTAGATACCAAAAAAATGCTACATAACAAAGGATACTTCTTGACTTTCGGATCAAAAAGACAAGATTTAAGAATAAAAAACACGGAAGGACTATTTCTGCCAATTCATCAAACTTACCCCACTAACCCCACCCCTACAACTCTCACTTTCAACAAAATCAGTATAAAAAAATATCACTTTCTCTCTTTAACCACCATTAAAAAACTGTAACAAAAACTCAAAATCAATCGATTTTAATTGTTCAAATCATCAATAAAACACAAAAATGAAAGAATCATTGAGTGCACAACTAGATTCAGAAAAAAACCGGTTCAAAATGGACCTACTAAATCTCGAGATGAAGGTACGATGCTTCCGACTAATTATTTAATTGTTTCATTAGTATCTCTAGTAATTTTGTACTTATTTATGAATATTATTGCTACTTATGAAGATTTTTGTGTATTTTTTTATTGATTTTTGATATGATACTATAATACATGTGATAATTATGAACTTATTTGAGTTTTAAAAGATATTATTTATTTAGATTTTACAGTTTTTGTTGATTTTATATCTTTATTGAGAGATTGTTATAATAATGTCATGAGTGTTGTGATTTTCTTCAGTTTTTTGTCGAATATCACTTGTGATAAAAAACATTTGTGATGATGAACAGTTGTAGTGAATTTTTTAGATTTTTGGTAGTATATCACCAGTGATTAGTGTTATGATTTTCTTCGGTTTTTTGTAGTATATCACCAGTGATAGAATAGTTGTAGTAAACTTATTCTGTTTTTCGTAGTACAACATCTGTGATGAAGAATAGTTGTAGTGGTTTTATTCAATTTTTGGTAGTATATCACTTGTGATAATGAGCACTTGTACTGATAACTAGTATATATGATGTGACTTTTAGTGTGTGTATATATTTTTGTTTTACATGAGAGATTGAATGTTTGCTTTTTGAAAAAAATGTAAAAGTTGATATTTATGCGCACCTAGACACGATAGAAGCTTCAAATGGTTAGTTTATGTTTATAAAGTTTTAGACATAAAAATTGCATACAATGTGCCAGTATCTAAAAAGAAAATTGTAAATGCAGTTCTAGTGCCAAGCAAATTTTTGAAACTATTTCCAGATATTGATAAAAGTAAAGGTATATTTTAAACATAAGCATGTATCCTTTTCTATATTGCCTGGTATCTCAGTTGTATCACAGGTGATATCTGTAAACATATAATGATATAAGTGATTGTGTTTGATTGATTGATAAAATGGATATACATTGTACATTTAAATAGATACACGAAGAATAATCTAGAACCGGGCTTAAGCCCGTTACACAAAATATATAGGCTAACACTCCCCCGCAGTTGGAGCGGGAGGACGACGAACGCTCAGACTGGAGTGAAATTCCTCAAACAAAGCAGTTGGGAGACCCTTCGTGAAGATGTCTGCATACTGATATCGAGAAGGAACATGAAGAACTCGAACCTGTCCAGTGGCCACCAGGTCTCGAACAAAGTGAATATCAATTTCAATGTGCTTTGTACGCTGATGCTGAACCGGATTACAGGATAAGTAAACAGCACTGACATTATCACAGTAGACAAGCGTAGCGGAAGCCAAAGGAGTGTGTAACTCGCGAAGTAAATTGTGAAGCCAACAGGTTTCGGCAACAGCATTGGCGACCCCAAGATATTCTGCTTCGGCACTGGAACGGGAGAGAGTCGGTTGCCGCTTAGAAGACCAAGATAGAAGGTTGTTTCCAAGAAAAACACAATAGCCTGAAGTCGACCGTCAAGTGGTAGGACAACCAGCCCAATCAGCATCAAAATAGGCAACCAAGGATGTGGTAGATGAAGCATACAACTGTAACCCATGGTCTAGAGTACCCTGAACATACCGCAAAATCCGTTTCAAAGCCGAGAAATGGGGCTCTCGTGGATCATGCATGTGAAGGCAAACCTGTTGAACGGCATAGGATATATCTGGGCGGGTAAAAGTGAGATACTGAAGAGATCCCGCAAGACTCCGATATAACTTGGGATCAGAAACAGGATCACCGTCATCTTCCAGTTTGGACTCAGTGTCAACAGGTGTCCAACTAGGATTACAATTAACCATATGAGCTCTCTCCAAAACTTCAATAGCATATTTCTTCTGAGATAAAAACAACCTTGAAGAAACACGTGTAACAGATATACCCATAAAATAATTAAGTGGACCCAAATCTGTCATAGCAAATTCCTGATGTAAGGATCCAATAATCCGCTTCAACAAACTCTCAGAAGAAGCCGTGAGAACAATATCATCAACATATAATAACAAATAAGCAGTATCCGACCCCTGTCTGTATATAAATAAAGATGAGTCGCAACGACTATGAGCAAACCCAACCCGATGATATAAGATGCAAATCGTTGAAACCATGCTCGAGGAGCCTGCTTGAGTCCATACAGAGATCGCTGCAATAAACAAACATAATCAGGGTGCTCGACATCCCGAAACCCCGGAGGCTGATGCATATAGACTGTCTCAGATAAGTCACCATGTAAGAAAGAATTCTTGACATCAAGCTGATGAATCGGCCAGTGTCAAGAAGCAGATAAACTTAGAACAGTTCGAATAGTGCCCGGTTTGACAACCGGACTAAAGGTCTCATCTACATCAATCCCCTCCAATTGATTGCTACCGTTTGCCACAAGGCGAGCTTTATACCGACTAAGGGTGCCATCAGCCAAATACTTGTGGCGAAAAAGCCACATGCAACGAATAATGTTGGTATCCGTGGGCCGTGGGACAAGAATCCAAGTTCCGTTTTTAATAAGTGCAGTGTATTCGTCACGCATAGCATTCTGCCAATTTGGATTATTAAACGCTTCGCGATAAGATTTAGGTGATGGTGAGACTGACGACACATGCATATTAAGTCTCTGAGTGGGACGATTAGTACCGGTACGATAGCGTGTGACCATGGAGTGAGTCGATACAGCGTTAGGGTTATGAGGGGGATCTGGGATGATGTGAGGTTGTGATTCATAATTGTAGCTGGTGTTGGTGGTGGCGTAGGTGGTGTGGGGTGGTGGAGTAGGTAGTGTTGGGGCATTTGCTACCTCATGTTGGGCAGCTTGGGGAGAAGTTGGTATTGGTTCAGTTACAGGTTGTACAACGGTTGTTGAAGGAACAAATGGAGGATTTATATCGGGTGAGTCGTCTAAAAAATTGTAGGTGGGTGCCGTTGTGGGTTTTGCGGTGCCGTATGGGAAAACGGTTTCATCAAAAGTTACATGATGAGATATAATGATTTTGTTGGTGTGTAAGTCAAGGCAGCGATATCCACGGTGATTGGAAGCTTGGCCTAAGTAAATGGATGGTGTGGCACGTGGTTCAAGTTTGTGATTGGGATAAAGGCGGGGGTAACATAGACAACCAAAGGTGCGTAAAAGACTGTAATCAGGTTTTTGGCCAAACAGACGGGTATAGGGGATTTCGTTGGTAATTGCGGTTGAGGGTAAAATATTGAGTAAGTTAACGACCATATTTAAGGCTTCAACCCAAAATGTGGGTGGGAGATTGGCTTGAAAAATAAGGGTACGAATGAGGTTGTTAATGGTGCGTATCATGCGTTCGGACTTGCCATTTTGCTGTGATGTTTTAGGACATGAGAAACGAAATTGTATACCATTGTCGGCAAAAATTTTGTGAAGGTTATGGTTGTCGAACTCACCGCCATGATCACACTGAAGAGACTTGATTTCACATTTAAACTGAGTGTGAACATATCTACGAAATAACATAAATTTCGACAGTATATCAGATTTATTTACCAAAGGATAGACCCAAACAAAATGCGAATAATGATCCAAAAATAAGACATAATATTTAAAACCCGACATGCTCGAAATTGGAGAAGTCCAAATGTCTGAGTGGATAATGTTAAAACAAGAATTAACAATAGTATCGGAACTAACAAATGGGAGTCTAATGTGTTTGCCAAGTTGGCATGCATGGCAAAGCACAGGAGATTTCTCCTTATTACATGAAATAGAATTATTTGAGACAAGACGACGTAGCACTTCGCTACCTGGATGTCCAAGTCGCTGATGCCATGTATGTTGACTAACGAGGAGTGCTTGAGGAATGGGAGACGGAGCCGTGACTGGGTAAAGATCACCCGTGCTATCATATCGGAGCAGCACCCGTCGAGTCATGAAATCCTTAACAGAAAAACCAAACGCATCAAATTCAACAGTGCAATTATTATCACGAACAAATTGACGTACATAAATTAAATTTTTGACAATATGAGGAGTAATGAGAACGTTATTTAAGTGTAGAGATTTGAAGGGAGTTGGCAAAATGCTATGGCCTGTGTTGATGACGGGTATGGTGTATCCGTCACCAACTGCGACAGAGGGATACATACACTTATTAAAAACTTCACTAAGACAAGTAATGGAATCATTAAGGTGAGAGCTCGCACCCGTGTCCATGTTCCATGGACTGGTAGTGGGGTCGTGAAGAGTCCCGGTAGCAAAGGCATGAGGTAAAAGCGTCTTGTATCCCGAGGGAGTAGTGGGTCCCATTGACCTGTTTTGAACAGTAGGGGCTGTCGTGCGGGTGTTATGTTTTCAGTCAATTAGGCCGGTGTGAGGTGAATAGGGTGGGCCTGTGTTGTGTTGGTAAAGGCATAATAGGGTTGTGGGTGTTGCGGGTATTGTGGAAAGCCTGGTGGCGGCCCAAATTGGAAAGTTGGGTAGGGCTGATTTGGTAAGGGAGTGGGTTGGGCTTGGTGCATGGTTGTGTAGGATGGGCCTGGATAAAAATTTGGTTGAATATAATGGGAATTGGGTTGTGAAGGCGTAGGACTGGTGAAGTAGGCAGTTGGGTTGGATTGGTGAGTGTTAGTTTGTAAAGTAGGTACTGGTGTAATTGGAGGACCACTAGACAAACCCAATCGAGCCAAAATCCTAGATAATATTTCCTCAGTTTGGTTGCTTGATTTAGGTATGGTAGTATTGGACATAGGTTTAGTAGAAACATCGTGAACAAACTTACATCCCGCACCGTACCGACATGCGCCTTTAGCAAAATTAATACATGGCCTCCAAGATTTGACTTGAGGGTTTGAGGGACGACGAGTTATACCTGATTGTGCCATGAGGATCATAGGTGAGGAGGCATCCATGGGACGTGGAGTTGCCTTGGATTTGAGCCGCATCTCTTCGGTGATAAGCATCGTACGCGCCGTCTTTAGATCGGGAAAAGTGTCTTTGTGGTGCATGATGCCAACCACGTGATCATACTTGTCGGGAAGACCTTCAAGAGCATAGTGCACAATGTTTTCATCATTAACATGAGAGTCAAGGCTCCTTAAAATTGTGACAAGAGATTTGATCTTTCGAAAATAGGCCTCCATGCTTTGATCGCCAAGTTTGACGGACCGTAATTCCGCCTTCAAAGCAGTGGTACGTGAGCGTTTGTTATCCTTGACGATGTCAATGATAAGATCCCAAGCTTCCTTAGAGGTTTTGGGACGGGCAACAACCAACCGTGCTTGAAGTGTTTCTGCTAAAGTGGTAAAGATCCATGAGAGGACAATCTTATCCACCTTAAGTTCTTCTGGTGTGAAAGGAGGATGGTTATTTGAAGAGGTTGCATCAGGAGGGCCATGTATGTATTTTGATATATCAAATGTGTCACAAAGTTGTTCAAAAAAGAACTCCCAAGAACTATAATTCCAATTGTCGAGATCAAGCTTGACCGGAACTCGGTAATAAGATGATGATGGGTAAATTGAGATAAATTTTTTGACAGAGGGATTATGGGTGTTTCGGATCCAATCATGATGCCAAAATTGGATGCGAGGTATGTGAATGATATATTAGGGTTTGAATGTGAGTGATTAAAGGGTTACGTATGGGATGAAAAAGACAGACAACAAAGGGAAAAACTTGTGACCTTGGAAGCACAAGTAACAAAACACCAATGAGAATCGTGTGGATTTGTGACTGAAACATAAATCACCAACACATAAACAAATTATAACTGGTATAGAGGATGAGGGGGCTTGTTGATTAGGGTTTGTAGGGAGGAGATACTTACAAGTGATATCACAGGTGATATAGATTGTGATATCACCTGTGATATCACATGTGTGTCAACTTTCTTTTATTTGTTGAATCAGTTGTGGCAATGGAGGATCTTATGATATCACAGGTGATATCACAAGCGATATTAATTGTGATATCACCTGTGATATCACATGTGTGTCAACTTTCTTTTATTTGTTGAATCAGTTGTGGTAATGGAGGATCTTATGATATAACAGGTGATATCACAGGCGATATCAAAGTTGTTTGAGCTTCTTAAATTTTTTTGTGGAGTTGTTGTGCTTTTTTGAACCATAGCTGCAGTTGTTGTTGATTCTTCATTTGATGGAGCCATTTTTTTTTTTTTGCAATTTTTAATTTGTAATATTTCCAGTGATATTTCATTGTTTTTTTGTACATTTTGCATATATTATCACCTGATATATTTCGCTTTCCAGGTACATGATGGTTTTTGTGCCTTTTACTGCAATTGACAATCACTGACAATCATAGGAGACGTGTTATTGTTGGTTCTGGCCTACTTAAGAACGAAATTACTGAATCTTAGGCATTGTTACTCCAAGCATTCAAGAAAGCTTTTGTGCGTTATTTAGATATCATTATAACTGGTCAAGATGGTGCTATGCGAAAAGCAATTGCAGCGGAGCTACCTGGTTCCATGCCCCGTCTTTGTCATAAATTAGAAGTTATATATCTCTTGTAATAAATAGTTGGAATTAATTTTTATGAGGTCTTTGATAGTTTATGAAATATTTGTCATTTTATCACTTGTGATAAAGCACGAAAATGAATGAAATGATTACATCATTTATGTGGTTACTTGTTTTTACTTGGTAATTTTTGCTTTTGTAAGTACTTGTAATATTATTCTTTAATTGATATATATGTTGACATGTTCCAAACTATTTTGCGAAGTATATTCTTGAAACCAGTATTATCATAAATTCTCGACACAATATGAAAACAAAAACATAATAAAATTGAACATTCCACTGTGGTATATGAATACAATATCACAAGTGATAAAGCACATTTTACTGATACAAAACAACATAATTATACAGAGAAATGAAAATATCACAAGTGATTCATAATTTCTAATATATGACAGTATAATTAATAAAGAAAGATTTACATTATTTGAAAGCTTTTGCATGATATGCCAAATGTAAAGCCGGGGCTTGGAACCAAGAAACTCAGCTGCAATTACTTTTCGCATAGCACCATCTTGACAAGTTACAATGATATTCGGATAACACACAAAAGCTTTCTTGAATGCTTGGAGTAACCATACATAAGATTCAGTAGTTTTGTTCTAAAGCAGATAGGAACCAATAGTAACACATCTCCTGTGAATGTCAATTGCAGTAAAAGGCACAAAAACTATCATGTACCTGGAAAGAGAAATATCTCAGGTGATAATATACACAAAATGTACAAAAACAATGAAATATTACAAGAGATATTATAAGTTAAAAAGCATACTTGTTTGTTTTGTATGTGGCATAAAAAGAGACAATATCACTAAACTATTTGTGATTACAAACAAAAGAATCAACAACTAAAGTTGTAGTTCAAAAAAGCACAACATCTCCACAAACAAATTGAAGCAGGTCAAACACCTTTAATATCGCCTGTGGTGTCACAAGTGATATCGCCTGTGGTATCACATGTGATATCGCTTATGGTATCACAGGTGATACCACAGATTCAACAAATAAAAGAAAGCTGACGTACCTGTGATATCACATGCGATATCAAACGTGATATCAAGGTTACAATTAGTACTCTATGGAAAGTTTTTTGGGTTAGTAACTAACTTAAAACCAGTAGATACGCAAGGGACCATGATATACAAAGGTCATAAGAATTACGAGCTCATGCTTAATCTACAGTTTGGGATAAGGTATCAACTGGATATTCATATCTCATTAAAATATATAATTTAATATAAGAAAAAGGATGTATATCTATACTCTAAGCCATGAGTGCATCCAAGGCAAGCTCATGCAGGGTTCCTACAGTGCAACCATCACCCATGCAACGATTTTCCATTCCTGCGTAACCAAAGAAGGACACAATGCAAGTGGAAATTTAGTAACTTATACTATAATGAACAACTAATCAGTAACTTATACTCACAGCCTAAATAATAAGCAATATTACACTATGATTAAAAAATTATCAGTAACTAATACTCATAGCTTATTGATGAGGCGAAAAATGATCCATTTTTAGGGGGTCATTTAAGCCCGAATTCGAATTTATTTGATCAAATATTGCCCTAAATCGTTCCTTTTGTGATTTTAGGTACTTTGGGAGAGAAATCTGGAAAAGGAAGCAATTCGGACGTTTTTGGAGCATAAAAGTGAAGAAAACGCCAAAGACTTAATTTTACATGCTGAGAACAGTACCTGACAGCGTCAAGAGCATTTTGGTGACGGCGTCAAGAGTAAAAGTGGTGACGGCCCAGAGAGAATGTGAAGGCGTCACCCAAGGCCGTCACGTGTTAACTTGTCAAAACTTGCGCGCGGAGTAGCTGATATTGTTTTGGTCATAACTTTTGCGTACGAACTCGGATTTAGGTGATTCAAAAGCCCACGCGAAGAGGACGAAGAGATCTACAATTTGGTGAAAAAATGGTCGTGACGGCGTCAGGAGAACGAGCTGACGCCGTCAAGCCTTGCCGACAGAAAACATGCCTATAAATATAACATCATAACTTCACTTTTTGTAAGCCCTAAACCCTAAGGTCGATTCCTGGGTTTAGGTGGGTGTTTTTCCAGCAACTTAGAGGGTTTCAATCACTCCATAAACATCATGTATTGGTTTGATGATTCTATCTTAATTATGTTTTCCATTATCATTGTTGTTTGCTCTTCTTTGATGATGATTTGCTAATTCACCTTGTGTCTACTTATGATTATGTGAAACTTGTATATAATTGATTAGATCTCATTGATTTCTTGTTGATGTTGTGTCTATCTCAATCAATTAAGGCGTGACAACTTCAATAGATCTAGTTGGTTTAAGTTTTCTATTGATTCTTGTTTTGATTGAATGATTTATATGTTAGGCTTAAGAAAACTGGCAGATCTTCAAATGGTAACATGCTTGAACGTCTTAGGAAACATGAACCTATTTCACTGAGGTCTTTATTGGTTGTATTTAATGCATGAGCCACTGTTTACAATCCCTATGGTTGTGCTGGGCATGGTATAGGAGGAGATAAGAGCTCATAGAATTGGGGAGTTATGTGCGATACCCCATGAATGGTATTAAGGAATACAACCCGTCAATTAAAACAAGGTTACAATTCAATAGGTAGGATTGGATAGCTAGCAAGGAGTAACATATCATGGGTAGACATGCTTCACTTATCTTGTAGAACCTTAGTTTTTTTTTTTTTTTTTTTTTTTTTTGGTTTTTTTTTTGTTTATTAGTTTAATTAGTAGCTTTTGGGTTAGTTGATTAGCAACTAATTCCGCCCACTCTCTCAATACCCGAGATTTTTACTTGCTTTTCATAAAATATAAAAACATAAAAAGAATCATCCTTCACCTTTAGACCTAGTTAGATTAATTTCAATCCTAACGACACTATTCCTAGTTGAACGATCAATCCCCCGGTACTTGTCACTATACTATACTACAACGATCAGGTACGCTGCCTGGTGGGGGTTGTAAGCTTCTCGAGATCCCTCGAGAGGTAAAGCCTGTTGCGATTCCCACGCATCAAGTTTTTGGCGCCGCAGCCCGGGGAATAGTTATTGTTTAGGTTGATTTGATTTTTATTAGGTCTACTCATTAGATTCCTATCAAGTGAGATTTTTTCTTTTGTAGCTTTCTCGTAGTCTATATTTTCTTTGTGATTTTGTTTGTAATTTGCTTCAAATGGACTCTACACTTAGACTTCTAAGATTGCAAGATAGGGTTGAGCGGCTAACACACCAAAGAGTTCAAAATACCTCATTTAGAGATACCTATGAATCATATGAGCCTTCACCTAGGATAGATTCTTATGAACAACCTCCATGTTTAAGATCTAGTTTTAGTGAGGCCAATAGGAAATGCGACCTAGTTTTCCAAGGAATTATGGAGAGAGCCATTGCAAAAAATCATAAGTTGGATGAAGCACTAGGTTTGCTATTATCACTACCTAAGAAAACAATTTAGGAGGATTTAGCCGAGCATGATCACATTGATCAAAAAGACCTAGGTTTTATGATCGATGATGATGAATCTCAAGAAACAGATGATGAATCTCTTGGGCAATTTGTATATAGCAGTCAGAATATTGAGGATGACCCTTATGATTCGGACATAGAAGTTGAGATGCCTAGAGAAGCACGTGAGATACTTGGGAGAATGTTAGGGCTAGATCCTGACACATGGAATGATGAGGTGAACAACATAAGCCCACAAAATACTCAACCATCATTTGAGGCACACGCACCGCCCGTGACTTACCCGGAAGAAGTAGAAGAAACTTTAGGAATTCCAATGGAGGTAGAACCCTTGGACCAGGCACCACTTGAGGATATAGGTTTGAACACTTGTAGTGATAACCTTACTCCTAGTTCTAGGGAATTTCCTAGTGTTGATGAACCGGAACCTCAATCTTTACACACCTTTCCATCCTTAGATATATTTCTAGGAGACAAAAGAGGAACCGACCCACCCATCAACCAATATTATCCGGGTAGTTTTAGGATGAAGGAAGCCATTCGCTCACCCCCTTCACCTCACGTGGCATATTCACACCCTAAGGGTGTGTATCGCTACTTTCACCCACACTTAATCCTAAGTGTAGGGAGAACCTCCCCTATTTCCGTTAAATAAGGGTAGAGTCAGGCTCGTGACTCGAACAAAAACAAGCGCTTCTTGGGAGGCAACCCATGTTTTGTGTGTTTTTATTTGCTTGTTTGTTTGTTTGATTTTATTTGTTTCCGTATGCATGTTCTATTTTTATTGTTTGTGGCTCATGTTTCAAAGTAAATTGTGAAAATGCTTTATTTTGTTTTTAACTTCGTCTTAATTGCATATAAAGGTATTTTGCAAAAGATAAGTGTAAGGGAGATCCAAATTTGTTTATAAGAACAAAATTGAGCATGAACCACAACAATATTAAATGGACATGTGTATTAGTACTTGTTAGAGTCAAATGCTTGTATCGAGTCGTAATGATGTTTTGCAGGATTTTCCAGGAAGTAGGACGAAGTTTTTCCAGAAATTTTCCAGAAACTTAACATAAGAATTTCTGCAGGTCACTTCTGACGGCGTCACGAGTTTACTCTTGACGGCGTCGTGTGTAAAATTCTGGAAATTTTGCTAGTTTTGTTTATACCGGAGTCTTAAAGTTTTTGTTGATTCTTTAGTTTTATAAACTCCAGGAAATCTGAAAACATTCATTCCACAAGTATTATATCTTTAATTGTTTTGTTTCATTCCACAAGTATTATATCTTTAATTTTGCTATTTTTGTTTGGGTTGATGCTTTGGGTTTTTGTTTGTTTTCTCAGGATTTACAGGTTATGTATGACAAGAAGATGATTTATATTCTAGAAGGGAAGCTTTGATTGTTCATTTTCTTGGAGGAAGATCTAACCTGGCCACCTTATTATCCATACCGAGCGAATCAGGGGAGTATTTGATTTCATTTGTTTTACTTATTCACTTTTACATTCTTTACTTGAACATTGGGGACAATGTTCGTCCTAAGTGTAAGGGGAGGGTAAAATGATGATACCTTACAGATACACTTTCGCTTGAGTTTGTTTGTTTAATAGTAGATGTGTAATAAAACTATGAGAAATACTTGTTAGTGCAATTTTAGCGCCAAATTTAAAATTTTTTACAACATTTTGGAGTGAAACTTTAGCCATAGCAAGCGTCTCATGGATAGGAGATTGTATGACTAGCACAGAACCGTACCATTCAGAAACATTTTCCACCCAAACATGTGAGGTTCGCCTTTAGATTTGATAGGAAAAGCATTTACTATTAGTGCTTATGAGTGTACCGGTAGTATTTAGATTCTAGAACTTGCGTTAGTGATGCATCCCGAGACCGCTAGTGAGACTACATTCGTGTGGTAGGATTTACTACATGATAAGAGGCATTAGGATTACCCTTGTGTTAAACCAGCATTATAATTACTAGACCATTTAAGTCATATTACTAGGCTAGTTAAGTCAACTAACTTTTCCCACACCCTTAGCGTTGTACTCATTTTTAGTACACGAAACCCCTAGTATACCCCTCCGAGCCTATCTTTTCGTTTCTAACTTTAAGCATTTTACTTAAAGGAAGAATTTGTTACACCCCACTTAAATGTACACCCAAATCGCCTTAGCCTTCCGTGTATGCGCTCATTTTTAGTGCATTATTGTTATTTGTTAAACCCTAAGTTAACTTTCTAATTGATTACATGGTTGCTAAGTCGAGTCATATCCTTGTACATATTGTTTTGGGATGATTGGGACTCATGGGTAAGTACTTATTATATGGAGTAATGGGGAAGAACATCATTTATTACCCCCATATGTACGTTAATCTTAAAAGTACTCCAAGTGTTTTGATTTTCTTAATTCGAGTCATTAAATTAGTTTAATGTAAAGTATGTAAAAATTCAAGTGTAAGGGGAATGTTCAATCCCCTATGATGTATTATTTTGGATGGTAGGGTAAGAGTGTATGAAAAAAAAAAAAAAAAAAAAAAAAAAAAAAAAAAAAAAAAAAAAAAAAATCGAAAAAATCAAGAAAAAGAAAAAAAATAGAAAAAGGAAAAAGAGAAAAAACATACGGACTACCGTCCCTTTTCATTCTATGTTCATTTTATGTTTTTGTTATTTTTCATTTATTAGCTTAAGTCGAGTCTAGTCTTGGCTTAGCAACGCCATCTTGTACATGTAATTGACCAAGATTGTTAACTCGCCACCAGTAAAACTTCCTTTATCCAACAAAACCGTGTATTTCATATCCCTACACCTAACGTTACAACCCTTTAAAAGACGTCTTTGATAGTTTATCCTAGGTGCTTACGCCATGTGGTAGAGGTTTGATCCTTTCCCAAGCCTATGGTAATCTATTTTGCTATGACAGGTAGTGAGAGATATTTTCCATTTCCATATTGTAATTTATACTTTATTACACCCGAGAGATGTGATTATTTAAACACTATTTGTGAGGTGCTTGTGTATGACCTCCGTGCTTGTCTATTGGTCTTTAGTGGAACGATTATTTGTTGTAATTAAATGACCCCTAACTTGTCTTTTGAGTAGAATAAAAGCGCATTTGCTTGAGGACAAGCAAATCTCAAGTGTAAGAGTATATGATGAGGCGAAAAATGATCCATTTTTAGGGGGTCATTTAAGCCCGAATTCGAATTTATTTGATCAAATATTGCCCTAAATCGTACCTTTTGTGATTTTAGGTACTTTGGGAGAGAAATCTGGAAAAAGAAGCAATTCGGACGTTTTTGGAGCATAAAAGTGAAGAAAACGCCAAAGACTTAATTTTACATGCTGAGAACAGTACCTGACGGCGTCAAGAGCATTTTGGTGACGGCGTCAAGAGTAAAAGTGGTGACGGCCCAGAGAGAATGTGAAGGCGTCACCCAAGGCCGTCACGTGTTAACTTGTCAAAACTTGCGCGCGGAGTAGCTGATATTGTTTTGGTCATAACTTTTGCGTACGAACTCGGATTTAGGTGATTCAAAAGCCCACGCGAAGAGGACGAAGAGATCTACAATTTGGTGAAAAAATGGTCATGACGGCGTCAAGAGAACGAGCTGACGCAGTCAAGCCTTGCCGACAGAAAACATGCCTATAAATATAACATCATAACTTCACTTTTTGTAAGCCCTAAACCCTAAAGTCGATTCCTGGGTTTAGGTGGGTGTTTTTCCAGCAACTTAGAGGGTTTCAATCACTCCATAAACATCATGTATTGGTTTGATGATTCTATCTTAATTATGTTTTCCATTATCATTGTTGTTTGCTCTTCTTTGATGATGATTTGCTAATTCACCTTGTGTCTATTTATGATTATGTGAAACTTATATATAATTGATTAGATCTCATTGATTTCTTGTTGATGTTGTGTCTATCTCCATCAATTAAGGCGTGACAACTTCAATAGATCTAGTTGGTGTAGTTTATAATCCTTGTTTCCTATTGATTCTTGTTTTGATTGAATGATTTATATGTTAGGCTTAAGAAAACTGGCAGATCTCCAAATGGTAGCATGCTTGAAAGTCTTAGGAAACATGAACCTATTGCACTGAGTGTTGGAATATTTGAATAATAATAAACATATAAACATCAAAGAGTACGCAGCGGAATAGATCAAATACAAATAATAAATTAACCGAATATAAATGGATGCGTACCTCTTTGTGATTTCTAGCAAGAACAAGAAACCAATGGAACAAGAACTATAAACCCTAATTGGGTTTAATGGTGGATCGACTAGGGTTAGTCGAATAGGGCAAATCACCTTGTTAGCAAAAGTATGCCAACACTTCGTTCTTGAACACACGTATTAGTAGCGTTTCAATAAGAAAAGCTAGGTTCTTAATTCACAAGCAATCCAAACACAATGTTTAGAAGATCGCGTAGGAACCCTAGAAGGGTGTAGTTGATCAACTAAACAAGAATGGTTTTGAGCTTAGAAATCTAGTAGGAACCCTATAAGGGTGTAGTTCGATTTCTAACTCAAGAGGAGAAAGAGAAGGAGATTTGGTTTGCAAGTGAACCAAGGGATGATTAGAATGAACAAAGGGGTTTGTTTATATACTAATCAACATCTTGGAGCACAAGACACAAACCCTACACCCTAATGGGTTGGGTTTGGCCAAACATGGGTTTTACAAGCCCATTCCATGTTTTTCTTGAACTCTATTTTAAGTTCAGTCCTTCATCTTTCCTCCAACGATCATTTTGTGAATTTAATAATTATTCGTCACCAAAACAATAATTATTAATTAATTGAAACTCATACGTAAAGTGTGCAATCCCGAAGTCTCGAGTTCGAGTCCGGACATATTCATTAATTTTTATCTGTTAAAACTAACAGCTCCCACTCGGATATACATTAATGTAATAATGACATTGGTTAGTCTAGCATAACACGCCAATGTCCCCAGAACGATCACGAGTATGGTTTCCTGGAAAAAACCACCTTTGATGATTCATCATCATACTTATCCTTTTGATTCTAATACTATGTTAATATGGATATGGATCGAAGTCATTCCATAATTAACTAGTGTTTCTCGTTATTTATGATTAAGCAAGATTACCAATTCATCTGAACATATTCCAGATAGACCTTGGGCATGGCCATGCAAACATCTTGTTAATCCTACGAGCGGCCAAACAGTATTAAACTTCAAAACAAATTTGAAGGAACCAAATCCTGTATTGACTACAAGCATAACCTATGAACTTCGCATCACCTCTGAAAATAATCCTTATAACTACCAGTTACAGATAGCGTTAGATTATCTCACAGAAAATGAGCTACATCCACAGTAGTTACCTGGTATCTCAAGTCTGAGGATAAATATTCATGATTTACTCTAATGACAACATCCATAAGTACAATCATGTAATTGGGATTTTGTCCTATATCCAATTTATCCAGTATTGAATATCATGTGAATTTGGCTTGTCTACGCACCAATATAATTTATATATATTATACCAAATCTCACATTTGTCTTAGTTCAATGATACTCCCATATCATTAATTGACAACGGACAATTTAGAATAACTTAAGTTATTCATGGATTAAACATGCAAATATAGGATACAATATTTATGAATAGAAATAAACATAACACAATACTTCATTTCATTCGAATAATTATTGTTTACAATCCTTTATCCAAATACTAAATAGATCAATGCATGAAAATTCTCGTTAATAAATTTTGTCTCAAGTAATACCAATCATACTTGTTGACAATTATGCCTCAAGTAATCATACTTGTTGACAAGGCATTATTCAACTAACTTTGATCTATCGGAATTTGAGAATACTTATTTCAATAATGAAATTCTTGTATATGTGCATTCAAATAATTTGATATAACCACATAATACATCATAAAATGTGTATGACATCCTCAACATACAATTTATGATAATTAAACTTCCAAACCTTTAAAGTTTAAAGTATTCTTATTCTTTAACGTATAATGCAACTATGCTTTCCGTTAAGCATAACTAGTACACATGGCTATTAACAAGGATGAAATCCTTCCATGACTAGTATTGAGTGTCATCTCAATTTATATTAGCATCATTGTATGCAAACAACAATATGCTCTTTTCCGTAAACTTCAATGTGTAATGTTTTATTCCTTCCAAACTTTCAAGTTTGTTGGCTATGACAATTTTACAAATAGAATCTAGAAATTGTTCCAGGCTGAGGATGTGATTCTATATCCAAATATATTCCTTTAGAATATTCATTACACAACTTATCTAATATCTTTCATTAGATATCAATGTTGTCAAATCATCTTTTATCAAAGCATGATATAACAACAACAAGATATACATGAAAAATTCTCGTGTCCAACTTAAATTTCATTCATGTACTACATATCCATTTAAACTTTCTAAATGATATATCATGTTCTATTAGATTCATTTACCGCACATGTTTATATCAATAAACATATATTCAAGGTTGTATGTTTTACTTATTAAATCTTTCATGTAAAGTTTCATTCCAAGTTATGACTTACCATTTAACTTATATAGAATGTTACTTCCTATATGTTATACAACATATATGATTTAAGTAAGTAAACATAATACTCCCACTAGCTTTCAGAATTACTTAGGAGTTATCTTATTTTAAATTATAAATCAAAACATAGATTTAATATTTAAACATAAGATTTATCTCCTTGATGCATGCATCTATCCATACTTGGATTCTTGCATTTTGTATACTTTCAAAGATTAAATGAATTCATAAAACTCTTAATTACTCATCGTCCTCGCTTAAGTAATTATATAAGAAAGAGGTTTTATAATCCATTGTCAAATTTCATATTCATAAAAATGAGTATGAACATTACCATCTTTGTATTTTAATGTGCTTAGGAAAGAGTATTCAATCACAGTTAATTACTTAAGTATGATTAATAATCTTGTCATAAGACATACATTAAAATATGTATACAATTTTGTCCATATGATTCTTTATGCAAAGATTTAAACCTCTAGGGTTTTTCTTCTCTTGCAGAAACTCATCTTCATTAAGATAAACCAAATTTTCAAAGTTGACTTATCTTTATGGACAACATCTTAACATTCATAGTATGAGCAATTTACCATAATTAGTAAATGCGTCATTATGATTAACAGGCTTACTTTGATCTTGTAATTCATAATTCTCAGCATATTAATTAAATATCTGAGACATCCCTACGGATCTATGAATGAGAGTTTCATCATGTTGAGATTTAACCTTTACATTTCAAACCTCATCATGATTTTCACTAGTGTGGTTTTAGAAGATTATATATTTTGTAATTTTGATCTTTCAAGATCTAAACAAAACTCCCACTTGCCTTTTGTATTTTATAAATACTTTAGCAAGATGAGCAACACTAAATCGTTCTCATTTGGGATATTACAAAAATATTTTACAGTTCCTGACTCTTGTTTGTTAAAACTACTTATTAACAAAATCAGAACTTCATTTTAAGACTTTAATGTGATTCATCACATTCCATAATGTCTTATTTAATCTTCTAGGTTGGAGTCTTATTGAGTATATTCAATCCATACTCAATTTTCTAACCTTGACAATTTTTGGAAGAAAAGAAGTCATATTTATCTTTTAATCAAACAATATAACAAGAGTTTGATTTTTCCTAACTGAACACACCACCAACTTGTGATGTTTCATTAGAATTAATATTGTGAGACAAACTAACAATATATAAGATAAACTTATTCCCTTTGGCTTACCTATTTACCAACTAAGTCAACTTAATGGTACAATAGAATTTCAAAGCCAATTGCATGCTATATAACATAAGTACCTTTTGAACAAGTTACTTCATGTTCATGTCTTAAGAAGACATAAACTGTTATATTCCCACTTTGCGTTGTACATCATTGATCAACTCAATGATTTCTTGTTTGAAACATAACAAGTTTAACGTCTTACTTTATTATAAGTCTTGTAATAGTTAAAAGACTTCATGTTTATAAGAAGATATAAACATAAATAACTAAAGTATTTGTGAACATCTCCACTTGGTTTCAATAGTAATTTCAAGTTAATTTACTACTTCATTTGCTTATGTCATTTTATGAATTATCCAATTTAAGAAACTGCAAACTCACATAATTTCATTACATCAGTTGATCTGCTAGTAATGAAATCATGTAGTTTACCTTTCTATTGCAATCTAGGCAGGTTACACCCTGACGTAAATTGTAAATTCAAGTGTTTCTTTTAATTTGAATATCATAAGACATAAAAGTAGTCTTATAATCATGACACATGTTCTACATAAGATAATCTTACACATTAAATGTATAAGTCTTATTAGAACATTGATCTCTTACCTTGCAATTAAGAGAATCCTATCATCATATTTCTCTATGTATTGTTCCTTTGCACACAATAGACAATTCTCCCACTTGTGCATTGAACAATATCATGTAGTATATAAACAACACAACATAAGTTTGTTTATGTGATTCAATATGATTTGTGTCATAAGTAGATGTAGGACTACTTTGTCTTATCAGGAAACGCATATGGCTATCCTAAGAACATGAGTGTCTACAATTTGAAAGTAATTATCTTGAAGATAATTTTGGGCTACTACACAGAAATTAAGTCTTGTAGCTCCCACTGAATTAGAGAACATAACAATAACTCTATATTCAGTAAACAACACAAAGCTCCCACTGGATTTGACAACATTGTACGTGTTTCATAACCAGTGAAAACAATTTGCTTGTTTTTACTTTCCTACACATTTAGAAAAACCCATACGTAATAATTACTCAGGTTCTAAAATGTGTATTCTACTATGTTTATGATGGATTATCCATCAATGATATTAACTTGAAGAATTTGAGCATGCAGCTTCTTCCTTAATAGGCCTACCATCCCCATAATGGTATGCAGCACCTTTAAAGCACAACAACTAGATAAAATACTAGCTTTGCCTTTTACCAATTTTGCGGTAATCTGTCCAGCTTCTAATAACTCATATTTTCCATTTAACCAAATGCCTTGTTTGTTATAGAAGAATTCATTCACCAAATAAGAGTAATGAAATTTCTATGGAAAATAAGATGTGCTATATCCTTAAACATTAAAGATAGCTATGAGTTATATATTAGAATGTAGACAATTCTAATGTTCCTATTATACCTTTCTCAATCATGAAAAGGAATAGGATTGAGTCTTATTCTTTTCTCATGGAAAACAGACTTAGGATTGAGTCTTATTCTTATGTTCCTATCAAACCTTTCTCAATCATGAAAAGGAATAGGCATTTCGGTAAATTTTTCTCAATCAAACATTATGTTTGAAAGCAGAATTATATCAATTTACCAATTTAAGACCAAACCACGTTTACGGCTTTAATGTTGCATTAATACGTTAAAAAGAATTACAAAATTCAATTTTAGTATTTTCGATAATTAAATTTTCAAGAAAATTAAATACCCATGGTTCATAATCAAATAACCATTTAATTTTCACTGAAAAACTAGGATCCAAATTGACATAAGTTCATCACATCAGTTAATCTGCTAGTGATGACGTTATTCAATAAGGTACGAGACGTGTCCCAATTGCCAATATTCAATTGCAATTCCTAGAATCGATGGGATTTACATTAATTGCCAACCGCAGTTGCAATGTAAGCATGTTTTATCCCCATCTTCTTATGCCTTGAGTGATCAGTTCCCACTATCAACTCAATTAAGTTAACCAATTTAAGAAACAACAAACTTACATAATGACACCACACCAGTTGATCTGCTAGTGATGAAATCATGTAATTTGCCCTTCCATTGCAATCTAGTCAGGTTACGCCCTGGCGTAGATCCAATTTCAGGTGTTTCCGTTTCATTGGATGGCATATAACTTAAATTTAAGGGTAGTATTTTTGATGTGTGTAATCAAAATATATGTACAAAGATGTCATGCATTCATCTTGTAGCATATGTTTCATGTAAAAAAAACTTTTACTCATTAGTTTCTTTACGAGCTTAAATCTCCAAACTTTTGATTGAGGCGTTGAGAAACTTACAACTTTGCCTTAAGTGCTTCGTAGTTATCATGGATGTTAGGTAAAGACTAAAATATGACTCACAGGCGAGCGGTAAGCCAGAATGGAGGCTCACTAAGGCCGCAATTTAATGCGTAGCCATCCTTATACCCACTTTAATAGTTTGTCATAATTAGTTCCACCTTTCAACCACTTAATACAGTCGCGATCAATCAACCAAAAGTCCAAGATTTATTAAGTAAGCTCAAAACAAGATTTCACCATTATTAAGTCTGTTTAATATTTTATTTATAGAAATTACCCTTTGTTACTATCATGTTAAAAACATATAAAACAAAAGTAATAAAATAAAATAAACAAACAACAACAATAATGGTCATGCTAAATTAAAATCAATATTAAAACACACTATTGATTTAATACACGATTAATAGGGTCTTCCCTAATCTTATAATTAATCAAATTTTAGTAATCTTTATTCATAATATTTACTAAACAATTTATCAATTATAAAAGAATCACATAATAAGCATGAAATCTTAAAACCAAATCATCATAATCCAAAACAACACATGCATGGTTTGTCATGGATGCCCATATTGCACATATTTTAGCAAATAATCATGTCAATCAAGGAACGCAACCAAACGGCATATAACAATATCCATACACATAAATTACATGCAACCTAGGGTTTCTACAAGTTTTTATTACATAATTCATCAAACCCTAATTTAAAAAAAAAAAAAAAAAAAAAAAAAAAAAACTTTCGACATATATATAATTAATTAAATAAATTCGAAATAAAAATAAAAACTAGGGTTTATGAAAAAAATAAAAACATAAGAACACCAAGCATGTTATAATCAAACGATTCAATTTTATGTGTTTCGGTAATTCATTATAATGTATTAACGGCTCTTGATGCCACTATTGGAATATTTGAATAATAATAAACATATAAACATCAAAGAGTACGCAGCGGAATAGATCAAATACAAATAATAAATTAACCGAATATAAATGGATGCGTACCTCTTTGTGATTTCTAGCAAGAACAAGAAACCAATGGAACAAGAACTATAAACCCTAATTGGGTTTAATGGTGGATCGACTAGGGTTAGTCGAATAGGGCAAATCACCTTGTTAGCAAAAGTATGCCAACACTTCGTTCTTGAACACACGTATTAGTAGCGTTTCAATAAGAAAAGCTAGGTTCTTAATTCACAAGCAATCCAAACACAATGTTTAGAAGATCACGTAGGAACCCTAGAAGGGTGTAGTTGATCAACTAAACAAGAATGGTTTTGAGCTTAGAAATCTAGTAGGAACCCTATAAGGGTGTAGTTCGATTTCTAACTCAAGAGGAGAAAGAGAAGGAGATTTGGTTTGCAAGTGAACCAAGGGATGATTAGAATGAACAAAGGGGTTTGTTTATATACTAATCAACATCTTGGAGCACAAGACACAAACCCTACACCCTAATGGGTTGGGTTTGGCCAAACATGGGTTTTACAAGCCCATTCCATGTTTTTCTTGAACTCTATTTTAAGTTCAGTCCTTCATCTTTCCTCCAACGATCATTTTGTGAATTTAATAATTATTCGTCACCAAAACAATAATTATTAATTAATTGAAACTCATACGTAAAGTGTGCAATCCCGAAGTCTCGAGTTCGAGTCCGGACATATTCATTAATTTTTATCCGTTAAAACTAACACTGAGGTCTTTATTGGTTGTATTTAATACATGAGCCACTGTTTACAATCCCTATGGTTGTGCTGGGCATGGTATAGGAGGAGATAAGAGCTCATAGAATTGGGGAGTTATGTGCGATACCCCATGAATAGTATTAAGGAATACAACCCGTCAATTAAAACAAGGTTACAATTCAATAGGTAGGATTGGATAGCTAGCAAGGAGTAACATATCATGGGTAGACATGCTTCACTTATCTTGTAGAACCTTAGATTATTTTATTTTTTTTGTTTATTAGTTTAATTAGTAGCTTTTGGGTTAGTTGATTAGCAACTAATTCCGCCCACTCTCCCAATACCCGAGATTTTTACTTGCTTTTCATAAAATATAAAAACATAAAAAGAATCATCCTTCACCTTTAGACCTAGTTAGATTAATTTCAATCCTAACGACACTATTCCTAGCTGAACGATCAATCCCCCGGTACTTGTCACTATACTATACTACAACGATCAGGTACACTGCCTGGTGGGGGTTGTAAGCTTCTCGAGATCCCTCGAGAGGTAAAGCCTGTTGCGATTCCCACGCATCACTTATCCCCACAACTTATATTTTCATCCTCATCAAAATGTCAAATATATTATATAAGCAAATTAAACATCTTAACATAAACAGACTAACAATTATCACTGGTGATACTAAACGTATATCACAGGTGATACTAAACCAGCTTATAATCATCAACTTCAAATATCACTGGTGATACTAAACGTATGCTACAAAGCAGATTCAAAACCACAATTAAACACAAAAATAGCATTCAAGTGCAGTTAAAAATACAAATTCTACTAACAACTTAATTAATAAGCAAAATTACAAAAACAGATAACAAAATTATCAAATATTTTTCACTCACACATTTCATCAAACACTTGGTGTGCAACTTGATCACAAGGAATGTTAAACAACTTGATCCACGTAATTAACAAATGATTCAACAGCACTATCAACATCAACAATATCCATCAAATCAGCTTCTGAAAACAAACGGTTCATTCAAATCAAAAGAAGACATAAAAAGGATGATAATGATCGAAAGGTGGTTATGAGATGATGATTGGAATGGTGACTTGAATGGTGATGGTGATGATGGTCGGAACGATGGTGTAGCGGTGGTGTTGTGGTGGTAACTGATTATGGAGGGAAAAGATAACAGATTATGGAGGGAGTCGGTTGAGAGAAAACACACAGTTTGTGTGTGAAAAAAAAAAGCGAATGGGAACAAATAAATAAAATAAAACTTTATATAGATGGGGTAAATTATGTTTAAGTGATTAAATCTTAGATTAATCTAGTCCATTAGATCAAAAAGGATGGAGGGTGGGGATTTATCCATTGGTATGCACAAAAAAAATGGTATGCGTTTGAATTTTCCTCATGATTTAAGATTATTTGAGAATCAAACTTTTTTTTGCATAACAACGGACTAATCTCCACCCCCCATCTTTATTTGATCTAATGGATAAGATTAATCCTAACAATTTAAAAAAGCCACTTTCATCCTTTTTTCAAATATTAATATCTTTCAAACCGTTAATCGTTAAGTGAAAAAAAAAAATATACCGTTACGACGAGCATTTAATTATGATAGGCACTTTGATATATTTTCGACAAATTTTTTTTCGTTTCTTTCACTTTTTTTCGGCCAAGAAAAAAACGTGAAAAAAATGATTTTTTTTTTTTGTCGAAAGTATATCAAAGTGCCCGTCTATGGAAAGATAATTAAATGCTCTTCGCGATAATGTAATTATTTTCGCTTAACGATTAACGGTTTAAGAGATATTTAAATTATAAAAATGGGTGAAATATTAAAATACTTTTAATCTCAACCATTGATTTCTTTTTAGATAAATGGTGAGAATAAGTCCCTTAGTATGTAAGAAAAATTTGGTATGTAAAATAACTCTCCTTTTGGTTTACTGGTATCACATTCTTAGGGCGTTGGCAATGGGTCATTCACCCTCACTCCCATCATTCACTCCCAACCAATCCCCTTATGCCACATAATTCACTCACTTTTTTCATCATTTATCTTTATTTTTGTTGGCAATGAGTCATTCACCCTTCACTCACTTTTTTTTTTAAATCCATTAAAATTATTAAAAGCCTAAAATTTCATTAAAATTAAATAAACATTACATAATATTATTAAAAAACATAAAATTACTAAAGTTCCATTAAAATTAAAAACTTTAAATCCTACAAACTACACGGCCAACCGTGTTGTGCGCATATCTTGTGTTTCCTTTTGATGACGAAATCCTTAAAAATCGGGTCTGGGATATTGTCATGCGGGTCCATAACGAACTTCATGTCACGATTGTAGGCCTTCCCATCAAGAAACTTGAAATATTCTGCGTCCTTTTTCTTTTGAACCTCCAACTGCGCCTGCAATAAACTTTGATTTTCTGCCGTGTAACTTGCAAGGGAATCACGCATCGAACTTCGGCTTGAATCTCCAGGATTCACCTTTTTTTGCCTTTCGAGTGACGTGATGGAGTTGGGTTCGCGTTGAGGTTCGGTAAGTCACAGTCGAAATCTTCCACGTTTATTGGCGTCTCGTTTGTTTGCGTTTGAGCGCTACTTGACTCTGACGACTTTCTTTTCTTGCTTGATCCCGTGGATTCAGCAGCCTGACTAACCAACGGTTGTTCTTTCCACTTTTGTTGATCTTTGAGAATGTGCCACGCTTTAGTATGCGCGAAAGCTTTCCTAAATTGTTTTTCAAAATCGAGTTGGGCTCTCTCATAAACTTGAAGATCGTCGCACCCACTTTCTTTCAAGCGCACCTACATATTTATAAAACAATATAAAACAAGTATATATAAAAAAACAATGTAATACAAGTATATATATATAAAACAATGTAATACAAGTATATATTTATATTTAACGTATGTAAAAAATATACCGCTTGTATAAAGTAATCGTTGAACGCAGCGATAGTCGCGTGCATAGGAGTCCATTTCGAGTTCAATTGATGTATCGTGCGTTCAGTTCTCGGCATAAGGGTCCTAAAATGCTTTAGAACTCGCTTCTAAAATCCTTGCTTTGTTTGACGGTCGCCAACTTCTTTGTCCATCGAAATTTTAATCCAATCCTTACCTAACGCCTCCTCCTCATCGGGCGTCCAAATCTTATTGACTTTTTTTTGAGGCCGCGTTACCTCAACCTCTTCAACTTCTTGGACTTCTTCATCTTGTTCGACTTGTTCATGTTGTTCGACTTCTTCAACTTGTTGTGTCTCGGGTACCATGTCAACATGGTCGAAATATTCATCATCATCGGTATCCTCACGAATGGGTAACGGAGCGCTATCCTGTTCACGCCTTTTTTGTTGGGCATAGCACGGCTCAAACGGGTCGAAGTGAGTAGGCAATTGCGGGAGTTGTTGTTGGGGGTAGAAAAATGGTGGAGATTGAGGTTCGTTAAATTGGGGGCGGTAACCGGGTTGTGATTGAAAAGATGGTTGGGGCGGTAATCGGGTTGTGTTTGAAAAGATGGTTGGGGGCGGTAATCGGGTTGTGTTTGAACTCGAGGTCGAATTGCGCCCCTCGCTACTCGGTTAGTTTTTCTTGGATCTCTCGTTTTTTTAGGCTCCATTTTTTTAAGCTCGGTATTTTTTTATTTTTTTTTATTATTATTATTTTATTACAGAAAGTTTTTTTTTTTTTTTTTTTTTTTGTTCACATCCATTGTTGGCAACAAATATATAGTCAAACAAGAAAAAGTAACCGTTGTTTGATTTCCAACGGTCAAAAGATGCTCCCAACGGTCAAAAGATGCTCCAACGTTCGAAAAAGAGAACCCTTCCGGTGAATGAAAGTTTCATGCAAATGATCCATCATTTGCGATACCGTGCCATCGGCGGTGGTGTTCCCGCAAAATGAAGCTTCCCGTCCCGTGCCATCATTTGTCCACTGCCAACGCACTTAGTTTATGATATTTTTTTCCCGGATCCTCTCTTTGTTGTGTTGGCATCGAGTGTAGTCCTTTAACTAATATTTTTGTTACTACATATATAAATATTGGTTAAGTGATCAAACCCATAAAAGCCAAAATCATAAGGAGAGAACTTGAGGAAAAAAAAACTTCAAAGACAAAAACCGTTCATCCCAGTTTACTGGTATCATGAAGTCTTTTTTCTTTGGATTCTCTTTTTGCAGTTTGATCCATTACGGGTTAGGTTTTTCGACCAATATTTTCATTTGTTACGGAAATAAAGAGAGGGTCCAAGAAAAAAAAAATCAAAGACTAAAACCACATGGACGATATAATCATTCAACAATTTTTTCTTTACTAAAATCATGAACAGAAATCGAGTAAGCTTAGTATGAGGACCGGATTTTATACCGTACCATGTAATTTAAGATGACCAAACTTTGTATTTTCTTTATAAAGTGTACTAGCTATAAGTCCCGTGCACGCACAGGGTTTACACATAAATCGAATTTATCTTAAATTTTTAGTTTAGTATATGAACATATAAGAATTTACCCGTAAAAAATGTGATATAAGTATAACTAATACTTGTCCAGAATTTTTTTATTATGTATTATTATCTAGTACAATAGCATTTGGTAAAAAAATTTGTTGCTTAAACGATTTAACTTTGTTTAACTGACATAGATGTTGAGGTTGAGGTTGATGTTGTTGTTTAAATTTAACTACTCATATCATGTTGTATAAAATGTGCGAGTTTAGTAGCACATAATCGGCCCGAATATGATATATCAATACGCCATCCACGGGACACCTTTCGTAATGAGGGAAATCCTTTTTGTGAAGTTAAAATATGCTCCGTAAAGTTTTTTAAAAATATTTTTCTTGATATCCATATATAAATTTTAAATAAGAATTTCATTAGTCGTTGTTATAAGTACAATAGGGTATATTTATTTTCATATCACATATCACAGTAATCCGTGCTTACATTTGATATGCATATTCCCGTTAACAATAGTTTAGCCTTATTTAATATTCAAGTCCGTGTACGCATAAATTAAACTTTTAGAATAAAGTAACATGAGTCATTATTTAACGTATAGAGTAAAAAAAAATATTATAATGGACGAAAGTCTAAAACTAATATTAGTTTTAAAAAAACATTTAACGTATATTAAAACTGATTCGTATATTTATAAAATTTTGTAATTTTAATAGATAAAAGTATGAAAAAATACTAATACTCATGTAATTTTAAATAAAGTTTATCTTATAAATTACAAGGGGTATAAAGTGTAAGGGGTTATTTGTTATTTTATAAAGTTATTAAAATATGGTAACTTGTAATTTTAGACTCAACTCTATATTATTTATGTAAAATTCAACCACTAATTTTAAACAAAGTTAATATTATAAAGCATAGGGGTATAAAGTGTAAGGGGTTATTTGTGTTTTTTATAAAGTTATTAAAAAATATGGAAACTTGTAATTTTACACTTTACTTTATATAAATTATTTAAAATTCAATTACTAAAGTTTTATTAATTACTTCATCTTTTTTTAAGTTTTCGTTTTCATAAATTTGACACCTGTATTTTTATGCATTTTTTCTTAACCAAATTTCTCCACCAAATTTATTAAGTTTGACAAAAATCAATTTAATTTAACTTTTTATAGACTAATCACATTGCTCGATTTCGCCTATGTGACAAAATCAAGCTCTGCTATTTGTCTAATTTTTTTTCCAATGAGAAGGGATTTTCAAAAACACTCCGAAATGATGTAATTCTTGTATTATATAAAAGACTAGCTTAAAGACCCGTTGATACCGGGTAATATTTTAAAGAAATAGAGAAATGAGATGATAAGAAAAGTAATAACGTAAATTTGTTCCATTTAAAATAACAAACGTCCAAGCTTGGTGTCTCCAAAATTTATTGTGTTGAGTAGCAAAAGATGTGTGAGAGTCACCATCGATTTACAACCATAGCGTTGGCGAATCTAAAATAGATTGACTCGAACATAAAATGATGTGTGTGAGCGCCTATCGATTCAAAACTCAATCCTTGTGATGATGATAGACCTTCAAGTACTTCTCTACATGTAGACTTTTTCCTATGTATACGATAAATTTTTAATCTTTTATTGATTTAATTGGTGTGAAATTGTGAGATGAGCATATGACACAAATTTTAAGTTATGTGATGCATCTAATTACTATCTTATGGAGCATATGAATAGTATAATCAAGTTCATGTTTGCCAAATTACTGTAAATGTGAATGAAATAATAAGGAAACAACTAATACAATATTAATGAACCAAAAAATGTAAACTTGTTACATTAACATTCGAAATCAACAATTCGACAGTAGGGAATTAAAAGTTCATACATTCATAAAAAGCTAATAATTAAATTTTGGAGATTTCTCCGGGTCAAATGCCAAATGTGCATTTTCGTAATCAATGACATCGAAACTCTCTTCGTCACTGAAAAAAGCCCATATCAGTCAAATCGTGTTCAACTGAACAAACTTTCATAATACATAGGGCGGTTTGGGATTAAAGGTTAGACACAAGAGAATATCTCAAACCACAATTGTACAAACAAATGGGTTGTTAGCATGCACCACTTGGTAAGTATAGTGGTTTAGCTATATACAATTGTTATCCTCTTTGATATCCATCGCCCAACAGACTTGTACCAAACAACCATATAGTTACGTGCAATATCAATAGTTTTGTTCAATAACTAATTGTAACTATATAATAATTAAATGTTTTTTTGTTAATAAACCTGATTTAATGATTTTGCGCTCCTATTGCACCTTTACTTCCATACTCATCCGATTTCCATCAATAGATATATGGGGATACCAGAAGCTATAGACATAAAAGAATGTCTCAAACCACAAATGTACAAACAAATGGGTTGTTAGCATGCACCAGTTGGTAAGTATAGTGGTTTAGCTATATATATAATTGTGATCCTTTTTTATATCCATCACCCAACAGACTTGTACCAAACAACCATATAGTTACCTGCAATATGAATATTTTTGTTCAATAACTAATTGCAACTATATAATAATTAATTTTTTTTTGTTAAATAAGATTGCTAATAGAAGTGCTTAAGTACCTTATATGATTACTTTCTCATATTTTTCTCTGTTGCACAATCTATTTTCATGGTTTTTGCCTAAAATTGATCCGTTCTCATTTGTTGTTAACCAAATTCAAAATTAGGCAAGGCCTTTATTGTACAAACTTTCCCCTATCTTCTGATCACTTTCAGTAACACTCTATGGTTCTATAAAAAATTCCTGAACTTGTATCAGTTTTTGCCTTTTAAATCACTTCTGTCAAGAAAAGCTGTCAAAAAGGAAGAGAGAAAAATCAAATTTGTTTCAATCCTAGCATAGAAAAACAAAGAACGGCAGACTACCCTACAACCGGGTCATTTTGTACCTCTATTGAAAACTGTTAACTGTGTTTAAATCAGCTTGATACCAGCTGCAACAAAGTGATCATCTAAGGAACACTAAAATTTACTTATTGACCTTATTTGGCGTGGATCTAATCACAATACATCAAGCATTGCTTACTTGATTACAGTATTGATTCTAACCACTTCAAATTAGGACTCCAACATTGTGTCCAAAATTTTCTTCATGAGTGTAAACTGCATCAAGTATAGCCATCTCTTTATTCATTATATTCACATGAAAATTTATGAGTAAGCTGCACTTTAAAGAGTAGTAGGACAATTTCATAACTTGTAGAGATGAAAACATGGAAGGCTTGAGTAACGGGTAAAAATAGGTCATGTTTTATGTGGGTCAGATTAAGTGGATCCGCAGTTACTTTATCCAATTTAGCGAGTCTTGTAAACTATTTATGTGCTAAGTATTAAATTACTATTGATTACAAAAGCTACATCACTAAAGAATCTATACTAATAGTAACATTAGTTTTTTCTTATAGTTCTGCATTCAAATTAATCATTAAATGTATAAATTAATCAACTACAAATCAACAAAATCAATTTGCGGCCACAAAACCTAACCACAATATCATCAAACCAGACACCAATCATCCATGGTCACCAATCTACAATCCAATCAATTAATGTAAACCTTATAGCTCATTGACATGGCTGCCAAACAGCTTATGTTGAATGCCTTATCTAACCTACTTTTTTAAAGGTTTTATAACATGGCATAACCTTTCTTAGCACATTAGAGGTCTAAATGGAGACCAAATGTATGTTCATTCTGTCACCAAATACAGGTATAGAAATTCAATTCATCAACATCAACGAAAGATTTCAAAGATAACTCGAAAAACTGATTAAGGAGTCAATTCTATGCAAAATAATCATCAAAATTAGTGAGTAAATTTTTTGAGTTCTATGATAATGAACCTACTAAAAAGAGTGCGTATGGGCATACCTTTTGGAGATACAAAGCTTTTTTGAAGAGAAACGACACCAAGCCACCAAGTATGACTTGGGTGAGTTTTACAATACAAAACCAACAATGCTTAAGGATGATAATTATAAAACCAAAATATACAAAAATTAAATGATCAGAACCCATAGCATTAACACAAAACTCTCACCCAGGCGTAACTCATAGCATAAACACAAAACTCTCACCCAAGTGTATATTAATTTACCTAAAAAATGCAAAATATTAACAGTTTTAAGACTAAACCAACTCATTAATCGAACTGATTTCAGACTAACCCAAATCAATAGAACTATAGTTTACAAAAGTTACCTGTTGTTGTGTAGAAACTGTCAAAATCGTCATCTAAATGGGTATCGCAACAACCTGTAAACAAAAGACACCTTAAAAGGATCATAATCATTATAATGTTTGGATTGAAACTGAGTGGATACTTTGAGATTGGACATCGTACAATATAAATTTTGAAATGGTGATATGGAATTGGTGACATCAATTATCACTAAATTAATGAGTATGAAATTTAACTTGTGCTATATAAGACAAACACCGTCTTAATCTTTTTAGACATTTTATAGACTTAAATCATTGACCCAAAGTTTTAAAGATTGAACTTATTTAGACATTTCAAGGGCTGACGTGTCTCTTATAAATAGAAAAAGATTACATGGATAATATTACGAATTTTATATGTTTTGAACCATTAGAAAGATACCCGTTTTCACACATACCTTTTGTGGATCGCTCGTGTGGGATAATTTCTAGTTGAAAGTAAGTCGAATGGAGCCCAAGCAACCTGTTCCACATAACATCTTATGAATATCATGGTATTCCGTTAATACAAAATGTAAGTTTTTTGTTATATTACCTTATAAATGAAGATCCAATATAACGAAACTATTTATTAACCAACTTATTACAACCCTTCCTATATTTGGCGCATGTTTTCCTCTACAAAGAACTCTTTCATCTACAACTGAAAAGTTCAAAAAACAAAATCCGCGTGTAATTGTAACGCGAAGTTCAATAAAAAAAATCCGCATGTAATTGTTGGATCAAATGCAACAAAAACCATACCTTACACCTTCCTCAGGTGATTTTTATCATTGCAGGCATTACACAAACTATTTTCTGCAAAACATATTTAATTTGTTGTTAGTACATTTAGGTTAAAATTTTAATTGAGCATACTCTTGATAGATATATTAACATATAAGGAAAAAAAAAAAAAAAAAAACCTTCCACCAGCCCACATTAACAGGTCTAACTACTGCATCGAATTTTAGCTTAACCAATGTTTGCTTATTTTTAAAGCTTAATGGCTTATTTCAGTTTCAAAACACAAGACACTCAAAACTTGCTATCGTTCAACATCTACAATGATCTTTTATTGAAAAAACTATATAGTCAAGCATTTCATCAAGTACTTCGTAGGCATGAAATCATATAAACTTACATTAAGAAAGAGAGTGCACCGTCCATATGAAAAGAGACCTAAAAAATATTAAATTGATTATTCAAAAAAACAACACATAAAAAATATCGTAACTATGGGATTTACATCAAAAATATAAAAAATAAAAAAGGTTGAATAGATTCAATACTTACGAAATCACTTGAAAATGAAGAATAATTTAATTGATTTCCAACCGTAAGAAAAAATCGCTCAAAGTTAGAGGTTTTGTGCTTAGGCTTCTGGTAAAATACAAATAAATTTGAACACGATGATTGGAAATTATCTTATAATTGAATCGAAACAAAATAATGTAATATGTAACTAATAATTTGATACCCTAAATATTATAATAAATCAGTATTTACCAACTCTTTCATATTAAAAGCATACACATCACCGGCACATAGATAAATCAATCAAAATGTTTTCTTGATGAGTTTGAATCGGTATGGCATAGAAAATCATGGAAATGAATTGGGTTTGTATTATTATTATGTGAGATGATTTGTTTATATGTTTTGGAGTTTGAATCAGTGAACAATAGAAGGAAAGGATTAACTATGAAAGGTTGTCATTAAAGGATGATTTGTAACTGTTTTGGGAAGAGCGTGTAGTGGAAGCTTGGATAGAGTTTTGTGTAAATGTTTTTAGAAAAATAATGAAACCGATCTTATTATTTCAAAGTTGAAACTTTCAACAGAGTGCATTGTAGGTGTTGTACCATTCTCTTTATTTATGGCAGTCCACATCACAACATTAAACGAATTTTTAATGCTCCGTGCTTAAGAGACTTGTAAAAAACCTTATTATATTATATAAAATAGATAGATTGTTTATTTGTTTTAGTATGTATATATAAGAAAATTTCATTTTTTTCCGGAGCCACAAACTTCCCTTATCTCCGCTAAGGTTGTAGCCATAAAAACTTACTCGTAAGATTAATCGCTAACGTGTTTATAATTTTTATTGTTACTTTCATGATTTTTTTAATCCTTTATTTTGGCAAAGAATAAAAATTGTGTAACTAGATCTTTTAACTAATTTTATGTGTTTTATGCTAATGGTTTTAGGCATGTTTTCTATGATTTTACGCGTTTTATGCTCATATGCTTATAAACACTCACTAACATATATGGTTATACCTGCTATATTTGTGTACACACGCTTCCAGTAAAAGTATAATTGTCCGCAGTTTACATCCTACTTTCATATATATATATTTGCAAATGAGAGATGTTAGAAAAATAGTCTCACAAAGTCTTAAAATCAAATGCTACAAAATCAAATGCTACTTCAGGTAGGTACACGTATATAATCTCTACTTTTCAGCTCTAGCTCCGTCAAAAGCTACATCTTACAACAGGGTTTACGAACACTTGATCATCTTTAATGGGTCCTTATCTATTAATTTTATAATTCAATATTTACACCATATGGATAATTTAAACATACGTATCAACATGAAATATTGCTCTTAAGATTTTGCTCTAAGAGCTGCAAACCGAGCTTTAATATCATCGTAATCAGGAAGTCTAGGATGAACATGTCGCGCCGGGGGACGCGTGCTAATATCCGGCTGGTATGAACCTGACCTTGTATGCCCTTTTGGTCCCTCTAGATTCGGCAAACACTCAGTCGAATGTGATTTCACTCCATTCTTTCTTCGCCTTCTGTTCCTTACACATGACGCATTTGCTTCTTCATAATTTGAAACTTCTTGGTTTTCTTTGTTACCATCGTGTTTTTGTTTATTTTGGGAAATATTAGAAGATGTGTCGGGATTTTTGCCATTTTTGTTAGAATTGTTTTTATTGTAAGGAGGAGGCAAGAGCCTAAAAGGGAAGAATGATCTTTGTTTAGCTGAATCGTCGGAAGAACTTGAACTTGAACTGTCCTCAGGACTTGTGGTTGTTTCTCGACTAGTTGATAGTAGACTACTAGTAGTTCTTGACAAATAATCTAAAATTCGTTGACGCATATTCTCTGTTTGCTTTATGACATCGTCGCTTGATTCATCTTTTTTTAGATCATTGGTATCTTTGTTTCGTGTTTCTTGAATCTTAATCATCCATCTATTTTCATGGTTGGTTTCAGGAGATTCGTTATCTTGATCTGCATTGTCATTTAGGGACCCTTCCTACAAATATGAACATTGCATTTTACTTAGGACCAACATTTTCACTCTATCATAATGATGCATGAGCTAAAAAAAAAATGAGGATCTTACTTGTGCGAATGATGGTAGTTTGTGAACCTTCTCGTCTAACGAGTTGGGATCCCATTCCACACGATGTTCTAATGCTATCTCTTGCATCAACTGAATCTTCATGTCCCTTGTAGGACTGTCCGGATTCAACAAATTCATAAACTATATGACACCGGGTATTAGTATATATTTTCAGTACGTTGTGTCATATTAAAGAAACTAACAAAGCAAATTCTAAAATTTAACAAAATAGATTAGATAAAAACAACCTCTTTGTTAACGAAAGATTCAAGTGAATCTCCATATCTCTCGGTAAACAAACTTCTAAGTTCACGCAGCTCAGGCAGATCACCAAATCTTGCGGCTGCATACATCAATGACGAGACAGCTTCCTTGCATTCCTCCGGGCATTCACTATGTATGAATAGAATTATTTTTGTAGTTACTATAACATTTATATACGTCTTTTTAGCAAATGAAGTATAAATGATCATGAAAGGTGGTTTTACCTTTGATCGTTCATGGCTACAAGATGGTTCAAAATTAGCGTGCAAAATTGCTCAACGAAATCATAACAAAGTGACCGATTCTGGTCAAGATACAGCCTTCCAACCTGTTTCAAGTGCACAATACATCAGGAGATTAGCCTAAAGTGTACGTACTCTGTCTTTTACTAACTTGCAAGCTGTTTTGTTCGAAATTGTTGTTTTGGTTATGACAAATTGTTTTAGAATACGTATAAAAACTCGTAAAAACTATTCGGGAAAATATGTTACCCGCCCATATGCGTTAGAATCAAGGCCGATTTTCATAAGCTCGGCTACATCACTCCTCAGAAACTTCACCATTGCCTTTCGCCTCCTCTTTATCATCTCGATTCGTGTCAAAGTCAACTCGATATTTGATTTGCTAATATCACACATAATCAAATAATGATGAACAAAAAATAAAAAATAAAGGCACTAATATATAGCTATTTATAAACATAACGATCATACAACTCGTGCTAACTTTTCAGTGGGCGAAAACCATTGTATGTATGATATGTACGAGAAAAAAAATGGTGTGCAAATAACCTCCCTTTCTGTATAAGTAAATGTGCCTATTTCACTCACCATTTTGTGTGAAACGAGCGTTTGAACCACGTCTCAAACATGTGCGTGAAGAACTTCATGAATCATAAACCAAAAGCTTAGAGCTCGAAACCGTGATTTTCATTGGTTTCGACTTAAATGAAACTTTTTCTTGTTAGAATACGAATCAAGTTAAAGAAAGGATTAACATTGTAATTAACTTTCTAAAAGGACAGGAAAAGAAAAGAAGCTCTGTGATGAGCAACAATGATCAAAACAAGCAAAGAATATTGTTTAAAAAATAGTTGTAAGAACATGTGACGCTTGGTATTTCAATAACTATAGATTTTCATTGTTTCATCGTCTGTCTAAATTGCTTAGATATAGATATTTTAATCAAATTTAATATTTAATGACATCAATTGACTCACCGTCTTAAAATACCCTTGTTGCGGACCAAAGGGCTTGTGTTGCAATAGTAGAGACATAATTAAATGGTTGTGAGTTCAAGTCCGGCTTAAAACATGTGAGATAAATTTATGTTATTTATATTGTGAGATGGTTAGTTGCCGTTCACGGAATACTGTTGTTACAAGATGACAATGGTTTTATGATGCGATTCGAAAATGGCGATAAAGTGAGATTCTAAGGAATAAGTATCCGTTGTAGCACATTGGAGTCGACATAATACAATTATTATTATCTTTTTTGCCCATGTACCCAAGTTGACCATCACGTGCAACTAAAACATGTTAAATCTTCATGTATTTGATTGTTTTATTCTTTTTCTTTTGAAGTCATTTATTTTGGTTACGTACTTGAAGAATAATGACAGGGGCATGAGATTCTCTATTACCTACTTGATTTTAAGGCCACTCCGTGGGAGCATATTCTCCCAACAAGCAAACGAAGGTACAAAGTGATTTTACTTCACCAACTTAGGCTTGCTTTAGTGGTCCTCACCGCAAACGCTCAGTTAACCGATTAAGGAGGGTCAGCCTAGGTTCAATCCCAACTCCTAACTAATTAGGTAAATAAGAACAGATGATCATTGCTTGGGGCCGGGTACTTGAGAAAGGGTCCGGCTAGCATCAAAAGATGCATGGGATTGGGGTATTCCCACCGATTTACACCTTCGACAAAGTGATTTTACTTCCGAATCCTTTTTATTATATGATAAAGGAAAATCTTTTTGACAAGAGATTTTTGGAACTTGTTTTATTAGGTAATAATTGAATTACTGTTATTTAAAATAAAAAAATTGAATTCGTTTATCAAAATAAATACAGAAAAAAAACATAATAAACACATGTACTTGTAACTTATTATCGAATACTTTTGGACTAAAACATAAAATGTACAAAAATACTCTGCTCCATCTCTTCACACATTCATGAAACCAAGAAAAACACACATGATCACAGTCTGTTGAAACAATCGTTTTATCGTAACTCTTCTTCCCACATTCATTCACAAAGGCAAAATAAAAACCCTAATATCTATTGATTAGGTCTTAGCGTCGTCTCTTTACAATTTGCAGAATGCCTTATATGTAAATTAATGAATTATTGATCATAATTAAGTTGTGGAAGTTGTTGCATAGTTTAAGTTAAATACCGAGGTTATGATGTTAAGTGTTTGGCTATTGTTATTGATATTGGTACGAAATGCGATAATGGTTAGGGTGTGTTTAGTTGGAGAAAAAATTCTTTTGTTTTCAATCTCTGGTTTTGTAAAAATTTGAAAGGGAACTTTATCTTCACAAAACACTTGAAAACATAGAAAATGCGTTTAGTTGATGCTTGTATTTTCTATTACAAAGGAAAACAAGGAAAACAACTAAAATTTGTTTTGTAGTTTTCCTTGTTAAGTTAGAAAATAGGGGATTTTATGTTTTGCAAAATATTTTAGTGGAAAACATTGATTTGAACGTGATCTCTGTTTTTCATTTTATAAAAAAGAAGGTGTTTCCCCCAACTAAACACATCCTTAGTATCATGATTTCTTTATTATATTTGTAATGTAAATACAAATTGCTGGAATGGATGGTGTGTTTGTCTAATTTTATTGTGATGTGATGCTTAATAGCTCTATTTATTTAGGGTAGTGGCAGCCATGCCGCTAAGGCAGCGGTTTGCCCCCAAACCGCCGGGGAACACCGCCGCCACCCCTGCGGTTTGCCCCAGCGGTGAGGTTCAACGGGGAAGATCACTTACGCGGTTTGAAATTTTGTATCCGTTGGAGCATTCAATGTAGTGAACGTTGGAGCATATTAAACACTCAAAAAGTGTACTAGCTTGGATTGGAGTGCTTGCTGAGGAACTTGCAGGTTCAACGGGGAACTCCATCAGAGGTGCTGCTGATCTTAGCAATAGCTCCTTGTACCCACGCTTGGATTGGAGTGCTTGCTGAGGAACTTGCAGTACCATTTTGAGCACCTGCAAAGTAAAACCAAGTAAGAGAAAACTGAACCATTTTCCAACTTGCAGTACCATCAGAGGTGCACTAGCTAGAGGAAAGGAGATATAGTTGTCTAAAATAGAAACTAGAGAGAAAAAATAAAAATAGTGAAAAATGAAAAAAGTGGCGGTTTGGGAGGTATGAAAAAAGTGACCATTGCCACTAAAATAAGGGTGGGAGGTATGGAAAAAGTGTGAGTGAGATGTAATGATATTATTGGTTGGTTGGGAGGTATGAATTTTTTTGGGAGGTATGGTTGCCACCACCCTTATTTGTTAAATGCCCTGTGAATCTAAGAGATGGAAGGTTGAATAGGATTTTTTGATGTGTGATTTGTTTCTTTATAAATACAGGCTATTATATGAGACATGGCATTGGGAATGAGTGTTTGGGTATGGTGATGGTTGTAGTTTTATGATTGTTAGGAATTGTAATTGGTTGTTTCAAGAGGACACAGTTTCAATATTACATAAATATACCAAAGTACACATTATCATGCTTGCATGTATTTTTTAGTTTAAGAGTGTGAATGAGGGTTTCCCCACAGAGAGGCTGATGCGTGGGAATCGCAACAGGCTTTACCTCTCGAGGGATCTCGAGAAGCTTACAATCCCCACCAGGCAGTGTACCTGATCGTTGTAGTATAGTATAGTGACAAGTACCGGGGGATTGATCGTTCAGCTTAGAAATAGTGTCGCTAGGATTAGAAAGCCTAAATACTAGTTCTAAAGGTGAGGGATGATTATTTTTTGTATTTTTATATTTTATGGAAAGCAAGTAAAAATCTCGGGTTTTGGAAGAGTGGGCGGAATTAGTTGCTATTCAACTAACCCAATACTAAGATGCAATCAAAATAAAATACTAGAAATGAAAATAAACTAATTTATACTAAAGTTGTGAGCAGTAATTGGAGAAAATGTGTTTACTTAGATTTCATTACTCCCTAGATATCTTTTACACGTTAATTACTTGTTATAATTGCATGGATGACGGATCGTATTCCTTAATACCATTCATGGGGTGGCACACATAACTCCCCAATTCTATGAGCTCTTATCTCCTCCTACACCATGCCCAGCACAACTATAGGGATTGTAAACAGTGGCTCATGCATTAAATACAACCAATAAAGACCTAGTGCACGTTGGTTCATGTTTCTTAAGACGTTCAAGCATGTTACCAATTGGAGATCTGCCAGTTTTCTTAAGCTTAACATATAAATCATTCATCCACAACAAGAATAAACAAGTAATCAACACATAATCAATATCTAGGTTTCATTAGATCTAAGCAAACACAAAGGAGATTTAGCCTAGCATGATAGAATTAAGACAAGAACATGATATAGACAACCAACACATAGACATATTGATTGAATTAGAAGAACACTTATCTTGATTAATCATGCAAGGTATCAAGGGGTTGGAACCCTTGAAAAACCTGTAAAGTTACACCAAAATCGTACTTAGGGTTTCTCCCCAAAACTTCTCTCTTTTAAATGTGAAAAATTAGAAAACTATATATAGAAAAATAGGTTTGACGGCGTCAAGAGTAATCTTGTGACGCCGTCACCTCGCCGCCAAAACTCTCCTCGGACTGCCTAGATCTACTTCTGACGCCGTCAAGACTAATATACTTCCAGGCCGTCATGACTCTTTTACTCTTGACGCCCTTCCCACGTGACGCCGTCAAAACTTTTCTGGGTCGTCATGGAAATTTATGAAATTTGCTCTTGACGCCGTCAAGGATTTGCTCTTGACGCCGTCACCAACTGTTCCCAGCATGGAAAATTAAGACTTTGGCGTTTTCTTCATTTTTATGCTCCAAAAACGTCCGAATTGCTTCCTTTTCCAGATTTCACTCCCAAAGTACCTAAAATCACAAAAGGAACGATTTAGGGCAATATTTGATCAAATAAATTCGGATTCGGGCTTAAATGACCCCCTAAAAACGGATCATTTTTCGCCTCATCAGAGGCTGTACATAAAGACTAAATCTACAATTTAGCCAAATGTCTCATAAAAAAATTAGAGTTAACTACATAAATGGTCCTTATGGTTTGCAAGTTTTAAAATTCAGTGCAATTTGTTTTTGTTACGGGTTAGGTCCCTGTGGTTTCGACCCATCACGAATCCAGTTCGAAAACACCCGTAATGAAAAAGAAAAATGAACTGAATCCGTAGCAACCAGCAAATCACATGGACCATTTATAAAGCATTTTAGACTAGATCCGTGACATGTCAAAACCAAACCCATAACAAAAAAGAATTGAACTGAATCTGTAAAACCTTGCAAACCATTATTTAGTTAACTCTAAGGGTGAGCAAACGGACCGGATGGACCGGACCGACCGACAAAACCGACTGGACCGGACCGGACCGACCACATTCGGTCCGGTCTCGTTTTAGGGATTTTCATAATTTCGATCTCAGTCCGGATCAGTCCAGTCCGGCTTAAAAACCGGATATTTAGCCTATTTGGACCGAGACCGGATCGAACCGGACCGACCACATTCGGCCCGATCTCGGTCTAGTTTTTTTGCCGGATTCGATCTCGGTCCGGTCCGGTTTTTGGACCGTGAGCACCCCTAGTTAACTAAAACTTTTATCTCCACAAAGCACTTGAAATATAGAAAACGCGTTTAGTTGATGTTTGTATTTTCTATTACAAAGGAAAACAACTAAAATTTGTTTTGTAGTTTTCTTTGTTAAGTTAGATAATAGGGGATTTTGTGTTTTGCAAAACATTTTGGTGGAAACATTGATTTGAACATGATCTCTGTTTTTCGTTTTGTAAGAAACAAGAGTGTTTTCCCCAACTAAACGCACCCTTAGTATCATGATTTATTTATTATATTTGTAATGTGAATACAAATTTCTGGAATGGAGGGTGTGTTTGTCTAACTTTATTGTGATGTGATGCTTAATAGTTATTATTATTATTATTATTATTATTATTATTATTATTATTATTTTAGCTAAATGCCCCGTGAATCTAAGAGATGGAATGTTGAATAGGATTTTTTGATGTGTGATTTGTTTCTTTATAAATACGGGCTGTTATATGAAACATGGCATTGGGAATGTGTGTTTGGGTATGGTGATGATTGCAGTTTTATGATGGTTTAGAATTTTAATTGGTTGTTTCAAGAGGACACGGTTTCGAGATTACATAAATATACAAAAGAATACATTACCATGCTTGCATGTATTTTTTAGTTTAAGAGTGTGAATGAGAGTTTTCCCACAGAGAGGCTGTATGCAATTTCCAAATCATAAGGACCAAATCTACAATTTACCCAAATGGAAAAGACAATTTTTGCAACTTACTCTCATAAAAATTAGAGTTAAATACATAAATGGTCTTTATAGTTTGCAAGGTTTTACGAATTCGGTCCATTTTTTTGTATGGGTCTGGACCCGGTTTCGACCCATCACGGATCCAGTCCAAAAACACCCGTAATGAAAAAGAAAAACGGACTGAATCTGTAGCAACCGGCAAACCACAGGGACCATTTATGAAGCATTTTGGACTAGATCCATGACGGGTCAAAACCACAAGGACCAGACCTGTAACAAAAAAGAATTAGGCAGAATCCGTAAAAAGGGCTGGCGACGCAGCTTGTTGCTCGTTTGCCTTCAACTGCTTTATGTTAAATCAACTAATGTTTTTTCAATCGGAACCTTTTCGAACAAAAAAAAAAGAAAAAAAAAAAAAAAAAAAAAAAAACAACAACAACTAAATCCGTAAAACCTGACAAACCACGTGTACTATTTACGCAGTTAACTCTAAAAATTAATTAATGATGAGTTAATTGCATAAATCGTCCCTGAACTTTGGCCAAATTGCAAGTTTCGTCCCAACTATTACGAAAGTGCATAAATGGTACCTGTTGGAAACCTTTGAGCAAATTTTCGTCCCTGGTTGGGACGAAACATGCAATTTGGCACTTTCGAAACATGCAATTTTCGTCCCAACCAGGGACGAAAATTTGCTCAAAGGTTTCCAACAGGGTCGATTTATGCACTTTCATAATGATTGGGACGAAACATGCAATTTGGCCGAAGTTCATGGACGATTTACGCAATTTACTCATTAATGATAAGCATAAAAAAAGAAAAGATTACACAATCCCAAACACCCTCTAATAGAAAGCCGTGCCTATATAAACTCACCCAAACACATTCGCGTTAAAATTAGGTCATCATCATCACCCCCAATCACACACACACAAACAAACAAACCCTAATTCCCAAAATTCAATCATGTCGTCAAAGATGGGTAACAACAATCTTCTTTTAATTTTATAACAATCATCACGATCTGTTATTAATTTTATATAATTTTAAATCTTGATTGGGTTTCTTTTTTTTTTTTTTTTTTAATTAATAGGTGGAAAAGCTAAGCCTTTGAAGGCACCAAAAGCTGAGAAGAAGGAATACGATGAGGTATTTTTTTATAGCTTATTATTAAGAGCTTATTTGATCATGTCTTTTAATAAAAAAGTAAAAAAAAGAGAGTTTTTTTAAGCTTTGAGGGGGTGTTTGTTTAAGCTTATATGTGAGCTTACGAGCTTATTTGATTTCGGCTTATATTTTATAAGCCTTGATTTTTTGGCTTATTTTGTAACCTTTGGATTTATATAAGTTTATAATAATAAACTTATATTAGCTGATAAATATCAAAATAAGCCGGAAAATTGAGGCTTATTAAATATAAGCCGAAATCAAATAAGCTCATAAGCCCACATATAAGCTTAAACAAACACCCGCTAGTAAACTATTAAACAGAGTTTAAATACAGATTCTGTAAGTTCATGTTAAGCACTTATGATAATAAGGTTATTAGACAAATGGTTTATGATTGATGTTATGTTAGTGGGTGTTTGGATCAGCTTGTTTGGATTTTGAAAAGTGAGTTAACAGAGATTTTCTGGTAAAAAATAAGGTGATAAGCTCAAAAAGTAAGCTAATACAAATACCCACTTAGTAGCTTATGGCTTTATTAACATTAAGTAAGCTATTTAAGTGTTTTCTGAGTTTTGAAAAAAAGCTGTTTGTAAGGTTAAAAAGGCTTTTTTTAGTTGTGTGGTGCTAAAGAAGTAACACTATAAATTACAAGCTAAAAAAAAAAAAAAGACTCCCTTTTTGGTTGTGTATAGTTAAGTTTCTAAGGTTATTGTTTTATGATACTACACTAGGTTACTAAGTGGGTGTTTGTTCATGCTTATATAGCAGGCTTATGACGAATTTGGTTTTCGGCTTATGTTTCATAAGCTTACTTTTTGTGTTTTATTCTGAAATTTTTCGGCTTTTATAATCTTTTTATGACATAATAAGATTATATAAGCCGAGAAGTTTTAAAATAAGCCACAAAAAGTGAGCTTATGAAACATAAGCCAAAAACCATAAGCCCGTTATATAAGCCGAGGGTGTGTTTGGATTAGCTTGCAAGAATACTTTTCTCGGTTTGTGAGTTTGTAAGTTTTACTTGATAAGTGATTAAGCTCAAAAAAGTAAGCTTTTATAAAATCAAATATGCCCATAACCGAAAAAAGTGGAACTTATGAGCTTTTCAAAATCAAATAACCTTGTAAACCTTTTAAACAAGCTAATCCAAACACGCCCTTAGTAACATATTGCACTATTATAAAAAAAATACCCTTGCAAGCTTAGCTAAACACAAAAAAATAAATAAATAAATAAATAAATAAATAAATAAATACGTAGTAATAACTTTTAAGGTTATTTAAGTCTGTATATTCAACTTAATAAGCTCATAAGCTGCAAAAAATAAGCTAATCCAAACATCCCTTTATCACTTTACATAAGTTTAGCCTAAAGGCCAAAAACAATCTTGCTGAATTTATTGAAAAAAACTATTTATATCGATTTACTTCATTATGTATTTAACTACACTATGTATATTAGATCTTTGGTTTTCGATGAAAATTATGTGAAATCTTTATGCTCAAGTTTTATGTTTTAGAAACTAGTTTCGTTCTTTTGCTCCAAAATAAAGTAGGCCGCTTAAACCGGTGTGTGGCATAGGTTTAAACCTAATTAGTTTGGATTATGTGTTTCTTGTCACGTAAACTGATTCTCATTACTTGTTTAGTAAGTAGTTTTAATGTGGCGTCTGATTGTATGAATATGTAGGTGTTAGGTTACATTTAAATCGTGAGATTATTAGAACTTGCGAAACACTCAAACAGTTCATCAGCTAATGCTAACAACGTCGAACACGAACCGGATCAAAAGCTTTGTTAAGCTGATTAAGTTATCATGATTATGCCACATTACAATTTCTTACAATTCTAACCCATTTTTGTTAGGTTGACTCACAAACACATACTTGCTCTTTTAAGATAAATAACCCAAATCGACCCATTTGTTTGGTTCGTTTAAGATAAATAACCCAAATCGACCCATTTGAAAGTAAATGGGTCAAAACTTTTCACTTCTATCACTAGTTATAAAGTCATGGGTTAACATATTCTTATGATTGGTATATGGTTTGGTTATACAGGTAGACAAGGCCAACATTCAAAAGAAGAAGGATGAGGAAAAGGTGAGATTGTGTTTTATGGTATTATGTGTTTTTTTTGGCCGTAGACAAATACCCGTTACTAAATGTAAAACGTTTATGATGGGCAGGCACTTAAGGAGCTCAGAGCAAAAGCTCAAAAGGGAGCCTTGGGAGGTGCTGGTTTGAAGAAAAGTGGGAAGAAATGAGTCTGGTCTTTCTGAAGTGAAGTTGCTTAATGTGCTATGGTGTGATTAGTAAATGTTTCTCCTAATATGTCTGAATGTGTTGGTGAATTCAGTATTAAAACCGTTTACAATTTGTTAGTGCATTTGAATCTTGGGTAATAATCATGTTCTAATATTTTGTCTTGATGCTGTTTTGGGTCTGCTGATTTGGTTTTTATCGTTTTTTTAATTACATATGCACGCACATACACACACAAAAACACATTGCTTGTGAACCATGGATTGATTCATTGACCGAATGGTTGGTGCGCTGAATAGGATATCTTTAGTACCTTTGGCAGAAATGCACATGTGTTCTCTCTCGAGTTGAGTCGAAACTCATAGGCTACATTTTCCGCATCACATTTTATCAACAAACGTTTTATAGTTTTGTTTGCAATAATAATGAGAATGAACTATTATTAAACGACCACAATTTGAATTAGAAGCCAGCCTTGGTTTATTCAGGGAAAAAATGCAATTAGTGGTACATGAAAAAAGCTCGAATAACTCGATTACAGCAGGATTATTCTCGGTTTACCTGTTAGAGGTTACCGATCAACTTTTTAGAAGGCTCATGGTTATAAGCATAAGGTGAAACAACAAAATGCATACCACTTGTTATTCTTCTGCAATTTGACCCATGTTGGAACCATTTTTTACCCATTTCCCCGTTTCTTTAAATAGGTTGGCTTTTGTTTCGCACCTCATCCCTTTTTTTAGGCTGTTAAAAGTCGTAAATCCCTCAAATGTGGCTATAATGCAATTCTCAATACCTTCAGGTTTCAATATTTCTTCCTATCAACACAAAGGAACAAAATCTGTATTAAAAAAAAAAACTGTAGAAACCCAACATATGCAGAACAATCCCCAGAAGGCTTTTTCATTACATTGTCGTTTTGTTTTCTATAATCCGAATCTGAATTATTAGTAATTGTATATTACCTATAGAAGATTTAAAGAATGGAATTTTGGCCCGAGTTTCTTGCAAGTAGCTGGGGAAAAGAATTTGTGGCCGGAGGATTTGGGGGAATCGCCGGAGTTGTGGCGGGACACCCACTTGATACCGTGAGAATCAAACAACAAAGCGGTTTAAATAGCTCTACGTATAATATTCTTAGAAATATCGCAACTAAAGAAGGACCACTTGCCCTTTTTAAAGGCATGGGTGCCCCTGTTGCATCGGTTGCATTTCAGGTTAGATTCATATCTCATTTCATCTTTATGAACTTTGTTAGGCTAACCGTAATGCATTACAAGAAACGAATAAGCAATCTAAACTCTGTCGAGATTGACCTTATCTATATCATCAAGCTTATTCAAGTGTTGCATTAAGGTGTGTTTGGATGCGCGCCTAGTCAATTATCAGCAAAACTTCATTTTCTGAGCTTGACATAATCTTTTCCATGTTCTTTGTGGACATTTTGTATTAACGGGTGTTTGGATGTGATAAAATGGCTAATTTTAACCCAAATTTACGTGTTCTTATATGAACGAGTTTAAAATTCACCTATCTTTTGATGCAGAACGCTTTGGTTTTTCAATGCAACGCGACACTGTCACGAGCATTTGATCCATATATTTCTGCCACACAACCTCCATCATACAGAAGTGTCGCATTAGGAGGTTTTGGAGCCGGTGCCATCCAAAGCCTTGTAATAACCCCAATCGAACTAATAAAGATCCAACTACAACTACAAAGCCAAACAATACCAAAACAGACAAAAACCGGGCCATCAAGTATCACCAGAAACATATTAAAAGCCGAAGGAATAAAAGGAATCTTTCGAGGGCTAACCATCACAACTATACGAGACGCTCCATCATACGGTGTATATTTTTGGACATACGAATATACTCGGGAAAAAATCCATCCGGGATGCCGGAAAAACGGTGATGAAAGCTTTGCAACAATGCTTGTCGCAGGTGGTCTAGCGGGTGTCAATTGTTGGATTTGTTGTTATCCTGTTGATGTAGTTAAAACAAGACTTCAAGCTCAAACATCGAGTTCAAAGGTGGCGTATAATGGAAGTTGGGATTGTTTTCGAAAGAGTGTTAAAAATGATGGCGCGAGCGTGCTATTTCGAGGACTTGGAAGTACACTTTTTCGAGCTTTTATTGTAAATGGAGCTGTTTTTACAGCTTATGAAATGGCTTTACGATGTTTTTTCAGCAAGAATAGCTAACTAAACAGTCAGCGTCAGGGGGGAGCTTAGTGAGGACCGGGAAGGGTCCCGGCCGTCTAGGCCTAAGTCCGTTAGTGTATTTTTTTCACGATTTCATGTGTTATTATTATTACTATTTTTTTTTTTCATCTCGGCCTTCCCATCTAATGGTTTTCCGGAACAAAAATTTGTTTCAGCCCTCCCCCAAAATTTTTTCTAGCTCCGCCATTGGTTGGCGATACATATGTATATGTATAGATAATGTTTACCAACACGCATTTAGTCGAGTTGCATCAACTTACTTGATTAATCAAGAGGTCGTGGGTTATAAAAAATAGTTTTGGAAGTTCGAAGTAACGTAGCTGGTATCATCTATAGTTATAGCTGTAAGTTTACACGATACAGATAATGGGAGAATGTTGTTTATTCGATTGATGATACATTACAATAGAACCGGTATATATGGAGTGAATACAAGGAGTAAATAAGGTAAATACTAATTACCTACAAATCAAGGTAATCTCCTACTAATCATCCTTATCTCCTAATCACTTGATGCATATCCATAACTAGCTTATAGACCCGTGGCATCCACGGGATTTTAGATGGTTTTTGCATCAAAAAGTTAAGTACGTTAATAAAGTAAGAAAAAACAACGAACGTAAATGTATAAAATTTTCTTGTAATGGAATAATAAGTTATAAGTGAATGATATTATAAAATACAATGCTTGCAAATATTTATGTAATAAACGTTAATTGCCTCGTAATCTCCAATATGTTTGTCTTCAGAAGCAAATGTATATAGTGATAATTCTAATACTTCAACAGAAAGTCCATTACGTGAACACTTAATAAGTTAAAAAAAATATATGTATGTAAAAGAAGTTTGGGATTTATAATAAGTGTAAATAAGAAAAATGCCACAAAACATGTAATGTGTATACTGTACATACATATTGACCGTTTAATGATAGACCTTGAAGAGCTTCTTTATTGCATAACTTTACATATAATTACTATTTGAATATGATAAGCAAAATCACCATTTCATTGAATAAAAATACTACTATCATTGAGAAGCTAACCACAAGTCTCCAAAAACACTTTTAGTAAGAAGGAACCCACATTCAAAAGTACCACTTCTACAGATTTAGTTCATATTGTAAGATGAAAAAGAGTAAAAAATATTTAATTTATGAAAAGAAACAAAAAATTGAAGTCCTTGGCCCAAAACATGTTGGAAGGTGACTCAGTAGTAGAAGCATTTATTCTTTTGTTGGAGTTATGTTAGACGTCTCCCCTATTTTGCAAAGAAATAAAGATTAACTATTTTAAGAGTCATATAAAACAAACTATATTAAGATATAACAAAAGATAGAGATAACAATTACACCGTATATTTATATCTTTCTATCAATGAGTGAGCTCATTTATTTTACTAATATTGTTTAAAAAATGAACGACAATAAAGTAATGATGATAAAGGTTAGAAGTGATGTATGCATCGGCTGTTACCTACCCTTTTTCCAGTATGTTCATGCCTTTAGAATGACTAACCATATATGTAACGTAGTCCGTGTCAAAAGTTTTCAATATACATAAAAGTATTTCTTTCAATGGTTATAACTACTTTAATAATTGATAAAAAGCAATAGACTATATTCTAAATTTGCGAGTCAAAACCTTATAAATTGCTGATACAAATCAAGTCTAAAGGACACATATAAAATTTGCAATAGTTTTACACTAAACATCCTTCACCCAGTCACTCCAAGTTTAATATATATACAGATAATAATGTAAAAATGTATGTCTCAATCAACTGTCAAAACATGCTAATCAACGATAAGCATGACTTAAAGTCTCTATGCGCCTTTCGGATCTAACCATATCTTCCTCTGGTTGCTCAGAATTATACGCTATCAGAATTCACCCGGGGTATCTCCTTCAACTTTGTTTTCAATTCATCTTTTTTTTATCATCAATATGAAACGGAAATATCACCTCATGTTCAACCTGAGGGTCCACATCATCTCCTCTTGTTAAACGTGACTTGGCTTGAGTTTTGTCACGTTTTATCCTTTCTGCTTGTCTCTGATGCAATTGGGCTCTCTTCTAAAATATTCTATCTTCGTATGCTACTACCGCCTAAATAAAGTGCCCCACTTTGATAAGTCTGGCTGAGAAGTTAAAAACGATATGAAGCAAAACAACAAATATTACCCCAAGTGTCAAGTAATCACTTAAAAATGGGTTAAGATTCATTTATAGATTAAAAAAAAAAAAAAAAAAAAAAAAAAACTACTTCAATTTCTTAATAGAAAGATTAACTTTAGCCTCTTACAGGTCAAATTGTTAAGGTAATGAATGATAAACAATGTTGTTTGCGGCATAGTAGTTTCATTTTCCTCGGCCACCAGCAAATTGATAATGGAGAAACATAGTCTAGTTTTGAAAGTTAGTAAGTGTCAGTTACTTTTTGTGTATCCCCATAAGAACATGTAGTAAAGGAAGCCTATCCACACAAAGTAATGCCTAAAAATAAGAAGAGGTATGTTTGTTTTATTAATTTTGGATAACAATCCTATAAGGAGTTATTCTAATAAGCAACACCTAACACTAACACCAAACAGCCCCTATAAGGAGTTATTATAATAAGTAATACCAAGCAGTACTAAACAGTCCCTCTCACCAGTTTTAACTACTCTAAGATGAGCTTACATTTACTATGTTAACGCAATTTTTTATAGTTCACATAAAACCACACAGCGAATACATGGACATATTGGGAGCTTGGATAATGGGGCTGAAAAGGTAAAAAAATGGTAAGAGTTAAAAGAGGTCGGTAACCTACAAGCAATGTATCCAATACCTTTATGCAAGTGCACGGAGCATCCTTGTTCTCTCTTTTTAAATGATATTGATACCCACTTGATCCATGACCTCCATACTCATGCATCTTCTTCACTTTTTCGACATAAGCTTCAAGAAGAGTATTTACAATAGAAGAAACTAAAAACATCATAGCCACATGTAAATTCAGATTTATATTACAAAATTGTGAGTAACTCATACCTTTCAAAAAGAATGTATTACGTGAATCACAAGTGGGTGTGAAAAGTGCATCAAAATTCTTTAACCTGTATTTGTTTAATAAAAGAAATAGGGTACGCATGCATAAAATAAGAATTTTATAGATGCTTTCCATGTTCCAAATCTACATATGTGATGAATAACACTGATGGACCACATTTAGTTCACCTGTAACTAAAATGGGAGCACGTTACAAATAAAACGGATACACCACATATTCTTTAATTGTATTCTTTAATTTGAGAAACACAGTTTGTATTAAAAATTTGATAATTTAGTATAAAAAGTGTGCAAGGTCAACCAAAGTATCCATTTCAACCCAACTTAAGCTAATTACCCATTGTGACCCAAACATCCTTTAATCCATTTATTTATACTTAAAAAAATCATATTTACTCTAGAAATAAAATATAACCTATAGGTATGTTTGGATAAGGTTGCTTTGTGGGCTTTTGGAGTTATTTGAACGGCCTCCCTCTCACGGTTAAGCTCATAAGAAAATCTTTTATGGATTATAAGATTATTAAGTTAAGGTTATGAGCTTATATAAGTAATTAGCTCAAGTTGATAGGCTCATAAGCCCAACCCCCCAAAAAAACTTAGCATATGAGCTTTTTCAACTTCATATAAGCTCATAAGCCCGAAAAATAAGCTAACCCAAACACCCTCTAAATCGACCATTCACAAGCAAATAGTTCGACATTTCCATTCAAATGAAAAAAAAATGAAAATATTGCTGGTACGCATTTCTAGTTTCAGTTTTCCGGATTGCAAACATATCGGTGCTTAAATATTTATGGTTCGTCAAAAGAGTTTTCAGCTTATCCACATTTGTTCATATGCACCCTCTCAAAAAAAGAACTTTAATCATTTGTGGTTCTTAACCTCGCGTAACCAGACCCGCTGTGAATATCATAATCTGCATGAGCAAGGCATATAGCAACGCAATTGACATATTCTTAACAAAGAATATAACAGTCTTACTAAAACGAAATAATACAACATACATCATTTTTATGTTGTCAAAAGTTCAAGGAATTGTAAATAATAGATTTTTTCAACTGATATTAGGCCAGCAAACCACTAAACGATATTATGTCTATCAATAAACATTTTCATAAATTATTGAATCGTATGTGTCATAATATCTATCAAATAAATGGCGTATATCATCATCATGCTAGTATGGTCCGAAATATATTTGAAAATCATGGCCTTCATATAAATGGCATTCAAATCGTAAACATGTATAAACTTTAATACAACTATACGTTTGAGACAATTCACACCTTGTTGCTAAAATAATCATGACAAGAAAGCTTGTACAAAAATGCAAAGTATATTATTAAGAGATTTATGTAAACGATAATATTTCCTTAATCTAACAAATGCATCAAGATGATAAGTGTACACTAAACTTTGAGAGTCAGGAAACAAAAATTTACTCCAACCCGTTTTAATCTCTACCAAAAATGACCCATTTCCACCTGTTACCTCACCGGCCCATTTTACCATCTCTAGTTAAAAACATATGTAATTTAAGAGAACGTACGGTACTGTGTGTGTGAGTTTGGGACCTTAAAATGGTATTGCGCGTTATCAAAACATAAGCTATGAGGTGCAAAAACATATTTCTAGGCAAGAACTAAAATCGCCGTCATTTGACACCCCCTGATGATAATTGTTTAATAGCCACAAAGACATATTTAAATAACTTCTTACAACATAATTACAACACCTATATGCAAGCTGTAGAAATGGAATGGAATGGAACCGAGAAGATAACGTATAAACAACCCATCAACGTATTAATTAGGATCCGTGATGCTCATTTATGATTGTTTAGTTAAAACCAAGTTCATGAATCATGATCACGGACAATGATCTATATCCTATCCTATGCTAAAAGATTGATACATCAGCTACGTTTCAGTTGCCGAATATAAGATGGCATCAATTTTTTCCTATTTACGCAATAACTTTAGAGTTCAAATAATCCCAATATCTGTAGCAACTAAGTAATTAAACTAATAATATATTTAATTTAATTATAGGATCATGAAGTAGTTTTATCTCACAAAGATACATGTTAAAATATTCATACTTCACGGTTTCTTGAAACCAATACTAATAACCGTAACAGAATTGCAATGAATATAAACATATATAATCAAACATATGAAGATAAAATAATAAAAAGATAAAATATTGACTACAATCGGTAAAAAAATGACCTTGAATTTGATTTAGGAGGTGGGTGTCAAAGACTCAAAAGTATGGCTAATATAAACCTCAATAACAAATTAAAATGATAGTGGAACTGCAGTAATGATAAACACTCCTAGTTGGATAATTCTAACTTATAATATTGTAATTAATAATAAGGAACTAACTTTCTTTACTCTATTCAAGTATAGTAATCGGGTTTTAACCAAAGATTCTGGGTGCTTATGATCCATTGATAGATATTAACATCTCTAAAAGACATATTTGCACAATAATGTAAACCCCCTCTACAAAATATGTAAATTGTCCAACATCTTGCACTTTTTTAAATAAAGAAATAATAGTATCACAAAGTGGGTTTCAATCATCAGCTCAAATTAAAGCATATTATTGAAAGTAACTAAAAAAGTAAGCATTGTACTTGAATCACATTGAAGTTTACAGCACTGACGAATAGTAAAACATACCTCATGCCGAAATAATATTATCATTGAAACATTTGGATCCAACCACCGCAACTGATCTACATCGCCTGTAACCAAACTTGTTTACGTCATTTCATTGAACACCTACTCTGCATCCAAGATACATACACATTTCAAAGAAGCACACATATAATCGTTTAATGTATGGTTTAAGATACACAATCCAAAGTTTAATAGTTTCTAAAACAAAAAAGTGGTAAAAAACATCCTGAAGCTAAAAAGGATTATCAAAGATTAAAAACAATTGCATGAGCAGGGATTGAAAGAATATAGGAATAAAAAAAGGTAGCAACAATTTGAAGAAGATGGATAACCTGTTTTATTATTGAAAGCGAAATCGATTTGCTCCAGTAGATCCATTTTTTTTCCGGGTTTTGCTACAACACAATCGAATTGAACTTAATCAAAGCAAATTTATTAAATTGAATAAAAAAACTAAAAACTAAATTGATTATTTATAAGCAAATATACTTAATCAAAGCAAATATATTAGTACCAATGGACTTTTTGTTCTTCATCTCCATCCTCCACTGGCGTAGATTGGGTTCTTAAGGCTGATAAATCTGTTTGAATCAAAGTTATATAGAGCAAATCGTACAACCCGTTTGAATGTTTTTTTGAATCGTTGATATTAATGGATGAATTGAAACTGATATTGATTTGATTTGAAGCGATTTTTTTGGAGTAGAAAGAAGGTGTTAGGAATGATTTAATGGTTGATTGACTGTTTTGATTTAATGGTTAATTTAGAGTAGAAGCGTATGTAATAAACTTTGGTGGAGAATTGAATGTATTTAATGAGTTAGCAAAAATAGCAGAAATTTCTTGGAGGAGGAGTCAAGGAGGAGCGTGTGAAGGAGGAGAAAAAGAGGTATGTTTGACTATTAAATTTTGACCGACGATTTAACGCGTGTTTATGAAATTAGTATTTTTACCGAATGTATTTAATGAGTTTGTATAAAACATGGATGCATAGACTTGTTGTACGCAATAAATATTCGTCCAATCACATTCGAGACACATCAGCGAATTTATTACAAAGGATGCTTCATAGAGTTGTAAATTATTCTGGTTTATTAGTATAGATAGATATATGGTTAACACTCTCCCGCAGTTCGAGCGGTGAAATCGCGAAAGCTCGGACTGGAAATTAAAAGCTAATAAACAATAAAGTAAATAATTGTTGAAGAAGACATTCGACAGCAAGCGGGAGCACATCTTCAAGCACCAGCAGACATAAACACGCATCAAACCGGATAAACTAAAGTATCCAAACCAAACAGGATAAACCAAAGTATCTAAGCAGTCGTCTTGGGAATAAGAACCCTAGATTCGACACCAACAAAAGTCATCTCGGGAATTGATACCCTGGATTCGACACCAACAAAAGTCGTCTCGGGAATTGATACCCTGGATTCGACACAAACAAAAGTCGTCTCGGGAATTGATACCCTTGATTCGACACAAACAAAAGTCGTCTTGGGAATTGATACCCTGGATTCGACATAAAAAATAAACACTTAAATAACTATTTTTTTTTTAGTTATCCTTCTGTTTCGTGTACTGCTTATATCTAGATATAAATCTATTATATATTAATCCTCAAATGCGAGAATCAAATATATAATTCTTGTTACTTCTTGCTTGCGTCACCCAACAACCACCAATTAACTACAATATAGAATTCGAAATGAGTAGAATTTATTTGTTGTCTTCCTTGTTCTTGTTGCGTCGAAGTCAGATCCATAAGAGACCCGATTGGGTTCTTTATGGTTTATTTTGTGAAAATAACTTGATAGTTGAAAAAGAAAGATGATAGAGGTTAAAGTTTAAAGGGAGCCCTCCGAACCTCCGGCGTGTAGCCGGCGGCCGGAGGCGGCGTTGTGGTTCGTTGTTTTGTGTTTGGGGTTTTTAGAGGATCGAACTCTGTGATACCATGTAAGTTTACACGATACAGATAATGGGAGAATGTTGTTTATTCGATTGATGATGCATTACAATAGAATATATACGGAGTGAATACAAGGAGTAAATAAGGTAAATACTAATTACCTACAAATCAAGGTAATCTCCTACTAATCATCCTTATCTCCTAATCACTTGATGCATATCCATAATATATGGTTAACAATAGCAAGGGACGGAACTAGGGTGGGTCCCAGGACGCCATAGAATTTTGCAGTGTAGTGTTTATTTTTGTAAAAGACCTCGATTTTTTCTAAATGCATCTTGACCAAAAAAATTGTGTTCCTCGTTTTGTATAATTTTTTGTAAATGCACCAGGTCAAATTGTGTCTTGGTTCCATCCCTTATAGCAATGTAACGATACAAGTATTTTCGGTTTTTAGTATTTGTTTTTATTAATAGGGAAGTCTGATTGCTCGTAAGTAATCAACATTTGTTTTATAAAAATGTTTGCTAACGTAGTTGTTTTTGTAATTATAAATAGTAAGATAACGTAAAAGCTAAATGCTAACACTTCACAATTTTTTCAAGTAGTATTTAAATTTTAATGTTTTATTATCTTTATTCTTTAACTCTTATAAAGCATTTATAAAATCTCTTAACTCTTAAACTTCTTAATTTTTAAATAACGTTTTATACCTATTTTATCCTTTGTTATAATAAGAAGGTTTGATTTTATATAATTAGGTTGGTTTCTTAATTCTAACACATTATTATAATACCACTTATAAATAAAAATATTTTACTTTGCTTTAATAATAAAAATGGCAAGCTACCACACGCTGGCTTTTTAATTCTAAAACACGTTTCCAAAACAAGTTAACACAAGGTGCTCTAATAAATATTGAACCCGTAAGTTTTGCATTAAGAGTCAAACCAAAAGCACGATTTTGCTAATATAACTATTTGCCACTCATTGCTTTGTACGAGTACTCATCTGGTATATGTAAATACTAAACACTCATTGATAAACTAGCTTTCAATTTTTAAAACTTCTTTCTGAACGCTTTTAATCTTCTTACCAAACATACCCTTAATTTTTCCATTAAAAACCGAACAACATGCATGGCCACATTTGCATCATCATCATAGGCCGGTACCCTTGACTCGGTATTATATTTCCCAAAATATAAGTGACAAGTTAAATACCGACCCAAAAAAATAGGGTATAAATTATTACTAGCTGGATCATAACATTCTCAACACTTCAACAGGTTACAAACACCCATGAGTGTGTTTTCATGCCCATAAGTCCCTAGTTATACAATCTTACATGTTGTCGATAATAACTCGAGTTTCTTCTAGATAAACAAGCTCGACGAATTCCAAAAATGGAAATCAACACGTTTCTTATCTGCTCAATCTATTTGGTTCTGATTTTAGGCTTAGTGGAGAGTTTCGATTTCCATGAGAAAGAACTTGAAACGGAAGAGAATTTGTTGAGGATGTATGATAGATGGAGGGGCCATCACCAAGTTGAGCAAAGAAGCCAAGAGCGGTTCAACGTATTTAAGTACAACGCGAGACATGTTCACAAAATAAATAAGATGAACAAACCATTTAAATTGGAGTTGAACCATTTTGCTAGCATGACTACCCATGAGTTTGCGAGCACATATGGAAACTCAAAGATTAGTCATATTCAAGCGCTCCGAGGAGGACCACCTGAGGACGACAAGCGTGGTTCCACTTTTGCAAATGTCACTAGTCTCCCACTCAGGGTTGATTGGAGGAAACAAAACGCGGTCACCCCTGTAAAGATTCAATTGGCATGTGGTAACGCATTTCTAACTTTCGTGTTCCATAAGGAACCTTTTATATCACAGATATTTGACTCAAGCCTAAATATCTATCATCTAATAGAGCCATGTCTAGCAATATAGAAGTTAATTTTCACATAAGCGCACACTTAATTTATTTCTAACTTTTTAGGGTTACCCACGTATGTTCCTAAGTCTTTTAAGTCCCCGGGCAAAACGGAAAATACATCAAAGTCTAAGTAATATTTTAAGACTACCATTAATACAATTTTAAGCAAATACAACCTTGAAAACATTATTTACAAGTATATAAAGCACATATAAAACTAATAACACACTACTCATATATGACAATTAATACAATATTAAAAACACTCTTTCATTCAAAAATACAAGTGAAAAAACATAATTTACAAGTAGTTGAAGCACAAACAAATCTAAAAAATACTATTCAACACATACAATTAATACATAATTTAATTCATCCTTTCACCAAAATTTACAATTATTTAACAACAATGTACAATCTAATTAAGCTTACAAAACATAAATCTGAATCCAGCAGCCCAAAACAAAATAACATTTGTTCGCCGAAAAATTTAGTCACAGATAGCCGTCGCCGCATTGCGCGGATACCCTACTAGTTTTTATATATATGTTTAGGCTTTATCTAACAAGTGTCACAAGGGCATCGGTTAGATTGCGTTTATTATTAAACTCAAACTTTTATTTTAAGATAAAATTGCATTGAATAACATTAATTAAACTTATAAATTACTATAACTAATTATGAATTACTATCTCCGTCTCAAAATTATTGTTCACATTTCTTTTTTGAGATGTCTCAAAATAATTGTTCACTTTCCTTTTTAATTAAAAACTAGAGAGTATATTAAGAGAATATTCTTATTGAGTGGTTGAGATTTATAAGAGTCCTATTTTTATTAAACTTTGCAACTTCTCTCTCATGACAATTAATTTGAGACGGAGGGAGTATAATTTAATAAACTCAAAATTTCCTTTTAGTAAAGTTAAACCTTACCCTTAGAACAATGTTTGACAAACCCATATATTTATTATCAATACATCTCACATGCATAAACTTTGGGGCGTCATAAAATTTGGAGACCTTGGGCGATCGTCCATCTCGCCCGCCCTTTAAGATGGCTCTATGGTTACCCTACTCTATGCAAGGGTGAAGGGTATAAGGTAATGCACGTAGTTCCTTTTTATCATTTAGTATTTGTCAGTGTGTCTTACAAAGGCATCCTTTCTCAATTCTCATGTTTATGGATCCGGTAAACCTAGGACATGGACAAAGTTTGTTAATCTAAAAGATATATAACATACAGTAACTCGGCTCAAGTAGCCGGGCTGACACTCGTGAGAATTACGCTCATATTACTTAAGTAAAATCATCTCTTATTTTGTAATGATATAATTTTGTAATTATATTTAAGATATATATTAGTAACAACTTTGATCTTGAGCTAACAAATCCCTTTGTTGATCGATATTATAGCAAGCTGTTGGGCATTTTCAGCAGTGGCTTGTGTGGAAGGAATAAACGCAATCAGAACCGGAAAGCTACTAAGTTTATCAGAACAACAACTTGTCGACTGTGATTCTAGTGGATACAACAAAGCATGTGAGGGAGGGTTGATGGAACCTGCATTCATGTTCATCAAAGAGCATGGAGGTCTAGCTTCAGATGAAAGCTACCCATACACAGGGAAAAAAGAAACGTGCGATAAAGCAAAGGTACAAAACTATGTATTATATATTTTGTTTAGGAAACTGAGAGACATAAAATTAGTCATAACTTTAGGCTTCTGAGTCATTTCTCTTTCGTTCTGTTAATAAATATATGTTTGTTAACTTTCAATCGATCAAGTTTGGTCATCACTCGGTAACGATTGATGGACAAGAGTATTTGGAAGCAACCAACGAAGGATTATTAAAAGGTGTTGCACATCAGCCAGTTGCCGTTGCTATAGATGTTTCTACAACTGAATTCCAGCTCTATAAATCGGTAACACAAACTAATTAACGCCCTAGCTAGCTGACTAAAATGCAACATAGCTCATTCATATCTTCCATGATGTACATAGGGAGTTTATACAGGACCATGTGACAAGGTAAAGAGGGCTCATGCTGTTACAGTGGTTGGATATGACGAGACTCCCGAAGGAGTGAAGTATTGGATCGTAAAGAACTCTTGGGGTGCCGAGTGGGGAGATAAAGGATACGTGCTAATGCAACGCGACATTCCAGACAAAGATGGACTTTGTGGTATAAATATGGAAGGCATTATTCCTCTAAAGAGCCCTGATACTTCGAATAAGGAACTCTAGATCGATCAAGTCATCATCCAAACATCGGTTATACATCCAAAAGTATGTGTGGCACATCTAAAGTTTTGAGAATAGTGTATGTATTGTGATTAATGAGAAGGAAATCCCCGTGCGTTGCGGCAGGCCTAATTAAAACTATACATTCTTGTACTCAAGTAGATGATATTCGCATAAAATAGCAATTTTAAAACCCCTAAAGCTCATTTGACTTTATATTTTAGCATCTTTTAAGTTTAACAAAATATAAATAAACTACTAAAAAAATTAGACTGTATATTTTAACACCCAACCAACCAATAAAATTTGTGTCCGTCCAACTTAATATGTGATCACATGAGTCATATTTACAAACATCTAAAACGTCATTTGTACACACACTTTTAGAAAGTGAATAAAATTTTTTCACATTTATAAGCAGGGACGGACCCAAGATTTTTAAAAAGGTGTTGCACAAAAGAAATATTGGGTTAACTAAAGTTACATCGTAAGAAACGAAAGTAGAAAAAAAAAATTGGGGGTTGCACATATTTCAAAAGCTACAGTTTTGAATCTTTTTGCACTTCATGACATAAAATCGGGTATAGCCCGTGCCACACCCGGCATACATGTAGGTCCATCCATGTTTATAAGTGTGTATTATTACATTTTTAAGCGTTAAAAGTATAGCAATGTTATGACATTTTGCACATTTATAGTTGTATATAAAAAAATTTCAAACTTATTAGTGCGTGCAATTGTGCAAACATAAACTCTGCTTGCCCGTTGCAACGGGAGCAAAAATATTCATTTTGTAGCTACGAAATAAAGTTTAAACTATAATTCTTAATGAATTATTGATAAGCAATTGCCCAAAACAAATTTGACAAAAATTTTGCGCAAAAGGCTTAACCAAAACCGGCCTTCTATTACAAATCAATTACACTTATACATTTTATATAAAACCGGCTCGTGCAAGTTTTCTATTAGAAATCAATTACACTCATGGACGGACACACATGGGAGCCGTGCCACACCCAATTTTAGTTCATGAAGTGTAAATTTTTTATGAAATATGACTTTTCTGAGCTCGTGCAACACCCAATTTTACCTAATAAATTCTTTATCGGACAACTTTAGTACTCATAGTTATAAAAAAATATTTTGTGCAACACCCTTTCAAAAATCTTGGGTCCGTACACTAAAGGGATTTAGGTTGCCACCTACCCTTACCTTTATGCTTACCCACTAGGATTTTTAGTTTAGGTTCAAGTAGTTTAAGTCATAGTGGTATTGTCGTACCTCACAGTGTGCTGGACAAGTTCCGTGTTTGGGATCACCTAAAAAGGATGCATTCTATTAGTCCTAAAACCGCTTTGCCTGGTACCTTGTGTCACGTTTTGGACTTCCCACTACTTAGCTTATTTTTGGGTAAAAGGTTTTTTCACCCGGTAAATTTTACTACTCAAAAAAAAAATTAAGTACATAAGATGTGAGTAAATTCCACATCTCGGCCCGTTACATAGCGGGAACGCACCATTTATGCTTCAAACCGAAACTATCATAAGAATGACAAAACAAACTTATAAAAACTACTATAGTACTATATAAAACTACTAACGTCTGGCATGACCATAAAGCCTTATATCACAAGTGTTACAGAAAGATAATTGCTCTTGAGTTAAATCTTCACACTCATCATCATCATATGGGTTATCATCATCATAATCTTTTCAATGCTCGAATACGCTCGTCCTCTGCTCTTTGATGCCATGAAACCTACAGTTTCGTAAAAACCCTCCTCCAATTCACTATCACTATCCTCATCAGCCGCATCACTTACTTTGCTCTTTCATATATTCGAACCAGCCACATTAGACAGGGTAGGAGTTGACTGCTCATAAGACAAACGAATGGAGTTTTGACGTCCTCTAGACGATTTTGTAATCCATCCGTTTATTCGAATATATAGTGTTTGACTTTTTATGCCTTTGTACATTTGATTGCTTTTACACACCGTTGGTTATATTATAATTGTGTTAACGCATAAAAAATTTATCATTCCTCCATCTGGTGTAGCTATTCACCGAAGAGTTACTATTACGCATGACAAGGAAATGTTTGTGTTCCCGACCCTTCTGCTGTAGAGTGAATTAGCAAGGTTGGCTCAGCCTCCCCACCGATGCATTAATTCCATAATTGGAAACATATTATTAGGAGTTACCCTTTCTTCGTACGGAGGTTGTGATCCATTCGTCGTTAGTGATAATAACATGCTTGTGAATTTAACCAAACTAAAACTAGGTTAAACATGTGCTGGAAAATTTGATTTCATTAGAATCATATAGTGGTAGAAAAAACCGAGCATAAGGCGCATAGAATGCAACTGTGAAAGTTGTGATAGAGATGACAATTACACCGATGAAACGCGTAACTTTGTTTATAAAGGCGAAACCCTAACAACCCTAACATTCTGATCGATCCTCTCCCCTACCACTCTAACTCTTGTGTTTCTTGCATCATTCTGATCTTGTTACTCAGTAGCATTCGTGTTATTTGACTCTTGATTGTGTGGTGCATAGATATCATCAGTTTTTGTGGTTTATTTATCGAATTTTAGGGTTCTTAATCGTTTTTATTATTATAACCGACCTAAGGGTTTTATTCGATTATGATTATTCCTTTTGTCCTTAAGTCGGTTACTATCCATCTCATCCTCTATTTAATCGACTTTAACACTAATTATTGGTTGGATGAACATGGACACTGGTTAGTTTTTGTATGCTTCATGTGAAAACCCTAAGCGATTAGGGTTTTTTTTTTCTACTTTGGTTTTGCTTTGTGATGGTTACTCTAGTTCGTTTGTTTGGTTTGTTCAAGTGTTTGTGAGAGATGAATAAGGGTTTTCTGAGTTCTAAGAGTGCTAATAAGAATACGGCTGCTAGGAAGGGTGGGGATGGTGAGAGTACGGATCTGCATATGGGTGCTGATGTTATGTTGAAGTCAGGTTTCTTGGATTCGGGTGGAGGGGGTGATCAAGAGAAGTTGAAAAAGGGTAGTGGTTCAAGTGATATTGTAGATCATTCGACCATGGAAACGGAGTTGCCTTCGGCTACATGTTTGAGCAACAGGGGTAACTCTATTGGTGGTAATGGTGGTGATGAACTAACGTGAACATGTTCCTGAACAAGTGAAGCCGGTTTCAATTGATGCGTATGCTAATGTTATCATGGATGCCTCGAAGGGTGTATCTCTAAACGAGGGTGGAATAGAGTCTGCCCAATATCAATCTTTCCAAGATTTCCTTGATGTTAAGGAAAATCATGCTAAGGCTCTTCCTACTTCGTTACCTCAGGGTGCTGCTTTAAAAAACACTCCAAGTACTCTAAAACAGCCTACTACTACGAGAACTACTAATAGGAAGACGGTTTCTTTTGTGGGTGCTATAGTTACTTCTGATGAACCTAAGAAACACACGTCAAACTTTCGTACGTTGGAGTGTAGTAAGAAAACTAATGGTGTGGATCTTTCTGTCTCAATGAAAGTGGTTGAAGAGGTGAACACTAGGTTTGAGAATACTTTGTATGGGTATTTCCTTGGTCAACGCCTTGCATTCCCTGTTGTTGATTATTTTGTACGTAATGTGTGGGCTAAGTATGGTATCCAAAAGGTAATTATGAATGCAAAGGGTTTCTTTTTCTTTAAGTTCTATTCTAAGAAAGGTGTTGATGATGTTCTTGAAAACGGTCCTTGGTTAATTAGAAATGTACATATTATTCTTAAACCATGGACATTGAACACCAATTTACTTAAAGAAGATTTGACTAACATTCCAGTGTAGGTTAAATTCCATGGTGTTCCTCTTGCTATGTTTTCTGATGATGGTCTTAGTCTTCTTGCCACATTGATTGGTACACCCAAACGGTTAGATGCTTATACCAGCCAAATGTGCAAGGATTCATGGGGCCATAGTAGTTTTGCTAGATGCATGATTGAAGTGAAGTCGGATGAGGTGCTTAGGGATAGCCTCATTGTTGAGATACCTTTACTTGATGGGTCGGGTGTGACTATTGAGAAGATACGGGTTGAATATGAGTGGAAACCACCTCTTTGTGATAAGTGTAAGATATTTGGTCATACTCTGACTAAATGTCCTAAAGTTGTTATACCTCCTGTTCAGCCTACTAAGCCTGTTAATGATGGTTTCAAGACTGTCAATAACAAGAAGAAAGGAAAGCAAGGTGGTCCTACAATTCCGGGCCAAGGAGGGTTTACTAAACCTGTTGTGGGTAAGCACTTTCAGTATCAACCTAAACAGACTCCTCCTGAACCTAGGAAAGTGGATGACACTAAGAAAAAGAATTCTGATGTGGCTAGTTCTAGTGGAACGAAGATTTCTACATCTAACCAATTTGATGCTCTTAGTATGGATGATACGGATGCTTTTGGTATTCCTACTATTGACACCAACAAAGATGTGGATTCTGGTCAAACAATGGAAGTTAATATGGATGAGTCGTTAAATGTTAATGGATCACAAGAACCGCTTGTGAGTGATTTAATGGGAACATTGGAAGTTGGTTCTACTCCTATAGTTGAGAAAATTGGGAAGCTTGAAAAGCTACTTATTGATGGGAAAGCTACGCTTGTGAGTGATGATGGTCATCCTATTCCGTCTACCTCTTCCACTAAGAGGGCTAACTCATTTTCAAAGGTGGGTGAGGTTGTGGTTTCTGATAGTGATGATGAAGAGGTTCTTAATACGTGACGAATCAGTAAATCTTTTTGGTGGTGGTCATGAGCGTGAAGATGAGTTTGACGACTATGATGATTATTCGAAGCAAATTTATGATCTTTCAGGGAATTTGGATGCTCTTAATGCAATTTATGGCTTTAATCTCTAAGGTCGTAGGAAGTAGTCTATATTTTTGTCAGAGTCGTTTGTTATCATGTGGTTAGTGGTTTGTTTTCTTGTTTAGAAAATAGGAAGTATCTTGTTATGTAAGCTTTTCGCCTATGTAACGGGCTGAGATATGGGATTCACTCATATCCGTTGTACTTAAATGTTTTTTGGAGTAATATATTTACCGGGTCGTTGACCTTTTACCCAAAAAACTTTGTTTATAAAGAAGTGTTGCATCGTCTCTAAACATGTTACCTTTTTATTTTATCTGTATTTATACGCTTTTTTATTTAGTCGTATTTTAGTGTACATATTTTTTGCCTTTATTTATTTATTTATTTTAATTGTATGCATATTCTTATTGTATTTTGATGTTTAATTTATTAATATACTATTAATTGAAATAATTACTAATGTTAGCCCGCCTATTGAGCAGGTCTTGAAGCTAGTATAGTAATAGAAAACAATTGACATAAATTCCGAGAGTGAGTTTAACTTGGAAAATAACTCCGTTGAATATCCCGTGATTGATATTTAAGATTTAACAAGGTTCTCGTTCAAAATATGATGCTTTCGACTTTGACTGAATTAATTAAGAATATATCATTTCGTATATGCCTAGTCTCACCGACTCATGCTTTTACATTCAATGTTTTGAAAACCGGGTTCGAAATCGATCCAGTCGAGTTATCGGGTATCGGGTCAACCGGTTCGACCGCCGGGTCAACCCGGCTTTCAATTTATTATTTTCTAATTTTTTCGACCGGGTCAACCGGTTCGACCGCCGGATCAACCGGCTCGAGCACCGGGTCAACCCGGGATTTTATTAAAAGATTTTGAAAAAACAAAACCCGGCCGGGTTTCGAAAACCGAGTTGACCCGGGTCACTCAAAACCCGACAGATATAACCGGTTAACCCGGTTAACCCAGTTTTAGAAACCCGAGTTTCAAAACACTGTTTACATTATTATGCTTTCGACTTGTAAATTTTACAGCATATAGTGATAAAGCGTTAGGTGTTTTTTAAAATTTATTACAATATCTCATGATTGATTGTATCGCGGGATATACATGATCCGTCTTTTAGTGTGGTAATCGAGAATAGACATAATTGTGTGATTGGGTGATGACAAAAGTTCAATACGAAATAATAATTATCTAAAGATCAAATCAAGAGATATCAATCATTCATCTATTTTAAATCTAAAGTTTTAGATTAATCCTCATTTTAATATAACTAATTACTAGTTAATATACCCGCGCACGCGCGGGTTTTTTTTTTTTAAAAATTTTTTGAATCATATATTATTATTTATTAAAAAAACAAATAATTTAATCTTTGTTTTGTTTGATTTATGATTTTTAATTATAATTTTTTATCATTAAAGATAAATATTTAAAAATTTTAATCCTATTGTTAATTGCATTTTATCTATATTTTTTGTATTTATCTTCTACTTGTGTTATGGATAAATATAAAATGTTACCTAATAAGAAAATAATTTTTTTTTAAATAATATTATTACTAAATAAGATATGGTTTAGTTTTTAATCTATATTTTTTGTATTTATCTTCTACTTGTGTTATGAATAAATATAAAATGTTACATGATAAAAAAAATAATCTTTTTTTTTTAAATAATATTATTACTAAACAAAGTATGGTTTAGTTTTTTTGAAATGGAAAAGTCCCACTTGAAGTTTTGTTTTATTATATAAAAGATTGAATGACACTTTTGTAATATCATCCGAACACTTCAAATAACAAAATAGCTGCTAATCAATTCCTTTCATTTCACTTCCCTTAAATCAACCACTATCACCAACAGATCCGACCACAACTGATCCGGCCATAACAGATCCGACCACTAACAGATCCGACCATAATAGAACGCTTTGGTTTTTCAATGCAACGCAACATTGTCACGAGCATTTGACCCATGCATTTCTGCCACACAACCTCCATCATACAGAAGTGTTGCATTAGGAGGCTTTGGAGCCGGTGCCATCCAAAGCCTTGTAATAACCCCAATCGAACTAATAAAGATCCAACTACAACTACAAAACCAAACAACACCAAAACAGACAAAAACCGGGCCATCAAGTGTCACCAGAAACATATTAAAAGCCGAAGGAATAAAAGGAATCTTTCGAGGGCTAACCATCACAACCATACGAGACGCTCCATCATACGGTGTATATTTTTGGACATACGAATATACTCGGGAAAAAATCCATCCGGGATGCCGGAAAAACGGTGAAGAAAGCTTTGCAACAATGCTTGTCGCAGGTGGTCTAGCGGGTGTCAATTGTTGGATTTGTTGTTATCCTGTTGATGTAGTTAAAACAAGACTTCAAGCTCAAACATCGAGTTCAAAGGTGGCGTATAATGGAAGTTGGGATTGTTTTCGAAAGAGTGTTAAAAATGATGGCGCGAGCGTGCTATTTCGAGGACTTGGAAGTACACTTTTTCGAGCTTTTATTGTAAATGGAGCTGTTTTTACAGCTTATGAAATGGCTTTACGATGTTTTTTCAGCAAGAATAGCTAACTAAACAGTCGGCGTCAGGGGGGAGCTTAGTGAGGACCGGGAAGGGTCCCGGCCCTCTAGGCCTAAGTCCGTTAGTGTATTTTTTTTCGCGATTTCATGTGTTATTATTATTATTATTATTATTATTATTATTATTATTATTATTATTATTATTATTATTATTATTTTCATTTCAGCCTTCCCATCTAATGGTTTTCCAGAACAAAAATTTGTTTCGGCCCTCCCACAAAATTTTTTCTAGCTCCGCCATTGGTCGGCGATACATATGTATATGTATAGATAATGTTTACCAACACGCATTGAGTCGAGTTACATCAACTTACTCGATTAATCAAGAGGTCGTGGGTTATAAAAAATAGTTTTGGAAGTTCGAAGTAACGTAGCTGGTATCATCTATAGTTATAGCAAGGGACGGAACCAGGGTGGGTCCCAGGGGTCCCAGGACACCATAGAATTTTGCAGTGCAGTGTTTATTTTTGTAAAAGACCTCGATTTTTTCTAAATGCATCTTGACCAAAAAATTCGTGTTCCTCGTTTTGTATAATTTTTCTTAAATGCACCCGGTCAAATTGTGTGTTGTTCCATCCCTAATAGCAATGTAACGATACAAGTATTTTCGGTTTTTAGTATTTGTTTTTATTAATGAGGAAGTCTGATTGCTCGTAAGTAATCAACATTTGTTTTATAAAATATTTGCTAACATAGCTGTTTTTGTAATTATAAATAGTAAGATAACGTAAAAGCTAAATGCTAACACTACACGATTTTTTCAAGCAGTATTTAAATTTTAATGGTTTATTATCTTTATTCTTTAACTCTTGTAAAGCATTTATAAAATCTCTTAATTCTTAAACTTCTTAATTTTTAAATAACGTTATATACTTATTTTATCTTTTGTTATAATAAGAAGGTTTGATTTTATATAATTAGGTTGGTTTCTTAATTCTAACACATTATTATAATACCACTTATAAATAGAAAAGTCAAGAATATTTTAATACTATTTTACTTTGCTTTAATAATAAAAATGGCAAGCTACAACACGGTGGCTTTTTAATTCTAAAACACGTTTCCAAAACAAGTTAACACAGGGTGCTCTAATTAATAAATATTGAACCCGTAAGTTTTGCATCAAGGGTTAAACCAAAATCAAGATTTTGCAAGTATAATTATTTGCCACTATAATTCATTGCTTTGTACGAGTCCTCATCTAGTATAATATAGATACTAAACACTCATTGATAAACTAGCTTTCAATTTTTAAAACTTCTTTGTGAACGCTTTTAATCTTCTTACCAAACATACCCTTAATTTTTCCATTAAAAACCGAACAGCATGCATGCCCACATTTGCATCATCATCATAGGCCGGTACCCTTGACTCGGTATTATATTTCCCAAAATATAAGTGACAAGTTAAGTACCGACCCAAAAAAATAGGGTATAAATTATTACTAGCTGGATCATAACATTCTCAACAGGTTACAAACACCCATGAGTGTGTTTTCATGCCCATAAGTCCCTAGTTATACAATCTTACATGTTGTCGATAATAACTCGAGTTTCTTCTAGATAAACAAGCTCGACGAATTCCAAAAATGGAAATCAACACGTTTCTTATCTGCTCAATCTATTTGGTTCTGATTTTAGGCTCAGTGGAGAGTTTCGATTTCCATGAGAAAGAACTTGAAACGGAAGAGAATTTGTTGAGGATGTATGATAGATGGAGGGGCCATCACCAAGTTGAGCAAAGAAGCCAAGAGCGGTTCAACGTATTTAAGTACAACGCGAGACATGTTCACAAAATAAATAAGATGAACAAACCATTTAAATTGGAGTTGAACCATTTTGCTAACATGACTACCCATGAGTTTGCGAGCACATATGGAAACTCAAAGATTAGTCATATTCAAGCGCTCCGAGGAGGACCACCTGAGGACGACAAGCGTGGTTCCACTTTTGCAAATGTCACTAGTCTCCCACTCAGGGTTGATTGGAGGAAACAAAACGCGGTCACCCCTGTAAAGATTCAATTGGCATGTGGTAACACATTTCTAACTTTCGTATTCCATAAGGAACAGGGCACGGAGCCAGGAATTAGGAATAAGGGGGGCCGAAATTTTTTTTTCAAGCTAACAAAGTAATTTAACTAAATGTTAGGGGGGTCATTTGCCTATAGTTGCGTTATATGCTTAAATTTTATAAGGTAAATAGCAAAGCAATTGGGCGTGTTGGAGAGGGCCGAGCACCCCTGGCTCCCCCACTGTCTCCGTCTATGATAAGGAACCTTTTATATCACAGATATTTGTCTCAAGCCCGTATGTGGGCTTAGGCCAAATATCTATCATCTAATAGAGCCATGTCTAGCAATATAGAAGTTAATTTTTTCACATAAAGCGCACACTTTCTAGCCATGATATAACATGCAGTAACTCGGCTCAAGTAGCCGGGCTGACACTCGTGAGAATTACGCTCATATTACTTAAGTAAAATCATCTCTTATTTTGTAATGGTATAGTTTTGTAATTATATTTAAGATATTAGTAACAACTTTGATCTTGAGCTAACAAATCCTTTTGTTGATCGATATTATAGCAAGCTGTTGGGCATTTTCAGCAGTGGCTTGTGTGGAAGGAATAAACGCAATAAGAACCGGAAAGCTACTAAGTTTATCAGAACAACAACTTGTCGACTGTGATTCTAGTGGATACAAAAAAGCATGTGAGGAAGGGTTGATGGAACCTGCATTCATGTTCATCAAAGAGCATGGAGGTCTAGCTTCAGATGAAAGCTACCCATACACAGGGAAAAAAGAAACGTGCGATAAAGCAAAGGTACAAAACTATGTATTATATATTTTGTTTAGGAAACTGAGAGACATAAAATTAGTCATATCTGAGTCATTTCTCTTTCGTTCTGTGTAATAAATATATGTTTGTTAATTTTCAATCAAGTTTGGTCATCACTCGGTAACGATTGATGGACAAGAGTATTTGGAAGCAACCAACGAAGGATTATTAAAAGGTGTTGCACATCAGCCAGTTGCCGTTGCTATTGATGTTTCTACCACTGAATTCCAGCTCTATAAATCGGTAACACAAAACTAATTAACATCCTAGCTAGCTGACTAAAATGCAACATAGCTCATTCATATCTTCAATGATGTACTTAGGGAGTTTATACAGGACCATGTGACAAGGTAAAGAGGGCTCATGCTGTTACAGTGGTTGGATATGATGAGACTCCCGAAGGAGTGAAGTATTGGATCGTAAAGAACTCTTGGGGTGCCGAGTGGGGAGATAAAGGATACGTGCTAATGCAACACGACATTCCAGACAAAGATGGACTTTGTGGTATAAATATGGAAGGCATTATTCCTCTAAAGAGCCCTGATACTTCGAATAAGGAACTCTAGATCGATCGAGTCATCATCCAAACATCGGTTATACATCCAAAAGTATGTGTGGCACATCTAAAGTTTTGAGAATAGTGTATGTATTGTGATTAATGAGAAGGAAATCCCCGCGCGTTGCGGCGGGCCTAATTAAAACTATACATGCTTGTACTAAAGTAGATGATACACGCATGAAGTAGCAATTTTAAAACCCCTAAAGCTCATTTGACTTTATATTTTAGCATCTTTTAAGTTTAACAAAGTATAAATAAACTACTAAAAAAAAATTAGACTATATATTTTAACACCCACCCAACCAACAAAATTTGTGTCCGTCCAACTTAATATGTGATCACATGAGTCATATTTACAAACATCTAAAACGTCATTTGTACACACACTTTTAGAAAGTGAAGAAAAAAATCAATTTTTCGCATTTATAAGTGTGTATTATTACATTTTTAAGCGTTAAAAGTATATAGAAAAATATGACATTTTTCACATTTATAGTTGTATATAAAAAAAGTTCAAACTTATTAGTAAATTTTATTACTCTAAAAATTATTTAAGTACATAAAATGTGAGTAAATTCTACATCTCGACCCGTTACATGGCGGGAAAACAAACTCACCATTAATTTATGCTTCAAACTGAACCTATCATAAGAATGACAAATGAAACTTATGAAAACTACTATAGTACTATATAAAACTACTAATGTCTAGTATGACTATAAAGCATTATATCATAAGCGTTACAGAAAGATAATTGCTCTTCATTTAAATCTTCATACTCATCATCATCATAATCATCTTTTCAACGCTCGTATAAGCTTGTCCTCCCGATTCCACCTCTGCTCTTTGATGCCATGAAACTTACAATTTCGTAAAAACCCTCCTCCACTTCACTAACACTATCCTCATTAGTCACACCACTTACCTTGTCCTTTCCTATATTCGAACCAGCCACATTAAACAGGGCAGGAGTTGGCTACTCATAAGACAACCCAATGGAGTTTTGACGTCTTATACCAATATATAATGTTTGACTTTTTATGCCTTTGTACATTTTATTGTTTTTACACACCCTTGGTTATATTATAATTGTGTTAACGGATAAAAATTTCATCATTCCTCCATTTGGTGTAGCTATTCACCGGAGAGTTACTATTACGCATGACAGGGAAATTTTTGTGTTCCCGACCCTTCTGCTGTAGAGTGAATTAGCAAGGTTGGCTCAGCCTCCCCACTGATGCATTGATTCCATAATGAGGAACCTATTAGTAGGAGTTACCCTTTCTTCGTGCGGAGGTTGTGATCCATCCGTCGTTAGTGATAATAACATGCTAGTGAATTTAACCAAACTAAAACTAGCTTAAACATGTGCTGGAAAATTTGATTTCATTAGAATCATATAGTAATAGAAACAATTGACATAAATTCCGAGAGTGAGTATAACTTGGAAAATAACTCCGTTGAATATCCCATGATTGATTTTTAATATTTAACAAGGATCTCTCATTCAAAATATGATGCTTTCGACTTTGACTGACTTAATCAAGAATATATCATTTCGTACATGCCTACTCTCACCGACTCATGCTTTTACATTATTATGCATTCGACTTGTAAATTGTACGGCATATATTGTGATAACGCCTTAGGTGAGTTTCAAAAGTTATTGCAACTAAAAATAAAAGTTGAAAATTTTCAAGTTTACCGTATTATCTCTAACTAAAATTGTCATTTACAAAATGAAATGCAAGAATTAATTATTGTTAAATGGTAAAACTGTCTTTTGGTTGCTTTTGTAAAAATTAAATAAGTAATAAATGCGTTTTTCTTAAAATTAAGTTTTTTAGTCGATAATAATTTTAGGACGGAGACTTGAGTGTGATGTCAAGCTCAAAAACTAAAACTTTAAAGTACAAGTATTACTTAAAACACACATTTTTATTAAAATACTGCGGAAGCTTTGTTACAATGGTGGTGGTGGTGGTGATTGTAGGTGAATTGGTGATTTCAAACTTAGAAACTTATGCCCTTATATAGATGGGCTTACAAACCTTAAGACAAAAATAAAAACGTAAGTAATGACGATATTTACAGGCCATTATTTAAGCTTGATACAGATGGCCGACACATTTGACAATTAAAACAACTACTTTTGACAAAAGATAGCTGCTTTTGACATTTTTGGTACATGATAAAGACTTTTGAGGACTTTTGCACATCAAGACAATTCATCTTTTGAAAACGCGTGATATGTGAAATAATTATGTGGAATAATTTCACATGCGAGTCCTTCTTGCTTTTGGATAAAGATATTGATCCATGGGACGATTCAATTTTATCGTATTCAGACAATAATCATCCCACCCGGGGTCCACGATAAAAATTGAATCGTCATCACTGTCGTCACTATCCACTAGAAATCCTTTCCTGTTGTAGTAACATTTCTTTTCTTTTGGGTTCTTGTCTTGGACTTCCATAGGCTTAGATATTATTGCGGCCCAATCGTTGTACGAGGGCTTCCAGCTCAATGAGGATTCTTCGGGCTTCCTTGTTTTGGATTCGAACATCTTCCCTTTGGTCAGACCAATGGTTGTCTCTTGTTGATTTTCCAAAGCAGACTTGAGCTTTGCACTGTATGATTGCTTGTAGATTTCGCATTGCTTTGACTGCTTCTTTTGCTGCTGATAGTTCGATATCTTGGGCGACTGATCTCCATGCATCAAATTTATCCATTCTGATTGGGGTTTGATTGGCTCTAAGCTGGTACTGTCGGTACATTGCTCCTGGTTCTTCATGAGTAAAGATTGTTTTAGTAAAGATTCTTGGGAGTGGTTGAAAGTCTTCATGATTTCTTCGCAAGTGATCTTCATATTCTTTTGAGAGGCATGGGGGGACTGTAGAACTTCCTCCACTGAGTAAAGGGCTGCTGCTGCTAATTGCTTCATTTCTCCTGTGCATTCTGTAAAACAAAGGTTAATAAGTCTTGAGAGAGAATCAGCTAGCGTGTTATGTTTTCCCTCTATATGTTCTATGTTAATCTTGACGCCTGTTCCTCTGACTGCATCTGCAAACTTGATCCACCTAACCCTTGAGGATTTGTTGCTATTAGCTTTGTTGTAAAAGCTAATAATTGCTTGACAATCTGTTCTCAAAGTTACTTCTTGTTTATCAAGGTAGTAGATTTTTAGTTTCTCCAAAGTGTTAATACAGGCATTGATTTCAGCATCAATTGTGGATTGGGTTGTTGAGAATTTGCCACTAGCATATGCACAAACTTTTTCTGAGCTTTTTGGTCCTTCCTTACTGCTCTTCCATTTGACTATTCCTCCCCATCCTTCCATGCATCCATCTGTTTCTAGGATGATATAAGCATCTTCAGGCGGTATCTCAAGATCTGGGAGATTTTGAACTTGCACTTTGATTCTTCAGATTAATTCATAATCAGAGGGCTTCAACCTTTTGTCTCCATGAACATTTGTCTTTTCATACAAAGGTCTTAGGAGTATCCCAAGTTTTGGGATATGACTTCGAGCATAGTTAAGGATTCCTAATAATGACCTTAACCCCTTCTTTGTCTTCAATTCTTCTTCATTGAAGTTTGCAATCTTCTTTATGATGTGCGGCTGTAACTTTATGGTTCCTTTTCCTATGACTACTCCCAAAAAGTCTATTGTTGGAACTGCTATCTTCATCTTTGTTGGAGATAAAACTAAGCCATTATCTTCACAGATTTTCAGCATCTTTTCCAGGTGTTTTGCATGCTCCTTTTCATTTTTTGAGAAAACCAGTATATCATCGATGTATACTGCGATGAATGATTCTGTTCCTTTGAAGCATTTATCCATCTTTCTTTGGAACACTACTGGGGCATTCTTCAAACCAAATGGCATAACCAGCCTTTCATAAAGTCCTCCAGGTACAAAGAACGCTGTCCATGGTATTGATTCTTCATCCATGGCGACTTGATGAAATCCTGATTTGAGATCAAACTTTGAGAATATTTTCGCACCTCCTATTTTCTTAATGATCGTATTTATGCCTGGTAGAGAGTATTGGTCCTTGTATGTGTTATCATTCAAGGATTTATAATTGAACACCATTCTCTCCTTTCCTTTGATTTCTTTTCCGGTTACAGGATCAATTGTTGTTCCTGAATTTACGATCATTGCCATCGTTCTGTGTCTGCTTTTGCTTGGTCGAATAGCACCGATTTTAAGAAGACTATCAACATGCTTTCTGAATGAATCTTCCATTGCTGGTGTTACATGTTTTATTGGTCTGTCTTCAATGGTAATGTCTGGATTGATAATATCCAGCTTACAAAGTTCACCATTTTTCTTCCAATGCTTTAGAGGTTCTTCTCCGATGTATCCTTGAAGCTTTAACCTATCAATGACAGGCTTAAACTGTTCTAGGAATGCGTTGTTACCTTCCTGGTTGAAATAAATAGATTCATTTATTTCAAGGAAATCTTCTTCACTTATTTCAAGTTCAGTGATGGCAACTTCAGCAACCTCAGATTGTTCTGAAGTTTTGATCTTGGTAACCTTCTTATAGATGGTTATCTCATCTCCTTCTATGCGAATTCCTCCTTTCAAGGACCTTAGGAAGTTAGCTCCTATCAGCATCTCAATGCCATTGCTGTCATGCATATCAAATGCATATATGAGGGGAATTTTGAATTTGTTTCCTTAAATGAGGAAAGAGCCTGACTTTATTCTGTGAGTTGCTTATTGTCTTGAATTTAAACCGTTGAAGAAGACATTGTGGTTTAAAGGTTCAAGTGCTTCCTCTGGGATTACCCTCTTATTTATGCTGCATGCTGATGCTCCTGTGTCTATTATTGCACCGATTCCAAATGCGGAACAATTAGGGATATCAAACTCAACTTTTACATTGTAAAGTGAGTTAGTTATCTTTCTAATTTGTGGAATTGTCGCAGCACTTCCAGAGTAATGAATCTCTGCTTCCATAAAGGGTCTTGCTATGTGAGGATCACTTAGCGGTGGGAATTCTTCACTAGAGAACTGAAACTTTTATCCTTCTTCTTTCTTTTCTTGCAGTTGTGCTTTAAGCCTTCTTATTTCTTCATCCTTTTCTTCTTCAAGCTTCATACATTCAGCTTTAAGTTGATCAATGATTGCAAGAGCATCATGGACATCCTTTATTAGTAATCTTTTTTCAAGTTTCCATGCTTCTTCCTTCTTTTGAATCTCTGCCTTTGCTTCGTAGTACTCTTTAGCTTGATCTCTTATCATTTGCTGAACTTGTTCCGTCTTTTCTTTCAGAAGTTCTTTAAGAAGTTTCACCTCTCTATTGTTGAAGTCATTTTCTTTTTCTGGCTTGCACTGCTGCTTTCTTTTAACATTAACTGTTTTGCCAAGATAATTTTTTGCACAAAGGGCGCATGTTGTAAGTTGGCACTTGGGACAGTTAAGTCTTAATATGTCTGTGGTTAGTATCCTACAGAAATAGCAGATTGTGTAGTTTGTAACCGTGTTTTCTTTCCAATCATGCTCACAAGTTTTACTTTGAGCTGGTAATTCTTTACTTGGTTTCCACGATCCTACGGATTGAACCATGTCTGCTATTTTTGTTGGCGGTCCTGGATGGAACATGAAAGCAAAATGACTATGTTGATCATTTTCTCTTTCATCTTCACTGTTGCTTTTATTAACTTCATGTGTCATTGTGAAAGCTGTTTCTTCAAATGGAGTATCTTGGACCATAACACTGATACTTTGATGAGTATCACCTTCTCCTTCTGATGTTGTAGACACTGGTGTCGTCAAAGTCTGCTGAGACAATGTCCCAGTTATCATCAAGATCCAGTTCTTGATAAACAACTGATCTTGCAATGTTTCCTTGCTTGCTTCTGCAATCTTTTGCAAAATGCCCTTCCTTTCCACAAATAAAACATTTGCACTTCTTGACTCGTCCTTTGTCATCTTTATACTTTATCTTGAATGGTTTTACATGAGAACCATGTGGCTTTCCTTTGTACGTTCTTGATTTTCTCATTCCATACTTCTTCCTGTTATTTTTGTAGTAACCAGGAATTGGTATAGCTGAACAAAGAGATAAATCTCTGAGTTCCTTGGCAAGCGCTGCATCTTTGCACATTTCTGAGATGAAAGTATGAGTGAACTTGATTGCAGGCAAAACTCCTCCACTGAGACCAGGGTGCCTAGCTTTAAACGATTCTTCTACTTTCTTGGATAAAGAAGGTGGTAGTTTAGCAAAAAGCTTCTCTGTTGTTGAAGGGAAGTACAATCTTCCTGACTTTATTGCTAACTGCCTGAAATCTTCCAAGAACGACCACAAGCTCTTGGTTTCTTCACAAGTTATCCTGTCTAAGTCTCTGTAGGCGCTGTCTTGTTCATCAGTTGAGCCTCGATACGGGTCTTCAAGCAGTATTAACTGCCTTACTTGTGATGTTATATTTTGTGGTTCATCAGCAATTGCTTCAAGGGCAGCATACACATCAGGATATGCAGTTCGCCATTGTTGCCACATTAATTTTTCGCTTTCTCCAAGAAGATTCTCCACAAAGGCTAATTTTGCTTTATTGTCAGTCCATGTTTGACTTTTGAGCCTATTGATTGTTATAGACTCCCATCTTGCTATTACATCTGACCATAAGCCTGGATCTGCTGGTAGAACAAGCATTACTCCTGATTCCGTCCATGCTTGTGGCAGAGTCCACTGTGAATTGTGATATTCACCATATCCTCCATTAAAAATATTGCTTCTTCCTTAAGGATAACCAAACTGGTAGTCTGGTTTATAGGTTGGCTATGGATTTTGCCGTGCTGGAGGGTAGACAGCTGGTCCTAGTATTGCATCATTTGGAGGTTGATAGCTTGCACTTGATTCTGCGTCATTTGCCGTTGGAAAAGCATGTTCTTCATGTTTATTAGCAATTTGTTATGCCATTTGTTTAAAGTTTCGAAACTTTGGGTATGGCAGATTGTCATCATCATCTTCTTTGGAAATATGAAGAATTGTATGGTCCTCACCATGCTTCGCTGCGAATGAGTTTTCCCATTCAGACTCTGATTTTTGTGTGGCAAATTTGTTATTCCACTGTGGCAAATATTCATCAAGAAAGTCTTGCAGATTTTTTGAAAACTTTTCTCGTTGGACAAGGATCTTTCCACCACTCCTTTCATCATCATCCCAATCACTTGATTCTTCCATGATTGCTACTTTTCCTGGGGTAATTTCATCATCTGAGAATTCATCTCCCCAGCCAGTTGCTGCAATCTCTTCTATTGGAGTAGTGATTTCTGGAACATCATACTTGACATAATAGTCCCATTTTCCAGATGGTTCACCAAGGGTCGACCATCTATGTTTTGATCGTCTTGGTTTATTGGAGCGTCTTGCTTGGTTTAGTGGTTTATCTTCTAGGATTCTTGCTTCATTCAAACATTCCTCACAGAAACATATATCACAAGGGATATGTTTTATCTGAGGATCTTGGAAGCATATTCCTACAAAATGCTGTTCATCTTCATCCAGATGATCATTGCTTAGTATTTCTCGATCATGCTGGTCAACAAAGTATCTTGCTGGTTGGGGTGCTTGACGATATCTTTCAAATTGAAGACTTAATGATCTATTAAGCCTTTCATGTACCGCAACTCTTGATGGTACTCGTACTGAGATTTGCTCAGATGGCTTTAAATTCCAGCTCATTCCTTCAAGCTCTTTTATACTTCTTCTTTCACCAGGAATTGCTGTGATGCCATTTGTTGTGAGATGGTCTACAATATTTTCTACACTGTATTGGAATCCCATATAACTGGTGTTTGATAGCCTACCCGTCATGGCTATCGTGATTAAAAGGTTACTTTCACCTCCTTGCCAAGTTTCATACCCATGAGTTTGTATAACAACTTCTATATGATTATGGAAGTCATCAATACTTAGAACCATATCAGGGAACATGTAGGCTAACTGCGTTCCTGCAGAGAGGTCTACTTCCATGGTTCCAATGATTTGTCGGCTATCTTCCCATCTAGTGTCACGAAGAACAACTAGAGCATTCGTTCCTGCACTTCTCCGATGGAGTGCATGTAGCCTGATCATGAATATTCCTAGGTGAATATGTTGGAGCCCTGAAATTCTCAAGCTTTGGTAACTTTCTTGGTTACACAGTTGAAGGTTAGCTTGATTTTCACCGACACATAGGATTCTTTGTTCAAAGTAGTGTTCATATACTCTGTGTCTTGCAGTACTTCTATTGTTTGAATAAAGTACTTCTGCTGGAACAAGGTTTGCTCGTCTTTCTCTAGATACTTCAAGTTGTCTTTCTGGATCTACAACGGATTCCAGGGTTCGATTGTAATTGTTTCTTCCAAATACTCTTCTTGTTGCCCTAGCTGCTTGATATCTGCTCTGGGTCATTTGCCGATAACCACAGATTTGATCTTCTTGGGTTGGGAGTTCTGTTTGACTTTGCGTGGAACTCCTATTGAGGATGCTAGGCCTTCTAGAAGTCATTTCTTTAACTCATTCCCGAATTGTTCTTTAAAGATTTTATTAGGATCTTCAAAGACGTAAATCTGTCCGTCACTTTTCTTTACTGGAAGTTTCCCACTAATGGAGAAATTATCAAGTCTTTTAGCTAAACTTGATATTGAGTCTTCGAGATCTGCAGGCAGAGTCTTCTGCTTGATAACAGCTTGAACTTCTTGTTTGAGCTTGTCAAACTTTTCTTCAATCTCCGTTAACTTCTAACTTTGTTTAGTTGCTAAGTAAAGCAAGGTGTTGTTTTGCTTTATGATAGCCTTCACTTGAGTAGCTAATCCTTCTTTGTAATCAGTTGTTTTTGCAAAACCAACTGCTGGTGATTCAAAGTCTTTAGTAGCTTGTATAGCTTCTTGATACTCGATAGTTGCCTTTTGATTGGCAAGACTCATCCGGTGATGAGTTTCTTGACTTCGTGGAGAAGGTGTTCAACCTTCTGGATTTTATGATTGAGGTCTTCTGTTAGTCGAAGAGCTTCTTTTTCAACTAACTTTGGTTGCTCGGTTAGTTCTTGAACAAGGTTCAAGACTTCTCTTTTTGTGAGTGGTTTTGTTTGTTGGATCTCAGTTGAGATTTGTTGGAGGCTTTTTCTGGTTTCACTCTGGGTTTTTCTTAATAGTTCCTCACAGGATTCAAGCTTCTCTTGACAACTTTGGAATTTTAATTCAAGATCTTTTTGTTTTTTAGAAATACTTTTGAAATTCTTAAGTGCTACTTTAGAAAAGATATTTAGACGATTATAAACACAAACTAAATTATTGGCTAAATCGGTAGTTGTAGGTTTAGAACTATTTTCTTTAAAGACGATATATTCAGGATCTACAGTTCGTGAATTATCGTACCAATTCTGTATTTCTTGCTCAAAGCGATCGGACATAACATTAAAAACTTCAAGGGTTAAATTTACAAACTTGTTTAAGACTCACCAAACGGTTAACTTCAAATCTTCCCGACTCTTTCGGTACTTTTTAACAAAAGCAATTGCGCTGTCTTTTATCTAAAAAAAAGGGTTTTTATGAAGTTTTAAACAGAAATGTTACTGTAGGAACACTAGAAATTGATAAAATAATACATTTACTGTTTTTTCTGAATATACCTTAGAGGTTTAGCCTTCCATAGAGCTAAGAACGTTTTGATTCAAAACTCTGATACCAAGATAAAAATTGCGTTGCCAAGAATTTTTATCGTGTACTAAATCTCAAAAACTAAAACTTTAAAGTACAAGTTATTACTTAAAACACACTTTTTTTATTAAAATACTGCGGAAGCTTTGTTACATTGGTGGTGGTGGTGGTGGTGATTGTAGGTGAATTGGTGATTTCAAACTTAGAAACTTATGCCCTTATATAGATGGGCTTACAAACCTTAAGACAAAAATAAAAACATAAGCAATGACTAACACATTAATGGTTTACTCCGTATAAAATAAAAATAGTTATGATGATATATAAACCGAACAACATGCGTCACCATAATACGTACACTTGACTCGGTATTATATTTCCCAATATATAAGTGACAAAAGTTATATATTTTGTCTACTGACCCCAAAAACACGCTATAAACACCCATAGTTGATGGAGTGTGTTTTCATGCACATAAGTCCCCGGTATATATTCTTACATGTTGTCAATACGTAACTCGAATTTCTTCTAAATAAACAAACTCGCTGAATTCCAAAAATGGAAATCAGCACATTTCTTATACGCTCGATCTATTTGGTTTTGATTTTAGGTTTAGTGGAGAGCTTCGATTTCCATGAGAAAGAACTTGAATCGGAAGAGAGTTTGTTGAGGATGTATGATAGATGGAGAGGCCATCACCAAGTGGAGCAAAGAAGCCAAGAGCGGTTCAACGTATTTAAGTACAACGCGAGACATGTTCACAAAACAAACAAGATGAACAAACCATATAAATTGGAGTTGAACCATTTTGCTAACATGACTAGCCACGAGTTTTTGAGCACGTATGCGAACTCAAAGACTAGCCATCTTCGAGCGCTCAAAGGAGATGATGACACGACGCAGCAGGGTAAAATTTATGCAAATGTCACTGATCTCCCGATCAGGATTGATTGGAGGAAACTAAACGCGGTCACCCCTGCAAAGAATCAAGGGGCATGTGGTAACGACACATACATTTTTACTCTCGTGTGCCACATTGTCTAGCCATTTAGGAGTTAAGTCTCACATAAAGTGCACCTACACTTTAGTTCCTAATTTCATCTTGATCGAGGTAACAAATAAATTCCTTGTCGATGTCATATAGGATCCTGTTGGGCTTTTGCAGCAGTGACTGCCGTGGAAGGAATAAATGCAATCAGAACCGGAAAACTAATAAGTTTATCAGAACAACAACTTATGGATTGTGATAGTGGTGTCTACAACAATGCATGTGAGGGAGGGTTGGCAGAACCTGCATTCATATTTATCAAAAAGCATGGAGGAATAGCTTCAGATGAAAGCTACCCATACACAGGGAAAAAAGAAGCGTGCGATAAAGCAAAGGTATGCAATATACATTCTGAAGCTGATGGGCATGAAATTAGTCGCATCTTTAGTCTTCCGAGTCATTTCTCTTCTGTTTATTGAGTCTACCAAATAAGTTAGACTTGTATGTAACTAATGTTTGTTAATTTTCAATCAAGTATGGCCATCACTCGGTAACGCTTGATGGACAAGAGTTTTTGGACTTTACCGAGGAAGGATTAATGAAAGGTGTTGCACATCAGCCCGTTTCCTCTGCTATGGAACCTGGCGGTGATTTCCATCTCTATAAATCGGTAACACAATAACTAATTAATTAACACCCTAGCTAATTAAATTGCAACATAGGAAAGCTAGGTCATTCATACATATCCATGATATTACGTACAGGGAGTTTATACAGGACCATGTTCAACGGCCAATAGAGGTCATGCTGTAGCGGTGGTCGGATACGATGAGACTCCTGAAGGACTGAAGTACTGGATTGTAAAAAATTCTTGGTCCGACAAATGGGGAGATAAAGGATTCATGCTTTTGGAACGCGGCATTGCAGACAAAGATGGACGTTGCGGCATAGCTGCTGAAGGCATTATTCCTCTCAAAGACCATTATACTCCAAATAAGGAACTCTAGATTGAATAATTAATCACTCAGCTCAAACATCGGCGAGCATCGTCAAAGCATCCCTAAGTTCGTGTGGAACTTCGCATCTAATCGATCAGCCAGTCGAGTCGAACAATGGAACTTCGCATCTAAACCAACACCGGCTAGTATAATTAGTACCCGATTATCATGTTAGTACGTATCACATCTAACGTTTGAGAATAATGTACTGTATGATTCTTCTAAGATAAGTTAAAACAACAAATCTTCTTAGCTAGCTACACATCTAATCACAAATTAAATGTCTATTACTTTCAGATTACACACGACTTAAAAAAAAAAATGAGACCATTATTAACAAACAAAGTAAAATATCATTCCACCTCAAAAACAATTGATCTGTTGTAACTAAAAGAACACACTTTTCTAGACAATCCAAAATTGCAATATAGACATTTATTTTAGAATAGGAAAATTACTATTTTACCTAACTTTTACATGAACTGCAAATTAACAAAATATATGCACTCACATGGATGAGACCGAATCAAAAAATTATCCGGTGCATTATTTAAGAAAACTAAATACGACTATAAACACAAATTTTAGGACCATATGCATTTTTGTATATTTGAATTTTTCTTTTTTATATGAATTAGCACTACGCAACAAAAATCCATGAGTGTCCAAAAATCCCCCGCAAAACCCACCTTGATTTTGTCACTGCATGTTGGATATATGAGATGTTACTCTCACAAAAATTACCCACCAAATACTTATTTCGACAAACTATAAAACGATTCTTTTTTATATGAAACAATACACTCAAAATAATTTCTTAAAAAAACTTCGCACTTTATTTTAGTTTGTAAGCAGCAGTACATCTTGCTACATATTTGATGTAGCTTTTATACACCAATTATATGGTGTGAAACTTGAACAAACTTAGTCAAATATTGTGAACATTTTCTACGTTTCAAAATTGTGCTCATTTATGTATTTGACCAATAATGTAGAAAACAAATTTGCTTTGTGCAGCTATGATGAATTGGATTCTTTGCGATTGCTATTGTTGACATGCTATAGCAGAGAATTGTTGTAGGCTTCAATTGCTTTTCTCCAATCTCTTCAAAAATTCTTCGTATCCAAATTGCTTGTGATGTAGCTAGAGCTACTGCTACGTACTCTGCCTGTGCTGATAATGTGCAACTGTTTGTTGCCTATTGGAGCACAAACTAAACACAGTGAAAAAATATATCCGGATATATTTTTCATGTCATTAGTACATCCTTCCCAATCACTGTCACAAAATCTATGCAAATTATATCTGCATTTTTTTCGAACTTGATTCCAAAATCTTTTGTACTATGCAACTATCGTAAAATTCTTTTACCAACTCCCATATGAATCTGACTAGGATTGTGCATGAACCTTTAAAGTAAACTTGTGGCAAACATAATGTCGGGCCTTGTTGTGGTGAGGCATAACAGTTTCCCTACTAAACTTCGATAAAGTGTAGTGTCCACGTTACTTGATCCATCTTCTTTCATGAGCTTCTCGTTGACAACCAAAGAAGCGTCCTTTGGTTTGCATTTTTGCATGTCAAAATTCTTCAAAATCTTCTCAACATACTTCTCTTGGCAAATAAACACGTCGTCTTCGTCTTGATATATTTTCATTCCGAGAAAATGATTTAGAAGTCTTTAATCACTCATCTCGTATTTTTGCATCATCTCATTCTTGAAATCTTCAATCACTTTCTTGCTATTTCATGTGAACACAAGATCATCGACATAGAGCGCTACAATTAAAATGTCATTTGTACCTAGATTTTTAACATACAAGATCGACTCGCTCTTGCTTTGAACAAAACTTTTTTTTTTCTTTTTTATAAATAACCATCGATCTGGCTATACCATGCTCGCGGTGCTTGCTTGAGTCCGTAAAAGCTTTCTTCAACTTGTAAACTTTTTCTTCTTTTCCTTCAACCTCAAACCCTTGAGGTTGATTCGCATGAACTTCTTCTTTAAGTTCTCCATTGAGATATTCGAACTTGGCGTCGAGTTGGTATAGTAACCGACCTTTCTGGCCTGCTAGTGAGATGATTGATCGAACTGTGTCCATTCGGGCAATCGGAGCAAATGTCTCGTTGTAGTCAAGTCTGGTTGTTGTGAGTAACCTTTTGTGACTAGTCTCACCTTGTTTCTTTGAATGGAACCATTTGCATAGTACTTGACTTTGTAGACCCATTTGACACCAATAACATCTTTGTCCAATGTTCTGTATGTGAGCTCCCATGTGTTATTCTTTTCAATAACTTGACTTTTTTCCTCCATCGCTTTCTTCCAAGATTCCTCTCTATTCGCTTCTTCAAAACCCGTGGCTCTACATGACAAAAATTAGCATTGTATATTTCTTTCAATGAACGAAATTTTCTTGATGGTGTACTTTGAGATTCTTCATAAGGTTGTTTGTTGGGTACTTCATCATGTGACGGTTGATTTTCAAAACTTTTCACTTGTGCTTCATCCTGCATATTGCATATTGTCTGTGGAAAAATTTGTTCCATCCTTTTTTTCTTCTTCCCAATTCGAGGAAGAACTTTTATAAAAAATTCCATATCGACTAATTATTACATTGAGCTTTTGACTTGCTACTATAGCCAACAAAAATACACTTTTTACTTGCCTCATCTAACTTATATCTTTTTTGCTTTGGTATTTGAGCATAGCAAACACACCCAAAAATTTTAAGATGCATGATCGAAGATTTTTGTCCATTCCATGCTTCAAGTGGAGTCTTGTTATCGAGGGATTTTGTTGGACTTCTATTCAGCAAATACATTTTCGTGTAAACTGCTTCTTCGCAAAAAAAAAAAAAAAAAAAAAAAAAAAAAAAAAAAAAAAAAAACTTGGTAAACCTTTCTCGTTCATCATTGATTTTGCCATCTCTACAATGGTCTCATTCTTTCTCTCGACTACACCATTTGTTTGAGGTGTGTATCAAGTTGTGAGCTGTTTACGCATGCCTTCATCATCACAAAACTTGTCAAACTCTTTTAAGTTGTGTTCCTTTCCTTGATCACTTCTCAAAACTTTAACAAAACTCCCCGTTTGTTTTTCGACAAAATTTTTTAACTTTTTGAAATTCCCAAGGTTGCAAAAATCATGAACCGGTAGTCGGGCGGTCAACCACCTTGTTGCTTGTAATCGGTCTAGGCGGGATTAATCGGTGATTAATTGGATTTGCAATACTGACAAATTTTGGTTATTTCTGACAAGTTTTGTGTATTTTTGGTGAGTTTTAGGTATATTCGGCAAGGTATTTTCGAAAAAAACAACTTGTAATAGACTTAAACAGTTACTATAAGTGATCAAAATAAGTTTGCAGTGAGTTTTAGGTACTTCCGGCAGGATTTATAGGTTTCCAGAACGTTTTACCACCATTGACCGTTGTTGACCGTGATTGACCTATGTGTTTGACCCAGTTACATAAATCGGTAAGGTCGGTGGCCTTGTAGCACCTCATCTGTGATTAATCGGCCTTGTAAACCTTTTTTTGCAAACTGGAAATTCCAAAAACTTGTGATTTTTCTTTCATGAAATAAATCCATGTCAATCTACTAAAATCATCAATAAATAGGATGAAATAGACATTATTACCATGAGATGGATCCTTCATCGAACCACAAAGATCGGTGTGTACTAGCACAAAAATTTCCTTGGCTCTCCAAGCGACTCCTTTTGGAAATGGATTCTGATGATGCTTTCCGAACGCACGCCCTTCACAAACTCCTTCAATCTCGTGAATTTGCGGCAAATCTCCAACCATATTTTTCTGATGAAGTAAATTTAGACTTTCGAAATTCAAATGTCCAAGCCTCCTGTGCCATAACAAAGCTTCATTTGCAGTTGTAGCCTTCAACACAATGTGTTCTTCATATCTGAATGAGATCGGAAAACTTCTATTCGGCCTAATTATTATATTCTACATCAACTCTTTGTTTCTTTCTTTGTTGTAAATAGTGCAACATTTTCCTTCAAAAATAACAGAGTATTCGTGCTCTACAAGTTGTCCGTGCGACAATTTGTAGAGCACGGATACTCTGTTATTTTTGAAGGAAAAGGTTGCACTATTGACTACAAAGGAAGAAACAAATAGTTGATGCCAAATATAATAATGGGGCGGGACATAAGTTTTCCGATCACATTTAGATATGAAGAAAACACTGCATTGAAGGCCACAAGCGCATATGAAGCTTTGTTATGGTAGAAGAGGCTTTTGGATATATGAAATTTACTCTCACTACACTCAAAATTATTTCTTAAAAAACTTCAAACACTTTATATTATTTAGTAAGCACCGATACATCTTGCTACATATTTAATCTAGCTTTCATAGACCACTTATATGGTGTGAATGAAACTTGGACAAATTTTGTCAAATATTGTGAACATATTCTACGGCTCAAACTTTTGCTCATTTTACCAGATGTGTTTGACTAACAATATAGAAAACAAATTTGCTTTTTCCTTGCACAATACAACATGTTTTAGTTTTAATCAAAATATGTGGCTTGTCTCCCTTCATTTTCTTTTTTACTTTTAATTATTCTTTTTACGTGGACTGCAATTTAACAAAATATATACACTAATATTAAATATTTTTATCAATAAATATCATATATATCTTTGATAAGAATATATGTTAACAGCCTGTTCAAAAAAAAAAAAGCACTATTTGTGGGCTCCATTCTCACGTTCAAATAAGAAAATGTACAAGGAAATAACCAAAAGTCAATATGTCCGAGTGGTTAAGGAGACAGACTCGAAATCTGTTGGGCTTTGCCTGCGCAGGTTCGAATCCTGCTGTTGACGAACTTTTTTTTTTTTTTTTTTTTGGGGGAGTACAATAAACATGATCCGGTTGCCGGTTGGCCGGGTTTCTTTTAAGCCTTCACTATCTAATGTCGAAAGTTTTAGTGTGCATTGAACCATGATTGTAAAAATTTCAGTGTCCATCAGGAACATGGTTATTAATGCTTTCAATGGCCCTTTCGAAACACAATATGTGAACGAGTGTAGTCCTTCAGTTTTAGACGTCTTTAGGATTCTGCTTCCTTTGCTAATGTCGCATAAAAAATTTTGCAGCATGCTTTCATAATCAAGTCTGCTAATAAATCTCGATTGTATTATCATCAATCTAGTTTTGCAAATGATGACATAGTTTCGAGGGATGTTTAGGTAAGCTTATTCATACAAGTCATTAGCTTATAAGCTATAAAAAGTGTTTGTACTGAGAGACTTATGGTCTTATGCAGAAGTAAAAATATGCCATAAGCTAAACATACAACTGAGGCTTTTTGAAACTGTGCAACCCCATCAGTAATCAAGACAACATTAGTGAGAATATAAGCTGAAACATGTCTAATCCAGAACATCAATAACATAACTCAGCTAGCTTCAGTTTTTGCTAGCGAATCTACCATTTCATTCAATAAATCTTTTATATACATTACAGGACATAAAACAAACAATGACAGATGAGTAACAGGTCTAAATTTGATCCGATTTTATAAAATCTCACATAGACAAAACCTCATGACACAACTAGTCTTTCATGTAAATACAAGACACACTAAAAAACACTACGACATTTGAGTATAATCTTCTGACACTAATCTGATCTTACGCTCCTGACTATAGAATCTCGACCTTAACTAACAGCCTTAATCTTCACAACTCAAAATCCAACTTTTCCATCTCTAAACCGATTTTGCACTCCCGACTCTATGATCTCGACCTTAACAACCTTAACTTTTCACGACTCAAGCCCCAACCTTTTCCATCCCACCACCAACCACCCTCCCAAGTTCCTTATCAATCTCACTCGCAACATCCTTTCTCCCTAACCTTCTCAACCCTCTACTCAAAACCCGACCCAAATAATCATCCACCTCACACCCGCCCTCTCTCAACATCTCATAAACCCTAACCGTGGCATCCGCCTTATCCGCGGCCAACAACGCCTTAACAATAGTCACAACCCCCCTCCCACCCGCACTCACCACGTCCCCTACACTAACCCCCTTAACCAACTCATCAATATTTCCCCCCATCCCATTACGCGCCATAGCGGTTACTAACTTAGCATAAATATTAAAATCTATTTTATACCCCTCTTCTGTTTTTAGCGCTGAAAGTACTTTCAGCGCTAAAATGAGCTGGTCTTGGCGGACCAGCTCATTAAATGCGGCTATTAAGTCAGACTTAATTAGCCGCGACAAAGTTTTGTCCAAAAGGGTGTCCATTTCTAATGGGCTTTTTAAGTGGGCCCTTTTTAAGGATTGGACTGCTTGTATTGCCTCTATAGAAAGTGTTCTACCTTTGTGCAGCGGTCCGCGATTATCGCGCGGACCGCATTTGATTATGGTTTGGTGGTGAGAGGGTTTTTGATGGTGGTGGGGTGGCCGGAAAGTGAGGTGGAGGCGGAGTAAGGATGTCATGGTTGTGGGGAAATAAAATATGGGAGTGTTTGGATTTGAGGATAGGATATGGATAGAGCTGTGGTAATTTACTGTTTTACCCACGTTTCTTGTAGAAATTGGAAATGATACTGTAAAATGCAAAGGAAAAGGTTACTTTATTTTTTAATTTTCTGTGAGATTTTTTTTTTTTTTTTTTTTTTTTTTTTTTTTCTTAATTGCAATTATATAATTTTAGAAAAGATTGCCCATATAGTAGTTAAAATAATGACTGGAAGGGGGCAGAGTGGGCATATGTCCCTCTTAGCGAAAAAATTGTAGTGTAATACAAACAAAAATATTTACGGTCAAATTCGGGCCCGCGGACAATTAAAATGGGACGGAGGGAGTATATGGGTTAGTTTTATAAAGAAAGATTATATATGAGCTATGTTTATGTAGTATGTTTTAATTTTTATGCATTTCTATAATGTAATGTGTGTTTTTTTTAATTAATGAAGTTTATTTTAGTTAATATTGTGTATGTTTTATTATATGTAAAAGAAAGAAAAAAAATGGCCGACGACACAAGAATTTCTGGTACCAACGGATACGGCCAGAATGTGGTGCCGTGGGATTTCTGGTGCTGTGGAGATTTTTTCTGACGTGGCATTACTTTTTGCCCACGGCACGAGCTCCACGGCTCCACCGTACCCAATGCTCTAAGGGAATATGTAACACAAAAGTTTTGAGACCGGGTTCATTTTAAAAGAATTGGTGCTTTTTAACAAATTTTTACACTACACAGGATAAATCCCACGGGGTCATGCACCCCGAGAACCCCCTCGGTCCGGCCATGAATTCAAGTCATGAAAGTTGGCTGATATTAAACCTTTTGCAAATTTCGTTGCCATTTATGAATTCCCATTAACTTTTTACAATGACTTCTATCTCAAACTTTAGAAAGTTGTATTTTTCATTTTTTTGAAATTTTGAAAACCTTAGCAAACAGTTAATAAGTTATTCACAGTATTGAACCGTTTGAAATCTAAGTTTAAACTGTCAATTTGATACAGTTACTTTTATTTACTTCATTTTTTTCTTACTACAGTACATGGTAAAGTTGGATCATAGATGCTAAAACAACAACAAACCACAGTAAACAAACGATCATTCCAACATTACAAAATCTAAGACAAGACCAAAGCTTTGTATCTTGTCACATTCCCAAAAGCCAAACACAACATTATTTTTCCCATTGCCGTCCCGTCTCGTTTTGTTTACAAGGTTGTTCCATGTCAACTATATATGCACACGAAACACATCGTACGTAAAAGTTCATTGAAGTGTCATTTATCAAGCAAATTTCGACTTGTTTCTTGGTGGCGTGGTTGTGTCGATGATATATATAGCTTAACGAGTTAAGCAAGTCGAGTTTTTGATACACGAAAGTGATCGACAGATGGAGGTTCCTTTGACCGAAGAGACTGCAGTGAAACAAGAGAAGTCATCAAGAAGACAAAAAGGTGGTTTAAGAACCATGCCATTCATCTTAGGTATGTATATATCTCCTCTTATGTTACATAAATTCGTTATTTAATTTTCAAATACATAAATCTAACTATATATTATGCAACCATAAAGTATTCAAACGTTATATCTTGTAATCTTTGGGGATTTTGCAACTTGTGCTTAAACATTCATAAAGTCTAAACTAGGATTTGATGGATAAACATAAAAAATAAACAAGATACCATAAGGTTTATAAAGAAAACTAGAAACAAGACTTGAATCCTAAAAGCAAAACGAACAATTAATGTACTCGTAAGACTAACAAACATTGATACTTGCTAACAAACATCATATAAAACTGTTAACAAAACCATATCCCAAGATGCACCCAACGATGTTGGATATCGACCTTCAGACCATCTTATCGACTAGGCCACCTTCAGATACTTTTGTTGGTCTTTACAAAATCATTTGAAGGTGGCCTAACCGTAAGGTATACATATACTTTTTGCTGACGCTAGTGTATACATATACTTATTGTTTTGCACCAACTATTTTCTTCTTGACAACAGTAAATGACACATTTGAAAAAGTGGCAAGTTTTGGGCTAGTTCCAAACATGATATCGTACCTCCTTTCGGATTACCATATGAGTTATGCTCTGGCCGCAAACGTCCTTCTTAATTGGTCTGCAGCTTCCAATTTGCTACCTATCGTCAGTGCTTTTCTCTCAGATTCCCTTCTTGGTCGGTTCCGCACCATTTTTCTTGGCTCTATCTTCAGTTTCATGGTATGACACTACTTCCTTGATACACATTGTTTCTACTATTAGCATTATTGACCCGTTTTCTTATAAATGGGTCGAATTGGGCTGTGTTTTTTGGTCCAAATTCACTAGCTAAGCTAGAGAAAAACAGGATCAAACTGGTCGAACGTCACTGAAAGTCTACTTTTAGTGCATTAAACTTCGTAAATAGTTTTTATTAGAACATTTAGATATTCTTGTAATAACAATGTTTTAATGTTAGCCCAATCTGATTCATCTCTATTTGACTAGTATCACGACAATGTGTTTGTAGGGGATGATCCTTCTATGGTTAACAACGATACTCCCAAATGCAAAACCTCCCCTTTGTGATCCCCGGGTGCCTGAATCATGTCAATCACCAACACCCGTGCAATACACTCTCCTATTTTCAGCTTTTGCTTTGATGTCCATTGGAGCAGGTGGTATACGACCATGCTCATTAGCATTTGGCGCAGATCAAATCGACTGCAAAGATAATCCAAAGAGAGAAAGGTTACTTGAAAGCTTCTTCGGGTGGTATTATGCATCAGCGCTTATGGGTGTCTTGATTGCATTTACGGGTATTGTGTATATACAAGATCATCATGGATGGAGAGTCGGATTTGGGATCCCGGTTGTTCTCATGTTCATTTCTACTCTCTTTTTTGTTGTTGCTTATCCTTTGTATTACAAGATGAAGGTCGAGAAAAGCTTGTTTACTAGCCTTTGTCAAGTGGTATCGGTAGCTTGGAAAAATAGACAGGTTACGCTACCGGATTCAAGTGATGGATCATGGTATTATCGGAATGACACAAAGGTTACTACACCTACACAGAACTTGAGGTAAATGTTAGTATAACGGGCAGTTTTGATTCATTTACCTATTAATGGGCCGATTTGGGTTGCATTTTATGACTGGCCAAATTAAAATTTTAAGCTAAAAGGAGAACTTATGAAACAGGTTAATGGGTTGAATGACGCCCTGTCTGTCTTTAGTGCCTACAACCTCGAAAGTGTATTCATTTTGACCCATTACCCGACTTGCCCACTCCTATTTTTAGTCAAGATAAGTACTACATCTATCATGACATTGTTGACTAACTCTTTTAATGTGATCTTTCTTTTCCCTATAGGTTCTTGAATAAAGCTTGCATCCGTACAAAACCTGACGATACAAACAAAGATCCATGGAGCCTTTGCACAGTAGAGCAAGTCGAAGAGCTAAAGGCGCTTATTAGAGTGATACCAATATGGTCTTCTAGTATAATGTTATCAGTCAACATGAACCAAAATGCATTTCCGGTCGTCCAAGCCAAAAGCATGGACCGACACATTACTAAAAACTTTGAAATACCAGCAGCCTCATTGGGATTCTTCAACATCGTAACACTTATGGTTTGGGTTATACTATATGACCTAGTCATCATCCCTTTACTATCAAAAATTAAAGGGAAACCTGTTTATGTTAGTGTAAAATTAAGAATGGGCGCGGGTCTTGTTTTCTCAATATTGGCCATGGTAATGTCGGGTATCATAGAACACATACGTAAAGCAAAAGCAATTGAAGAAGGGTTTATTAATGATTCCTATGCGGTAGTGAAAATGTCGGCTATGTGGCTTGTCCCACAACAAGTATTCAACGGGCTATCCGAGGCTTTGAATATAATTGGTCAGATGGAATTTTATTATTCAGAATTTCCTAAGAGTATGTCGAGTGTTGCAACTTCTCTTTACTTGCTTGGGGCAGGTATCGGAAGCTTACTGGGCAGTTTAATACTAAGCACTGTGAATGCTATTACAAAAGAAGATGGGAGAGAAAGTTGGGTTTCGACTAACATAAACAAGGGTCACTATGATCACTACTATTGGCTTCTTGCTATAATGAGTTGTGTAAATTTTATCTATTATGTGGTGTGTAGTTGGGCATATGGTCCGTGTGCAAATAGAACCGTGGTTAAAGGTCAGAATGCTAATAATGCGGATGAAGACGCAACAAGGACCTAGGATCAGAAGTTTGAGCTAGTTTCAGTTGCCAGCTTTATGTATATGCAATTTGTACTGTTCATAAGCTTATATAATGGAGTATTTTCACCAGCGTACTATTATATTTGTCACGTTTTAGTCCTCCTGCCTTTATTTGTACATCTAAGTTATTATATGATCGTTTTGTGTCCCGTTTGTGTCCAGAAAACCTTAAGAACCGTCTTTTTTGTGTGTGCTAATATGTTTTACTTATGTGTAAGGTTGCAGGTTACAAAATGATCCATCGGAGACATAAACCAACCATGTGCATACATGATCCATATCAATAAGGTTAGAAACAAAAAATCCAGAAATACATATATTTTGTCTAAGAGCCATCAAATTATGATAAAGTTCGTTAAGTGAAATTAAGATCAAAGTAGAGCCACTTTTAAGACTGATTTACGACTCTGCATTTCGTGAACTTAAAAATAACATACAAAAATCATTTCACTGATTTATGTTACTTCTGATGCTATATGGTATACAAGTTTGATCCTATAGATATAATGTGACATTGCCGTTGCCTCGTTGGAGAGATGATAAAGATCAGAACACGATGAGCAGTTACTCAAAGCTTGCTTTGAGAAAGGTGTGGTCTTTTTAGGGGAGTAGCCTGCATCCATTGTTTTCCAACAACAACCTTCTCTCCTGACCCTTTCTTTTTGATATCGATCACTACTGATACAAGGTTACCCTTTTCTCCAACAACACTTGCCTCAATCTCGACCTCCTCCTGTTTTATTTTATGATTAAAATAGACGTTGGCATAGAAAAAGTTGTTACTAGCAAGTCATGAGTCTAGAAATCAGCATAATTCAATCAAAACTATCAGCATAATTCAATCAAAACTAAGTTCATTTGAGATATGAATTCATCAGTATGTATAATACAATCTTATGAGCAAAAGTTTTAAATATATATATATATATATATATATATATATATATATATATATATATATATATATATATATATATATATATATATATATATATATATATATATATATAAGGTCTTCTCGACAAAATCGCTTTAGGCATAAGGTAACCTTGAGAGGCCCTCGTTAAAGGGGTGTTTGGCATTTCACTTTAAAAGTGGTTATCTGAGTATTCTATATTCATGCCACGGATAATCTATTCGGTTATCACCATATCAATTAGCAAACTAAGAGTTACTCATGCTATTGCCTAACTTTTGGTTTTTGCTACTCGATTGATTTAAACTTGCAAAGTTGCAAGGACAACTATAAAAACAACATTAGGGGTAAAAAAATTAGAGAGACAAGGAGATGACTTACATTGACCTTAACTGTCGAATAAAACGACATAGTGAAATCAACAGTTGCCAAATTTCCTCCGGTTATTGAAAACACAGTACCCGCAGCCATATCATCGATCAAAACTGACATTGCCCCTGCGTTCCAGTTTCCATTTGCATCCTAAATATAGCAAATGTATAGAGATCACAAAGATAATTGCAGAAATGAGAAAACTAACAAGCATATTAAAATTTTAAAATCAAATACATATTATAGGCAAAAAAAAAAAAAAAAAAAAAAAAAAAAAAAAAAAAAAAAGTGCACATACCATTCATATATGTGCACTTTTTTTTTTTTTTTTTGGCCTATAATATGTATTTCTTAGAGAGTTTTCATAAGTTTGTCTGCTAAACGAAACTTATATTTTTTAAAAACTTTATACTAGCTCTATAAAAGGATCATCTCGTACATGCACAATTACTCAATCAAGTAGCTAGCAAACTCACCGATAAATGATCAGGAATGACGAAATAGCATCGTATATAACCCAACTCGACACGATCAATCTTCATGCCTTGAAGTGCTAAACCATCTAGCTCAAACTTTGAACTATTTTCTAGCCATATTTTAGCCATCTTAGTATAATCACCTTTCTTCATATCGTTTTCCCGGCAAATTTTCGGCCACAATTGTCAAGTTATTATTGAATATCTAGGAATAATTCTGATAAGCATAGGATGCACGCAATGTTTGTAAAGACATTGATTCATCAGGTTGATGGCTTTTGTGGTGCTTGTGACTTGACTTGTGTTTACTTGTCATTTAAGTCTTGGTCTTCTCGTCCTAATTATTTTTAGTTGTTGAGTGTTTATTTGGTCTAATTATTTGAACGAAGACTTACCAAAAGTCCAAGTAAAGCATGGCATATTTGAAAAAGTTGGCGCAACATACTTATTAAGTTATTTTAGTCTTTCTTGTTAAGGTAAATTCCGCCGATCGTCCCTGAACTCCGGTCTGTTCTCATATTTGGTCCCCCGTTTTGTTTTTCTCTCGTACGTGGTCCCCGTTTTGCCAAACGGTTACCTGTTTGGTCCCTACAGCCCCGTTATGCATAACGCCAATTATCTTTGCTCGTTAGTTGACTTGTCAACATGGTTATTTTTGTCTTTTAAAGTCCGTTATGACTTATGAACACCATCAAGGCATTATTTCCGGCTATGGTTCTTCCTAATGATGCTCCCCGTTGGCTTTACTGCAGCAGTGAAATAGTGAATGGTCAGCCGTAAAAGGGGAGGGAATAGTGAAACTCATATTGTTACAGGTTTCTGTGTTTCACAAGTACCGAAACACTTTTTTGTGCTTTGACTTGACATGTTTATTGACAAACATTTACGTAAAAAATTTACAAATAAGGAAACACATGATTCAATGTTGCAAAAGTATTAGTAATTTCATGTGATGAGCCTAAAATATACTACTCCCTCCGTCCCAAATTTATTGTCCTCTTTAGACTTTAATTTTTAAGTCTTTCTTTTCCAACTTTGACGTTAATTATTTTTGTTTGTGTTATATAATACTTGGTGCAAAATATATGAATAAATTCGGTTTTAAATGTATTTTCATTGGGTATAATTTTTATCAAGTATTATTTAACACAAACAAAAATATTTAATGTTAAAGTTGAAAAACAAAGACTTAAAAAGTCAAACGAGAACAATAATTTTAGTACGGAAGGAGCAATTACAGAACAAACAAAGTATATGGACAACTTTGTTCTTGTTCTCTCTTTATAGTTTTCGAATAAATGAAAGTGGTGGTGGGTTTTGGATGTTGAGTATAAGGGTATTGATAGACGGGTGATTGATGTATGAAGTGAGTAAGTGAGGAATTGTGAGTTTTTGTGTATAGAAAATAGGAGCAAGGAAATGAGGTGGTGTTTGCCGGAGAAGAAGATTGTGGTGGTGGTTTGTTTGATGATCTGGGTGGTGGTTCGGAGGTGGAGATGTGGTGGTGGTTGGTGGTTTGTGGTCATCGTGATTAATGGTTTTTGGGCTTCTCTTACTGCGAAGCCGTCCTTCGCGGGTCTCTTCCAGTGGTTCGAATCCCGAGGCTTACCCGTTTGGATGGTTTAACTGGGGGGTCGGATTTCAAGTGGTGCAGTTCTAAAAAAAATAGTTTTCGGGCTTTTGTGATGAAAATTGTAAAAGAAGTTGGTAGTTAACTAGTTATATTTGTCTCTATTGTATCAAGTCTTGAAGAAATAGAAACAGAAAAGACACTTTTGTAAAATACCGTTAGTAAATTATTAATTTGAGAGGTGAGTTATTTTAAGGACTAAGTTTTTGTTGCATATTGAGGGACAAATCCCCACCATCCATCTTGTTTGATCTAATGGTGGAGATTAACCTAAGATTTAATAAGACAACCTAACTCCATGTTTTTTTTCTTGTCCTTTTTGTCTATCTTATTTTTTTTTTCCTTTTTTCTTTTCTTTCCTTTTTTTTTTTTTTTTTCTTTTTTTAACTTCACGTTTTTTTTCCTTTAATTAAAGGGTTTTTTTTTTTTTTTTTTTTTTTTTTTTTGCGTTTTTCTCGTTTTTCATACATATTCGTCGGTTTTTTACGTTTTTGTCAGTTTTCTTACGTTTTCGTCTGTTTTCATACGTTTTCGTCTGTTTTCTTACGTTTTCGTCTGTTTTCTTACGTTTTCATACGTTTCGTCCATTTTAATACGTTTTCGTCCGTTTTTATATGTTTTCGTCCGTTTTCTTACGTTTTCATCTGTTTTAGAATTTTTTTCATACGTTTTCTTCTGTTTTCTTACGTTTTCGCCCGTTTTCATACGTTTTCGTCCGTTTTCATATATATATTCGTCCGTTTTCTTACATTTTCATCTGTTTTTGAGTTTTTTCATACGTTTTTGCCCGTTTTCATACGTTTTCGTCCGTTTTCATATATATTCGTCCGTTTTCTTACGTTTTTGTTCATTTTCATACGTTTTCGTCCGTTTTCATATGTTTTCGTCCGTTTTCATACGTTTTCGTCTGTTTTTATACGTTTTCGTCCATTTTTATACGTTTTCATATGGTTTCATCTGTTTTCATTCATTTTTGTCCGTTTTCTTACGTTTTCGTTCGTTTTCATACATTTTCGTCCGTTTTCATACGTTTTCGTCCGTTTTCATTCATTTTCATTCGTTTTTGAATGTTTTCAGACGCTTTCATACCTTTCTGAATATCACAAGTGATATACTGTGATTATCAGAATATCACTTGTGATATTCAGAATATCGTGAGTGATATTGAATATCACTCGCGATATTCTGAATATCACAAGTGATTTTTAACATTCTGTAACATGAAAATCACAAGTGATATTCAGAATATCGCAAGTGATATTCAAAATATTGCAAGTGATATCTGAATATCGCAAGTGATATTCTGAATATCACAAGTGACTTTCAACAAATGTTCTGTGACATGAAAATCGCAAGTGATATTCAGAATATCGCAAGTGATATTCTGAATATCAAAAGTGATATTCTGAATATAAATCACAAGTGATATTCAGAATATTACAAGTGATTTCACGCTTTTTTTAATTCACGTTTTTTCAAAAGTGATATTTTGAATATCACTCTGAATATCACATGTGATATTTTGAATATCACAAGTGATTTTCAACAATAGTTCTGTAACATGAAATTCACAAGTGATATTCTAAATATTACAAGTGATATTCCGAATATCACAAGTGATTTTCAACTAATATTTTGTAACATGAAAATCACAAGTGATATTCTAAATATCACACGTGATTTTCAACTAACGTTTTGTAACATGAATATCACTTGTAATTTTCTGAATATCACTTGTGATATTCAGATTATCACTTGTGATTTTCATTTTACAAAACATTAGTTGAAAATCACTTGTGATATTCAGAAAAACACAAGTGATATTCAGAAAATCCAAGTGATATTCTGAATATCACAAGTGATATTCCGAATATCACAAGTGATGTTCAACTAATGTTTTGTAACATGAAAATCACAAGTGATATTCTGAATATCAAAAGTGATATTCAAAAAATTACAAGTGTTATTCAGAATATTATAAGTGATTTTCACATTTTTTTAATTCACGTTTTTTCACTTTCTTACGTTTTCTTCTATTTTTGTTCGTTTTCTTTCGTTTTTATATAAAAATGTACAAAAATGTACAAAAAATGGACGAAAAAAAGTTGATTTGATGTTTAGGTGTTTGTTAAGATGTGATAGCGTCGTGTAATGTAGCGGCGATAAAATGTATTATTGATCTTATATTAAAGAAAACTGCTACTTGGATGAAATATAAAACTATAAAAGTTATGAGGTAAATCAACTCTCCTCCGGTTTTAAAGTTATTTCACCATACAAATAATCCCACATCAGTTAAAGTTAACAATCTCATTACATTTGATGACGCTATCACATCTTAACAAACACCTAAACAACAAATCAGGCCACTAACTAACGCAAACTAAACAAACCACGATACTAAAACTATTCTGAACAAGTAATACTAAAACACCATTGTGTGTTTGAATATCACAAGTGATTTTCAACAAATGTTTTGTAGCATGAAAATCACAAGTGATATATTCTGAATATCACAAGTGATATTCTGAATATCACAAGTGATTTTCAACAAATGTTTTGTAACATGAAAATCGCAAGTGATATTCATATTCAGAATATCACAAGTGATTTTACATTTTTTTTAATTCACGTTTTTTTCACTTTCTAACCTTTTTGTCCGTATTCATACATTTTCGTCCGTTTTCATACGTTTCTGAATATCACAATTGATATTCTTAATATCACAAGTGATATTATGTCATATTCTAAATATCACTTTTGATATTAAGAATGTCAACTGTGATATTTAGAAACGCATAAAACCATATGAAAACAAACGAATACGTATGAATGTGTAAAAACACGTTTGAAAACGGATGAAAACGTATAAAAAATGGACAAAAACGAAAGTAAACACACGGAAATGGAGAAAAACGTATGAAAACGAACGAAACCAATGAAAACGTGTAAAAACTGCCGAAAATGTATTAAAACAGATGAAAAATGTGGAAAACTAGAAGGGGGGGTTGAATAGTTTTACGTCTTTTTCGTTTTATTTGTTTTGTAAAATTTGGCTTCTAAGATTTGACAGAAAATTCAAATCACTTTAATGCACAAATGTAGATACAAGTTAATTTATGATTTTGTATAAACAGTACTTATGTATAATATACAAGTTCAAAACTCTTTAATACAAAGATATAGATGCTAGTTTATTTACTATTATGTATGAGCAATACTTTTGTATAATGATTGGAAAGAATATACAATTTCTTATGTCTAATGTAAGCATATGTATGTATAAGTGTTTTGATATAAATTTATGAGCTTGGTTGGTTTTAGTAAAATTAGTTTTATGAATGGATTTTAGTTTGATCTTTATATCAAATCAGTATATGCACCACACAAGCAATTGTAACTATGAATGATATGCAAGTAAATAATTAATCAAAGAGTGAGAGATGGAAAGATCAAACCGAGAGACAAAGGATTTATAGTGGTTCGGCTACAAGGACACCTTCCTTGCCCTACTCTACTCCCCGAGTCACCTACTCGAGAGTTTTCTTCACTAGATCAAAAACCTCCTTTATGGCGGAGAAAACCTTACACACCAATTAGCACACCACAACAATATCACACCACAATCACAACTTCTTCACACCAATCTTCTTCACACCTATCTTCTACACACCAATCTTCTACACTTCAAATTTCTTCACAACTTAATACTTCCTAACTCTTTTACTTCACGTCACTTGTTTCTTCACACCTTCACTACTAAGTCCTATCCACTCCCCCAAGATATATACTACTTCACAACTTCTAGGCTTCAAGGTCTTTACAACTTCAAAGCTTCAACTTCTTTGTCTTCACAACTATCTCCACTTCAATATGCTATTACTACTTATATCTTCTAACTCAAATCCTATCCACCTCTACTTCTTCACTACTAGTACTACTTCACACCTTCAATGGATCTAGATCAAATATCTAAATCTATCTAACCAATGTATACACAATGTTCACAAAGAAATAATTGATATACAAGATGAACTAAACAAACAACTTAGATAGCAAGATAGTACTAAGTTGTAATACTCCTAGTCTTGATAAGTAGGAGTATTCTTCTCTTTGCACTTGAAAGAATGAGGCTTTGGATCACTTGGAAACAAAGGCTTATGAATTATATGATCAAAGGATTTTTAAGATTGAAATGGAGATTTGAATCAGAAAGTTTATGTGCAAAAAGGTGAGGAAAAAATCCAGGTTTAAGGTGGTATTTATAGGCAAAAGATTCTGACAGAGGAGCGTGGCCGGTCCCCTTAAATCATGGCCGGCCCCCTTAAAATTAAGGGGACCGCCCTTTATAATTAAGGGGGCCGCCCAGCTGAAACGGCCAGATTCTTTGTTTTTTAGTGGGGAAAGTTTATTTGGTGAAAAACTAACTGATTTTGGTTAAAAATTTGAATTCATATATTTAGTATGAATAAAATATTTTTCTTTATTACCAAAAGTGTTTTTCAAAAATATATAATATGTTTATATAATTAAATAAACTTTGTAACACTTAATTAAATTTTCCTTTGATCTTATAATGCATTAAACACTATGTTTATTCATATTTTAAGTGATTAGATGGTGAAAGTGATTATTAACTACTTAATACTTGTTTACGTCATTATCTTTGATTTAATGTGTTTTCGTTTTGTGATTATCAAAACATAGAGATATCGAAATATATGAATAACGTTTTTAGTCGTTTATTTATATCAACAAAAACGTCTAAAAACAGACAACAATGTATAAAAACGAAAGAAAACGGACAAAAACATTAACATATGAAAACAAACAAAAACAGGCGAAATCGTATAAAAACAGACGAAAACATATAAAAACTGACAAAAACGTCTGAAAACAGACGAAAACGTAAAAAAATGGATTAATACATATAAAAACAGATGGAGAAGTATGAAAACGAACAAAAACGTCTAAAAACGTATGAAAATGGACGAAAACGTATGAAAACGCACGAAAACGGACAAAAACGTAAGAAAACAGATGAAAGCAGACAAAAACGTCTGAAAATAGACGAAAACGGACAAAAATGTCTGAAAACGTATAAAAACTGCCGAAAACCGACAAAAACGTCTAAAAAGGGACAAGAATGTATAAAACGGACAAAAACATTTGAAAACGGACGAAAACTTATAAAAATTGACGAAAACGTATGAAAACGGACGAAAACGTATAAAATTGGATGAACATCTGAAAGCAGATGAAAACGTCTAAAAATTAACGAAAACTTAAAAAAAATAGACGAAAACATATAAAAATGGATGAAAACGAATGAAAACGGACAAAAACGTAAGAAAGTGAAAAAAATATGAATTTTAAAAAAATACACATGAATTTAAAAAAAACGTGATTTTTTTTAAAAAGTAAAAAAAATGAATAAAAAAAACGTTCATTAAAATAAGCAAAACAAGTGCTGAAAAAAAAAAAAAAAAAAAAAAAAAAAAAAAAAAAAAAAAAAAAAAAAAAAAAACGCTTGAAAAGAAAAGAAAAAAAAAAGTGAACAAAAAATGAAGGAAAAAAAAAAGAAAAAGTAAAAGCGTAGATAAGGAGAAAAAAAGGGAAAAATGAAAAAAGAAAAAAAAAACAAAATACAATGAATAAATAAGATAAAAGGACAAGAAAAAAACATGGACTTAGGTTCTATTTTTAAATCTTAGGTTAATTCCCACCATTAGATCAAACTAGATGGATGGTGGGGATTTGTCCCTCAGTTTGTAGAAAAAAACTGGTTCGCAAAAGAACTTTTCTCTTAATTTGATACTTAAAGGCTTAGGAACAAGTTAGTTGTTTATTGGACTTGAAAAGACAAGAATACCATCGTTGACAAGTCAACTAAAGTGGGTAGATAATTGGTGTTATGCATAACGGGGCAATATGGACCAAACAGGTCATCGTTTGCTAAAACTGGGACCGCGTACGAGAGAAAAACCAAACGGGGGACCAAATGTGAGAATGAACGTGACTTCAGGGACGATCGGTGAAATTTACCCTTCTTGTTATAAATGTTGAAAACTATGTAACTTTCAAAATTAACATTTCCTCGTCTCAATTTTTTTTAAGAATATCCCAAATTAAGTGTCTACTTTTAAAAAAATCAGTAATTTAGATCAAGTTTACCATATTATCCTCACTTGCTGTTATTATTACCAAATTTAAAGAAATTATAAATTAATTAATTATGGGTAAAACTGTCATTTTGCAAAAGGTAAGAAAAATAAAGATGTAATGATAAAAGTTTTCTTTAACTGTTTTTATCGGTATCTAATTATTTTGGGATAGAGAGAGTAAGACATATATGAGTCAGTTCAGATTTAAAAATTTTGGTTCGTTTCAAATTTATACTTGTTCAAGTTTGCTTGGAAGAAATTTGGCGAACTATTTTGCTAAAACATTTGTTTCAATAAAATCAAATACTTTTTGATTCACTAGAAAAAATATTGTACCGTTTAAGTCAGTTTATTTTTGTAACCCGGCTATCAGATTAATACTTAACCATCTTACAAAAGGTTCGAGGTTCAAACCTCATTAGATTCGCTAGATACATATTCAAGGTAACTTGGAAAATGGTCGAAAACAGTCTGATATCTTGGTTAGGCGGCGTATTCCCGTATACCCATTTTCATGTAAAGAACTTATAACAGATATTGCCAGAATGGTCAACAGATAATTAGATGCAAAAGATACAGTACCAACATTTTTCAATGTTTGTAAAAATGTGATTTTCTTTCTAATTTCTAGCACAAATTACATCCTTCTTAATGAGTTTGAGAAGAACATAGATCAGCTTTAAAAAACAAAACAAAATCAGAAACCTTAAACAACTGCACCAAATAATGGCCTAATTGATCCACAACAGCAAACTATGACTGAAAAACTATCAGATGTGGGTACAAACAATCAGCAAACTTTCCAGGCAGAACTCATTCGGTTCTCATGTACTTCTTAGCCTCTTCGATGCTGAAATCCATGGGGTTCCGATTGGTCACACAGACCATAGGCTCAAGCATTGGCACAACCATATCTGTCTGATGGCCTATAGCATTCACCCCACCAGCCTGACCCGCCGCAGATGTTGGCTCAGTTGGCCCAGACCCACCAACACCTGATCCGTCAAGGTTAATCACATCCGCTTGACGAGCCACACCATTAGCTTGACCGGCCTGACCCGCCACAGACACTGACCCACTTGGCTCAGAGACACCAACCTCAACACCAATACCTGACCCGTTAGGGTTAGCCACACCTGATTGGTGATGGTTATGTTGGTTACCTTCTGTTTCGGCAGGTATTCGAGGCATTGAGGTTGCCCGGGCGGTAATGGCCTTTAACCAATGCCGTTTGGGTTGCTTTTGTTCAGACCCGGAAGTACCTTCTCCAGCCCCGGAAGTACCTTCTCCAGCAGGAGCACCAGTTGAGTTTGCAAGTTGAGGTAGCTTCAGAGTGGGTTTTAATAGGCGCATTTTGGGTTGCTTTCTTTCAGACCTGGAAGTACCTTCTCCAGCAGGAGCACCAGTTGAGCTTTCAAGTTGAAGTAGCTTCTGAGTGGGTTTTAATACGCGTCCACGGCTCGATTGACCTTGACGGGGCATAGAATCCGTGGTTTCAGGGTCGCTGATGTTTCTTCCAGATTCATCAGTATCACTGGAACAGTTGATGAATGTACCTGCATTTATGGTCGGTGACAATGCTATTATTCTATGATTTATTAAAAGGGTCTTTTTATTGCATATAATACGATTATGCTTATTCATTTTGTCCATTTTAGTCGTTTTTTACATGTCATAAAAAGATGGCCCAAGGTGCCGTTTGAGTCATTTTGTAGCATAAAAAAGAAACTTGATGTATCAGCTTTCCAAAAGTAGAAATTTAATATACAAACGTTGAATATATGTATTGCATACAAAAATCTCGCATTAATCTATAATACAGAAAGATGTGAAGGAATGGGTTATAAATGTCTGAAACAGAAAACAGAAAATGACTCGAATGAAAAGAAAATGCAGCACGACACACTGAGACAAACGAAAAGGTCCAGTATGATACTTTTTGCAAAATATTTATAAAATAAAAGACTGAAAGTTTTATATTGCTAGCTATAATTTACTCTTACGAAATTTTATATGGCCACTAAAATTGTAATTTGCCTATTAAAAGTTTACATAAGAAAGTTACCTGTAGCAACATCGGGTTCGGCCATTTTTTGTTTTTTTCCTTTGAATTTCCTCTTGCCATTAATCTTTAATGGCTGAACATGCCCGACCTTCGGGCATCCGTTGCCTGAAATGAAAGGGTTGATATTGGGATCATGCTAATTGTATATAATCTCCAACAGGAAAGCCATGGAACAGAGTATTCTCATAATCTTAAAAAGTGATAATCACCTTACATTTTGTTATTAACAATATAGTTTTTTACAGTGTAGTTTGCATAATATAGAAAAACACTTCTCAGCTGTCCTGTTTTACTCATTTGACTCATAGTACGTTTTATTGTTCAATTTGAGTCATTAAAAGATGGTTGTGTGTCATGTTTAGGTCGTTATGTAACCAAAAAAGGGTTAAAAATCGTCTTTTAGGTAAAAATGTTCAGCTCATGTATGCAGGTAATTAACATTAAAATATAAAATGTTAAAGTTGCATATTACCATCTTCTAATGCCTCAAATGTACCAAAAATTAAATGACTAAAAATGATAAGATACTTTTTATACGCTTATCTAATACATTAGTTAGATTTTTTTTATATATACAAAAAGCATCGACAGGCTGGCCAACACGATCTGGCCTGGCTGTAACCCATTTAAGCCCATTTCCCAATCTTCCTGACCCATCCATTTTATGACATCTAGAAGAACCAAAATTGACTCCAAAGGCAACAATTATTCGTTAAAACTCATACCTATATCAGCTTCATTTTCAGATCGAGTACCAATTCCATTGTAAACGACAATTTCATTACCTGTGAAAAAAACAAGAAATAGTATCATACGACTAATGCTCAAGAACTAATTAACTTAGTCTAAAAGCTGTAACTTTTGTAATTCCTTTTAGTTGTATTATTATTATATAAATATATTAGGAGTTCAAGTATATTAGTTCCGAAGTTGCTTAAGTTATTCTCCTAGTGAGATTTTCACAGCTTTTTCTAATTTGCTAAAAAGATTTGCGATTTTCCTACTAAAAGTTGGTAATGCGCAAATTAGTATACCATCAGATATCAAATGTATAAAAGAATGTACCTATGACAACATCAAGTGCTTCAGTTTGAGCACCTTCATCAACAATATTTTCATTTGGGCAAGAAGATACGTTTGCCAATTCCATCACAGGATTTGAAGCTGAACCATTGCCGATGTTACCTACATTCGCAATCATTGCCGGTGTTATAGTTTATGAATAAAAAACGTTTCCTTCTAACGTGAACTTTAACATTATAATTATTCCGTATATATGCTATTATCATTTTGTATAAAACGTAATGACTTATAAAACAGATTATAACATTCTATATCAAAAAATGGTATAAAATGATTATAACAGATCTTTACAAAAAAATTGATAAAATGATAATTTTACATAAAAAATGCTATTATCAATGAAATTCAACATTATGTATATGTTGATAAATTTAAACTTAGATAATAGAAGTATATTATCAAAATTGTCCTGTTCCGGCCTTCGGGTATTTTGTATAAAATTTAACATATACATATAAATATGTCAGTTTCTAAAACATAAAATTATTTAGCATTTGTATATAAAGAATTATCATCTTAGAAATGCCAGCTTTTAAGGGTTCCCGAACACAAAATAACCCAAATGAAAATACATTGGCTAAAGATTGAAAAAAGAAGCAATACATTGGATGTACGCCACCACGCAAACAATACATAAATAAATAATAAATAAATAGAAAACTTTAAAATAGTTGCTTTTAAGCTATGAAAATAAATTGAGCCAAATGTTTTAGATGTATTTGAATTACAACGGGTCATGGATGTAATAAACTAAAAAAGAAATGGATCAATTGGGTCAAAACAAGTCAATACTCATCCAAAGTTTTCTCAAATAAAAAAATAATAAAAAAAATTATATATAGTAATTAGTATTCGTTATAAATTGTACCTTCAGCAGCTTTACTTTCAGCTTCCTTATTAAGATCATAATGCTCTGTAACAAAAGCAACGACAAATATTCTATCATCAGCATCAAATTGACATATACGACCAGAATTACTAGCATTTGTAGTCGTCAACAGAATTAATTCGATTTAGTTATAAAAAGTGAACATGTTTTGTTCCGTCTAACTCAGACAGACTTACTTGGAGTCTCTACTTCGCTAACACGAATTGTAATTTCCAACAAAGTTGTAAGACAAAAATTAGTGCAAAATACCCATTTTACAAAAGAGACGTACCTCCAGCCAAACCGCCTACAATCAGTAAAGCAGGCGTATCCAAATCTACATCAACAATGTTTCTCCTGATGAAACTCTCCAAAGGCTCCACAGTTCTGACATCCAATTGTCTGTCATGTTCAAATTCAGCACCTGCAAATGCAAAAGTTATTACTGGGACCACGATTACTTTTATAGGAAAAATATTTTTATATTCTATATATCATTACCTTTTAGTTGTTATGCTTTTCGGTTTTACTAGTTATATGCTGGACATTTGAACTTTCACTTTATCTTATTGACATGTACGATCATTTCATTTTTTACGAATTATATGCATATTGGAATTCTATTCATATACCTCTATGATTTTCATCCACAACATTCTCTCCCTCTGTATTTCTTCTTGCTACTGTGGCTGTCAAAAAATCGATACAGATAATCTACAAAATCAGTATTAAAAAATAGATTTATAATTAACATTCTATTTGCTACATAGAATTCAATGCCACTTACATTCAGGAGCTTCCACATTTTCTGGAACTCGTCTATTGGACAAACGTACTCGGCATGATTGATTAAGGATATCTGAATAATCATATCTCACTTGAAAAGGCCAACATTCTGATGGATCTTGGGCCTTTTGGTTCGCAACAAATGTCCTGTGATGTCAATTTAAATTAGCAAATGACAATAAAGGCCTATGGTTGCGAATTTGGAAGTGATATAAGATATTCAATAATCAGACTTTTGCTCTGTTTAAAAATGCCTCAAACAACACACAAAGCAATCTTTTAATGATTCAGATGTGCAAAATCAAGTATAATGACCAAAACCGAATGAATGAAGAAGTATCTTGGTATTTTATGCATAAAAAATAGCCGAAAAAAATGAACAAAAATACATTTTTTGTGAAAGGTGGAGAAATTTTGTAAATAAAATGAAGTCTCTCTCAAACTATTTAAAAAGAAAGAGCAGATCCAAACACCCCCAATAACCTCTAAATCAACTTAACCCCAATGGTGAAGTGTTAGTAGCAGCCCTTCACCAAAGAGTGAATATTCGATATACAATACAATCAATGCTGCATATCCAACCCCACAAAACGAAATAACTTAAACAAATAAATTTGCAAATAAAAACAACATCTTGAAGCTCAAACGTAAATAGAAAAAAGTAAAAACATGCTTAACAAAGCTATTTTCAAGTCCACACATACCGAATACTTTGGGAGTTCCTTGGCGCAGGCGTTCCTTGATTGTCCATTTGATGTGAATAAGGTGGAGAATGCTACTAAGTTGAAAACCCTATAATACAATTACAGCAAAAATCGATCAAATACAAGATCTAAGCAAAAACACTAGCATTCGACGATCCTCACAACAATAACAAACTATACAATCACAATCGTCATATATGACAACATAATTCAAAACTTGTATAAAGTGATTGACAAAATTTAAGAAACGTTAGATCAATCGTTTTTTAAATGAACTTCTTTCATTTAAAAAATGACCGATTGTCCATTTGATGCAAATAAGGAGAATGCTACTAAGTTGAAAAGCCTATAACACAATTACGGAAAAAATCCATCAAATACTAGATCTATGCAAAAAACACTAGCATTCGACGATCATCAAAACAATAACAAATTATACAATCAGAATCGTCATATATGAGTATATGACAACACAATTCAAAAATGGTATAAAGTGATTGACAAAACTTAAGAAGCGTTAGATCGATCGTTTTTTAAATGAACTTCTTTCGTCAACCTTCCATTATTGATCAACTTAATCGATTGATTGAAAACTAACAATAAAATCAAGCACAATTAAGATGTTATAGCAATGAATACACATACACTGCAACGGCCCTTCGGACACTATCTAAACCTTAAAACGTAAAGTGGGAAGAACAAACTCACTTTTTGCTCTGAGGGGGAAATTTCAAGGTTAGGTCAACAATGTGGTTGGCGAAAGGTTGAGATACAAGAGATGCCCAAATGTTATTGGTTTATATAGACAAAAAAGAATTTTTTATGAGGTGGCAGATAACGAATAGAAGGTTTCGTATTGACACGTAAGCCCTAGTGCACATTAGAGATGCATGTATCAAGGATAAACCAATAGTATAATCGCATTCAATGCTTTCATAAAATGTACAAAAAGCTGCTATTACTTAATAAGTATATGAAATGACTTTTACATTAAAAAAAATTGAATGCAAAAAAGTTCAAATTCATATATTATTTCATAAAAACCCCATTTGAGTTTCGATGACCACGTAAACCCCAAAGTCTACATATCATGCCGCAAAACCCACCCATGGAGCAAGAAAAATCACTAGCCCTCCACGGTTTTGGATTATTGGGGTGAGTACCACTAGGCAACCTTTAAGTTTCAGTTTTAATGCATTATTCACATTATAAAAGCAAAAGAAATAGAAATTTCCAAATGTTTTTTGTTATGTAACCAATTTTAGTAGTGCACAAATCACCTCTTGGCGGCCCTATAAGGAAGGTAGGCTATGCTTAAAGGATATCGAGATAATGAGCTACTAGCGTGAGAAAAATATTCCAGATTTCTCCGTCAAACACATCAATATTTCACCTATTCCTATTTGTCCTTATAAAAGAATATCCTATTAAAGTTGTAACAATGTAACTCAAAATTAATAAAGAGACTTGACATAAGTCGCTGTTGAGACTTAACAATGTCATGGCGTGCTTTAGTTATTCATACGTTTTACTCATTCCGTAACAAAATTAATGTACAAAAAATGCATTTATTACCGATCCGTTTACCTAAACCGGGAAAACCTCATCACAACAACAACAACAAACCCAATCCCGCTAGCAGGGTATGAGGGAGGTAGAATGTAGACAGATCCTACCCCTACCCCAGTATAAACCCGGGAGTAGGGAGACTGCTTCCAACGAGACCTCCAGCAAGTGCAGGTGTACGGGTGAGAGAGAAAAGAAGAGAGCAAAAAGACAGAAGACAACAAGCAACAAGCAAGCAAAACACGCGAACGGAGCAAAGCAAACAAACCTAAGGAAGCAAAACAAAGTATAGCAGAGCAACGTGCGGGCCTAAAGCTAAGGCAAAGCAAAGAAGAGGCACCAAAAAACCAAAAACTCAACGGGCACGAAAAAACAAGCAAACCTAAGGGAGAAACACAAAACAAGGAAAAGCAACGCACGGGAAAACCTCATCCATTTACCCAATTCCATTTAGTTTTGTAAATAATAATTTAGTAACCGATCTCCAACGATTCGTTCGGCATGATGTAGACTTCGTTGATCGTCGAGATATATTGATTTTTATATCACTTATTAGTTTCTCAAAGTGGATAATTTGGTGAACTTAAACAATTCCAACTTCTATTTTCAATAGTAGACAACTGAGACATCTTATAATGGTATAAAGAACAATAATATCTCGACGAAGGGAGTACCATGTTTATGTGTTTCATATGTTCTACCCTAATATCTATATTTCCACATTCGTGTGGGTTTCCAATTTACTAACAAATGATGTACACACCGTTAAAAACTAGTATTTTGTAGTGAAAAAGATGTTACTTTAGTAAGTCCTTAGGGAATTCGTATGTTCGAGCGCACCTATCCAAAATTATCCACCAATGTTTTATGGGATTTTATGTTGGCCAAAAAAGCGACACTTATATCAACATCATGAGGTAGTAACCATTTGCATGGGTACCAATAACTATAAAACGTTGAAGGAATGACTACTAAAAAGATTAGAATAAGCCGATTCCATAATTATATTCATTTGAACATAGTAAATATTGAATGTTTATGATAAAATTTACAACTATAAATTTGTATCATTACAAGTTTGTAACATCCATTTTAATACTAAAACTTAATGTGTCATTAGTGTACTTTATAATGCAATTAGTGTAGTGTAGAATTTAATTATATGAATTCCTAAATATATTAATATGTTTAAGCTTAAAAAATTAAGACTTCCATCTTTAAAAAGTCCCAAATGCTTTATAAGGAGTAAAGAAAAGATAAAGATAAAGATAAAGATATTATTTCTAATCTAGATAAGTGGCCTTCTATAGCTAGTAAAATGGTGATGTTACCACGCAACCAATTTTCTCAATACAAGGTTCTCGCATAAACTAGTAATAGAGTGTAAGTTTGTTACTAAAATAGTTGAGGCTTATTCTAAAAACAAACTCTATACTTTCCATCACGTCCTAATGTACTTTCGTTGTCAATACAAACCTTTTTTGTTAACAAAATATTATGAAACTTTATTCTTTTGAGTCGTTAACCTCAAACTTCATTATCAACAACGAATTAAATCCCAAAACTTGTTTTGTTTTCAAATTTTAACAAACTATATCCCATTTCGAGACTAATCAATCACAAAAATACTTCTAAGAACTTAACAACAATTTTTTTGGTAACCATAGTTTTCGACCTTTTGGCCGAATAAGTCACGCAATGTGGCACCACATACGCAAACCATGTAAAGCCCTCCCCTTGACCACATTTTGGGTGAAACTACTTAGGTTCTTTACTTCTTTATTCCTTACAATAGTCCTATAGTAACAGCCCTATTTCTATCATTTAAGCTTATTATAGGGATTATGAGCTTATTCGGCTCGGCTTATTTTACATAAGAACGTCTTTTTCGGCTTATTAATTGATTTACGAGCTTATTATGGGGGTGTTTTAAAGCTTATTAGTTGGCTTATCAGCTAATTATATTTCAGCTTATCAAATGTTCTGGCTGATTTTGAGACTTAAGGACCTATATAAGCATGTTATGTCATAATAAGCCGAAATAAGCCAACAAATAAGCATAATCAAATAGACAAAATAATACAAGATCAATGTTCAATAAGACTAAACCAATACCCATATGAAAAACAATAATATAAAACATATTAGATTAAAATATATAAATAAAAGAAGAATGACAGACCTCATGATGTAGTGGATATTGGGTGAAACTGTTGAAGGGTTTTGTGCAGAATCGAAAAAGATGAAAAACCCTTGAAGGGTTTTCATTTTTGTTGAGAATATTTTTCGGATTTGTGAATTTTTGGGGCAATGTTTTTGCCATTGTAGCGAGATGAACCCTAGAAAGAGAGAGTATGGAAATAACGAATGTGTGTGTGTGTGTGTGTTTTTAGGGGTGTTTGGATTGTAGATGGTTTATTATTAAGATTTGGATTTAGATTTGAACTAGTTTTGCAACCCGCGCGTTGTTGTGGAATTCTTTTATTGTCGTTAGCTACTTAACGTGAAGTTAGTTACCTACGACTGACTCTGCAATTGATGTATAACATGAAGGACCATTTATGTAAATTATGTGAGGACTAAATTTGCAATGAACCGCTGAGATGAAGGACAAAGTGCATACAATTTTTTTTAAATGCTAAAGATAACGGTCGTTAGTTAACAGCCGTTAAATAACAAATGATTGTTAGTACTGTACAAATAGGACTGACTTTACAATTGATGTATAACATGAAGGACCATTTATGTAAATTATGCGAGGACTAAATTCGCAATGAACCGCTGAGATGAAGGACAAAGTGTGTACATTTTTTAAATGTTCAAGATAACGGTCGTAAATTAACAGCCGTTAAATAACTAACGCTCGTTAGTACTATTAAAAAAAAATTACCTTAGCGTCCACTGTAGCTGCTACATTAACCTCCTATCCTTTAGTATATATATAATTTAAATTTGTTTTAAGAATTTGATTTGAATTTGATATATGAGTGACAAAATAATATTTAAAAGAGAAAATAAAAAACATATCCATTTTACATTACATATTTCACAAAGTACTCAAAAAAATATCACGATCATACCGAAATACTCATAAAATTCGCAAGTATTGCGAAATTTTGGCCCATCTTACGAGTTTTTAAAATATGTCACAAAAAGGTTTCGAAAGTGTCAATAAATCCTCCTCAATGTGTCACTATATCGTTACTAAACTGTTGTTAATCTTCCTTCCTCCTCTCACCTTCCATTCTCTCCTTCCTCCCACCCGTCACTTGTTATCACTACATTCTTTCTTTTTCATTGATCTAAAAACACTATCAATTCAACATCAAGTGAACCAAAAAACATACAACTTTACGTGAACAAACCACAAGAGGTTTTTAAAATCAGGGGAGACTTTGTGAACATGGTGTGATTTACTTAACCTTGAAGCTTTGATAGTAGATAATCTCTTTTGAATCTATTGATGCTCATGTATTCTCGATACCTGTGGTGTGCTCAGCGTGTATCCTACTTCATGTAAAGACTTGATCTTGAATGGCGTGTTTGGAATAATGAAGAATAAAGCAAGTATTAAGGTAAAGGGGTGAGAGGAAATGGAGAAGATGAGGGGGAAGATAAACAATAGTCTAGTTTAATGACATGACACATTAGGGATGATTTGTGATGACGTATAGTCTATATTTGGGCCACGAGCCCAAATGATAAACATTACTAAGGCCATAATCCACCATGAGTGGGCTATTATAACAATGACTTGGGCCGCATTACCAAAGGGATTGGGCTCACGTAGACCCAAGCCCAATCAAACTATTTATGGTCTAGATAAGGATCTTCTATTTACGGATAAGGATCTTTGGACCGGATAAGCACCACACTTGCGAAACGTAAGGAGCACGAAATCTACAAGGATTCGGCGCCTATATAAGGAATGACATAATTCTCATTGAAGGTACGATTCACAAACCCTAACTCTTTACGATAACCTTAAAACCGATTACTTACTCTCACGCCGGAGGATAATCGTGGGAGACAATCCCACGATAAGCCTAACGGTGTTTGTTTATTTTCTTAGTGCGCAGGTTTCAAGCATTAAGAGCTAATTGGTACGAGAGCAAGAGCCCAAATTAGGAACGCTCAACTTTTGTATCAACAATAATCTCATAACATTCATTCCCTTTACAAGCCAAACACCCCCTTAGTTTTGATGGAAAGGGAAGAGATATCGAAGAGAAATTAAAATGTGAAAATTTTGGCCACACATTTGAGAAAATTTAAAGGGATATGATCTGTTTTTTTATGCATGTGAAATGTGGTTGTGGTTTCTTCTCATTCTTATAATTTTGTTTTTTTTTTTGATAACTTTAAAAAATAAACAGTAGCCCTCTAGACTTTAAATTTTAAAAATACAACATTATGTTGTTTTTATAATATATTATTATTAGTACAGATTAAATTCACATATATGCATAGGATTATAAATATAAAAATAAAAACACTAATTATTGTGACATGTATAAATACACGAGCTTGTATAAATACAAACAACTTATGTTATTCCTCTTTTTGAGTTTAAGTAAAGATGTATGAATAATACCTTTTTTATCTACATGCAATAACAGCTAATGTTATTCTTTTTATAAGTTTAACATGTACGTACACGGGTTTGAAAGTTAAATACAAACAAAATTATTATTAATAGGAATATAAATATCAAATTGTAAGTACGGGTTACTGTGATATAAAAATAAACATACATGATCGTACTTATAACAACTCGTGTAATTCATTCCTAAAGTTAAAATAATGATATTTGGAAAAGCATTTTTTAAAAACTTTATATTTCAACTTCATCAACGGTCATTATGTGCTATCAAACCCGCATATTGTATACAACATGATATCAAATAGTTAAAGTTAAACAACAACATCAACCTTAACCCTCTGCTGGTTAAACAAAGTCAAATCTTTACAAAAAATTAATTGATATTAATACATGATGAAAAATATGTGTAAAAACCCATCCATAATTATTAGTAGTATTTATACCTCAATTACAAAACTTTGAATACAGACAAATTCTTAAATATACGTACATTAAACTAAACTTTCAAAATAAATTTGATTCATGTGTAAACAGCGTGTGTGCACGAGACTTATAACTAGTTCAAACAGTTATTTTGAAATTTTTGGAAAGCACTTTATCTTTCTTAGTAAAGTTGCTATAATAATTCCAATGGTGAAATTTATGAAATAATAACCGAGTTTTAAGATTATTCCACTAAAGTCACTCAAACTTTGTTTAGTTACAAACACTCAAGTTTTATTGTTTTTCCTTTAAAGTAACTCAAACTTTATTTTCACAACATAAATCATTCAAGTTTAATTCTTGCTCTAACATTGTGAATATTTTGAAAATTTAGGGTCCGTTTGGTTCGTAGATGGGTTTATGATTAGGAGTAGGATTTGGATTTGAATTTGGTTTAAGATTTGGATTTGAGGTTAGAGAAAATATTATATTTTATTTAAAGTGATTATTTAAATAGTTAGTGGGTGAATTAAAAATAATACAGTATATAATTTAAAGTTATTTTTGTTTTAGGTATTAAAAAAAATTAAAAATAAAGTATGTGGTGGGAGTGAAAAATGGTCCCACATTATTTAGAAAAGGAGAGTACATGCCCCCGATTTGTACATAGCCAATATTAAGTGTGGAAGGTGCGGTTCGGGAAACAAAGCAAGAAAGTGACTTTTGCATGCGGGATCCTTTACATCACCACTCCACTCAATGCGGGAAAAGTAATATAATTTCTCTAGCGGCAGTATAGTCCCGAGCTCATTTTGTCACAAAATTCCAAAAAGTCCAACTGTGCATGGCATCTAAATGTTTTTATTCTTTTTCTTTTTCTTTTTTATATCTCATTTTATCTTTATAATTACCCCACATTTATACAATAAAATTCATATTTTTTAACAAAAACTTTCACTGCTCAAAAAATTCAGAAAATGCCATCATCTTCTTCATCATCTACACCTTCTTCAATAATTTCTTTATCTTCCAATGATCGAAAATTTATTATATCTGAAACAATAAAACAAGCGGCATTGTTTATTAAAATAAGATTCGAGCTACAATTATTCGGTTGCTCGAGACCCCGAAAAAATCTAGAAACCATCCCAAAAAACGTGATCATTATGGTGCACACGATCGTCTTGTTGCCGCCTACTTTTCCGAAAATCCCGTTTATGATGAAAAAGATTTCGAATGATTAGCCGATTATTCTTACGAATTGTTCACGATATCGAAAGTCGTTCGAAATATTTTCAACAAACGCAAGATGCTAGGGGTAAGTTGGGGTTTTCGGCACTACAAAAATGCACATCAGCAATTCGTCAATTGGCTCTCGGAAGTATTCCTGATGCTCAGGATGAATATTTGCAAATGTCGGAAAGAGTTTCTCGTGATAGTTTGAATAAATTTTGTAGGTGGGTTATTAAACTATACGGAAGAGAATATTTGCGAAGACCTACACGGAGTGATATACATCATTTGTATAGAGCACACGAAGAATTACATGGTTTTCCTGGAATGTTAGGGAGCATTGATTGCACACACTGGCAGTGGGAAAATTGTCCCACTAGATGGCGAGGTCAATTTATGAGAGGTGATCATTCGCATCCGACAATTATGTTAGAAGTAGTTGCCTCACAAGACTTGTGGATTTGGCATGCATTTTTTGGAGTTTTTGGCGTCAACAACGACCTTAATGTTCTCCATCAGTCGCCATTGCTAAATGACATCAAAGACGGCATCGCACCTGAGTGTCCGTTTGAAGTTAACAACAATGTTTATGCTTTTGGGTATTATCTTGGTGATGGAATATATCCGGAAGAAGCTACATTTGTCAAAGCGTACAAACACCCGGCGCCAAATGATGTTTCACAACAAAGGTTCAAAAAAGCACAAGAAGCAGCAAGAAAAGACAGAACGAGCATTCGGTGTTTAAAAAAAACGATGGGCAGTAGTTAATAATCCTGCTCAAGCAGTAAAACCCAAACATAAAAAACATGATGTATGCATGTATCATATTACATAATATAATTTTAAAAGATGAAAAGCATGCAATATGTCCTAACTTTTATGAAGACGAACTTCCAAACCGCGAGCTTCAACAAGATCAAGAATCAAGATTGTACATGATCTATCAATTAAAAGATCGTGTAACTTATCACAATCTTCGTTATGATCTAAAGGAACATATTGCGCGCACTTACATTCCGAATGTAGACGAAGATTAGCATTTTATTTCGTTAGCAATTTTTTTTCTTTGTAACGTTTTTAGTTAAGTTGTAATTTTTTAAGTTAATGAATGCATGTTTTATTTTATATATTGTGTTATTCAAATTATTTAATACTAATAGAACAAATAGAAATTGAATGGATGAGAGACATTTATTAACTGAAATAAATTGTCCCAATCACACTTATGATTCAAAACACATTTATTAATTGAATTGTCCATATCACATTTATGATACAGTTGAGGTATTTCATCAAAACACATTACCGTGTTTCATCAAAACACATTTGTGAAGTAATTATGTCCTGAGAATCAAAACACATTTATTAATTGAATTGTCCCAATCACACTTATGATTCAAAACACATTTGTTAATTGAATTGTCCATACCATCAAACCGCCTCTTCATTTTGGACTCGAGTCCTTGAATACTTCATGCAAACGTATCCGAATACCGATCGTACACACCATCAATTAAACTCCAAATTCAATGACATGAAGCCGCGGGTCTCTTTCTTTTCGGCTAAATACAACCAATTGTATGAAAATAGAAAAAGTGGGCAAAATGATGAAGATATTTTAAAGGCCGCACATAATGATTATAAGGCGGAGAAAGGACATCCTTTTGCTTACATGCATGTATGGGAAGTCTTAAAGAGTTGCGAAAAATGGAAGCGCAACGAAATTCCAAATTTGAGTGGTGGTTCTTTTAAAAAGTCAAAACTTCAGAAACCAATTCATGTTCCGTTCCATTTGATCTTAATCTAGAGTTTGATGATGATTTTGGTGATTCTCAATCTTCACAAGCCACAGAACGAAAGAGGAAAGCAAAAGGAAAGGGAACATCAACATCGTCTCCTAACATGGAAGCCGCATTGTCCCGGATGGAAGAAGGGTTTTCTGCTTTGATGAACCATGTGTATGAGTTCCAAAAAAGGGATGATGCGAGAAACAAGAAAAAAGAAGAGTTAATACAGACGCAAAAAAAGTTGGTAGAAGCCACCGAAAAACAAGCCAAGGCATATGAAGATAAACAAATAAACAAAGATTTGGACTACTACTATACTGAGTTTGAAGGTTTACGCGGAAAAAGACGTGAGCACGTTCAAAAACAAAAAAAAAAAAACAAATCAAAGAAAAATACAACCTTGAAGACTAAATTTATTATTTATGTTTGTGTCTTTTTATTTTTCAAGTTATGTTTATTTTCTTTTTTCTTTTTTTTATTAAGTCGTAATGTTTTATTTTAATTTAATGAATGAATGTTAATTTTATATATTGTGTTGTTTAAATTAAGTAATATTGTAAATAATAAAAAATAGTAAAATTTGAGAGGATGAGAGAGAAGGTGCTGCAGATGTTGAGGGAAAGAGTTGAGGTGAGAGAAATTGCTGAGTTGACGCTGATGTGGCAAGGGAAAGGAGGCAACCACACCCTCCACCCTAATGACTGATCCTTATTTTTTGGGCTACACTTTCTATCCAAACATTATTATTTAATACAAAGTCAAATAATTGGGGTCAACCCCCCATACCAAACGGAACCTTATTTAATAAAAGAGATAAAAAAATGATAATTACTAATATGGCCAAGTTGCCCAAAGTGTGGGGATTTTTGACCTAAAAAAAAAATTGCCTTTGGCCAGTTGCCCAGGGCAACTTTTTAGGTCGGGACACGTGTCGATTTTTTGGGCCGACAAGTAGTAGTTGCCCAGGGCAACTTTTTCAAATTTTGGGCACCTTGGACACTTATCGTCCCATGGGCGCGACACGTGTCCCGCCCTAAAAAGTTGCCCTGGGCAACTGGCCAAAGGCGGATTTTTTTTTTTTTTTTTTTTTTAAGTCAAAAATCCCCAAACTTTGGGCAACTTGGCCATATTAGTAATTATCCCAAAAAAAAATCTCTTTAACTTTGTTATTATTTTGTAGATATAATGTTAGTTAGGAGAAATCATGGGGTATGGTTATTATTTAAATTAAAGTAACTGATGCATTTTAAACAATTTAAAGACATTTCTAAAAGTTTATTATTATTATTATTATTATTATTATTATTATTATTATTATTATTATTATTATTATTTTGATAAAACTCACTTAAGCCGGATGATATTAAAATTTGAGTGGTTTTTATAGTTGAAAAAAACTTTGACACTTTAGTGAAACAGTTTTGAAACTTGAGTGGTTTTTGTTATTGAAATAAATATAAGTGACTTTAGTGGCATAATGGTAAAACTTGATTAATATTAGATGACATTTTCCCTAATTAGAATTAGTGTTAACATGGTAACATTAATCAAACTTTCATAACTAATTATCAGTGCCGTAGCAAAGCGAACGGATATGCGAAAACTTATAATGATGGTCAAAAAATATTGCAATTTTGAAAATAGAAAAAAGCATTCGTTTTTTTTTGGAAAATTCCGGGTAACTGGATCGCCCCGGCGGGGTTGCTCTGACTCAGACGGCCCTGAGAAGTGTTCTTGTCTTGTTTAGGCATTTGAACATAGTTAGCAGAGGTCAGTCTGTCTGGCGTTCCCTCGCGTCAAGGGCTACTTTTGGACCGAACACGCCAAAAAACAAAAATCTAAATAGAGAAAGTTTTTATTGTTGGGGAGAGTTGCTAAGTAAGAGAATCAAAAATAAGGCTTCACTTTGTTGCGACTGCCACTGTCTTCGAGTGAAATCTCGTTTATACAAACTATTGAAACTGACAATATAGTATTTTTCATGATACGTCTTGTCACACCCCCAGAAATCAGGTCCAGCGGAAGCATACATGTAGCTGGGGTGTAACTCAATTGGTATTACAAAACAAGTGTAAAATGGTTTTCGTTTCAATCATTTAGAATAAAATATCTTAATCAAAAATGTTGAATTTACATTGTTAAAAGTAGTGCGGAAGTAGGCCTTTAAAATACTTTAAAACGGTCCCCATAAGAATATCAGAGTCTTCTATGACCATGCCATGCCCTGCCAAAACCTCCTGTGGTGTGCCATTGCTTAAAACCTGAAAATACATGCTAAAACGTCAGCATAAAGCTGGTGAGTTCATAGTTTTAAGTAAACAAGTATTTCCCGTAAACAAGTGTTTCCAGAAATCAAGTATTTCCCAGCAAAGGCATCGTAAATCCACTCAGTTACAAGTCCCGCCATAAGAGACTTGTAACCTGTGTGTTTACAACCCACTGCCAAAAGTAATATGTTTAAGTAAACAAGTCATTTGCGGAACACGAGATTTTCAGTAGCAAGACAATATAACAAATACAATGTCACAACTAAGAATAAGGTATACAGTGCCTAAGCTCATGACCCCGAAGCTCGACGTAATCGTATGCAATCAAGCATAAAATGCCCCAATTAAGTGTTTGCCAGACACTCGGAAGTAATCCGAATGATATGCGTCCGTTTAACAGGTTAGCGCGACCAACTCGGACGGGGTGTCAACCCAAATAGATCTATCCACAGCATTCGCGCTCACATGCATGTAATTAACGGTTCATGATAAAGGGGACTTCAGTGGCAGTAATAGGTAACTCAGGCAAAGTAACAGTTTTATATTTATGTCTGCAAAAGCAAGAACTTGTGTTCATAAGAAAGAAATCAAGGATGGAATAAGTAATTCATAATGTATTCAAATTATCAATCAAGTATTTCAACCATCCAGTAATGTTTGAGAAAATGAATCGCGTTCAAGTAAAACAAGCATTGAATTTAAATATTAAGGAGCATGTATCTTCCCCCAAAACAGTTGTAAAACAAGTAAAAGTAGGGGTTATGAACTCACCTGGTGCGATAGCTATGATGACAACAATGAATACACAGAAATGAGGCACGATCTCTAACCGCAACCTAATATGAATGGTATGATCTAATGTAAGAAATGAAGTAATGCTACACATGCAAATACGTATGTTATCGATACCACTCATTAGTTTTGAAAATAACGTTTATCGTCGACAAATACGTTTTTGACGTCTCGTTAGGTTAATAACCACTTTTCATGGAAATAGGTTGAAACGATACTCCACGATCCTTGTTTGGTGTTCTATCGGCAAATATAAGGTTTTCGTCGCAAAACTAACATTTTCATTACTTGAAAATATGCCCGAAATGGCCTCGCAAAACAAGTCGTGAAATGTTGTACGTTAAGGGTTAGTGATGAAACTCGGCGTTTTTGAAAACCTTGTAACAATATCTAGAAGTCGCGTCATTTAACTTTTGGCGATACGAGCCTCGATCGATGAGAAAATCGACTCTTATTGTTGTTACTTGAAAGTATTATGTTCAACACTTAGAAAATTTCATTATAGTAAAAGCTGTCAAAATATATATAGTTTATCGGGTATATAGATGAGGTCGTAGTTTATTCGTTATAAGTCTATTTGACGAACGGCCAATTGATTTGAAAAGCTTGTTGGAAGATCTTGATTTCATAAAACTACGGCTCGGACTCAAATTGATCCGATCATGAAGAAAAACAGCCAAGAAAGTGGTGTCTCGCAAAGACAGTTTTGCGGCAAAATAATAATAGAAAAGCTGATGGAAATTTGTAAAAATCGTCTAAGTTCAAACGTTTGTATCTTTTTCGTTATAAGTTCGTTTTCTACGTTCTTTATATCCCCGGAATCGTGGGACAACATACTAATATATTTTTGATAAGTCGGGATGGCTAGATCAAGTTTTACGTCTCGAAACAGTCCATGAAAACTGTTCAACAGCAAGCTATTTTTCAGAAAATAGTTTTCGTCGTTAAAATTGAAAATAGCATATCTTTTTCGTCGTAACTCGGATTTTAGTGATTCAAGCGGCCACGGTTTCGTTTTTGAAAGTATTTTCTGAATATATAACCCAATGTTACCCAGAAACCCCTGAGTTTTCTGAAATTGGCGATTTGGGACAGAACCTATATTTGAAAGTATTTTTCGTTGTTAATATTCGGAAAATCATATCTCCTTCGTTATTAACTCGTTTTTATCCCCGTTTTCGGCCATAGTTTCGTCTCGGAATGTATTTTCTAAATCTTTGGTCAAAAATTACCCACAACCTACTGAGTTGGCCACGTTTTCAAAATAAGGACAGCCACTTTTCTATTAGTGCCAAAAATGAGTTTTCTAGTTTGTAACTTGTCCCAAAACCAATTAATCAACAATCAATCATCTCTTGATCTACCATACACCTTCTTAAGGTGTCATGGGTTCCTAGTCTTAACCAAAAATGGTGGATCTCATGAGATCACTAATAAAAATTATAGATCTAAGATTAAAGAGTATTATTGTAGAAAGTGGTATATATATAACATATATATTTGCATTATCTACTACTATAACTTGAAAATACATCAAATGGAAGTATGAAAATATTAAAAGTTTACTTGAAGCTTACTTGATGATTTTGATGAGTTTGGAGATGATTATGTAAGAAACCTTGGGATTTTTATTTCAAAATCCCAACTAGGAGTACAAAAGGGCCTTGTTTATCACTTGAACTTCAAAAATTTATGGATTCTTGTTTGATCTATGATGTTGGTCGAACCATATATGGAAAGGGGATGAGAGAAATATTTTTCTTTTACTTATGAATGTTTACTTGAGATGTGGAAGCAATAATAGGTGTGTATTATATTTTCAAAGACAAGAATGACAAGAATTTAATGGGGCAAGTAAAGGTTTTTCAATGTTGTGTAAGAAAAGAATGGGGAAGGAAGATCTTGTAAGAAATTTGATAGATTATGTTAGATATTAGTTGTTTATTTAGTGTTTTAGGTGATACCGGGTACCGAGTTTGCTAGAAATAAAGTTTAACGGTACCAACTAAAATGTAACGACGTTGTAAAAATTATAAAATTATATTCCTGATGAGAATCGGGTGTTAAAATAATTGTCGTGTTGAGATATCGTGATCCGACGTAATTTATCAGCGTATACCGAAAAATATAGCAACAGGTTTCAAAACACCGGGTAAATTAATAATAATAATTTTATATTATTATAATGAATATGAAAATATATTAGGATCGTAGTCGGGAGTGTCGGGTATATGTTAGTAGTAAAAACTGAGTGGTAACGTTAATTACAAATTAAGCATACGTAAATGGAAATAATGCATATCCGTGCATGATCTAAAGTGTTGATGATGTTACTAATGATATATAGACTACTCCAGTCTATATGACGTGTCTCTACTGATGATGCACAAATTCGCAGCTAAACCTAACTGGTTACGCGAATTTGAATACCCGTAAACTAGATTTACGAAATGATGAATGACAATCGTGAATAGTGATTTCCTTCCGGGAATGAATAGTGTCATATGAATAGTAAAATTTTCGAACGCTTCTCGAAATCACAAACTGACTCCGAAAACGATGAATAGTAAAATGATGAATAGTGACCGGTGAATAGTAAATGATGAATAGTAACTGATGAATAGTGAATAGGAGAAATGTCCTGAAAATGCGGGTTGTTACACGTCTTATGTTTTAACAAATATTTACATCTAAAGTTGTACAATGTTATGAGTCCCCAAATATATAATGGGATATATATATATATTTTGAGACCTCTAAAATTTAAGCCCGGTGCGGTAACACACATCGCATACCCTCTGATGTGTTAATTTTGAGCTTTATATTTTTAGGAACACTCTCTATCGGGCAATCCTTGCAAGCCGGGGTTGCTCGCAAGAGCGAAAGAACTTGTTTATCCAAAAGTAATTAATTGAAACAGATTAAATAAGGGGTTTGTGTTTAGAATCCACACGATTAAAATTAAGTAAAATAGAAATGCAATAACAAAAAAAATGACAATAAACTAAAATAGATTTAAATCAGGTGATGAGAAAATGTATTAACCTATTCATCCCTCATTCTCTTCATAACATGATTCATTAGTGCACTGTTTACCAGCTCTTAACCTAGTGGCTCGAGTGTAGTGCGTGTTTATTAATAGCCAGTAGCGCATGCACAGATAACCTATATCTATTTATCTCGATTGTTGTGGATGATGACTAACTATATTCTATTCATTAAGTCCGCCAACTACCATATATAACTTGTCTAGTGGAATTGAGCTAACAACTACACTTAATTACTAAGTAATGTTAGTTTACCTTTTATTATCCTTAAGCCTTATAGTATATCATTTTTTTCTTCGTTAGGTCATATGGTCGTAACTCTAAGCACGAAGTGATATTTGTCGTATGTTCGTGAACCTAATTCCTATGTTTCAATGTTCTCATACTTAATGGCAAACACAAAAGCGTATGTTCAATCGACAAGCATATAAGATATCTAAAACAATAGCTGAATAAACTACTAAACCATGTCATAAATTAAATGAGGTTCATAACCAGACAAACACAAAAGACAAAAGGTGTTTAGCCTTGATGTCTTACATACAAAAGAAATTGAATTCAATGATAACGAATAATCAAACCGAATTAAAAAAAAAAAAAAAAAAAAAAAAAAAAAAAAAAAAAAAAAAAACTGTATATGATGTTTGGATCTTCTCTCTTCAGTGATTTCAGCCTTGGAATGAGTTGAATAGCAGGAAAGAATGTCTTAGTTCGTATGGGTTGTGGAATGTAACCTAAAAAACATATTTATGGTTTGTATTTATAGGCAACCCAAGCCCGACCTCTCTACGGCGTATAGAAAGATCCTATACGCCGTCGAGGCCTTCAAACGCGTCATAAGATCCCTACTACCACCTTGCTAATGCTTAGAGGCAAAGTCCTCTCTACGCCATATCAGCTTGCGAATAGCGATTTTCCTCATCTACGGCGTAAAGCTAGAGATCATATACGTCGTATACACCTTCATGAAAGACTTATGAAATGGGCAATTCCCACGTCTATGTCATAGGTGTAAGTCGTTTACGGCGTATAGCACTTCTGACGCAAATCTTCATTTAAGCTCGACCATCTGTCCACTTTAGCGTCTTTTTTTTCCATTACTCTAGATTAATACTAATATGCAAAAGTTAAACAAATCACTATCAAATATTATCAAATGACAACTAAAACGAGCAATAAACATAAGATATTGATACTAAAAACATGTATCTATTCGATGATATCACTCTCGTATATGGATGTGTACTATATATAGAGAAAATGTTTTTACTTTAAAGCTCTCAAAATGAGAAATATATTATAACTACATATAAAGCATGTAAGTACTTTTGCTTAATTTCTTAATCCATAAACTAATATAGGCTAAGTTTGAGATAACACTCACGACCACCCATTAGTGCATCACAGCTAGCGAGCAGCCCATGTACATCCATAAACTTTTAAAATTTCCATTTAATACAAACATTCCTTTTTCTAGCTCAATTTAATTTTGTAATTACCACATATATTGTATTTAATTAACATGTATATCCACAAGCTTCCGATGTACGATGGAATTACTTTGTGCTTTCGGACTATTTGGCATCACATCTTTATTGATCACTACTTATCTATATTTATACTACTTATAAAGCATATACACCATTTTCCTTAGTATTGAAACCTTGAAAATTTTAAAAACTTAAAACCAATTAAGGAAAAATGAAATCAATAGTAGTAAATTCATTTGAAACACACGGTTTCATAATTGTATTATAGGTAACTTTGAAACTATAAGAGTTGACTTGTGATTGTAATATAATGTAGGAAACGCATTCGTGATTTGTGATATGTAATGTGGGTTGGCATATTACGATTTTTGAATTGTGATTGTGAAAAAAAATAAAACAATAATAATTTAATTATTGTTTAATTTCTCAAGCTTTTATTAATTTTTTTTGATAACCTAGATTTTTTTCCCTCACAATGATTTATAAATTGAACTCGTAAGTTACATCAAGGGTCACCTCAAAACACAAGTTCGTAAGTATAATTCTTTATCACTATACACTGTGCGACAGGTAACTTTGAAAAACACGGTCTCATAAATGTAATATAAGTAACTTTGAAACTATAAGAGTTGACTTGTGATTGTAATATAATGTAGGAAACTCATTCGTGATTTTTGATTGTAATGTGGGTTGACATATTATATTTTTGATTTGTGATTGTGAAAAAAAAAACAATAATAATTTAAATATTGTTTAATTCTGAAACTTTTATTATTTTTCTTTTATAACCCATATTTTTTTTCTAGACTTACAAATTGAACTCGTAAGTTACATCAAGGGTCACTCCAAAACACAAGTTCACAAGTATAATTATTTGTCACTATACACAGTCGCTTTACGCGGTTATTCGTCTAGTATTTACTAATCTACTCTTAAATTATCTAATTTAACTAGTTATTTAACCATTTGAAAATTTGAAATTCATTCCCATTTACTTTCAAATCTACTTCCAAATTAACACCTACTATAGTTAATTAATTAAATTTTATATTTTCTAATTGATCGATTCATTGATACAATGATTCATTTATTCATGATACTATTTTCTTTACGTCTCATTACTTATATAATTTAGTATAGTATCTTATTTTATTTTCTAAAATTTTTAATTAAACGTACAAAATATTCTTTACAAATAGTATTTTGTGACGATATGAGTTTTGTTACAGTAAAAAAAATGTACAAGATTGTTGGGTGACATTAATTCAAATAAGAAAACATTGAATAACAAGTTGGCAACCAAAATTATTCGGCCTTGCACAAAAAAATGATAAAAGAGAAACACAAGAATCACACCAAATCAGTGCATTTCAATTTTTTTTCAGTAAAAAAAAAAAAAAAAAAGTGATATTACTATACTTACATTTTAATCCTTCTAATGATTATGGTGGCACACCTTTGATGACCATATAATGTCTTCAAAAGCAATAAAACATGCTAACATAAATTGGCGAAATACCGAGTCTTTTAGGTTAGGAATCCTTGGAAATTAGCCGGAACCGTAGCGTAGCATATGAAATGTGTAGCATCATAACGAAGGACGTGCTTGTTTCAAATTGAGTAATGGGAAAAAGAAAGGCAGTAATAATACATGGGAAAGGAATGAGTATTCCCATTGCATTGATGCTGCATGTTTCGTTCAATATAAAATCGATATTGCTCGTTTAATTCATAAAATTATTTTTTATGATTTGACAATTACCAAACAAAATCGATAACAATGAAAACAAAAGACCAGCAAAATTAATAAGCATCTAACAAAGGTTGTAGAATACAAACTTACATGGTATATCCTTGATCACCCATCTAACCATCGAATGTAAATGAGACACACATATATCAACATACTAAACTTTTTGGAGCATACTAAATGCCAAGCTTCATGGTAACAAGTAACAACTAAAGTCAAAAACAACATTTGAAACTTCAAAACATGCAATTAAGTGTTGATTTCCGAAAAATCCGTTATCTTCTTGCAAATATTTTGCTAACCAAACGCTAAACGACCACCTGTTTTAAAGACAATATGTGGAAGAAGATTAATGTCCAAGCTAACTCACTGGCATGCGTGTTTAGAAGAGTGCATGTCTGCTCTCTCGGGAGAACTTTTGAGAATTCTCTCGGGGGTGTTTGGTTGGGGTAAATTCAAGGTAATTGGAGGAATTTGAAATTAAAATTGCTTCAATTCTCTTGTTTGTTTCACAATAAATATGTGGGCTCAAGAATTTTATTTGCCTTAATGAGGCTAAAATTTCACATGGGAAGTATTTACATTTGCTTAGAATTTTAAATAACATTATTTATATATCTTGAACCAAACGCCCCAGTAGAATCAAAGCATGGTTTTTTATAATCATAAAAATCTTAAAAATGATATGGTTGATGAATTATTGAATCAAATTTAGGAGGAACAGAAAAGTTGGTTCCATAAATGAAAAGTATATAGAAATCTGTTGATATAAAAAACAAAATAAAAGTAATTTTTTTTACATAATTGTGTACGTATTTTAAAAAATATTAAAAATCATCTTTCAATTAATATTTTTATGACCATCCTAAGATCACATCCTAACCATTGAAATTTGATTATATCCCTAAAATTTCTACTTTCAATATAAATAATCAACTTTGGTTAATAATATATCCATGCATAACCTGATATTCACATAACGAATCTCTTCTTGTTCCACAGGTCGTCGATCAAGAAAGTATAAGGTAAATTGCACTTAGTTTTCTTCTATGAATTTCTGGTATTACTTCTTTCGAGCTCATGTTTTCTTGAAAAATAGCATCTCAAATAGAATCAATTGCTTTAATGCTGATACCAGCATGCATGTATGTTTTTAGTTGCAGCATAAATCATGCAGCATAGAACCAACGCAATGGAAAAGTACCAACTATTGGAAAATCTTGGACATGGAGCGTTTGGGGTTGTTTTTAAAGCGTTCAATAAGCAAACGCATGAAGTGGTTGCGATCAAGAAACTGATGACAAAGTATTACTCAAAAGAAGACTGCATGAACCTAACGGAAGTACTTAAGTCGCTCGTCAAGATGCACAACAATCATCCTAACATCATCCGCCTTAAAGAAGTCATCAACGAAAACGAAACACTGTTCTTGGTATTCGAATACATGGAATGCAATCTCTACCAAGATATGATACAACATGAGAAGCCCTTTTCAGAAACCGAGATTAGAAACATGTGCTTCCAAGTATTTCAAGGCCTTGCATACATGCATCACCGCGGCTACTTTCATCGTGACCTCAAACCTGAGAACCTACTTATAAACAAGGATATAGTTAAGATTGCTGATCTTGGTCAAGCTCGCGAGATGAATGCTCAACGACCATTTACCTATAATGTTTCAACAATCTGCTATCGTGCCCCTGAGGTTTTTCTACATTCTCCAGTGTACAATTCTGCGGTTGATATGTGGGCAATGGGTGCAATAATAGTTGAATTATTCACCCTCACACAAATATTTGAAGGTTCTTCTGAAGCAGATGTGATGTATAAAATTTGCAGTGTTTTAGGCACCCCAACAGATAGTACATGGCCCGGAGGACTTGATCTTGCAAAGAATATTTGTTATCGGTTTCCAGATCTTCCTGGTGTGCGGTTTTCTGATTTATTACCAAATGCAAGCCCGGAGTTGGTGAATCTTGTTGCTACACTCCTTTCATGGGAACCCAGCTAGAGGCCGACAGCCATTCAAGCGCTTCAACATCATATCCTTTCTTTCATAGCTGCTATTTTATTCCACCAACTGTCCGCCTTCAAGACACAAGTTTTACTCTCCTTGATTCCGTGCCACTCGTGTTTAAAATGGCGATGCAGCGTGAGTTGATGAAGAAGACACCAAGTTTTAAAAGTTGCACGAGTTCTTTGGAAAGAGTTTATTTTAACGAAGATCTGAGTCATTTTCTCCCGAAAGATCTATTTGTTTAAGGAAGTACAAGAAGTAGTAGTTTGTCATGAACCTAACCTATATATGATTTTGCTTATGTTGGATCTGGTTTGGTGAATCAACAGTAATGAATTGTCAAATTTCTTGAATGATCAGTTATTTACTCCATGTTTAATTGAAGACCAATTAAGTCACCAAAATGTTAAAGTGTACAAAATATGTATCATGTATCATATTTCATAGTCGGGCCAACCAAGCGCACAGTGACTAACATGTATCATACTTCATATCTTTATAAAGTTACCAAAGACACAACGGTCATTCCATTGTACGACCTTGCTCTGAGCTGCCTAAATTCATGCAAGTTCATCTTCACGATTTGGTAATTGAATTAATAAAACAGATATGAGTTTAAAATAAGATCAAATTTGTTTAATAATCTTACGAGGATATGATGCCTACTTTATAAAGTAGGCAAGTTACCTACTTTCCTTTTGTAAAAAGAGGTAGGGACAGGGACTGAACTGTATTAGGGGCTTATTGCAGGGACTGAACTGTATATTTTATAAACTTTTTTCAAAAAAAATGTAGGCAATTGCATACATTTAAATGTAGGCATCATTTCCCCTAATCTTATTGTTTGAGTACTTTAATTTGATATTTTAACATAATTCATTAATGTAAATACTTATATATATGTAATATTTAATCTCGCGCATATACTAATAACATGTAGGCGTACGTTACTAATATTCTTTGTATCACCATCAATTTAATAATAATAGTGGTGGGGGTAGTTTATTAAAAAAAAAAAAAAAAAAAAAAAAAGTACATGGGTTTTTGTTAAAAATTTAAATTTTCTGAAAATTATGGAAATTAAGTATTTTCATTTAAGTCCATAAAATTAGATTTAAGATTAACCTTTTTTAAAAAGTTTAATACTTTAATGGTTGATTGCATGCGTATTTTCATTTTTTTTTTCATCCACCAAATTTATCAATAGTTTGACCAAACTAATTAAATTTTGACTTTTACTAGCTAATATGAGGGCTCAATTTTACACTTGAGCTCTCTTACCGGTAAGTAAATAAAAGAATGGATTGTCACAAAACATTTCTCTCTTATTATATAAAAGATTTCGATAATATGATAAACGCAATTAAACTTTCATATCTATTTTATTAATTTCATATTTTTCTAGTCACCTATGCCGTCACAAAACACCTGAACTATCACTATAAAATTACTTCCAACCATCACAAAAAATTAAACCTATCACAAGATACTCAAACAAACATCACAATAAAATCTGACATTTGGGTTAATGACTGGTGGTGGACCATTAACATGATAACATGAAATTGGCGAAATAACTTAGTCTTTTGGGTTAGGAATGTGCAAAATTTGGGATAAAACTTTGGAGCTTACCCGAACCGTAGAGTAGCATATGAAATGGGTATCCGTATAGCTGATATCCTATACCAGTACCAATTACTATATAAGGAAAAGGTACAATGTCCAACCCGCGTGGTTAGCGATGTGTGAAACTTGTAAATTGAACGGCGGTGTCTTGTATGCCCTATTTCAAAATATTTTACTGCATATTTGGTACAAATTAACTAACAAAACAATAATAGAAGGTTTAGCATGTGCGTGGTACCATATCGTTTCAGGCATAACCAAAGGTTTTAATAATTCCTTTTACTTAAATGAACAAATATTTTAGTGAAAACATTGGTTTAAACTACTAGTTCAGGTCTGATTACAATTTAGGATTAAACCAGTTAGGAATATGTAAAATACCCATAACCAGTGCCAGCTCTGCTTTCAGTAAACTGCAAAATACAGATGATTCCTGGGCATTCGTTTATCAAAATCACAAATGATTTTCACTGGAGTTCATGAGTTATAGTAGTGTTTTAGGGATAATCCCTGTCAATAGCCAATGTCTTCAGACATGAATAACATGTACCAGAATCCATAAGGCCGAACTTAGGGTTTTACAGTTTACTCTAAATATTATAATCAGACAGACAGAAATGGTCGACTGCAAAACCGACAGATACAAAAGAAAAAGTACCAACATTTTTCAATATTTGTAACCATGTGATTTTCTTTCTAATATCAAGCATAAATTACATTTTTCTTAACATAAAGCCTAATAAGATATAACTGAGTTTTGACAGGAACATAGATTTGCTCTAAAAACTGAAACAAAATCAGAAACATTAAACATCTGCACCAAATAATGGCGGCCTAATCATTCCACAACAGCAAACTTTCCATGCAGAACTCATTCGGTTCTCATGTACTTCTTAGCCTCTTCAATTGTGAGGTCCATGGGATTCCGATTGGTCACACAGACCATAGGCTCGAGGAATGGTACAACCATATCCGTCTGATGGCCTACAGCGGCATTCGCCCCACTAGCCTGACCCGAAGCAGATGTTGGCTCAGTTGGCAAAGACCCACCAACACCTGACCCACTTGATCTTTCCAGGGCGATAGTGGCATTTAAACGACGCTTTTTGGGTTCAGTGTCACTGATTTTTCTTCCAGTATCATCAGAATCACTGGAACAATTGATGAATGTACCTGCATTTATAGTCGTTGCCAATGCTATTATTCTATGATTTATTAAAAGGATCTTTTTATTGCAGATAATACGATTATGCTTACATAAAAAAGGAACTTGATGTCATAAAAAGATTGCCCAAGGCCCCGTTTGAGTCATTTTGTTAGCATAAAAAAGGAACTTGATGTCGGCTTTCCAAATATAGAAATTAAGTATACAAATGTTGAATATATGTTTTACGTATAAAAATGTCGCATTAATCTATAGTATAGGAAGATGTGCTAAGGGATGGGTTATAAATGTCTGAAACAAGAGACAAAATGACTCGAATGTAAAGAAAATGCAGAATGACAAACTGAGACAAATGAAAAATTGCAATAGTTGATACTTTTTGAAAAATATTCTTTATACTGCTAGCTAAACTTAACTCTTACGAAATTTTATTATGATTATATCATTGTATTAGGAGTTCTGGTATATTACTTCCATTATTACTTAAGTTATTCTCCTAGCGAGATTTATCACAGGCTTTTCTAATTTGCTAAAAAGATTTGCGACTTTCCTACTAAAGGTTTGTAGGACGCAAAATAGTATACCAGCAGATATTGAATGTATAAAAGAATGTACCTCTAACAGCATCAAGTGCTTCAGTTTGAGCACCTTCATCAACACTATCTTCATTTGGGCAATGAGATGTGTTCGTCATTTCCATCACAGAATCATTGCCGATGTTACCTACATTCGCAGTCATTGCCCGTGTTATAGTGGCAATTTTAAAACATTTTATCAAATATGTTATAATCAACTCGTATAGAACATAATGACTAATAAAACAGATAGTAACACTTTATATCAACATTATGTTTATGTTAAAAATTTTAAACTTAGGATAACAGCAGTATTTTAATAAAATTGTCCTGTTCCGGCCTTCCGGGCATTCAACATTATATACAAATATGTCAGTTTTTAAACCATAAAATTATTAACATCTGTAAATAAAGAATTATTATCTTCAAAATACTAGCTTTTAAAGGGTCTCCGAACAAAAATGACCCAAATGAAAATACATTCGCGAAAATTGGACAAAAGAAAAATTAGATTGGATATATGCTACGAGAAAAAATAAAAAATAAAATAAAAATACACTATTAAAAAGTTGCATCAAATATTTTAGATGTATTTGAAGTCCAACGGGTCAAGCATGTAATAAACTAAAAAAGAAATGGATCAAATGGGTCAAACATGTCAAAACTCATCCAAAGTTTTCTCAAAGGGTTCAACCCAAGTCATTTTATTTTAAAATATTAGATTAGTATTCGTTATAATTTGTACCTTCAGCAGCTTCACTTTCACAAAAAAAAAAAAAAAAAAAAAAAAAAAAAAAAAAAAAAGGAGGCGTATATTCTTTCATCAGCATCAAATTGACATATACAACCAAGAATTACTAGCATTTGTAGTTATCAAAAGAATTAATTCCATTTAGTTATAAAAAAAAGTGAACATGTTTTGTGCCGTTTACATCAGACAGACTTATTTGGGGTCTCTACATTGCTAACATTAATTGCAAGTTTCCAACAAAGTTGTAAGACAAAAATTAGTGCATAAGCGAATACCAATTTTACAAGAGAGACGTACCTCTAGCCGGACTGGTTACAGTCCCTAAAGCATGTGAATTCAAATTTAGTCCAGAATTGTTAGAACTCTTCAAAGACTCCTGAATTGCGACAATTGTCTTTCGTATTCAGTCTCTGCACCTGCAAATGCAAAAGTTTCCAACATCGTTGTAAGACAAAAATTAGTGCATAAGCGAATACCAATTTTACAAGAGAGACGTACCTCTAGCCGGACCGACTTGTGAATTAAAATTTAGTTCATAATTGTAAAAACTCTCCCAAGACTCGTGAATTGCGACACTCAATTGTCTTTCGTATTCATCTGCGAGTGCAAAAGTTATAATTGGAATTCCGGTCACTTTTTATTAAAAAAAAAAAATAATAAAAAAAAAAAAAAAAAAATGTATAATCACCAATATAACCTTATGGATGAGCCTGTGTTAGATGAAATATGGACTTTTGATACATGTTTAATTGTTTAGTAATTTAGTTCATTTAAATTCAGACAACAAAAAAATCCATACCATCATCATCAGAATTGGTTTTACTTCCGCTGGGAAAATCCATCTCTATATCTGTAAAAGAAATAAGAGAATCATATTTTGTTTATTAGTATCAAATGGCGTATACAATAAACATACTAGGATTAACTGTTGGTAGGAATTGAGAAGTCAAAGAATTGCTAGTTCGGAAATTTGCCTAAATTTGAAGATAAGCCCATCGACTTTGTATTTTTATGATTATATCGCTTTACTTAAAAATTCTACGAAAATGTCCTTTTTAACAAAAAAAAAAAAAAAAAAAAAAAAAAAAAAAAAAAAAAAAAAAAAAAAAAAAAAAAAAAGTTATTTTTTTGCATTCATACTAGCTGCAAAGATTACGTTTCTACACAAATTTTCCGTTTTCTTGCTATTATTTATCAATTAGTTTCTTAGATAATCAAAAATTTGCAGATGCCCATATAACTTATTATGTGATTATTCATCACAACTCTAAACATCAAAAGCACAGCCAAACACTATTTTATATACCTGAAGAAATCTCATGTGCAACTGCTTTCCCTTTCCTCCTTCGCTCAGCTTCATCAGCTGTCAGAAAACAAACAGGTGTAACAGTTTTTCTACTTTACCAATGTAAGTGGCTTTCGAATCCTATTGTGCCACAACACCATTTATGCCATAGATCAATCAGACAAATAATATTTTCTAATCATACTGGTGACGTTACACCAAGTTTATCAATATGTTTCCATGCCACCAATTTTCTCATACAGGTTACTCACATAAACTAGCAGTAGAGTATACTCAAAAAGTAAAGGCTTATTCTAAAAACAAACTTTATACTTTCCGATACATCCTAATGTATTTTCGTGGTCGATCCAGACCTTTTTTCTGTCAACAATATATTATGAAACTTTATTCTTTTGAGTCGTTAACGTCAAACTTCATTATTAACAACAAATTAAATCCCAAAACTTGTTTTGTTTTCAAATTTTAACAAACGAAATCCCATTTCGAGACTAATCAATCACCAAAATACTTCTAAGAACTTAACAACAATTTTTTGGTAACCATGGTTTTCGGCCTTTTGGCTGACAAGTCACGCGACCTTCCGCCACAGACTCACATAAAAAAACATCTTCAACGGGTGTTTGTTAATGGTCAGATGAACATATAATCAAATTCATACAAGCTGCAAAGATTACCTTTTTCGCAAATTTTCCGTTTTCTTGCTATTTTATCAATTAGTTTCTTAGATAATCAGAAACATTCAGACGCCAAACTCTATTTTCTATATTGTATTTAACTAATATACCTGAAGGAATCTCACGTGCAACCGCTTTCCCTTTCCTCTTCCTCCTTCGCTCAGCTTCATTAGCTGTCAATAAACAAACAGATGTCACCATTATAACCCTATGTATAAGCTTGTTTAGAATGATTTAGTTCAAACAGATGCCACTAGAAACAGGAATTCATAATCGACAAAACAAAATCTAACAAATAAAAATGAAAACTCTATGTTGTTCCACAATTTGCCCACATCAACTGTTCTTTCTATATTTGGCAGTATAGGACTAAATCAAAATTTTCATCCTTGAGGTAGTTTAAAATTTACGGATTTCATCCCTAGAATAATTTAGTAACAGAAATTATGTTAAAAATGCACGTTTTTTAGACATTAAACAGCCTTAGTATGCGAGATACTGCATCCATCACATGATTGGCACATGAGACACAAATTGGTCATTTCACCAGCACATGATGATTTATAGTTACAATCATTATTATTGTTAGTTCAACAATTATACAAAATAATTTTAATCAAGCTGCACAAGAGACAATGTTCCTACAATTTAACTTTTGTGTATATTCATATTTATATGCATACTAGATTATTAATTGTATACCTCGATGATTTTCATCCACAACATTGTCTGCCTCTGTATTTCTTCTTGCTGATGCTATCAAAAAAACAAGAGAGATAATCCAAAAAATCAGTATTAAATAATATATTTATAATTAACATTTTATTTTCTAAATGGAATTCACTGTCACTTACGTTCAGGAGCTTCCACAATTTGTCTACCTCGTCTATTGGACAAAGGTACTCGGCATGATAGATCAATGTTACGTGAATATTCACATATCTCTCCAAAAGGCCAGCATTTTGATGGATCATGGATCTTTTTGTTCGCAACATACCACCTGTGACATCATTTAGATTAGCAATGATTTTAAAAAAATTGTAATTTTGGTTTGTTTTGGCTTTGGCCTAAACTAATAAGGGGCATTGGTTATAGCAAATGAGAACGAAGGCCTCTGGTTGTGAATTTTGGAAGTGATTTTGCGATATTCAATAATCCAATCGTTGTTTTGTTATTTGTAATGCCTCAAACAAAACACAAAATGCATCACGGTTTTGTTTACAAAATGCCTCAAATAAAACACAAAGCCATCTTTTTGATAATTCGGATGTGCAAAATCAAGTACAATGACCAAAACCAGGCGAATGAAAAAGTATTTATGCATAAAACATAGCCCTAAAAAATGAACAAACATACATTTTTTGTGAAAAGTCTAGAGATTTTGTAAATGAAATGAAGTCTCTCAAGTTAAATCAAAAGAAAAAGCAGATAAGTAAACAAATTCAAAATCAGGTAACCAAATTCAAAACGCAAATCCAAACACCCTCAATAGCACCTCTAAATCAACTTAAACCCAATGTTGAAGTGTTAGTAGCAGCCCTTCACCAAAGAGTGAATATTTGATATACGATACAATCAATGTTGCATATCCAACCCCACAATAAGTGATGACGTAAATTAATAAATTTGCAAGTAAAAACAATCTCTTGAAGCTCAAACGTAAATAGAAAAAAGTAAAAACATGCTTAAAAAAGCTATTTTCAAGTCCACGCATACCGAATGTGGAAGTTGCTTGGTGCAGGCGCTCCATGATTGTCCATTTGATGTGAATAGGATGGAGACTGCTACTAAGTTGAAAACCCTGTAACAAAATTACAGAAAAAATCAATCAAATACCAGATCTAAGCAAAAACACTAGCATTCGACGATCATCAAAACAATAACAAACTATACAACCATAATCGTCATATATGACAACACAACTAAAAAATGGTATAAAGTGCTTGACAAAACTTAAGAAGCGTTAGATCGATCGTTTTTTAAATGAACTTTAATCAACTTTCCATTATCGATCTACTTTATCGATTGATTGAAAACAAACTATACAATCATAATCACTGCGACGGCCCTTCAGAACTATCTAAACCTTAGATCACAAAATGGGAGTAAAGTGCGAAGAACAAACTCACGTTTTGCTCGGCGGCAGAAATTTCAAGGTTTGGTAAACAATGTGGTTGGCGAAAGGTTGAGATACAAGAGGATGCCCTAATGTTATTGGTTTATATAGACAAAAAAGAATTTTTTATGAGGTGGCGGATAACAAATAAAAGGTTTGACACGTAAGCCCTAGTCCACATTAGAGATACATGTAGCAAGGATAAACCAATAGTATAATCGCATTCAATGATTTTCATAAAATGTACAAAAAGCTAGTACTTTTGAAGTATGTAAGATGATTTGTACATAAAATAAATAAATTAAATGCAAAAACAATTCAAATTCATATATTTTTTTATAAAGACCTCATCCGAGTTTCGATGACCACGTAAACGCCAAAGTCTACATATCAAGCCGCAAAACCCACCCATGTAGCAAGAAAAGTCACTAGCCTTCCATGGTTTTGGATTACCGAGGCGGGTACCACTAGGCAACCTTTAAGTTTCAATTTTAAGCTTTATCCACATTATAAAAACAAAAGAAAATGAGGAAATGGAAAATTTCAAATGTTTTTTTTTTTTTTTTTTTTTTTTTTTTTTGGGTGTGTAACCATTTTTGGTTGGCGACCCAATAAAGAAAGTAGGCTATGCTTACAAGATATCGAGAGCATGAGCGACTAGCATGAGAATATTTCCCTCAACACATCGATATTTCCACCTATTCCTATTTGTCCTTATAAAAGAATATCCTTTTAGAATTGTAACAATGTAACTCAAACTTAATAAAGAGACTTGTCATAGGTCGTTATTGAGACTTAACCATGTAATGCCGTGCTTTTTTTATTCATATGTTCTACTCATTCAATCACAAAATTAGTGTCCAAAAATTCATTTATTAACTACTTTGATTTTTGAAAATAATAATTATACCGATCTCAAAAGATTCTTTAGACATGATGTACACTTAGTTGATCGTTGAGATTTATTGGTTTTGAAATAACACTAATTAGTTTTTCATAGTAGGTAATTTGGTGAACTTAAAAAATTCCAACTTCTATTTTAAATAGTAGACAATTAATTTGTGACATCTTATAATGGTAAGAAGAACAATAATATTGGATGGAAGGAAAACCATGCTTATGTATTTCATATGTTCCACGCTAATATCTATATTTCCACATCCCTACGATTTTCCAATTTACTAACAAGTGATGTACACACAGTTAAAAAAATCTACCCTATAATCTATATTATCACATCCGTATGACACAACATTTTTGCCGTAGGTCAACTATACAAATTATATTCCTAAGGCTAAGCACCGCAGGCCTCTCTCCAGCAACCTACAGACGACGACTTTTTGCCACAACAGTGGCGACCTTCATCCTTTTTTCTTTTATTTTTTTTTCCTTTCATATTTTTTTAACAACAAAATTAAACTTCATTAATAATAAAAACATTACATAATAATTCAAATAACATGGTGAAATGAGCGAAGTTTTGAATTGTAGTTTGAATTGAGGTATTTATGGTGTAAAATATAAAGTGTTTAAATTTTAAAAGATAAACGATAACATTTTAGATAGGGAAGTGGGATTTTTTGTCGTTTTGTTTATGTTTCAATCGATCGCCAGAGTGACCTAAACCAAAAAAAAAACACCCGATCGACTCGCGAGCTAATGTCCAAAACAATCCTGACCGACTCATGAATCGGTCTACCAACTCACGACCTGCCTTGCTGTGCTTAGCCTAATCTACATAGGTGGCATCCAGGGCACTCACATTTTTGCAAGTAAAATGATGAGATTACACCACATTTATCATCATATCTCCATGTCACCAATTTGTCATACAGGTCATTCACATAAACTAGCAATAAACTACAAGTTTATTACTTAAAAAAATTAAAGGCCTATTGTAAAAACAAACTATATACTTTTCGTCACGTCCTAACGTACTTTCGTGGTTGATTCATGCTTTTTTCTTGTTACTAAAAATAATGAAACTCTATTCTTTTGAGTCGTTAAACCTCAAATTTCATTATCAACTACCAATTAAATCCCAAAATCTGTTTATTATATAATTTTAACGACTAAATCCAATTTCCAAACTAATCAATCACACGAATACTTTTAAGAACTTAACCGCATTTCTTTTCTTGGTAACCATGGCTTCGACCTTTTGGCCGACTAAGTCACGAGGCTTCAACCCACCGCCGCATACTCAAACTAGCTAAAGCCCTCTCCTCAACCACATTTTCGGTGCAAGTATACAGGTTCTTTATTCCTTACAACAATTCTATAGTAACACCCCTATTTCTATCATATACAACAAAATTTGGCATAATGTTCTCACAATTTAGTACAACAAACACACATAGAAAAACATCTTCAAAGGGTGTTTGTTTAAGGTTTTCTTTTGGGCTAATGTGCTTATTCGGCTCGGCTTATCTTTCATAGTCATTATGACTTGGTGGGTGTTTCTTTAAGCTTATTTAATGGGCTTATGAGCTTATAGAAAGATCGAAAACAAAAAAGCTCTTTTATTTGTATGGCTTATGAGCTTATCAATTATGAACTCAACTAAGTTATAAGCCCAACTTGATAGATAAGCTCATAAGCCGCAAAAAAAATGAGCTTATTATTAAATTTTCAATTTTTTAATAAGTCCATCAAATAAGCTTAAACAAACACCTGCTTAAGATGAAAAATAAGCCAGAAAAAAGGGATTATGATATATCATTATAGGCCGAGTAAAATAAGCTCATAAGCTTAATCAAATTGGCACAATCATACAAGAATAATAGAATATAACATATTTCATAAATATAAAAGATGGGATTATAAAGAAGAAGACAGACCTCATGATGTGGTGAATATTGGTTGAAACCGTTGAAGGGTTTTGTGAAGAATCGAGAAATATGTAAAACCCATAAAGGGTTTTCATTTTTGTTAAGAATATTGTTCGGATTTGGGATTTTTTTGGGGGCGATATTTGTGCCATTGTAGCAAGAAGAATACTACTTTGAGATGTTGTTCAAAACTGTTAAGGCAGTTTTTTTTTTTTTTTTTTTTTTTTTTTTTTTTTTTTTTTTCACATTATCACAAAAATAATCTTATCTAAAATAATTATATCCATCTAGATACATTAACTTCAAGCTTTTATTTCACACAAATAGCTCCTAAATGAAAAAGCTGATTCATGAAACTTTTTTAAAATTTTGGAGCTGACTGAAATACCCTTCAAACATTTGTTTACAATTATAGATATGTCATTTTATGTCATTTTGCATTTTATAATTATATTTAACAATTAATTTACCAAACACTTTTATTAAAAAAAGATATAACTTATAGGAGTTATAGCTCATTCTAACAGCTTTGCAGTTTACAATTTACAGTTTACAGGCCTGTTTGGTAGGGGCTTTTTGAAGAGCTGTTAGCTTTTTGTTACAAAAATAATCTCTTCTAAAACAAATAGCTCCTAAATGAAAAGCTGATTTATGAAGCTTTTTAAACATTTTGGAGCTGTTAAAACTTTAAATTACTGATGTACCCTCTAAATATTTGTTTATAATTATAAATATGTCCTTTTATGTAATTTTACATCTTATGATTATATTTAACAGCTAATTTATCAAACATTTTTATTGAAAAAAAATATACAACTTGTAGCTCATGTTAACAGCTTTGCAGTTTACAGCTTACAACTTACAGTTAATACCTTACTGCACACAACTTATAGTTAGTTTTGCCAAACATACCCAATGAGGAGATGCACACGTGTTATCAAAGGTGACAATGTTTCTAAGACATAAAGAAAAACGACATCATTTTCATCCGAAGTTAAAAAGAAACATGAAACGTCGTCGTTCTCGGACTAGACAAATATTTAAAAAAAAAACCCCAAAACCACGTCGTTTTGAAGCCTTATAAAACAGCGTCATTTCCCATAGTAAATGTATAATAGAGTAATATATAAATCTATAAATATTTTCATATTTTGTGCCGCCTTAAGTTACGTCTCAAAAAATGTTATGCCTTCGCCATAGCTCCTAAGACATGAGGGTTGGGCATACCGCCACGTCATGCCTCAGCGCCTCACGAACATTGCTCTTATATAACACAAAGTTTTGGTACAACCTCTTTGAAACATCCATGTAATTGATATTATACTAGCAGGATAGCGCGTTGCAGCAGTGGATACCCTGTTATTAAAGTTTAGGTGCCAACAAAATAACAATGACGAACTGATTAACCGGAGAAAAAATGATCCCAGTCCGACCCAGTTCACCCCGTTTTTACTGGTTTCGACTAGTCCTCTCTGTTTCGTTTTTGAACGGCTTTCATTGGCTAGCCGAACTGATGGTGACTTCAAATTCCGGTTGAACCCGTTGGTCCGGTCCAGTTTTCAAAATCATATGTACCATCAACTTGTTAACATATAAATTGTATAAAGCTTTGTATGTTATATTTGTTTATACAATGTGTATAACAACATGTATTTTTTATTATAGGGGTGCTTTAAAATAATATTAATTAGTATGTTTAATATTGTGTCTTAATTTTAAGATCTTGATATGTGTGTTTAATTATTTTGTACCAAGTTCTTTATATATTGTATGTCTTAGTTTTAAGACTTTTGATATTTAATGTGTTTAATGTTAGAAAATTAAGTTTTAGAGATATTTAATGTTTCGAAATTGTGTTTAATTTACTTGTACATTTTGTTTTGTTAGTTGTATTACTTAATTTTAAGACATTTAATGTTAGAAAAGTCCTTTGTGCTTTACAAGATAGTTAGTGGTGGTGGTGGTGGTGTTTGGTTCACAGGATGTTTTTGAAGGAATTGTAATATTTGGAAGGAATTGTAATTTGATGTAATTGTAATTGAAAGAACTGGAATGTGTTGTAATTGTAGTTGATGAAATATGTCGATGTGTTTGGTTGATTCACAACGTAATGTAATTTAATTCGTTTTATAAAACCTAAACAATTAATATAATAATAAATAATAACAATAGTAATAATAATAAGAAGAAGAATTTTAGTAGTGGTGGTGGTGGTCGTTAGTAGTAGTAGTAGTAGTCGTAGCAGTAGTCGTAGCAGTAGTCGTAGTAGTCGTCGTAGTCGTAGTCGTGGTCATAGTCATAGTCGTGGTCGTAGTCGTGGTCGTGGTCGTGGTCGTGGTAGTTGTCACCCGTAATTTCAGGTCTTTTTTCAAAAGTCAAAATTTCATTATTCATCTCGGAAAGTTACTATCCATCAGTTACTATTCATCATTTACTATTCACCTATCACTATTCATCATTTTACTATTCATCGTTTTCGGAGTCCGTTTGAGATTCTGAGAAGTGTTTTAAAATTTCATTATTCACAAAACATTATTCATTCCCAGAGGGAAATCACTATTCACATTCTTCATGCGTCTTCTCGTAAATCTAGTTTACGGGTATTTAAATTCGCGTAATCGGATTGGTTTAGCTGCGAATTCATGCATCATCAGTAGGGACACATCACATAGATTGGAGTAGTCTACATATCATCAGTAACATTATCAGCACTTTAGATCATGCATGGATACGCATCATTTCAATTTACGTATGCTTAATTTGTAATTAACGTTACCACTCAGTTTATACTACTAATATATACCCGATACTCCCGTCTACGATCCTAATATATTTTGATACTCATTACAATAATATAAAATTTATATTATTAATTTATCCGGTGTTTTGAAACCATTTGCTATATTTTCCGGTAAACGCCTAAAATTACGTCGGATCACGATATTTCAACACTACAATTATTTTAACACCCGATTCTCATCAGGAATGTAATTTCATAATTTTTACAACGTCGTTACATTTTATATGGTACCGTTAAACTTTATTTTTAGCAAACTCGGTACCCGGTATCACCTAAAACACTAAATAAACAACTAATATCTAACATAATCTATCAAATTTCTTACAAGATCTTCCTCCCCCATTCTTTTCTTACACAACATTGAAGAACCTTTACTTGCCCCATTAAATTCTTGTCATTCTTGTCTTTGAAAAATAATACACATCTATTATTGCTTCCACATCTCAAGTAAACATTCATTAGTTAAAAAAAAAAAAAAGAAGAAATGTATCTCTTGTTTCTCTCTTGATGACCCACGACCATAACCAAAAGAACAAGAAGATCCATCCAAAATTTCAAGACAAAGTATTTACATGATCCATTTTTTGTTCTAGTTTAGGTTTTGAAATAAAAACCTTGAAGATTTATTTAAGTATTTGCTACAATCACTCCATCATCATCAAGTAAGCTCTCCAAACATTTTTCCTAATCTTACATGCTATTATTTGATCTATTTCTATGCTTTAGAAACAAAACATGCACATATACTTAAGTTATCATACCACCTTTTCAAGTATTTTTAATTATTATGAGATTATAACTATCCTATGATTATTCCCTTGAATCCTACTAATTTTGGTGAAGAATAGGACCCCCTGACACTCTAAGAAGGTGTATGGTAGGAGTGAGTTTTTGTGGAGTTGATTTGAAGTAGTTTGGTTAAGTCTTGAACAAGTTATAAACTAAAAAAATGAGTTTTAAACACTACTAGAAAGTTGCTGTCCATTTTTGCAAAACGTGGAAACATCAGGGGTTCCTGGGCAATTTTGCCTTAAATATTCAGAAAATAGTTTCAAAAACGAAGCTATGGGCGAAAGAACGGATAAAAACGAGTTTATAACGAAGGAGATATGATTTTTCCAAGTTTAACGATGAAAAACTATTTTCTGAAAATAACACGTGCTGTTAGCCGAGATTCGACGGACAAAATGAGGCGTTAAACGTAACCTAGAGGAGCCGACCTACTGAAAATTTGTTAGTATATATTAATACGAAACCGTGGATATAAAGAACGTAGAAAACGAGCTTATAACAAAGAAGTTACATGCGTTTGAACTTAGACGATTATTAATATTTTCCTTCAACAAACCTATTATTATTTTTGCCGCAAAACTATCTTCGCGAAGTGCCATATTCATGGTTGTTTTTCTTTGTGATTGGATCAGTTTGAGTCCGAGCCGTAGTTAAGTAAAATCAAGTATTCCCAACCTACTTTTCAAACCAATTGGCCGTTTGTTCATTGGACTCGTAACGAGTAAACTACGACCTCATCTATATACCCGACAAACTATATATATTTTTGACAGCATCTATATGAAATATATTCTAAGTTTTAAAAACAATATTTTCAAGTAACAACAATGAAAGCCATATTTCTTACCCATCGAGGCGCGTATGATCAAAGGTTAAATGACACGACATTTAGATATGGTTACAAGGTTTTCAAAAACATCGAGTTTCATCACTAACACTTAACGTACAATATTTTGCGACTAGTTTTGCGAGGCCGTTTTGGGCATATTTTCAAGTAATGAAAATGTTATTTTTGCGACGAAAATATTATATTTTCCGATAAAACACCAAACGAGGATCGTGGAGTACCGTTTCAACACAATTACATGAAAAGTGTTTATTAACTTAACGAGACGTCAAAAATTTATTTTTCGACGATAAACATTATTTTCAAATTTCACGAGTGGTATCGATAACATACGTATTTGCATGTGTAGCATCATTTCATTGCTTACATTAGATCATATCATTCATATTAGGTTGCGGTTAGAGATCGTGCCTCATTTCAGTGTATCCACTTTTGTCATCGTAACTATCGCACCAGGTGAGTCATAGCCCCTACTCTTTCAATTGTTTTGGTAAACTCTTTGGGGGAGAATACATGCTCGTTTTCATGTAAATGTATACTTGATTTAATTGATTATGCTACATGTTTAGTCAAACATTTATTTGCTCCAGTTATGAATTCGTTACTCAATCGAACGTAGTGTATATTTATTTGCATCACACTTAATCCTTTTCCATTATTATGCACACTTAACCGAATGAACCGGATCCACCACTATGTACATACATGACTGAATGAACGGGTCACATAACCGAATGTATGGGTCACATAACCGAATGTACGGGTAACATAACCGAATGAATTGGTCACGTAGCCAAATGTATTGGTCGAATTACACTTATCTTTGAATCGTGGTCCACATATTACTTTTGTTTACACAAACCAAATCATATTTGGTAGTGGGTTGTAAACACACAGGTTTTAAGTCTTGTATGGGCGGGACTTGCAACTGAGTGGATTACGATGCCTTTGCTGGGAAATCTTCATTTAAATGCAATGTATTTCATTTTACACTAAACTCTATGAACTCACCAACCTCGTGTTGACACTTTAGCATGTATTTTCAGGTATTAAGAAATGGCACGCTACTGGAGGTTTTGGCAGGGAATGGCATGGTCATAGAAGACTCTGATATTCATTTGGGGACCATTTTTAACTATTTTAAGGGCCTAATTCTGCACTACTTTTAACGATGTAAATCCAATACTTTTGGTTAAACGATCTTATTCTAAATGATTGAAGTGAAAACCATTTTTGTACTTGTGTTGTAATACCAATTGAGTTACACCCCAGCTACATGTAAGATTCCGCTGGACCCGATTTTGGGGGTGTGACAGATTGGTATCAGAGCTTTGGCTATAGAGAACTGAGTGTTTTTAAAACCTAAACTATAGCTACTTTCAAGAAAACTTAAACCTATGACCGCCACTTGCCTGCCTGCCAAGCTGATGCCTCATTTGTGGTTTGTTGCTGATATGTGTGATGAGATTTGTATCTCATTATCTGGTATATTATATTCACTTATTCTAGTTGATTACTATAATTTTCTCCCATATAAGCATGCTCACGTATCGTATATGTCACTGCGTTATGTTTTTCTTTACGTAATTTCATCATTTGACCTCGAGTTTGGTCACTTGCCTTAGTCTTTCAGAACGTCTTTTCATATGTGAAGGACATAGTATTAGTATAACTGAGATGAGTATTTTAAAATTCATGGAACCTCGGTGGAATGTAGACTGGTCATCTACATTCGACCCGGGATAGTGAGATATAGGCTGACCACCTATGTCTGACTTAGAGATGAATTTTGCAACACTGATAATAGTTATAATAAAATTTTGTCTGAATTGAATTCTCTACCCAATTTCCTAATGTTTCATTCATGTGTGCGTACTCAAATGTTGCAAGAACGTTCACATCTACATCACCTCGTGAACCACCGATTAGAAGCAGGTCAACTGGTCATTTCATCACATGAACATTCACATTTATGCATGATAAAGTCATTTTATAGTGTTTATTTTACCGAAGAAATACTCGTGAAAGTATTTCCCGGGTCGTTTTCTCAACGAAGGTAGAATGGAGTCGTGAAATTTCGAATCGCAAAATTGAGTCGTGAAAAGTGGTAAAGTGAAAAATATGATTTTGGAATTTAAATTATGATAAGAAATAGTGAAATAAGCAGAATGTACAAGCTATATATGTACAAAGGTTAAAAACGTAAAAACGGGAATGCACACACGTTATTTAAAACGTAACGTTTATGGAAAAATGATCCTACGAAATTGGAAATATTTTCTAAAAATCTTAAACTAATAAAAAGAATTTAAAAAAAAAAGAAAAATATTTTTTTGAGTTTTTATTTATTTTCTAGAATTTATTTTCTATTTTTGGAATTAAAAATAAAGAAAATAGAAAAATATAGTGGAAAAATGAAAATTTAATTCTAAAAATTCTAAAATATAATAAAAGAATTTCTAAAAATATTTTTGTATGTTTCTAAGCTTTTTCTGATTTTTTTTATAGATTTTTGGTAATTAAAAATGATTTAAAAATGATTAAAATAAAGAAAAATTAAGAAAACTATCAAAACAACTCAGAAAATTATGAAAAATTCACAGAAAATCAAAAATAAATGGGAAATGTTGCAGAAAAATTTTGAAAAGATAAAGATGAACAGAAGTGCTTATTAAGAGCTAATCAGCATGAATAGTGGGACTGCCACTACTCGTCTCTTCAAATCGAAAAATTTCAAGCTCGGGTAAGAAATCACTATCCATATTGGGGATAGGAGAAGAAGTCGGTGGATCATTCAATGCCTCAATACGAGAGATAAGAAGATTGTCATTCAATAATGTTTCACGTAAAGCTTCATCTTGTATTTCCGTATCAACATCTTCTTCATTCTCTTCTTCTAAACTTACGAGCTCAGAAAGTTCTTCATCAACATAATCGATTTCTCCACAAGATATAGAATCGTCATCGTCAGAATCGGAGAATATTTCAACACGATTTTCATCAAACGGTATATCATTCATATCAACATGATCATCAAAACGATTATTTTCAACATCGTTAGAAATTTCCTCGGACTCACTTGGGATTGGGACGAGGTTCTCAACACTAGACTTATTGAATTCGTCCGATTCCGTTGCCGGAATAGTGTTAAGATGCTCGCCCCCCATTGTAAGAGAGTCCTCGGGTTCTACGGAAGGAGGGATAGATTCTTTTTGAGGGTTAAGAACAATCGTAATCATGGAATCATCATCGTCGTACATACAACACTCACAAAATTGAGATTTTCTTTCTTCGGCACGAAGTTCTTCCATCGATTTCACATGAGGCTCGGGAGTATGCGTATACCGATTAGCCACCATTTCTTTTAACGTCTCAATAATGGATTTAATTTCAAAAATTTGATTAGTAAATTCAGAAGTTTGTGGGGGTTGGTAAAAACCATGAGAATCGTAACAAAAATTAGGTTCATAAAAATTTTCAGACGATCCCCCACAATGTTCAAAATTTGATGTATTTTGAAATGAATTACCATTGTAATACGGATTTTGGTCATAAAAATCATTTTGAGGATAACAATCAAAGCTCGGATCGTAAACGTAAGACGTGTGAGCACTCGGAGTATAGCACATACATTACAATAACATTGCCCACACGGCATTCCTTCTTCGGAAGGGTTTCCACAATTATAGCAATAAAACGAAGGTGGTGGTGTATAGTAATCGGGAACGTTTGACGGATTGTTGAACGATCTTTGCTCATACGTGTGAGAATTACAATTCCAGCAAACTCCATCACGAATATTATCACCACATTGGTCGCACGTACACCACACACAACCCTCCGAAAAAAGGTTCTCCACAATTAACACAAAACGGATCCATAAGAATTAAACATAAGAGGGTTTGAGAAGAAGAATCAAATTTTAGAGGATAAGAAGATTATTTTTGTTTTTGATTTTTTAATTTTTATGTTTTATAGAAAATATTTACAAGATAGAGGAAGGCTTATCAAAACATGATTTTTTAAAACGAATATTCAAAAACTCACTTCGACATTCCCCGGCAGCGGCGCCATTTTGATAAAGTCGTTTTATAGTGTTTATTTTACCGAAGAAATACTCGTGAAAGTATTTTCCGGGTCGTTTTCCCAACGAAGGTAGAATGGAGTCGTGAAATTTTGAATCGCAAAATCGAGTCGTGAAAAGTGGTAAAGTGAAAAATATGATTTTGGAATTTAAATTATGATAAGAAATAGTTAAATAAGCAGAATGTACAAGCTATATATGTACAAAGGTTAAAAACGTAAAAACGGGAATGCACACGCGTTATTTAAAACGTAACGTTTATTGAAAAATGATCCTACGAACTTGGAAATATTTTCTAAAAATCTTAAACTAATAAAAAGAATTTTAAGAAAAAGAAAAATATTTTTTTGAGTTTTTATTTATTTTCTAGAATTTATTTTCTATTTTTGGAATTAAAAATGAATTAAAAATAAATAAAAATAGAAAAATATAGTGGAAAAATGAAAATTTAATTCTAAAAATTCTAAAATATAATAGAAGAATTTCTAAAAATATTTTTGTATTTTTCTAAGCTTTTTCTGATTTTTTTATAGATTTTTGGTAATTAAAAATGATTAAAATAAAGAAAAATTAAGAAAACTATCAAATCAACTCAGAAAATTATGAAAAATTCACAGAAAAACAAAAATAAATGGGAAATGTTGCAGAAAAATTTTGAAAAGGTAAAGATGAACAGAAGTGCTTATTAAGAGCTAATCAGCTTATGGCAAGTGCTTATTTATAAGCACTTGCCACAAAATTTATCAAGACTGAACACACAAGTGTATTATACTATATTAAGCTCTAAAAAGCACAGAAATGAACATAGAAAACTCAGAAGCAGCAAATGCAAACAATAAGCAATTGAGATAAGCTACTAAATAAGCAAAACACTAATAGAATAAGCAAGTAATGAAACAGACCAAACACAACCTTCATATAAATGCTAATAAACTCAGATAAACCAAATCAACTCAAATTCAAGCTTGATCAATCAATTATAGCCCAAAAGTTCAAAACAGAAATCTGATTCAACCATCAATTAGCAGATGCAATTAGCAGTACCTAATAAGCTTGAAACCAAAAAGTGAGTGGAGCATAAGCTAGTCTATACTATAGAATACCTAAATCTACCAAAAGCCCTATCAGTATTTATCAATTACTAACCTAATTCTATCCTAAATCAGATAGGAAAAACATGAACCACTACTGAATTGACTTTCTTTCTGTCAATCTAAGTTTGACTTATTCCAATTTTAACTGATTAGAACTCATCCTAAGTGTATAATGAACATCTATAAGCACAAAATTCATAATCTCAAACTCAAAATATTTCAGATGATCAAAGAAGTAAAAACAGTTAACTCTAACTCTAGACAGAAATGAGATATCAAGCTAAGTTTAACTAATGTGCTATGAACCTACTGATTTTATAACCTATAAACCTATTATTACTCTATTTCAACATATTTAAAACAGAAAATCCACAATCCAATTCCAACTTTACTCAGAAATCACTACATCCAAACACCCCTGCAAACTACTAAATGCAATTCAAATCTTAGATTAAGTACGCCTAACACTTCAAAACCAAACTCTAACAGATCTAACACAATAAAGATCAGCAATCAGCTAATTAAGCAATCTAATCATACAATAATTTGAACTCACAGATACACTACTATGACAGCTACTCTAATGGACTACACTACTCAGATTCTAATAATGACAGATGATCAAATGAAACTACTAAACTCAAATCTAAACAAATAATAATACTACTAATCAGACAAGCTCAACTATAAATCTATGACAGCAATTATAACCACAAATCAATGTAACAGTAAACTATACTAGTTTGTCACACCCCCAGAAATCGGGTCCAGCGGAAGCATACATGTAGCTGGGGTGTAACTCAATTGGTATTACAACACAAGTTCAAAAATGGTTTTCACTTGAATCATTTAGAATAAAATAGCTTAATCAAAAGTATTGAATTTACATTGTTAAAATTTTTGCGGAAGTAGGCCCTTAAAATAATTTTAAAACGGTCCTTAAATGAATATCAGAGTCTTCTATGACCATGCCATGCCCTGCCAAAACCTCAAGTAGCGTGCCATTGCTTAAAACCTGAAAATACATGCTAAAACGTCAGCATAAAGCTGGTGAGTTCATAGTTTTAAGTAAACAAGTATTTCCCGTAAACAAGTGTTTCCAGAAATCAAGTATTTCCCAGCAAAGGCATCGTAAATCCACTCAGTCACAAGTCCCGCCATAAGAGACTTGTAACCTGTGTGTTTACAACCCACTGCCAAAAGTAATATGTTTAAGTAAACAAGTCATTTGCGGAACACGAGATTTTCAGTAGCAAGACAATATAACAAATACAATGTCACAGCTAAAAAATAAGGTATACAGTGCCTAAAGCTCATGACCCTGAAGCTCGACGTAATCGTATGCAATCAAGCATAAAATGCCCCAAGTAAGTGTTTGCCAAACACTCGGAAGTAATCCGAATGATATGCGTCCGTTTAACAGGTTGGCGCGACCAACTCGGACGGGGTGTCAACCCAAATAGATCTATCCACAGCATTCGCGCTCACACGCATGTAATTAATGGTTCATGATAAAGGGGACTTCAGTGGCAGTAATAGGTAACTCAGGCAAAGTAACAGTTTTATATTTATGTCCGCAAAAGCAAGAACTTGCGTTCATAAGAAAGAAATCAAGGATGGAATAAGTAATTCATAGAGTATTCAAGTATTCAATCAAGTATTTCAACCATCCAGTAATGTTTGAGAAAATGAATCGCGTTCAAGTAAAACAAGCATTGAATTTAAATAATAAGGAGCATGTATCTTCCCCCAAAACAGTTGTGAAACAAGTAAAAGTAGGGGTTATGAACTCACCTGGTGCAATAGCTACGATGACAACAATGAATACACAGAAATGAGGCACGATCTCTAACCGCAACCTAATATGAATGATATGATCTAATGTAAGAAATGAAGTAATGCTACACATGCAAATACGTATGTTATCGATACCACTCATTAGTTTTGAAAATAACGTTTATCGTCGACAAATACGTTTTTGACGTCTCGTTAGGTTAATAACCACTTTTCATGGAAATAGGTTGAGACGGTACTCCACGATCCTTGTTTGGTGTCTTATCGGCAGATATAAGGTTTTCGTCGCAAAAATAGCATTTTCGTTACTTGAAAAATATGCCCAATATGGCCTCGTAAAACTAGTCGCGAAATATTGTACGTTAAGTGTTAATGGTCAAGCTCGGCGTTTTTGAAAACCTTGTAACAATATCTAGAAGTTGTGTCATTTAACTTTTGGCGATACGGGTCTCGATCGATGAGAAAATCGACTCTTATTGTTGTTACTTGAAAGTATTATGTTCAATACTTAGAAAATTTCATTATAGTAAAAGCTGTCAAAATATATATAGTTTATCGGGTATATAGATGAGGTCGTAGTTTATTCGTTATAAGTCTATTCGATGAACGGCCAAATGATTTGAAAAGCTTGTTGGAAGATCTTGATTTCATAAAACTACGGCTCGGACTCAAATTGATCCGATCATGAAGAAAAACAGCCGAGAAAGTGGTGTCTCGCAAATACAGTTTTGCGGCAAAAATAATAATAGAAAGCTGATGGAAATATATATATATATATATCGTCTAAGTTCAAACGCTTGTATCTATTTCGTTATAAGCTCGTTTTCTACGTTCTTTATATCCCCGCGAAGGTATTCAAGTATACTTTAGGTTTTTCAAGGTCTCGGCTAGTCTAGATGTCATTAGATCTCAGTTTTTCTTAACTAGAAAATCGGGACAGATTCATATTTCAGAAAATATAGTTTTTGTCGTTAAAATTGAAAATGGCATATCTTTTTCGTCGTAACTCGGATTTTAGTGGTTCAAGCGGCCACGGTTTCGTTTTTGAAAGTATTTTCTGAATATCTAACCCAATGTTACCCGGAAACCCCTGAGTTTTCAGAAATTGGCGATTTGGGACAGAACCTATATTTGAAAGTATTTTTCGTTGTTAATATTCGGAAAATCATATCTCCTTCGTTATTAACTCGTTTTTATCCCCGTTTTCGGCCATAGTTTCGTCTCGGAATGTATTTTCTAAATCTTTGGTCCAAAGTTACACCCTAGACCCTGAGTTTCCCACGTTTCAAAAATAAGGACAGTAGGTAATATATAGTTTCAAAAAATCGATTTTCCTAGTTTGTAACTTGTTCAAGTCTTTACCAAACTACCTCAAATCAACTCCACAAGTACCCAATCCTACCATACACCTTCTTAGGGTGTCATGGGTTCCTAGACATCACCAATCTTAGTGGATCTAATGAGATTGCTAGTAAAAATTGTAGATCTATGTTTATAAAGAAAAGAAATGAGTAATAAGTGGTATGGATCATACATACTTGCATGTTTTGTTACTAGATCATGAAAATATATAAAATAGATGTTTAAAAGAGTAGGAATGATTATTAGTAACTTACTTGAGTGATTTGAGGAGAAAATGTATAATAACCTAGGGTTTTTACCACAAAACCCCAACTAGATCATGATTAAAACTTTATAAACACTTGGATCTTGAAAAGTTTATGGTTTCTCCTTTGGTTCTTGATGGTGGCCGATTCACACACAAAGGAGGAGAGCAAAAATGAGTTTTTGTGCTAGTTGTTTTGTTTTGTGTTGAATGAAAATGAAAAGGGTGAAGTATATATATATATGGACTAGGGGGCAAGATCCATGTTTTTAGGGGATTAGAAGACTTTTGCAAGCAAAGTCTTGGCTTTGGTGTATTATTGATAGATATTGTGTAGTTTAGGTGATACCGGGTACCGAGTTAACTAAAAATAAATCATGACGCGATGAAATAAAATATGACGAAGTTGTAAAAGTTGTAAAATATTATTCCTGATGATAATCGGGTGTTAAAATAATTATCGTGTTGAAATTTCGCAAACCGACAGAGTTATAAGCTCCGACCGTGAAATATAGTAATTGATTTCAAAACACCGGGTAAATTAATAATATAATTTTTTTTTATTATTATAATGAGTATGAAAGTATATTAGGATCTTAATCGGGAGTATTGGGTATACATTCGTAGTAAAAACTGAGTGGTAACGTTAATTACAAATTAAGCATACGTATATAGAAATAATACATATCCGTGTAGGGCCTAAAATGTGATGATGATGTATAGACTAATCCAGTCAATATGAAGTGTCGTTAATGAATGATGCATGAATTCATAGTGAAACCACATTGGTTACGCGAATTTGAAGACTCGTAAACTCAGTTTACGATGAAATGAACGGCAATCATGAATAGTGATTTCCTTCCGGAAATGAATAGTGTCACATGAATAGTAAAATTTCTGAATGCTTCTCGGAATCACAAACTGACTCCGAAAATGATGAATAGTGACCAGTGAATAGTAAATGATGAATAGTAACTGATGAATAGTGAATAGGAGAAATGTCCTGAAAATGCGGGTTGTTACAGTCTCACCCCCTTAAAAGGAACTTCGCCCCGAAGTTCAGTTTGTGTTGGTCTCTGAAGTTGTATTGGTGAAAAGATGATGATATAATCGTGTAAGCTACTGAGCTCTAACAAGGTTCAAGTCTGACGGCCACTAGGCCTACTCTGTCAGAAATCGTAAATGGTTCAGTGTATATCGGGTTTAACTTTATGAAGTTTTCTGAATGGTATTATGCCTTTCCTATGCAGAACTTTCAACATAATCATGCCACGAATTTGAAATTCTAGAGGTTTACCGCTTATCGAACTTGTAATTGATTCTTGATTTGTAGGAAATTCCTGGTTATTTCATGAATGCTTACGGGACTAGTGAGTTGGGCCTTTCCAAGTTTTGATCCGTCAATGGATGTTGGCACTACAACCATAGAGTGCTTCAAATGGTGTAGTCTCTACGCTCTCGCGATAACTATGTTTGCAACTGAATTTGATTTATGGTAAACGGTTAATCCAACCATTTCTAGTGTCAATCACACCCGATTTGGGCATATCTCCCTAGGTTTGAATCAATCTCAAATTCTGACCATTGGTCTACAGATGATAGGTGGTGTGGTTCCAAAGAGATCTTAATGAAATCGCTAGAAGTTGAGGTGAATCAAATTCCTTTATTAGGAATAATTGAAATGGGTATCATGAATCTTGTTTTGAAAGACTTACAGGGTTAAATCCGTAAAAGGGTGTTGTTGACAATAATAGATTAGGATAAGGTTGTGATCCTCCGCAGGATGTCAGGAATTGAGTCTTTCTCCACCTACGGTGCTTAGTCTCCATTACTAAGATTTTTCCCAAGTTATAGGTCATCAACTCACAAACTCCTAAAGGTATAAGTGAGGTAATATAGTGATTGATTTTCAAAGTTTGTTTTGAGATTGTGTGTTTTGTTCATAAACCTTCCCCGAATAAATGAATCTACAAGTTTAAGTAAACGGCTTTTTAGGTAACATCCTTCTTGATGTTTCAAAATTTAGTAGTTATGCAATATAGGAAAATTTTCAACATAAGGTAGATAATATGGTTTACCAAAGATCGATGTTTAAAATTTTGTAACATTCAATAGTTTTGTAAAAGATTAGCCAAAAGGAATTTGCTTGTCCAAATAAGTGCATCAGAAAAGTATTTCTTACAAGATATATGTTTTGTATAACGGTAGTTTGGAGAAAATCCATTTAAAATGAAAGTATTAAGAGGATAAAATAGCCAGGTATGTACGTCTGCACAAATGCATAGGTGTCTAACATGTTCGAATAAAGTCTATTGGTGAGGTCATGTTCAATTTATAGTCTTGGTTAAGGGGTTGGATTTATCTCTATGGTGTTGCTTAGTGAGCACTCGTATCTAAATGAATCTTGTAATTCAGTCAAGCCAATACTTTCTAGATGATAGAATTTTGGCGATCAGGCCAGTGATAGTGGTTCGAATTATTTTGTGATATCCTGAGATTTCTATTAAGTTATGAATGATCTTAATGTACCGAGGGATCATCCTCATAGAAGGTATGCAATGTCTTTCCTGGGGAGGTCATTGATAATATCCACTTATCAATATAAGGAGTAGTGAGGGATGAGTGACATCGGAATCTATAGAGTGTTAGCTAATTCCTTATATATATATGGGGGTGGGGAAAGGAAATGATAGTAATGGTGAGAAGGGAAGAGACTGTGACAACTGCAACAAAATGATATTGTGACAAAAGAAAATACTGTGATATGAGTGTATCGTGCATAAATATGAAAGTTCATGAAATAAAAAGACTAGCTGACGTGCTTCCAATCGGTGGTTTACGAAGTGATGAAAAGTATGAAGGTTCCAACAACGAGAGTATACACACACATGAATGAAACATTTGGAAATTGAGTAGGGAATTCAATCCAGACATAATCTTATTATAACCATTCTCAGTGTTGCAAAATTCATGTCTGAGTCAGACATAGGTGGTCAGCCTATATCTCACTATCCCGGGTCGAATGTAGATGACCAGTCTACATTCCACTGAGGTTCCATGAATTTTGAAATACTCAGCTCAGTTATACTAATACCATGTCCTTCACAAATACCAAGGCGTTCTGAAAGACAAAAGCAGGTGACCAAACTCGAGGTCAAATGATGAAACTATGCAAGGAAAAACATAACACGGTGACATATATGATACGTGAGCATGCTTATATGAAAGACAATTATAGTAATCAACTATAATAAATGAATATAATATACCAGATAATGAGATAACAATCTCATCACCTATGTCAGCAACTAACCACAAACGAGGCTTCAGTTTCGCAGGCAGGTAGGTGACGGTCATAGGGTTAAGTTTTCGTAAAAGTAGCTATAGTCTAGGTTTTAAAAACACTTAGTTCGCTATAGCCAAAGCTCTGATACCAATCTGTCACACCCCCAGAAATCGGGTCCAGCGGAAGCATACATGTAGCTGGGGTGTAACTCAATTGGTATTACAACACAAGTTCAAAAATGGTTTTCACTTGAATCATTTAGAATAAAATAGCTTAATCAAAAGTATTGAATTTACATTGTTAAAATTTTTGCGGAAATAGGCCCTTAAAATAATTTTATAACGGTCCTTAAATGAATATCAGAGTCTTCTATGACCATGCCATGCCTTGCCAAAACCTCAAGTAGCGTGCCATTGCTTAAAACCTGAAAATACATGCTAAAACGTCAGCATAAAGCTGGTGAGTTCATAGTTTTAAGTAAACAAGTATTTCCCGTAAACAAGTGTTTCCAGAAATCAAGTATTTCCCAGCAAAGGCCTCGTAAATCCACTCATTCACAAGTCCCGCCATAAGAGACTTGTAACCTGTGTGTTTACAACCCACTGCCAAAAGTAATATGTTTAAGTAAACAAGTCATTTGCGGAACACGAGATTTTCAGTAGCAAGACAATATAACAAATACAATGTCCAGCTAAAAAATAAGGTATACAGTGCCTAAAGCTCATGACCCCGAAGCTCGACGTAATCGTATGCAATCAAGCATAAAATGCCCCAAGTAAGTGTTTGCCAAACACTCGGAAGTAATCCGAATGATATGCGTCCGTTTAACAGGTTGGCGCGACCAACTCGGACGGGGTGTCAACCCAAATAGATCTATCCACAGCATTCGCGCTCACACGCATGTAATTAACGGTTCATGATAAAGGGGACTTCAGTGGCAGTAATAGGTAACTCAGGCAAAGTAACAGTTTTATATTTATGTCCGCAAAAGCAAGAACTTGCGTTCATAAGAAAGAAATCAAGGATGGAATAAGTAATTCATAAAGTATTCAAGTATTCAATCAAGTATTTCAACCATCCAGTAATGTTTGAGAAAATGAATCGCGTTCAAGTAAAACAAGCATTGAATTTAAATAATAAGGAGCATGTATCTTCCCCCAAAACAGTTGTGAAACAAGTAAAAGTAGGGGTTATGAACTCACCTGGTGCAATAGCTACGATGACAACAATGAATACACAGAAATGAGACACGATCTCTAACCGCAACCTAATATGAATGATATGATCTAATGTAAGAAATGAAGTAATGCTACACATGCAAATACGTATGTTATCGATACCACTCATTAGTTTTGAAAATAACGTTTATCGTCGACAAATACGTTTTTGACGTCTCGTTAGGTTAATAACCACTTTTCATGGAAATAGGTTGAGACGGTACTCCACGATCCTTGTTTGGTGTCTTATCGGCAGATATAAGGTTTTCGTCGCAAAAATAGCATTTTCGTTACTTGAAAAATATGCCCAATATGGCCTCGTAAAACTAGTCGCGAAATATTGTACGTTAAGTGTTAATGGTCAAGCTCGGCGTTTTTGAAAACCTTGTAACAATATCTAGAAGTCGTGTCATTTAACTTTTGGAGATACGGGTCTCGATCGATGAGAAAATCGACTCTTATTGTTGTTACTTGAAAGTATTATGTTCAATACTTAGAAAATTTCATTATAGTAAAAGCTGTCAAAATATATATAGTTTATCGGGTATATAGATGAGGTCGTAGTTTATTCGTTATAAGTCTATTCGACGAACGGCCAAATGATTTGAAAAGCTTGTTGGAAGATCTTGATTTCATAAAACTACGGCTCGGACTCAAATTGATCCGATCATGAAGAAAAACAGCCGAGAAAGTGGTGTCTCGCAAATACAGTTTTGCGGCAAAAATAATACAGTAATAGAAAGCTGATGGAAATATATATATATATATATCGTCTAAGTTCAAACGCTTGTATCTATTTCGTTATAAGCTCGTTTTCTACGTTCTTTATATCCCCGCGAAGGTATTCAAGTATACTTTAGGTTTTTCAAGGTCTCGGCTAGTCTAGATGTCATTAGATCTCAGTTTTTCTTAACTAGAAAATCGGGACAGATTCATATTTCAGAAAATATAGTTTTTGTCGTTAAAATTGAAAATGGCATATCTTTTTCGTCGTAACTCGGATTTTAGTGGTTCAAGCGGCCACGGTTTCGTTTTTGAAAGTATTTTCTGAATATCTAACCCAATGTTACCCGGAACCCCTGAGTTTTCAGAAATTGGCGATTTGGGACAGAACCTATATTTGAAAGTATTTTTCGTTGTTAATATTCGGAAAATCATATCTCCTTCGTTATTAACTCGTTTTTATCCCCGTTTTCGGCCATAGTTTCGTCTCGGAATGTATTTTCTAAATCTTTGGTCCAAAGTTACACCCTAGACCCTGAGTTTCCCACGTTTCAAAAATAAGGACAGTAGGTAATATATAGTTTCAAAAAATCGATTTTCCTAGTTTGTAACTTGTTCAAGTCTTTACCAAACTACCTCAAATCAACTCCACAAGTACCCAATCCTACCATACACCTTCTTAGGGTGTCATGGGTTCCTAGACATCACCAATCTTAGTGGATCTAATGAGATTGCTAGTAAAAATTGTAGATCTATGTTTATAAAGAAAAGAAATGAGTAATAAGTGGTATGGATCATACATACTTGCATGTTTTGTTACTAGATCATGAAAATATATAAAATAGATGTTTAAAAGAGTAGGAAAGATATTTAGTAACTTACTTGAGTGATTTGAGGAGAAAATGTATAATAACCTAGGGTTTTTACCACAAAACCCCAACTAGATCATGATTAAAACTTTATAAACACTTGGATCTTGAAAAGTTTATGGTTTTTCCTTTGGTTCTTGATGGTGGCCGATTCACACACAAAGGAGGAGAGCAAAAATGAGTTTTTGTGCTAGTTGTTTTGTTTTGTGTTGAATGAAAATGAAAAGGGTGAAGTATATATATATGGACTAGGGGGCAAGATCCATGTTTTTAGGGGATTGGAAGACTTTTGCAAGCAAAGTCTTGGCTTTGGTGTATTATTGATAGATATTGTGTAGTTTAGGTGATACCGGGTACCGAGTTAACTAAAAATAAATCATGACGTGATGAAATAAAATATGACGAAGTTGTAAAAGTTGTAAAATATTATTCCTGATGATAATCGGGTGTTAAAATAATTATCGTGTTGAAATTTCGCAAACCGACAGAGTTATAAGCTCCGACCGTGAAATATAGTAATTGATTTCAAAACACCGGGTAAATTAATAATATAATTTTTTTTATTATTATAATGAGTATGAAAATATATTAGGATCGTAATCGGGAGTATTGGGTATACGTTCGTAGTAAAAACTGAGTGGTAACGTTAATTACAAATTAAGCATACGTATATAGAAATAATGCATATCCGTGTAGGGCCTAAAATGTGATGATGATGTATAGACTAATCCAGTCAATATGAAGTGTCGTTAATGAATGATGCATGAATTCACATTGAAACCACATTGGTTACGCGAATTTGAAGACTCGTAAACTCAGTTTACGATGAAATGAACGGCAATCGTGAATAGTGATTTCCTTCCGGAAATGAATAGTGTCACATGAATAGTAAAATTTCTGAATGCTTCTCGGAATCACAAACTGACTCCGAAAATGATGAATAGTAAAATGATGAATAGTGACTGGTGAATAGTAAATGATGAATAGTAACTGATGAATAGTGAATAGGAGAAATGTCCTGAAAATGCGGGTTGTTACATAGTTTAAATCTAAAACAGATACTATAAATTGAGATAATAAAATCAAAAGTTACCGGAGCAATTCCCCTCAGCTAGAACAGAGGGGATTACAGAAGCCTATCTCTAGATAGGCTAAGACCATCCATGTCTGTCTCAGCATATCACCAAATCACCACAGCTACCAATGATAAAAAGCAGTTGACTAACTTTGACTATTTATAATAAATGGACAAAGACTTATTTTGAACTCAAAACTCAACCTTACAACAACTATGAAAACAGAATAAGATGTGAATTTCCACTTTTTCAGCTTATTAGAAAGCTGAAACAAAACAAAAGCTATTTTTAAACTTTTCTAATTTCTGAATTTCATTTAAAGTATTAAGTGAAATGAAAACTGATTTATAAATAAACAACTCTGAAATGAATTAAAATTATAAAATAGTAAAGAGATTAAGAATAAGCAATAAGAACAATTAAGCTAAATGATTTAAGGGAAAATAAAACTGATTTGCATTGAAATTAAAATGATTACAACTAAAACTAATCTAAGTACAATCAAAAGAAATTTGGTCAGATTTTGGCTACTCCAAACTCTACACCAATACAAGAATTTTTAGCCTCTATTTATATTACAATTGCGTAAGGAAAGAAGTGAGCTCACGGATTGCCAAGCTGGCAATCCGTGAGTTTGTGCTAGTTTGGAGACAGTCTAAGCCGTTGATCATAATTCCGTTCCATCCCATCAATAATAGCCTTAGGATCAGTAATCGTGATGTGTGGGAGCCAATAGTAGAATGCCAAGTATACCATTCGTGTGTTTGTTTGATTCTCTGACACTCTGACACCTCCCAAACTTCTAGAAACATGCTTGATTTCACTGAAGTACCCTTAATCTCAGTAATTAAGGGTGGTACAGTAACTAGGGTTCATGGGACCTGGGTTGAGGGGGTAAATTGGGGGGCGGTAAAGGGTAATATTATTTTATTGGATTTTGACCTGTGGTAAGTGGTATTTAACCGAGGGTGTTGGGTCGGGTAATGGGATATAGGGAGTGGGCTTTGGGCTATGGTAATAATTTGGTGGGCTGAGTAAAACTTTGGACCAGGTTTTGTTTTTAATTTAAGCTCTTTGAAATATAACATACAAGGACCAATAGTGTAGTTTGTGAAACTATAAGGGCTAAATCTGCCAAACTTCAAAAGTGGATTCCAAGGGCATTACTTGCAAAACTTTGATTCTTCAAGGGTGATTATGACAATATAAGCTCAATTAAAATCCAAACTCTTTCCCGGCTCGGCTTTAAAAACTCTTTCCAAATCCCGTGCTCGTTTTGTCGTTTTAAGCTTGATTTTGTCCATTTCTTGAAATATCCACACCTGCACATTCAAAAACGCAAAAACATATATATTTGGCATTTATGGCTTGGTTTTTGGTATTTTTGGTCCGGTTTTGGTCAAATAATAGTGAGTGAATAAGCACTCACCAATGCACAATACATTTACATCACAGTAGTCACTTTCATCACAATCTCATTATGTCGCAGCTGTCACATTCATTTCCCTTCTTACCATCACTATCATTTCCCTTCCCCATCCCCATATATATAAGGAATTAGCTTACACTCTATAGATTCCTATGTCACTCATCACTCACTACTTCCAATATTGATAAGTGGATATTGTTGATATAAATAATTGACTAAAAACATTAATCATATCTTCCGATATCTCTATGTTTTGATAATCACAAAACTTAAACTAATCAAACCAAAGATCATGACGTAAACATGTATTTAGTAATAAATAATCACTTTCACCAACTAATCACTTAAGGTATGAATAAACAAAGTGCTTAGTGCAATGTATGATCAAAGGGGTATTTAATTAACTAATACAAAGTTTATTTATTTATATAATCTTATTATATATTTTTGAAAAACACTTTTGGTAATAAGGAAAAATATTTTAATCATACTAAATATATGATTTCAAATATTTAACCAAAATCAGTTAGTTTTTCACCAAATAAACTTTCCCCACTAAAAGACAAGTTTTCTGGCCGTTACAGTTGGGCGGCCCCCTTAATTATAAGGGGCGGTCCCCTTAATTTTAAGGGGGCCGGCCATGCTTTAAGGGGGCCGGCCACGCTCCTCTGTCAGAACTTGTTGCCTATAAATACCACCTTAAACCTGGATTTTTTCCCCACCTTTTTGCACAAAAAGTTTCTGTTCTAGATCTCCATTTCAATCCTAAAAATCCTTTGATCATTTCATAAGCCTTTGTTTCCAAGTGATCCAAAGCCTCATTCTTTCAAGTGCAAAGAGAAGAATACTTCTATTAGAAGTATTACAACTTAGTATCATCTTGCTATCTAAGTTGTTTGTTTACATTTCCTTGTACATCTCTCATACTTTGGTGAATAAGGTGTATGTATTAGTTAACTAGATTTAGTTGAAGAATCTAGAATTATTGTAAGTGTGAAGTGTGACTTGAAGTGAAGAAGAAGGGTTAGATAGTAGTAGTGATAGGAGATTGAAGCAATAGGAGCTTGTAGTGAAGAAATTAAGGATCTCTAGTGGAGAAGACTAGAAGACATTTGTAGATTGAAGTTGTGAAGACATTAGTGGCTTGAAGGTGTCAAGACATTAGTGCATTGAAGGTGTGAAGACATTAGTGGCTTGAAGGTGTCAAGACACTAGTGCATTGAAGTTGCAAAGATATTAGTGACTTGAAGGTGTCAAGACATTAGTACTTTGAAGGTGTGAAGAGAATAGAAGATTGGTGTATAGAAGATTGGTGTGTAGAAGATAGGTGTGAAGAAAATAGTAGATTGGCGTGAAGATTGGTGTGTAGATTGGTGTGTAGATTGGTGTGTAGATTGGTGTGAAGATTGGTGTGTAAATTGGTGTGTATATTGGTGTGTACGGTTTTCTCCGCCATAAAGGAGGTCTTTGATCTAGTGAAGAAAACTCTCGAGTAGGTGACTCGGGGAGTGGAGTAGGGCAAGGAAGGTGTCCTTGTAGCCGAACCACTATAAATCCTTTGTGTCTCGGTTTGATCTTTCCATCTCTCACTCTTTGATTTATTACTTACTTGCATTTCATACATAGTCATAATTGATAGTAGTGTGCATATGTTGATTTCACATAAAGATCAAACTAAAATCCATTCATAAAACTAATCTTACAAAAACCAACCTAGTACATAATATTATATCTATACACTACTACACATATATATGCTTACATAAAATATATGAAATTGTATATTCTTTCCTAACACTATACATAAGCATTGTATATATATAAAACCTTTAATAAATCTTGTATTTATACTTTTGTAGTTAAGTGTTTTGAAATTGTACATTATACATAAGTAATATTTACACAAAATCATAAATTAACTAGTATATATATTTATGTATAAAAGTGATTTGAAGGTTTCATCTTAGAAACTATCTTTTATAAAATAAGCAAAACGAAAAAGACGTAAAACTATTCAACCCCCCCTTCTAGTTTTCCACAGATATTATCAATGACCTCCCTAGGAAAGACTTTCCATACCATCTATGAGGAGGATCCCTCGATACATTAAGACCATTCAAAACTCAATAGAAATCTCAAGATATTACAAAACCATTCGACCCACTATCACTGGCCTGGTCGCCAAAAATATCACCATCTAGAAAGTATTGGCTTGATTGAATTACAAGATTAGTTTCGATGCGAATGCTCACTAAGCAACACCATAGAGATAAATCCAACCTCCTAACCAAGACTATAGAACATTCAATTGAACATGACCTCACCAATAGACTTTATTCAAACATGCTAGACATCTACGCATTTGTGCAGACATACCTACCTGGCTATTTTATCCTCTTAATACTTTCACTTTTAAATGGTTTTTTTTTTTTTTTTTTTTTTTTTTTTTTTTTTTTTTTTTTTTTCTCTCTAAACTACAGTTATACAAAACATATATCTTGCAAGAAATACTTTTGTGAGGCAGTTATTTTGACAAGCAAATTCATTTTGGTTAATCTTTTACAAAACTATTGAATGTTAGGAAATTTTAAACATCGATCTTTGGTAAACCATACTATCCACCTCATGTTGAAAACAATCCTATCTTGCATAACTACTAAATTTTGAAACATCAAGAAAAATGTTACTTAGAAAGCCGTTTGCTTAAAGTTGAAAATTCATTTATTCAGGGAAGGTTTATGAACAAAACACACAATCTCAAAACAAACTTTGAAAATCAATCACTATATTACATCACTTATACATTTAGGGTTTTGTGATTTGACGACATAGAGCTTGGGAAAATTTTAGTAATGGAGACTAAGCACCGTAGGTGGAGAAGATTCGATTCATAACATTCTTGCGGAGAACCAAAACCTTATCCTAATCTATTCTTTCCAATAACACCCTTTGACGAACTTAACCTAGTAAGTTTTTCCACAAGATTCATGATACCCATTCCAATTAGTCCTAATAGAAGAATTTGATTCACCTCAAACTCCTAGCGATTTCATTAAGATTCCTTTGGAACCACACCACATATCATCTTCAGACCAATGGTCGGAATTAGAGAATGAGTAAAACATAGGGAGATATGACCAAATCAGGTGTGATTGATTCTGGAAATGGTTGGGCTAACCATTTGCTATAAGTCGGATGCCTACCGTGAAAGTTCGCTGGAATTATCGAAGAAGTCCCAAGTTTACTTAGGGTACGAGAGGACCAGATGTGACTCAAATATTATCATCCTTTCACCAATACCACTTCAGAGACCATCACAAATTGAACTTCGGGACGAAGTTCCTTTTAGAGGGGAAGACTGTCACAACCCGTAATTTCAGGTCCTTTTTCAAACGTCGAAATTTCATTATTCATCTCGGAAAGTTACTATCCATCAGTTACTATTCATCATTTACTATTCACCGATCACTATTCATCATTTTACTATTCATTGTTTTCGGAGTCCGTTTGAGATTCTGAGAAGTGTTTTAAAATTTCATTATTCACAAAACATTATTCATTCTCGGAGGGAAATCACTATTCACATTCTTCATGCGTCTTCTCGTAAATCTAGTTTACGGGTATTTAAATTCGCGTAACCGGATTGGTTTAGCTGCGAATTCATGCATCATCAGTAGGGACAGTCATATAGACTGGAGTAGTCTACATATCATCAGTAACATTATCAGCACTTTAGATCATGCATGGATACGCATCATTTCAATTTACATATGCTTAATTTGTAATTAACGTTACCACTCAGTTTATACTACTAATATATACCCGATACTCCCGTCTATGATCCTAATATATTTTGATACTCATTACAATAATATAAAATTTATATTATTAATTTACTCGGTGTTTTGAAACCATTTGCTATATTTTCCGGTAAACGCCTAAAATTACGTCGGATCACGATATTTCAACACTACAATTATTTTAACACCGATTCTCATCAGGAATGTAATTTCATAATTCTTACAACGTCGTTACATTTTATATGGTACCGTTAAACTTTATTTTTAGCAAACTCGGTACCCGGTATCACCTAAAACACTAAATAAACAACTAATATCTAACATAATCTATCAAATTTCTTACAAGATCTTCCTCCCCCATTCTTTTCTTACACAACATTGAAGAACCTTTACTTGCCCCATTAAATTCTTGTCATTCTTGTCTTTGAAAAATAATACACATCTATTATTGCTTCCACATCTCAAGTAAGCATTCATTAGTTAAAAAAAAGAAATATATCTCTTGTTTCTCTCATGATGACCCACGGCCATAACCAAAAGAACAAGAAGATCCATCCAAAATTTCAAGACAAAGTATTTACATGATCCATTTTATGTTCTAGTTTAGGTTTTGAAATAAAAACCTTGAAGATTTATTTAAGTATTTGCTACAGTCACTCCATCATCATCAAGTAAGCTCTCCAAACATTTTTCCTAATCTTACATACTATTATTTGATCTATTTCTATGATTTAGAAACAAAACATGCACATATACTTAAGTTATCATACCACTTTTTCAAGTACTTTTAATTATTATGAGATTATAATTATCCTATGATTATTCCCTTGAATCCTACTTGTTGATTCCAAAGTTGGGCGTTCCTGGTTATTGGCTTTTGCTCTCGTACCAATTCGCTTCTTAGTACTTGTTACCTGCGCACTAAGAAAATAAACAACACCGTTAGGCTTATCGAGGGATTGTCTCCCCCGATTAGACTCTGGCGTGAGAGTAAGTAATCGATTTAAGGTTCTCGTAGAGAGTTAGGGTTTGTATATCGTACCTTGAATGAGAATCGTGTGATTCTATATATAGGAGCGTAGAAACCGTGTTTCTTGCTCCTTACTCTTTGCACGCGTAGTGCTTATCCGAGGAAAGGATATCTATTCCATGAATAGATAATCCTTATCGTGTACCTGGTGGGTTTAGTTGGGCTTTGGGCCTCGTGGGCCCAAGCTAATGATACTGCGGCCCAAACCATTGTCATGGCAGCCCACTCGTGGTGGACTTAGGCGCTAGTAGTGTATATTATTTGGACTCGTGGCCCAAATATAGACTATACGTCATCATGTCCCCCCAGTCTAGTGTGCGCGGCTCATAGCAGCGGATACTAGACTAATATAATCAGCGGTAAGCGTGGCGGGAGAACAAGGGAATATTACCTCCCATTTTTAAGTGCAATGCACTTGGCCATGGGTATTTCAAATGGATACCTCGAAAATTGGGGGTAGTGTCCACGTGGCCCTCGTAAATCGGGAAAAAGTGCATGTACCGGTCCAGTTCCAGCCATACGTTTTTGTGAGTGGATTCCACGTAGAGAAAAACTAGGGTTTTGTTACTCCCTATATAAGAGTCACCGCCCCATTTTTTACGATCACACAGTAAAACACACACTCACCATTATTCACTTTTCTTGAAAGCTTTTTACAAAGAAAATACTTCATTTTCGTAGGTAATTTTCGTGCGTTTCACTTCGTAAATTAATGAAGATGGTTGCCCAGTTAGAGGACTTTCGCTCTGCGATGACCATTGAGGATGTTACTCAATTTTCGTCCGACTATTTCGTGCCTCTGGATGTCCATCCAGAGGCTCCAGATGTGGACGCGTGTATTGCTGATTTCCCCGAAGGGAAAATAGGGCTATACACGAAATTCTTTGAGTACGCGAATTACCGCGTACCCATATCTATCTTTCTGAGCTATTTGCTCAACCATTATCACCTTCACATCTCTCAGCTGCACTGTATAGGTGCGGCTAAGGTGTCAAATTTTGAAGTAAACTGCCGTTTACTTGCGATAGAACCGACCGTGGCCTTGTTCCGCTCCTTTTACCACACGACGTGGTCAAATGGTTGGGTTTCTTTTGCGAAGTGACAGGGGGCGCTTCAGTGTTATACTGAGAAAGTAGATGCCCCAAAGAATTGGAGGGAGTACTTTTTCTGGGTGGATGATGTAGTCTTTCCCTCTCCCTATGAGTTTTATACTCAGGATACATTGCCAAGGGATGGGCGCCCCGCACCCGGTTCCTACAAGCTGACTGATGCGCAGATTCTGGATGCCAACCGACTGTCCATTAACCCCTATCCGAAGGAGTTTTTGGTGCACATGGGGTTGAGCCGCTCTTATTTCGGCGCTGCGGATGAGGTGCCCACTTTCTTAAGTGAGGATGGCCGGGGTGGGTGTTCATCCCTTCTATTTCAAGCTTTGTAAGTCTCTTTTTGTGTATCCGCGCTTTTAATGACTAATCCTTTTTTTTTCTTTCCTGCTTTATTGATGTATGCAGAGATGGATCTGTTTGTCGTTGTTAAGTTGGACAAGCCGAAACAGGTAACTATAGGGGTGCGCCCTCTGTGGGAAGGTGAGCAGCCCCTACTGGAGGTGACTGAGGGTCGCTTGACCGTGCTGCCAGAGATAGTCCCTGAGAATACGCCGCCGCTCCAAGTGACGCCCGTTCAGAGTGTAGCACCCGATGCGGAGGTGGCACCCAATGTGGAGGTTGCGCATGGGGAGGCGCACTCGGGTTCGTCTGACAGCATAAGGATCCTCAAGCCTGAGGAGGTGCTGAAGGAGGAAGTTGCGCAGAATGTCAAGCGCAAGGGAGAGGCTGGGGGCAGTGGCACCAGGAAGAGACGTCGTCACGTTATTGGGGATGCGGAGTTTACCGCGGAAGAAACATCTACTTCTGGTGCGGGGAAAAAGGCTGCTGAGGCTTCTCCGTTTTTGTAAGTGTATGTACCTTTATCATCTCTTTTTTCGTATATTACTTGTTGTAATATTGACTAACTGTCGTGTTTTTTCTCTTAGGGATGATGATGCGAAGAATGATGGAGTCTTCGTTAATGAGGTTTCCTCTCCACAGAATGAAAACAGGGAGGGGAAAGCCAAGGTTGTTGGGGATGGAGAGGCGCAGCAGTTGATGGATGAGCTGGCTGCGACTGCTGCACGCCAAGCTGAGCTGGTGGCTCAGTTGAAAGAGAAGTATGCCGGGGAGAGCAGTGCTCTTGCCCAGAAGGATGGGGAGTTAGCGAAGCTCCGTGCGCAGTTGGCTGATGCGCAGGTGGAGTTGGAGGCATCGCGGGTGTATGCTGAGAAGATCACCCACGAGAAGCTGTCCGCCATGGCTGAGGTGGTGAAGGCGCGTGGAGAGCTGCACCATTATAAGTCGGACTTGACTTTTGCTGTGCGCTTCTTGGAGGAGAAGAAGGTGGAGCACTACGCTAGCCTTACCAAGTTTAGGGAGGATATGGTGAAGATCATCCAGGCGCAGGAGGACAAGCTACGTGGTCTTAGCATTGAGTATGACGAGGAATTATATCCTCATTTGATGTCGACCATTGCTGAGCGCAGGTATTCTTTGTGTTTTATTCTTCTTTATAATAACTTTATCGCCATGCTTTTTACTTACACAAATTGTCTTTGTGAATGTAGGTGGTTGATTAGCCATGGGCTGCGCCTGGCAGCTATGGGCACGCTGGAGTCCCAAGAGGTGGTGGACGCCTTTGGGAAGGTGGTGCACTATGCGATGGCGCGTGGCAGATCGCAGGCTATGGAGGATCTCCATGAGGCCCAGCTACTGAAGAAGGAATTGGCGGAAGTCCCTGGGTACAGCGCTACTGCTTATGATGAGTTGATGCAGGCAATGGCGGGTTCGAAGGTCCTTGAGCTGCCGCACATTGGGAGACTGGAGCGCGATCAAGACGACCCCATAGATGTACTTATGGCGGGGTTGACATTGCAGCGCTATCTTGGAGAGAATGGGGAAGGGGAATCAGATTACTATCTGAAGCCTGATGTGTCGCAACTGCAGATTCCTGTTTTCGCGCAACCTCGCGACATCCTCAACCCCTTTGCTCTTGAAAGGGAGATTCCCTTGAGAGAGGTTCTGGAGCGTCATGAGCAGAGGGCTGCTCTGAAGAAGGGCATCAAGGGTAAAGCAGTGATGTGCGGCATTGTTGCTGCGCATATCCCCAGATCTGATGGTGTGTCCATGAGTGTTCCCACGGTATCTCCCAATGATGCATTGCTTCTCAGAAAGCTTCAGGAAGCGGGGAGTTCTTCTGCTCTGCAAGATAGCCCTGAGCATCGCCATAGCGTATAGGCTTTTTGTATATTTATGTATCTTTCCTTGTAATTTTTATGAATAAATGTGGAATAAGATATATTTCTGCTTAAGTAGGTAACTTAAATATACTTGCATTGTTTGCGAAGGTTTGACTAAGTGTCTTGGCTCGTTAAGTGCGTGACTTTAAAAATTATACTTGCATTGTTTGCGAAGTTTTATGACCAAGTGTCTTGGCTCGTTAAGTGCATGACTTTAAAAATTATACTTGCATTGTTTGCGAAGTTTATTATTTGACCAAGTGTCTTGGCTCGTTATGTTGCTAAGCTTGTACAGTGTACTTAGTATGTGCACATCCGTCGTGGGGTGCGCACGCGAAACTTACCTCGACGTCTCAAGAGTAAGGCGCTTAGCAAGGATACGTGATCCAATGTTGATGGGTTTGCAACCCTCTTACTCAACGAGTGAATTAGTAGGTTAACTCATCCTTTATGCCTTCGTGGGTCTTTAAGTGGTGCATGCACGCCATGTAGGCAATAAAAATATAAGATAACAATATTGACATATATTATTATGTATGCAATAAAGTAAAAGACGCTATGGAGTTAGCTAAAAACCATAACATTTTATTGATACTTGCAAGTTTTTAAAGAAAATAAAAAAAATACAATTCCTAGGAAAGAAAAAACAAACACTTATTGGGCATCATGTAGGATGCGAGGGTGTCTGTGTAAGGGCCGTAGCCTAGAAGTAACATCTTTTAAGATTGCAGATGTTCCAGGTGCGCGCTAGGTCGTGACCTTCCATATCGCGCAGTCTGTATGCGCCGTTGCTGAGCGCGTCTGTGACCTCGTAAGGTCCTTCCCATTTAGGTCCGAGCTTGCCTGTGTCTTCTGTGTGGCTCGCATCGTTGGCGCGGTAAACAAAGTCTCCTGGTCTGAATGAAGTGTGTTTGACCTTTGCATCATAATACTTCTTCATTTTTGCCTTAGCCTTTGCTTCGCGTATAGCTGCGCGTTCGCGTCTTTCTTCCAGTACGTCTAAGTCTATGCGCCGTTCCTCGTCGTTTGTTGTGACGCTGACCTCTGCTGTACGTATAATTGGCATTCCTATCTCAGCTGGTATGACGGCTTCTGCTCCATAGACTAGGGAAAATGGCGTGTCGCCAGTACTGGTTTTGACTGTTGTGCGATGCGCCCACAAGACATGCGAGAGCTCATCTACCCACCTTCCTTTGTGTCTGTCAAGGCGCGCTTTTATTCCTTCACCTAGACTGCGGTTTGCGTGCTCAACTAGGCCATTGGTTTGTGGGTGTTTTACTGAAGCAAAGTGTTGTGTGATGTTCAATTGTGCGCACCAATCTTTGAATGGGTTATCAGAGAATTGTTTTCCGTTGTCTGATATGATCGCACCCGGTAGTCCGAAGCGACAGACAATGTTGTCCCAGACAAAGCGTTTGACTTGGTTTCCTGTGATGTTCACCACCGCCTTTGCTTCGATCCACTTCGTAAAGTAGTCGATGGCTACGATGAGGAACTTTACTCCTCCAGCTGCTACAGGGAAAGGTCCTGCGATGTCAATACCCCATTTGTAAAATGGCCATGGTGAGGTAATTGGTGTTAGCTTTTGTTGTGGTCGGCGCGGAATTGGCCTATGTACTTGGCAATTGCTGCATTTTCTTATCAGATCGCGTGCGTCGCGATGCATTGTTGGCCAATAGTACCCTGACCTTAGAGCGCTTGCCACCACGGATCGCGGCCCTGAGTGCATACTACATGATCCAGCGTGAATTTCTCAGAGTACGTAGTCTGCTTGAAGAGGCCCAACACATCTGAGCCATGGCTGTAAGAAAGAGCGTCGATAGAGTACATTGTCTCGTAGTTCAAATCGTTGCGCTGTGCGCCGTATTCTTCGAGCGTCCTTATGATCTTGGGGTAGGATTCCCTTGCTAATGAATTCAATGATAGTTGTCATCCATGTGGGATCTTGTTCTTCTATCACTGTGGATATCTCCATTTCCAAGATTGACTTGTTTTTTAGGGTTTCTACCAATACCTGTTTTGAGAGGTGTGCGAAGCTTGTGGATGCGATCTTGCTGAGTGCGTCCGCCTTCCTGTTATCTCCTCTAGGCACCTGTTTTATTGTGAACCTATCAAAGTTTTTGATCAAGGATTTTGTTTTTTCCAGGTATTGGATCATGTGTTCATCCTTGGCCTCATATTCACCTAGCACGTGGTTAGCGACTAATCGCGAATCTACGTTTGCTTCTAGGTTGCGTACACCCATTTGGATTGCAATGCGTAGTCCGGATAGTAGGGCTTCGTATTCTGCCTCATTGTTTGTGGCTGTGAATTCAAAGTGTAGCGCATAGGTGAATTCCATTCCTTCCGGATTTGTAAGAATAAGGCCTGCACCTGATCCATCTACACATAAAGACCCATCTGTGAATAGAATCCAGGGTTCCTGTAGATCTATTTTAGTTGCAGATGTCGGGCTGTCGCTGTCTGGCTTCTCCACGATAAAATCGGCTAAGATTTGTCCTTTGATTGCAGTGCACGGTCTGTATGAGATGTTATACTCACTTAGCAGCACACTCCACTTTTGTAAGCGTCCTGATGCGTCAGGCTTAGAGATAACTTGTTTGATTGGCTGATCAGTGATTACAGCTATTGGGTGCGCTTGAAAGTATCTTCGCAGCCTTTTGGCTGCGAATACTAGAGCTAAGACCAGCTTTTCCATAGCGCTGTAGTTAGTCTTTGTTTTCTTTAGGGCTTTGCTTACAAAGTATATGGGTGTCTGGATGGAATTCCTATCTGTCAATAGTACCGCGCTGACTGCTCCATGGGTTGCCGATAAGTACATGATTAGTTCTTCCCCTGGTCGCGGTGCGACAAGTTTGGGAAGAGAGGCCAGATGGTTTTTAAGTTGTTGGAAAGCTTCCTCCGCTTCTTTGGTCCAGCGAAAGTCTCCCTTTTTAGTACACTTCGTGAGTGTTTTAAAGAGAGGAAGAGATTTGTCTGCTGACTTAGATAAGAAACGGTTTAGCCCTGCTAGCTTTCCATTCAATGACTGGACTTCCTTGAGTGTGCGCAGTGAGGGGAGATCAATAACAGCCTTTGTCTTTTCTGGGCAAGGCTTGATTCCATCGGGTTCTATCAAGTATCCAAGGAACATGCCCTCGGTTGCGCCAAATGTGCACTTCTTGGGATTTAACTTCATGTTTATTCTCCCCAATGTTCTGAATGTCTCCTCGATGTCGCGCACCAACTCATCCTCTGTGTGGCTTTTGATGACAAGGTCGTCAACGTAGACTTCCAAGTTGCGGCCTACTTGTTTTTCGAAAGCTGTGTCCACCAGTCGTTGGTATGTCGCGCCTGCGTTCTTCAGGCCAAAAGGCATTTTTGTGTAGCAGTACACTCCTTGACTGATGTGGAAAGCTGTTTTTTCCTCATCTTCAACCGCCATCTGGATTTGATGATACCCTTTATATGCATCTAGGAAGCGTTTGAAAGGGTATCCGCATAGGGATTCGACCTTCCAGTCTATCTCTAGCAGTGGATAGCAGTCCTGTGGACATGCTTTGTTGAGGTCTGTGAAGTCCACGCACATCCTCCAACTGCCATCGCTCTTTTTTACCATAACTGGGTTAGAAAGCCAGTCGTGGTAGTATACTTCGCGCATGATGCCTGCGTCTACGAGCTTATGTACTTCTTCCAGAATAGCCTTTGCACGATCTAGGGCCTTGCCTCGCTTCTTCTGTCGTATTGGAGGATATCCTTGTCGGATTTGCAGCTTATGTTCTGTGATAGAGCGCGGTACTCCCGTCATATGTTTGGGTTCCCATGCGAAGATGTCTAGGTTCTTTTGCAAGAGTGTGCATACAGCTGCTTTACCTTTGTCAGATAAAGATCCCCCAATCGAAACTTGTTGTTCCGGGTAATCTGGATGAATAGCGACTTTTAGATTTGGCGTTTTTTCTGTGCGCTGTTCTGGAATAGTCTCTACTTTAGTTGTTACCGCGATGCATTCTCTTGGTGGTATTGTTGTGTTATAGAGGGTGACAACTCCTCCTTCCACTGGAAACTTAAGCATTCCGTGAGCTGTGGATGGTACAGCGCGCATGGATGATATTCCTGGTCTCCCAATGATACCATTGTATGGTGAAGGGGATTTTATTACCATAAAGTTTATCCATGTTGCGGTTGAGTGTTGTTCATCTCCTATGACCACCAACAAGCGTAACTGCCCCATGGGCCAGATCTTTTCTCCTGTGAATCCTGTTGATGTCGTTGTTGCTGGTATCAATTGACTTTGGATCTCAGGTCGCAGTCTTTTGAAACAGTGATCGTACAGGATATCTGCGGATGCTCCTCCATCAATGTACATGCGGTGGATATCATGTCCTCCTGTATGTATTTCAATAGTTAGAGGCTCCACGACTGCGTTGTCTGCAGCTATAGTAGGGAAAGATATCTCTTTTTCTTGAGAGAATTTTTGGCTGATTTTTTGCTTTATCTTTCGTTGCCATGATTGTATCATGTATATAGTATCAGCTTTTTCCTTGGGGTTTTCTTTCTTACCCCCGCTTCTCTGTTTATCTTTTCCCTCTTTGATGTTCTTTACGAGGTGGTCCATCCTGCCTTCTCTTACTAGCTTTTCAATTAGTTGTTTTAGTTGGACGCACTCGTTAGTTGTATGGTCTTTTTGTCCATGGTACTCGCAGTATCCGCTCCCTATGCGCTTTTCCTCTGTAGTGCGCATTGGTGGTGGTTTTGGGAAATTCGCACCTTCTGTTACAAATATTTCCCTCGGAGTTTTTGTAAGAGGGGTATATTTGTCATTGTCTCTTCCACTGCGGTAATTCCTGTTGCGGTTGTTATTCTGATCATTGGATTGTCTCCGCGGCTGCTCTTGTTGCCTATAGTTTGAATAACCCTTTTTGCTATCCGCAGCAGCTGCTTCTCCTTGTATAAAGGATCTAGTGCGCTTTGTTAGCTCGTCAAAAGTCTGTGGAACTTTGTCGTTTAGCTTCCGGATGAGTTCTGGGTTATTGATCCCATTCATGAACCCTGAAATTTTTAGGATTTCAGGACATGTTTTGACTTGTATGCACTCATCCTTGAAATGTTCCATAAAAGCGCTGGTTGATTCCCCTTGACGCTGTTTCACTCTTGCTAGCTCCACAGGGTTTTTAGCGCACTTCTTTCTCTGGGTGAAGTTGAGGCGGAATGCTTTCCGTAGTTCCTCGAATCCACCGATGCTCCTACGTGGGAGTTTGCTAAACCATGTGCGCGCATTCCCTACTAACGTAGAATTGAACATATGGCACCATACTGGCTGTGGCCAGTTTTCAATGGTGGCGGCTGATTCGAAAATTTTTAGGTGATCATCCGGATCACCTGTTCCATCATATGTTTTTACGTTAGCAGGCATGCGCCTACGTTTGCGATCTGAGTAATCACTGATGCGCCGTGTAAACGCGTCAATTTTCTGGCGACGCCATGGGAGAGACATATCTTCATTCTCTTCCTCGCGACGCCTTCCTTTTGACTTCCTGTGTCCTGTTTCTCTATCCTCGTTGTCGGAGGAGTCACTGGAAGAAGGGTAGTCTCTTCTTCGGCGCTTGCGCCGACTTCTTTCAGAGGAGGAGCTTGAGGGATCTCTGCTTGGGGATCGTCTTCTTCCCAATCTGTCTTGGATCTTCTTACTTCCATGTTTGGAGGATCCTTGACTTGGCGAATGTTGAGGTCCCAATCGGTCTTGTACCCCACGACTGCCAAGTCTGGAGTGAACATTAGTGCGCCTCTCGCTATCTTCTGAGTATTGTGAATCAGATATTGTACCTAGCCTATCATGGATAGTGGTACGTTCTGCGCGTCTTCCTCGTGGGTGGCGCAGTGGTGATGGTTCGCGTTCAGGACCAAAGTTCAGTCGAGCTTGTAGGCTCGTACTTGCCCTTCTCCTTGCTTCTTCTTGCATGAGGGCGGTTAAGGTTTCATAATTTTGGGATACGAAGTTTCCCAAAGTTAGGCCGGGTGCGTCCTCAGTTGTTGCAAGAATTTCTGTCTCAGTATTAGGCACCCTATCTCGGTTAGGCGCGCCTGGTGGCACAGTGTTGTTCACTGCGAGTACAGTTTGATGAGGAGTGGTGAAGAGGGTACGCTGGAGTTCCTCAACGCTTGGGACCACTGGCGTGACTTGGGTAGTCCTTATAGGTAGTTCTACCGCTGGAAGAGGTTGGGTTGTCCCTGCCTCTTGGTGACCAGGTGCGCTGGTTGTCCTAGCCATTTATCTGGAGGTCGGATCTTGTTGATTCTTCCTCTGATGGTCATGTTTTTCTCACTGCGGAGTCCGCTGGCTTGAATTTTTATGCTCTGTCATTCTAGTTCTTAGTAGGGTCCCACGGATGGCGCCACTTGTTGATACAAAAGTTGGGTGTTCCTGGTTATTGGCTTTTGCTCTCGTACCAATTCGCTTCTTAGTACTTGTTACCTGCGCACTAAGAAAATAAACAACACCGTTAGGCTTATCGAGGGATTGTCTCCCCCGATTAGACTCTGGCGTGAGAGTAAGTAATCGATTTAAGGTTCTCGTAGAGAGTTAGGGTTTGTATATCGTACCTTGAATGAGAATCGTGTGATTCTATATATAGGAGCGTAGAAACCGTGTTTCTTGCTCCTTACTCTTTGCACGCGTAGTGGTTATCCGTGGAAAGGATATCTATTCCATGAATAGATAATCCTTATCATGTACCCGGTGGGTTTAGTTGGGCTTTGGGCCTCGTGGGACCAAGCTAATGATACTGCGGCCCAAACCATTGACATGGCAGCCCACTCGTGGTGGACTTAGGCGCTAGTAGTGTATATTATTTGGACTCGTGGCCCAAATATAGACTATACGTCATCACTACTAATTTTGGTGAAGAATAGGACCCCATGACACTCTAAGAAGGTGTATGGTAGGAGTGAGTTTTTGTGGAGTTGATTTGAAGTAGTTTGGTTAAGTCTTGAACAAGTTATAAACTAGAAAAATGAGTTTTAAACACTACTAGAAAGTTGCTGTCCATTTTTGCAAAACGTGGAAACATCAGGGGTTCCTGGGTAATTTTGGCTTAAATATTCAGAAAATACTTTCAAAAACGAAGCTATGGGCGAAAGAATGGATAAAAATGAGTTTATAACGAAGGAGATATGATTTTTCCAAGTTTAACGACGAAAAACTATTTTCTGAAAATAACATGTGCTGTTAGCTGAGATTCGACGGACAAAATGAGGCGTTAAACGTAACCTAGAGGAGCCGACCTACTGAAAATATGTTAGTATATATTTGTTGATACAAAAGTTGGGCTTATCTTGTTTGGACTCCTGCTCTTGTACCAATTAGAACTTTAGTGCTTGTGAAACCTGCGCACTAAGAAAGCAAACAACACCGTTAGGCTTATCGTGGGATTGTCTCCCATGATTAGACTCCGGCATGAGAGTAAGTAATCGGTTTTAGGGTTTAGTTGAAGAGTTAGGGATTATGTAAATCGTACCTTTTAATGAGAATATATAATTCTATATATAGGGCGCAGAAACCGTGTAGGTATCTTGCTCCTTACTCTTCGCACTCGTGGTGCTTATCCGGGGTAAGGATATCTATTCCGTAAATAGAAGATCCTTATCCTTTAACCGTGCATTTTGGTTGGGCTTTGGGCTTCTTGAGCCCAAGCCGTTGGTATTAATGGCCCAAGTCATTTGTCATGATAGCCCACTCGTGGTGGGTTTGGGCTTAGTAATGCCTATAATTTGGGCTCGTGGCCCAACTATAGGCTATACGTCATCATGTCCCCCCAGTCTAGTGTGCGCGGCCCGTAGCCGCGGATACTAGACTAGTGAGACTAGCGGTAAGCGTGGCGGGAACAATCCAAATATTTCCCGCCAAAAAATTGGAACAATGTATCAAGTCCCAAAATATCATAAGAGGTGCTTTGAAAAACGGGGAGTGTGTCCACGTGTGCCTCGAGAAAAGGGAAAAAGTGCTGTACCGTTCGTCTCCCAGCCACACGTTTTTGTTAGTGGGATCCACGTGGCATCCCTTTTAGGGTTTCTTGGTTGCCTATATAAATCACCGCCCCCATTTCACTGTGGTTCACACAGTCAATACGATTTTCACCATTTGCAAAACTTTTAAAGCTTTTCTTTCTTCGATCTTCTGTTTTCATTAGGTAACTGCGCGTGCGCAATATTTAGTATACCGTATTTATAACTTACAAATGGTTGCTCAGTTACACGAGTTCCGCTCTAGGTTGGATGAGGATGACGTACGTCAGTTTTCTTCTGACTACTTCATTCCTCTCGACATTCATCCTGAAGCACCAGATGTGGATGCGTGTATTGCCGATTTCCCCGATGGGAAGGTCGGTTTGTATACACACTTTTTTGATTACGCGAATTATCGCGTACCCATTTCTGTATTATTGAGCAACGTGCTCAATCACTACCAACTCCATATCTCATAGCTGCAGTGTATAGGTGCGGCTAAGATATTGAATTTTGAAATAAATTGTCGGTTACTTGCTATCAATCCGACAGTTGACCTATTTCGTGCGTTTTACCACACAATGTGGTCGCATGGATGGGTTTCTTTTGCAAAACGCGCAGGGCGCCTCCAATGTTACACCGAGAAAGTAGATTCTTTAAGGCATTGGAGAGAGTACTTTTTCTGGGTGGATGATGTTGTATTTCCATCGCGCTTTGAGTTCTATACTCAAGGGTCGCTACCGAGGGATGAGCGTCCTATCCCTGGTTCTTACAGTGCCGCGGATGCGGACATAATTGATGGTAACCGCATTCCCATTAACTCCTATCCTGAGGAGTTTTTGGTGCATATGGGGCTAAGTCGCAATTATTTTGATGGTGCGGACGAGGTTCCAACCTTCATCGATGAGAACGGCCAGGGTGGGTGCTCATCCTTTATTGCCTCCATAATGTAAGTGTTTTGTTTGTTTTGCTTGGAATAACTAAGTTGTTCTTTGTTATTTGTCTGTTGTCTGTCGCAGATGGATCTGTTCGCGGTCATCAAGCTGAAGGAGCCCAAACGCGTGACAGTGGAGGTGCGTCCCCTGAGGGAGGGTGAGCAGCCTATTTTACAGGCCACGGAGGGGCACCTGACAGTTTTTAGGCCTGTTGAGCGCGAGGACTCTCCGCCTGCAGCTGTGCTTGTTGTGCTAGTGCAGGATGTCCCTCCTACTGAAGAGAAGTCTCCCGTGGAGGAAGAAACGCATGTGGAGTCATCCAACAGCGTGGAGATCTTGGAGCCTGCGGAGGTTCGTAAAGAGAAGCGCAAGGAAGCGTCTTCTGGTGGTTATGGTGCTGGTACCTCCAAAAGGAGGCGCCACCTGATTGCTGATGAGGAGTCAGCTGCGCCAGATGATATGTCTGCTACTAGCACGGAGAAGAATCAGGCCAAGTCTCCACCACTTGTGTAAGTATCTATAACTGCAATCTTCTTTACTTGCCGTATCCACGTACTAACTATTCCTTCTTCATGTTATAGGGACCATGCTGCAGATGGTGATGCGGCTGTTGCTGATCGTACCGCATCGCCACAGACTGCTAATGTGGAGGAGCCTTTGAAGGCGGCAGCGCAGATGTCTGCGCAGGAGTTAGTGGAGGAGCTGGTTAGTGTTGCTGCTCGCCAAGCTGAGTTAGTCACTCAGCTAAAGGCGCGGGCCGTTGTGGAGGGAGACAGCCTTGCCCAGAAGGATGAGCAAATCGCTCAGCTCAAGGCGCAGGTGGCTGAGGCGCAGGCAGAGGTATTGGCTGCCGATGAGCGCGCCAAGAAGGCCACCGAGGAGAAGCTAACTGTGATGGCTGAGCTGCAGCGGGAATGTGGAGAGTCGCAGCAGTACAAGGCTGACCTCGCCTGGGGGGTTAAGTACCTGGAAGAGAGGAAGACGGAGTTGTGCAATCAGCTTGTCGCCTTTGGCAAGAAGGTAGAAGACTCCGTAGAGGCTCAGGAAGAGAAGCTGCGCAGGCTGAGCATAGAGTATGATGAGGAGTTGTATCCTCATCTTATGTCTACTATTGCGGAGCGCAGGTACTTGTTGTACATTCCTCTTTAATGCTTGTATCTTTTTTGCTTTTCTAATGCATTTGTTGCTGTTTGCGCAGGTGGTTGATCAGCTATGGTTTGCGCCTGGCTGCCATGGGCACATTGGAGTCCCGAGAGGTCGTGGGTGCCTTCGGGAAGGTGGTGAAGTGCGCCATTGCTCGTGGCAAGGCGCAGGCTGTGGAAGAGCTTGCTGAAGGGCAACTGCTGAAGGTTTCCCCCACTGAGGTGCCTGACTATAATCCTGGTGCCTTTGATGAACTTGTGCAGGCGATGGAGGGAATGAGGCTCTTCGAGCTTCCGCACATTGCGCAGCTGGAACGCGACCAAGATTATCCTATCAGATTGATCATGCAGGGATTAACTCTTGGGAGGCACATAGCAGAGAACGCAGAGGCTGAAGCTGACTTTTTCTTGAAGCCTGATGAGTCTCAATTGCAGGTTCCAGTGTTCGCGCAGCCGCGTGACATGCTTAACCCTTTTGCTATTGAGACGGAGGTTCCGCTGAAGGAGGTCTTGGAGCGCCACGTAGAGAGGGCAGCCAAGAAGAAAGGTCTTAAAGGGAAGGCCACTTTCTGCGGTGTGGGTGTCGCGCATCTTCCTAGGTCGGATGGTATTGCAGTCAGTGTGGCGACCGTGTCACCAAAAGATGCGCTACTGTTAAGGAAGCTTCAAGAGGCTGGGAGCTCTGCTGCGCCAGAGCATTCCCCCGAGCGTTGCCATAGTGTGTAGATATGTGTGTATAACTCGTAGTTGTAGCCTTGTAAAAACTCGTAGTTTTTTTGGTAAATGAAATTATGGAACTCTTTTGCACACATATATCGTTTTATACTTAGATATTTTGTCTTTATTATGTGAAAGACTTTCCTAGAGTTACGATGTGCATATAATATCTTGTATTGAGCCCATAACTTGTGCATTAAGTCCGTAACTTAATAAACGTTTGCGGTCCATAACCTTAACAAATGTGCGAGTAGATATGTAGCGTGCTACATTTATCATTTTTAGTAACCAAGTATCTTGGTTTCTTAGTTCGTTTAAACTTGTCGTTGCGCATTGTGGGATGCGTACTAAAGTCATAGGTTTGTATGAAGTTAGTAAGTTTGTGTTCGAACTTAGGAGTCAATTGTTTTGAGTTCCTATGGTGGAGTGCAGCGTACTGCGAATTCCACCATGTAGGAGTCAATTGTCTTGAGTCCATGTTTTGTTAAACGCGCACAGTGTGCGATAAAGTGCATCCATCGTGGAATGTACTTGTTAACTTACTCCAACGTCTTGATAGTAAGGTGTTTAACAGGGATACGTGATCCAATGTTGATGGGTTTGCAACCCTCTTACTCAACGAGTACTTTAGTAGGTTTACTCATCCTGTCTGCCCTCGTGTGGTTAATATGTGCATGCACGCCATGTAGGCAATAATATAAACATAATTGAAACATAAATGAATAATGTAAGCAATAATGTTGAAATGTGTTGTGGAGTTAGCTAGAAACCACAACATTTTATTAATTCTTGCAAGTGGAAAAAAGGACAATTTCCTAGAAAAAAAAGAAAATAAATACACCAACATTTATTGAGCACTTACTAAAGTGCAGAGGTGTTAGTGTGTGGGCCGTGGCCTAAAGGTAGCATCTCTTGAGATTGCAAATGTTCCAGGTGCGTGGTAGCTCGTGGCCTTTCATGTCGCACACTTTGTACGCACCGTCGCCTAATGCCTCTGTGACCTCGTAAGGTCCTTCCCATTTGGGTCCGAGCTTGCCCGTGTCTTCGGCGTGGCTTGCATCATTGGCGCGGTATACAAAGTCCCCTGGTTTGAACGAAGTGTTTTTGACTCTTGCATCATAATACTTCTTCATCTTTGATTTAGCTTTTGCTTCGCAGATAGCTGCCCTTTCGCGTCGTTCCTCCAACAGATCTAAGTCAATGCGTCGTTCATCATCGTTTGTTTTGACGTTGACTTCCGATGTACGGATTGTTGGCATTCTAATTTCTGCTGGTATAACAGCTTCTGTCCCGTAGACAAGAGAAAAAGGTGTATCGCCGTTGCTGACTTTGATTTCTGTGCGGTGGGCCCACAGAACATGCGATAGTTCGTCCACCCATCTTCCTTTATGTCTGTCCAAGCGCGCCTTAATTCCTTCACCCAGACTACAATTCGCGTGTTCTACTAATCCATTTGTTTGTGGATGGTTAACTGATGCGAAGTGCTGTGTGATGTTTAACTGCGCGCACCAGTCTTTGAATGGGTTATCACAGAATTGTTTTCCGTTGTCTGAAATAATCTCTCCAGGTAGGCCAAAACGGCATACAATATTGTCCCAAACGAATCGTTTGACCTGGTTGCCTGTGATACTCGCTACTGCTTTTGCCTCGATCCATTTGGTGAAGTAGTCAATGGCGACAATGAGGAACTTAAGCCCTCCTGCCGCGACTGGAAAGGGTCCCGCAATGTCAATTCCCTATTTATAGAATGGCCATGGTGAGGTGATGGGTGTTAACTCGTGTTGTGGTCGACGCGGAATGGGTTTGTGGACTTGGCAGTCGTTGCATCTTCTGATCATGTCCCGCGCGTCATGGTGCATGGTGGGCCAATAGTACCCGGATCGCAAGGCACGCGCTACAACAGACCGTGGTCCTGAGTGCATGCTGCAAGATCCGGAGTGGATTTCCCGGAGTATGTAGTCTGCTTGAAGAGGTCCGACACACCTAAGCCATGGTTGTAGGAATGAACGCCGATATAGGATACCATCTCGAAGTTCGATTCTCTGCGCTGTGCGCCGTATCCGTCGAGTGTCCTTTTGTTCCTGGGGGAGTGTTCCCTTGCTAATAAAATCCATGATGGGTGTCATCCATGTAGGATGTTCTTCTTCTATCACTGTGGATACTTCCGTCTCAGAGATGGATTTGTTCTTCAAGGTTTCCACCAATACATGTTTTGACAGGTGTGCGAAGCTTGTGGATGCGATCTTACTTAGCGCATCTGCTTTTTTGTTTTCTCCTCGTGGGATTTGTTTAATGGAGAACTTGTCAAAATTCTTGATCAAGGACTTGGCCTTATCGAGGTATTAGATCATGTGTTCCTCTTGGGCCACATACTCGCCTAACACGTGGTTAGCTACTAATCGTGAATCCACATTAGCTTCTAGGTTGCGTATGCCCATTTGATTTGCTATGCGAAGTCCAGCCAGTAATGCTTCATATTCCGCCTCATTGTTTGTGGCTATGAATTCAAAACGCAGTGCATAAGTGTGTTCTGTTCCATCTGGACTGGTAAGGATAAGGCCTGCGCCTGACCCTTCTGTGCACGAGGATCCATCCGTAAATAGTACCCATGGTTCTTGTAATGGTACGTCAACCGTTGGTAATGGAGTATCAGCCTCTGGCTTCTCGATAATAAAATCAGCCAATATCTGTCCCTTGATCGCGGTGCGCGGTCTATAAGAAATGTTATGCTCACTCAATAACACGCTCCACTTTTGTAGCCGCCCTGATGCATCAGGTTTAGAGATAACCTGCTTGATGGGTTGGTCCGTAATTACGGCTATTGGATGCGCTTGGAAGTACCTGCGCAGTCTCTTAGCCGCAAATACTAAAGCCAGGATCAGTTTTTCCATAGCGGTGTAGTTAGTCTCTGTCTTTTTGAGGGCTTTGCTTACGAAGTATATAGGTGTTTGGACAGAGTTTCTGTCTATTAGTAGCACCGCGCTGACTACTCCATGGGTCGCTGATAGATACATGAACAGTTCTTCCCCTTATCGGGGTGCGACGAGCTTTGGTAGCTCTGCTGGGTTTTGTTTTAGCTGCTGGAAAGCTTTTTCCGCTTCTGGAGTCCATCGAAAATCTCCCTTCTTTGTACACTTCGTGAGTGTTTTAAAGAGAGGAAGTAATTTTTCCGCTGATTTGGACAAAAATCGATTTAGCCCGGCTAATTTGCTGTTTAGTGACTGGACTTCTTTTAGTGTGCGCGGTGAAGGTAGTTCGATGACCGCTCTTGTTTTTTCTGGGCACGGTTTAATACCATCGGGTTCTATTAGGTATCCAAGAAACATGCCTTCTGTTGCTCCAAAAGTGCACTTCTTGGGATTCAACTTCATGTTTATTCTTCCCAATGTCTTAAACGTCTCCTCTATGTCACGCACCAATTCCTCTTCGGTATGGCTTTTTATGACTAGGTCATCAACATAGACCTCCAAATTGCGGCCCACTTGCTTCTCGAATGCGTTATCCACTAACCGTTGGTATGTGGCTCCTGCATTTTTTAAGCCAAAGGGCATTTTTGTGTAGCAATACACCCCTTGACACGTGTGGAAGGCTGTTTTTTCTTCATCCTCCTTGGCCATTTGAATTTGATGGTATCCTTTGTATGCATCTAGGAAGCATTTGAAAGGATATCCGCACAAGGATTCTACTTTCCAATCAATTTCTGGTAGCGGATAGCAATCTTGTGGACATGCTTTATTTAGATCGGTGAAGTCCACGCACATTCTCCAGCTACCATCGCTCTTCTTTACCATTACTGGATTGGAAAGCCAATCGTGGTAATAAACCTCTCGCATGATACCTGCGTCTACAAGCTTGTGTACCTCCTCTAGGATAGCCTTTGCGCGTTCTGGAGCCTGGCCCCGTTTTTTCTGTCGTATTGGAGGATATCCTTGTCGGATTTCTAGCTTGTGTTCCGTGATGGATCTTGGCACTCTGGTCATGTGTTTGGGTTCCCATGCGAAGATATTTAGGTTATTTTGCAATAACGCGCATACAGATGCTCTGCCCTTGTCGGACAGTGATCCCCCAATTGATATCTCTTGGTCAGGATAATCTGGGTGGATTGCAACTTTCAGGTTTGTCACCTTGGTCGTGTGCTGTTCTGGAGCGCGCGGAACTTCATCTGTCACTGCGTTGCATTCTCTTAGAGATGCAGTAGTGTTGTAGAGGGTGACGATGCCTCCTTCCACTGGGAACTTGAGCATCCCATGTGCTGTGGATGGTACTGCGCGCATGGCTGATATCCCTGGTCTCCCAATGACGCCATTGTATGACGAGGGAGACCTGATTACCATGAAGTTCATCCAAGCTGTTGTAGAATGGTATTCATTACCAATGACCACAAGTATGCGTAATTGTCCCATGGGCCAAATTTTTTCACCTGTGAATCCAGTCAACGATGTCGTGGCCGGAATTAACTGGTTTTGTATCTCAGGTTTTAGCCTTCTGAAGCAGTGTTCATATATGATGTCCGTAGATGCTCCTCCGTCGACGTACATGCGGTGGATATCGTGACCTCCCGCTTGTATCTCGATGGTGAGTGGTTCGACCACTGCGTTGTCCGCAGTGAGAGTGGGGAAAGAGATTTGGTTTCCCTTGGAAAATCTTTGACTGACTTTTTGTTTCGTATTTCGCTGCCATGATTGTATCATGTATATCGTATCAGCCTTATTTTTTGGTACCTCCTTTTTGGCCCCATTCTTTTGTCTATCTTTCCCCTCTTTGATGTTTTTAACGAGGTGGTCCATCTTCCCTTCTCTTACTAATTTATCAATTAGCTGATGTAGTTGAATGCACTCGTTAGTAGTGTGACCCTTCTGTCCATGGTATTCGCAGTATCCTCCTCCGATGCGCTTTTCTTCTGGGGTGCTCATGGGTGGAGGTTTTGGAAAATTTGCTCCTTCTGTTGCGAATATTTCCTTAGGGGTTTTTGTGAGTGGGACGTACTTGTCGTTATCCCTTCCACTACCTTGGTTGCGGTAATTCCTGTTGCGGTTGTGTCACACCCCCAAAATACCTGAATGGCAGCGGAATGGAATACCTGAGGGTGTAACGGATCATAGCACACAAGCAAGGAAATATTGAACGACCTAAAGTGTCGTTTATAAAATACATCGTTTGATTCATTCAAAATAATCAGAGTTATAAAATATAGGTCCCAAAAGTTGGAAAAGGTTTAAGGGAAACAAGTTTAGTACAATCAAACGATAGTTCAAAGTGCATGAAATCCAAAAGTGAAGCGTCATCCTTGATACACAAAGTGACTCCATGCAATGCCATGAGGATATGCCTTAGTTACCTGAGAAATACATTGCGAAAAACGGTCAACATAAAGTTGGTGAATAATCATAGGTTTATAAGTAAATCTAGTGTACAAATGCCATAAGTAAAGTCAAGAAATAGGATGTCCGGAAAATATATACATTGGCTCTTAAGCTCATGACCCCGAAGCTAGACGTTACTTGGCCCCAATGAGTGTTTACCAGACACTCTAATAATAAAGATATGAAATGCATCTGTAATACTGTTGGAGCAACCCAAACACAGATGGAGGAGTCACCCTCAATAGATCTATTCACTCACACTCGCTTGGAACTTAATTAACGGTTCATGATATAATAAAGGGGACTTGTCAAGACGTGGTAAATAGGCAACTTAAGCAATGTATGAATTTTATACTTAGGCATGTACACAAAAATAAGTAATGCAATGTATTCTCCCCCGTGGGATTTGAAATCAAAATATAGAATTAAAACGGGGCTATGAAACTCACCTCGAAGTGATGATACAAAGATGGTGCAATGAGGTAAAAGTAGTCGGGACAATGAGGCGCGAGTACTAGCCGCAACCTAAAAGAATAATCATGATCTAACTTAGATCAAGCCGAAATGAAATGAATGCACATGCACATGATACTCATACCACTCGTAATTTGGAAATACTAGTTATCGTCATAGTAAGATAATTTTTATACTTAGGAAAAATAAGTCCATTTAGAGAAGTATATAACTTGTCATATTAACTCGTACGAAAAAGTTAGCGCTATAATCCTCGTATCAAAAACCTTGAAATACGTCGTTAAGCCGTATAAGTATTCTCTTGGGTCATACGTATTCATTTGATAAGAAAATAGTCCTTAGTAATATTTTCTAGAAAATATACCGTTTAGTACGTAAGTTATTATTTTTATTTGTGTCCATATATATATATATATAGTGTTGACGATCTTAAAATGGGTATAACTCGGTCGTTTTAGGCTCGTTTTCCTTGTTCTTTATGTCCACGGATTCGTCTTTGTGTATACTAGTATATTTTTGATAACTCGGCTCCTTAAAGTTACGTTTAATGCCTCTAATTACCCGTCGTATTCTGCCAAACAGCAAGCAGTTTTTGGAAAAGTAGTTTTCGTCGTTAAATTTGCAAAAATCGTATCTCCTTCGTTATAAACTCGTTTTAATCCGTTCTTTCGCCTAAAGTTTCGTTTTTGAATGTATTTTCTAAATCTTTGGTCAAAACTTAGTCACCATCTACTGATTTTCCCACGAAATTAAAATAGGGACAGTAGGTATATCAAAAGTTTCAAAAACCATTTTCAAGTCTCCAAACTAGTTCCATCCTCCATCAAACCACTTTCAAACACCACAAAGCTAGTCTAAACCTACCATACACCTTCTTAGGGTTTCATGGGTCCTTAAACATCATCAATCCACTAGGTCTAACAAGGGTTTCTTATATGTCCATTTCTAGGGCTTGAAAGTTATATATGTACAAAAATGGAGTGGTATAAGTTAATGCATGTATGAGATCTTGTAAGAAAATTATATAAACATAATAATAACTTGTAAAAATCATAAAAATGAGTTTGTTTACTTACTTGATGGTTTAGAGAGTTTAGATGATAAAAAGCCTACTAATCCTTGAGTTTTTATTTCAAAACTCTAACAAGGACTACTAAATGAACAAGTTTACAATATGATCTTGTAAAATTTATGATTTTTGCTTCCTTGACCACCTTGGTCGATCCAATCCTCAAGAGAAAAGAGAGAAAAAGTTTTTCTAGTGCAAGTAAAATGAGTTTTGTGATAATTGAGTGAAAAGAGTTTAATATATACTTGTAGACAAAAGTTTGGTAGCATTTAAGAGTGTTGGTGAAGTTTTTAATGTTTGAAGACTATGGGGGGGGGGGGGGGGGGGTTGGCCGGTTCTAAAGGAGGAAAGGGGGGGGGGGGGAAATGTTTTGTGATTTATTTTAGAAAGTTAGTGGTTTTAGTGTAGTATTATTAGTTTTAAGTTTAGTCGGGTACCGGGTTAACTAAAAATAAATTTTATTGAAGTTATTCGGGTCATAATAAAGTTATAAAAATTGTAAAAATATGTCGGGTACAAGTACGGAGAGTTAGGGTGATTATCGTTTAATTTTGGTGAAAACCGTCGTTATTAAGTTAAACGTACGATACGTCATAAATAAATTTCCAAAATACCGAGTAAATTAATATTATAATTTTTTTATATTATGAAAATGAGTATAAAAATATATTGGGACAATAGTCAGGAGTGTCGGACATGTTAGCCACATTTATAGTTCGCGTATTAGTGTTTATTTAAAAATAAACGTACGTAAATCGTTAATTGTACCAAAAGTATAAATTTAATTATCCTACGAGTGGAATAGTATGCAAGTGCCCTAATGATGATGTGCAGACTATTTCTAGTTCGTATGAAATGTCCCTGATAAAAATGCATGAATTCGCTCCTGAACCAATACGGTTACGCGAATTTGAACACTCGTAAACTAAATTTACGATGACATGAGTAATGCACGTGAATAGTGGTTTCCTCTCGGAAATGAATAGTGTCAAGTGAATAGTAAAATTTCTGAACGTGTCTCGGAATGTCAAATTGACCTCAAAAACGATGAATAGTAAAATGATGAATAGTGATCGATGAATAGTAATTTGTGAATAGTAGAATGTCGAAGTTTGGAAAAATGACCTGAAATTGTGGGTTGTGACAGTCGCCCATCCAAAAAGGAATTCAGTCCCTGAATTCAGTTAGTGTTGGTCTCGGTACTAGGCTCGGTGAAAAGTTGTGGATGCTTGCGTCGCATTTGATCTTCTCGTTCCCAAGTAAACTCGGGTCCTCTTCGAGAATTCCAACGAACCTTCACGATCGGAATTCGACTTTGTTTCAACTGTTTGATCTCGCGATCCATTATTTCAACTGGTTCTTCCACAAAGTTAAGCTTGTCATCGAGTTGTATATCTTCTAATGGTATAATGGCAGACTCGTCCGAAAGACATTTCTTGAGGTTCGAAACATGAAACGTGTTATGTACGTTGCTAAGTTCTGATGGAAGTTCAAGCTTGTAAGCAACCGGACCAATCCTCTCCAGGATCTTGAATGGACCATGGTATCTCGGGTTCAATTTCCCGCGTTTTCCAAATCGTATCACGCCCTTCCAAGGCGAGACTTTCAACATAACTTTGTCCCCGACCTGAAATTCCAATGGTTTGCGTCGAACATCTGCGTAGCTTTTCTGTCGACTTCTAGCAGTTTCGAGTCTCTCTCGAATTTGAATTATCTTTTCTGTTGTTTCTTGTACCATCTCCGGGCCAGTACATTGTACTTCTCCGACTTCGGCCCAACAAACTGGAGATCGACACTTACGACCATAAAGTGCCTCGAATGGTGCAGCCTTAATGCTCGAATGGTAACTGTTGTTATAGGAAAATTCGATCAACGGCAAATGGTTAGCCCAACCATTTCCAAAGTCAATCACACATGCTCTAAGCATGTCTTCAAGTGTCTGAATAGTCCTCTCGCTCTGACCATCGGTCTGAGGATGGTAAGCAGTGCTCATGTCTAACTTGGATCCAAAAGAATCTTGTAATGACCGCCAAAAGTTTGAAGTAAAATGACTATCTCTGTCGGAAATGATAGAAACTGGTGCACCGTGTCTTGAGACTATTTCCTTGACATAAAGTTTAGCAAGTTGTTCCATTGAATAAGTCTCTCTAATGGGTATGAAATGAGCTGATTTGGTAAGTCGATCAACGATTACCCAAATAGCATCGAAACCTCTTGACGTCTTAGGAAGTTTAGTGACAAAGTCCATAGCAATACGTTCCCACTTCCATTGTGGAATCTCTGGCTGTTGAAGTAACCCTGACGGTTTCTGGTACTCGGCTTTCACTTTAGCACAAGTAAGACATTTGCTGATGTACGTAGCAATTTCTGCTTTCATGTTCGGCCACCAATAAAGCTTTTTGAGATCCTGATACATCTTATCAGAACCTGGATGAATAGAGTACTTCGACTTGTGTGATTCATGCATAATCAATTCTCGCACTCCACCATAGAGTGGTATCCAACTTCGGTCCTTGAAGCATAACACTCCGTCTGATCTATTTACAAAGCCATTTTCGCTTTCTGGCATACCATAAAGTTTCTCATGTGGTCGGTTTTCTTCTTTGAGAGCCTCAATCTGAGCTTCTAGAATTTTTGATGGTAATGGCGAAATGATAGTCATTCCCAATGACCTAACTCTCAAAGGTTTGAGTCGTTCTTTTCGGCTAAGTGCATCTGCTACAACATTCGCTTTCCCTGGGTGATATCGGATTTCACAATTGTAATCACTCAACAATTCTAGCCAACGACGTTGTCTCATATTGAGTTCCTTCTGATCAAGTATATGCTGTAAGCTCTTGTGGTCGGTAAAAATCACACACTTTGTACCATAAAGGTAGTGTCTCCAAATCTTGAGTGCAAAAACCACCGCACCCAACTCCAAGTCGTGCGTAGTGTAATTCTTCTCGTGTATCTTAAGCTGTCTAGATGCATAAGCTATCACCTTCTCGTGTTGCATTAGCACAGCTCCAAGTCCTTGATGCGAAGCATCGCAATATACCACAAAGTTCTCAATACCTTCAGGTAGTGACAAAATCGGTGCGCTACAAAGCTTTTGTTTCAATAACTGAAATGCGGACTCTTGTTTTTCTCCCCACTCGTACTTTTCATTCTTTTGTGTCAGCTTCGTCAACGACTTCGCTATCTTAGAAAACCCTTCAATAAACCTTCTGTAATATCCGACAAGTCCTAGGAATTGACGAATTTCCGTAGGAGACTTGGGCGTAGCCCAATCCTTAACTGCCTCGATCTTTGCCGGGTCGACTTGTAATCCTTGGCTATCAATAACATGGCCAAGAAATTGAACTCTTCATATCCAAAAATCACACTTAGAAAATTTGGCATACAATTGCTCCTTCTTGAGTAGTTCCAGGATTGTTCGGAGGTGTTCTTCGTGATCTTCCTTACTCTTGGAATAAATCAAGATATCGTCAATGAATACGATCACAAACTTATCAAGATACGGTTTGCACACCCTATTCATGAGATCCATAAATACCGCAGGTGCGTTAGTTAATCCAAAAGGCATCACTTGAAATTCATAATGACCATAGCGTGTTCTAAATGCCGTCTTCGGGATATCCTCTTCCCGAACCTTAAGTTGATGGTAACCGGATCTTAAATCAATCTTGGAATAAAAACTAGAACCTTGTAACTGGTCGAACAAGTCGTCAATTCTGGGGAGTGGATAACGGTTCTTCACCGTTAACTTGTTCAGCTCACGATAGTCAATGCACATTCTGAAAGTTCCGTCCTTCTTCTTCACAAACAAAACCGGCGCTCCCCAAGGCGAGGAACTCGGTCTAATGAATCCTTTGTCCAAAAGTTCTTGCAGTTGATTCGACAATTCTTGCATTTCCGAAGGTGCAAGTCCATACGGTGCTCGCGCAATTGGTGCAGCTCCTGGCACTAATTCGATTTGAAACTCAACTTGGCGTGTAGGCGGAAGTCCTGGCAATTCTTCCAGAAAAACTTCTTGAAATTCCTTAACAATTGGCACATCTTCAAGTCGTTTCTCATCCGACTTCTTCTCCGTGATGTGAGCCAAGAATGCATAACAACCCTTCTTTATGTACTTCTCGGTTTTAATGCACGATATAATACTGAGTCTAGTTCCACTTCGCTCTCCGCGAACAACCAAAGTTTCACCGTTATAAGGAAGGTGAACAACTTTCTCATCACAAATAATTCTCGCTCGATGCCGAGATAACCAATCCATACCGATCACAACGTCGAAACTTCCAAGTTCTACGGGCATAAGGTCTATATTGAATGGATGGTTTAGGAAATTTATGGTGCAACCACGGACAATGGTGTTGGTGTTAACTAAAGACCCATCGGCTAATTCAACAATATAGGAAATGTCTAATGGGGTTGGTTCTATGTTAAGCAAAGGTGCAAATGCAATAGAAACAAAACTTCTATCCGCTCCTGAATCAAATAAAATGGATGCATAACGATTATTAACGAGGAACGTACCCGCAACAACATTCGGGTCTTCTTTGACATCGTCTCCTCCCATAACATAAGCTCTTCCTCGAGCTTTTCCATCTTGATTTCTAGTTCCTTGATTCTTCCCCTTCTTTGGACAATCACTCTTAAAGTGTCCAATTTCTCCGCAACCATAGCATGTTACTGGTGGTTTCTGGTTGTCACCCACGATTGGAAGTCTACAATCTTTGATGTGGTGACCAAGCTTCTTGCAATTGCCACAAATATCTGGACAACGACCTGGGTTATGATGCTTCTGACACCTTTCGCACTTAGGTAGGTTACCAGTGTAACCTTTCCTGTCATTCGGTCCTGCAGCATAAACCTTTGCTACTTCCTGTCTCTTAGGTGGCGGCTGAACAGCGTTTCCACCTTGGTTGTAATCAAACCTTCTCTTGTTGTTGTTGTTGTTGTTTGGATTGTTGTTTCGGTTATTGGGATAGTTGCGGTTCCGATTGTTGTTATAGTTGTTGTTGTTTCTAGTGTTGTTGTAGTTGGTGTTGTTTGAACGGTTATTGTTGTTAACAGCAGCTTTCCCTTTGACCACTTGGACCATGAGTTTCTGAGTTATACGAATAGCCTCTTCCATTGATTGGGGATCAAAAGAAATCACATCTCCTCGAACACTTTCAGGTAATCCACCAACAAAGTTTTCCATCTTTTTCTCATCATCGGGAACCATAGTTGGACATAGTGCAGCCAACTCCTGAAACCTCCTGAAATAAGTCTCAATGTCATCACCTTTAGTCACAAGCTCATAAAATTCCGTTTCCATCTTTTGCACCTCGGTACGAGGGCAAAACTTCTTTGTCATCAATTTCTTGAATTCCTCCCAAGTAAGCTTGTAAGCATTTTCCATACCAATCGGCTGAGCATACGAATTCCACCAAGACATAGCTTCATCAAGAAGCATACCTGTAGCAAATTTTACTTTGCTGACGTCCGGGCATCCGCACATGAGAAACACATTCTCAGTCTTTTCAAACCAGCGGATTAAAGCAACCGCTCCTTCAGTTCCCTTAAATTTGATAGGATCACTAATCTTGAAATCTTTCCATGTACATTCACGCCTAGTAGCAGTTGGTTCAACTGCCCCTGTATTAGAAGCAGTCTCAGCAGCCCTAGCAGCAACCTCAGCTCTCTCAATCTCTAGAGCTTCTGCAATACTATCCCTGACCAACTTGCGGATAGCGGCTTGAGTCATAGCGGGTGTTTCTGGTGCAGTCTTACCCTTCCTTGGTGCTATATTTCTGATAAATCACCATGGAAATAACCATGAGAAAAATCATAATAGAAATAGTCATCGTACCAAAGATATACACCCACAACACGTATATAAATATACAACCACAACAAGTATAAATACAACCATGACATGTACGAATACAACCACAATCTGTCTAGACATCACCACGACAAGTATATATATACAACCACAACAACCACGACACGTATATATACAACCACAACAACCACGACGCGTATAATATAATCACAACCTGTATAATGCGATAATAATAAAGAGCAACCACGAAACATCATAAATATAATCACAACACATGAATATAATACATGAAAATTTCGGCCTACATGGACCGATATAATATATAGCACAACATTTCCAACATAGTAGAGTCGCACTTGATATATTTGTTTGTACAACAACCAAAAGACTACAAGTTCTTGAACTATGTCCCACATCCCGGGACTAGGAAAATAATACAAGCTAATATAATACCAGTCTACGTCTAGGCTCCTCCCGGTGCTCTAGATGGTCCAGGCTCTCCCCTCAAGCGGCGAATCTCACGATCCATCGCCACCACGATCTCCTCAAGATGCTCAAGTCGTAACTGAGAAGAAGCATCCCTACGCTCCAAAACAACTACCCTCTCTCGAAGCAATGTCAACTGGTCTACCTGCTCCCACTGGGTCTCCTGTGTCGCCTGAGCTCTATCTCGAATCTCAGGTAACTCATCCCTAAGTAGCTCAATCTCCTCCTGGTGCCTCAACTGTCGTGCCTCGAGTCCATGGTAAGACACATCAATACTAACCCTACCCTGAATCAAATCCTCAACCTGCTCCTCGACAGTCTCCAGTCGAGTAGTAATGATCTCATCAACTCTATACCCCAAGCTATCAACTTGCTCCTGCTGAGCATCCAACTGATCCTCTAGTGTGACGGCTGTAGGATCCCTAGTTGCAGCCGCTCTAGAACTCTCACCTATGTGGTACTCTGGTGGTGGTGAAAGGTCAGCAGTCTCGGTAATAGGTGAATCTGGAGTGGTAAGCCTTGCGCGCTTCCTGAGCGGCAAGAGTGAGGTAGCTATAGGAGTAGCAGTAGGTATGGCTGGTGGTGATGGTGTAGGCACAGTAGGACTAGGGAGACTCCTATAAGTAGATGTAGCAATACGAACTCTCTTCCTAGCAGTCTGGATAGTCTTATCCCTAGGAAACATAAGTCTCGGCTCTGAATGGATAGTAATAGTAGGAGATGATGGTATGTCAGTAGGTATAGTAGGATGGACATGGGGAGTAGGAGCCGTCTCCTCCTCCTCGAAAGGCTCGGTATCATCATCTGACGCCAAAAGTGGCAACTCAGGTGTAGGAGAAACAAGTGGTGAAACAGCAGTGGAGGACACAGAGCCCTCATCATCAGAGTCTGATATAGTGTAAAGTATGACAGTGTTGGGATTCGAAGACATGACTCTGTGATAATCAAAGTAAAAATAAAAAATAAATAACTCGTAACAATGGAATCACCTGAAATAAGTAAATATGCACTTATGATGAAATGATGATATGCTATGATGGTGTGGTTATAGTCTAGGGTCCATGATGCAACCTAGTTCGCTATAACCTTAGCTCTGGTACCAATCTGTCACACCCCCAAAATACCTGAATGGCAGCGGAATGGAATACCTGAGGGTGTAACGGATCATAGCACACAAGCAAGGAAATATTGAACGACCTAAAGTGTCGTTTATAAAATACATCGTTTGATTCATTCAAAATAATCAGAGTTATAAAATATAGGTCCCAAAAGTTGGAAAAGGTTTAAGGGAAACAAGTTTAGTACAATCAAACGATAGTTCAAAGTGCATGTAATCCAAAAGTGACGCGTCATCCTTGATACACAAAGTGACTCCATGCAATGCCATGAGGATATGCCTTAGTTACCTGAGAAATACATTGCGAAAAACGGTCAACATAAAGTTGGTGAATAATCATAGGTTTATAAGTAAATCTAGTGTACAAATGCCATAAGTAAAGTCAAGAAATAGGATGTCCGGAAAATATATACATTGGCTCTTAAGCTCATGACCCCGAAGCTAGACGTTACTTGGCCCCAATGAGTGTTTACCAGACACTCTAATAATAAAGATATGAAATGCATCTGTAATACTGTTGGAGCAACCCAAACACAGATGGAGGAGTCACCCTCAATAGATCTATTCACTCACACTCGCTTGGAACTTAATTAACGGTTCATGATATAATAAAGGGGACTTGTCAAGACGTGGTAAATAGGCAACTTAAGCAATGTATGAATTTTATACTTAGGCATGTACACAAAAATAAGTAATGCAATGTATTCTCCCCCGTGGGATTTGAAATCAAAATATAGAATTAAAACGGGGCTATGAAACTCACCTCGAAGTGATGATACAAAGATGGTGCAATGAGGTAAAAGTAGTCGGGACAATGAGGCGCGAGTACTAGCCGCAACCTAAAAGAATAATCATGATCTAACTTAGATCAAGCCGAAATGAAATGAATGCACATGCACATGATACTCATACCACTCGTAATTTGGAAATACTAGTTATCGTCATAGTAAGATAATTTTTATACTTAGGAAAAATAAGTCCATTTAGAGAAGTATATAACTTGTCATATTAACTCGTACGAAAAAGTTAGCGCTATAATCCTCGTATCAAAAACCTTGAAATACGTCGTTAAGCCGTATAAGTATTCTCTTGGGTCATACGTATTCATTTGATAAGAAAATAGTCCTTAGTAATATTTTCTAGAAAATATACCGTTTAGTACGTAAGTTATTATTTTTATTTGTGTCCATATATATATATATATAGTGTTGACGATCTTAAAATGGGTATAACTCGGTCGTTTTAGGCTCGTTTTCCTTGTTCTTTATGTCCACGGATTCGTCTTTGTGTATACTAGTATATTTTTGATAACTCGGCTCCTTAAAGTTACGTTTAATGCCTCTAATTACCCGTCGTATTCTGCCAAACAGCAAGCAGTTTTTGGAAAAGTAGTTTTCGTCGTTAAATTTGCAAAAATCGTATCTCCTTCGTTATAAACTCGTTTTAATCCGTTCTTTCGCCTAAAGTTTCGTTTTTGAATGTATTTTCTAAATCTTTGGTCAAAACTTAGTCACCATCTACTGATTTTCCCACGAAATTAAAATAGGGACAGTAGGTATATCAAAAGTTTCAAAAACCATTTTCAAGTCTCCAAACTAGTTCCATCCTCCATCAAACCACTTTCAAACACCACAAAGCTAGTCTAAACCTACCATACACCTTCTTAGGGTGTCATGGGTCCTTAAACATCATCAATCCACTAGGTCTAACAAGGGTTTCTTATATGTCCATTTCTAGGGCTTGAAAGTTATATATGTACAAAAATGGAGTGGTATAAGTTAATGCATGTATGAGATCTTGTAAGAAAATTATATAAACATAATAATAACTTGTAAAAATCATAAAAATGAGTTTGTTTACTTACTTGATGGTTTAGAGAGTTTAGATGATAAAAAGCCTACTAATCCTTGAGTTTTTATTTCAAAACTCTAACAAGGACTACTAAATGAACAAGTTTACAATATGATCTTGTAAAATTTATGATTTTTGCTTCCTTGACCACCTTGGTCGATCCAATCCTCAAGAGAAGAGAGAGAAAAAGTTTTTCTAGTGCAAGTAAAATGAGTTTTGTGATAATTGAGTGAAAAGAGTTTAATATATACTTGTAGACAAAAGTTTGGTAGCATTTAAGAGTGTTGGTGAAGTTTTTAATGTTTGAAGACTATGGGGGGGGGGGGGGGGGGTTGGCCGGTTCTAAAGGAGGAAAGGGGGGGGGGGGGGAAATGTTTTGTGATTTATTTTAGAAAGTTAGTGGTTTTAGTGTAGTATTATTAGTTTTAAGTTTAGTCGGGTACCGGGTTAACTAAAAATAAATTTTATTGAAGTTATTCGGGTCATAATAAAGTTATAAAAATTGTAAAAATATGTCGGGTACAAGTACGGAGAGTTAGGGTGATTATCGTTTAATTTTGGTGAAAACCGTCGTTATTAAGTTAAACGTACGATACGTAATAAATAAATTTCCAAAATACCGGGTAAATTAATATTATAATTTTTTTATATTATGAAAATGAGTATAAAAATATATTGGGACAATAGTCGGGAGTGTCGGACATGTTAGCCACATTTATAGTTCGCGTATTAGTGTTTATTTAAAAATAAACGTACGTAAATCGTTAATTGTACCAAAAGTATAAATTTAATTATCCTACGAGTGGAATAGTATGCAAGTGCCCTAATGATGATGTGCAGACTATTTCTAGTCCGTATGAAATGTCCCTGATAAAAATGCATGAATTCGCTCCTGAACCAATACGGTTACGCGAATTTGAACACTCGTAAACTAAATTTACGATGACATGAGTAATGCACGTGAATAGTGGTTTCCTCTCGGAAATGAATAGTGTCAAGTGAATAGTAAAATTTCTGAACGTGTCTCGAAATGTCAAATTGACCACAAAAACGATGAATAGTAAAATGATGAATAGTGATAGATGAATAGTAATTTGTGAATAGTAGAATGTCGAAGTTTGGAAAAATGACCTGAAATTGTGGGTTGTGACAGGTTGCCATTTTGGTCATTGGATTGTCTCCTAAACTGTTCTTGTGGTTTAAAGGTTGAGTAACCTTTTTTGCTGTCTGCCGCCGCCGCTTCCCCTTGGATGAAGGATCTGGTGCGCTTTGTTAGCTCATCAAAGCTTTGGGGTACTTTATCGTTTAGCTTCCGTATCAGCTCTGGGTTATTGATCCCGTTCATGAATCCTGAGATTTTTAGTACCTCGGGGCATGCCTTGACTTGCATGCATTCATCCTTGAAGCGCTCCATGTAAGCGCTTGTGGATTCCCCTTGGCGCTGTTTCACTCTGGCTAGTTCCACAGGGTTCTTTGCGCACTTCTTTCGTTGCGTGAAATTTAGGCGGAATGCTTTCCGCAGCTCTTCAAACCCATTTATGCTTCGTCGTGGAAGCTTGCTGAACCATGTTCGCGCATTCCCCACTAAGGTAGAGTTGAACATATGGCACCACACAGGTCGTGGCCAGTTTTCGATAGCAGCCACTGACTCAAAAATTTTTAGGTGATCATCAGGATCACCCGTGCCATCGTATGTTTTAACATTGGTGGGCATGCGCCTTTTCTTGTCATCTGAGAAATCGCTTATGCGTCGCGTGAACGCATCAACCTTTTAGTGACACCAAGGAAGGGAAATATCCTCGTCCTCATCGTACCGGCGTCGGTTCTTAGATTTCCAATGTCCCGTCTCTCTATCCTCGTTGTCCGAGGAGCTGCTTGAGGAGGAGTTGTTTCTCCTGTGGCGCTTGCGCCGTTTTTCCTCGGAGTCCGAATTTGAAGGACTTGTACTTGGGGAGTAGTGTTTCCCTAGTCTATCTTGGATTCTTCTGCTTCCTGACCTTGAGGTGCTTACGCTTGGTGAGCGTTGTCGTCTAAGTCTATCTTGTATCCTGCGGCTACCAAGCCTAGCACGGACACTGGTGTGCCTCGCATTGTCTTCGTAATCCTCCGAGTATTGCGAGTTAGATGCTGTACCAAGTCTATCATGGACGTTGGTGAGCCTCTCACTGTTTCTGCGCTCATGGTGGCGCGATGGAGATTTTTCTTGGCTAAAGTCTAGCCGATTTTGCAGGTTGCGGCTTGACCTTTTCCTTGCCTCCTCTTGCATGAGACTAGTGAAGGTCTCGTAATGTTGGGACACAAAATCGTTTAATGTCACCTCAGGTGCATCCTCTTCTACCGCGAGGATACCCGTCTCCGCATGATGTTCCTTTTCTCTATTAGGTGCTCCTGGTGGCACAGTGTTGTCCACTATAGATGCCACTTGGTGGGGAGTGGTGAAGAGAGTGCGCTGAATGTCCTCAGTGCTTGGGACTACGGTAGCGGCTCGGGTTGTCCCCAAAGGCAGATCTACCGTGGTAGGAATTGGAGTTACATTCGACTCGCGATGACTAGGCGTACTGGTTGTTCCAGAGATTGGCCTTTGAGTCGAATCTTGATGCTTCTTCCTATGTGAATCATCACGTGTTTTTTCCGGCTGCGCAGTCCGCTAGCCTGAGTTCTTGTTTTTCGGCATTCTGGTCTTGAGTTCTTAGTGTAGGGTCCCATGGATGGCGCCACTTGTTGATACAAAAGTTGGGCTTACCTTGTTTGGACTCCTGCTCTCGTACCAATTAGAAATTTAGTGCTTGTGAAACCTGCGCACTAAGAAAGCAAACAACACCGTTAGGCTTATCGTGGGATTGTCTCCCACGATTAGACTCCGGCGTGAGAGTAAGTAATCGGTTTTAGGGTTTAGTTGAAGAGTTAGGGATTATGTAAATCGTACCTTTTAATGAGAATATATAATTCTATATATAGGGCGCAGAAACCGTGTAGGTATCTTGCTCCTTACTCTTCGCACTCGTGGTGCTTATCCGGGGTAAGGATATCTATTCCGTAAATAGAAGATCCTTATCCTTTAACCGTGCATTTTGATTGGGCTTTGGGCTTCTTGAGCCCAAGCCATTAGTATTAATGGCCCAAGTCATTTGTCATGATAGCCCACTCGTGGTGGGTTTGGGCTTAGTAATGCCTATAATTTGGGCTCGTGGCCCAACTATAGGCTATACGTCATCAATATTAATACAAAACCGTGGATATAAAGAATGTAGAAAACGAGCTTATAACAAAGAAGATACACGCGTTTGAACTTAGACAATTATTAATATTTTCCTTCAATAAACCTATTATTATTTTTGCCGCAAAACTGTCTTCGCAAAGTGCCATATTCATGGCTGTTTTTCTTTGTGATCGGATCAGTTTGAGTCCGAGCCGTAGTTAAGTAAAATCAAGTATTCCCAACCTACATTTCAAACCAATTGGCCGTTTGTTCATTGGACTCGTAACAAGTAAACTACGACCTCATCTATATACCCGACAAACTATATATATTTTTTGTTAATACAAATATCGCCTAAAAACGTTATTTATATTTTACGATCTTCGCTAAGTTTTGTTAATGACAAATGTAAACTTTAGCTTCTAAGTAAAACATAATCTTAGTTTTAAAGACTTGCATAAACTAGACTTTTGCTACATTTTACATTTCATAAAACACAACATCTTTTATTTTCTAAAAATAGAATTGTCACATCACATTTATGGCAAGTTTTGTCATTATACATTTATGGAAAGAAATGTGTTTGACTTACTTTGATGTTGCTTGCAAGTTTAGTGTTTGACTTGATATTATGTGATGTGACATTGTTTGGTTTGCAAGAGTAATGAGATGTGACCTTGTTTGGTTTGCAAGATTTATTGCAAAACCAACTGCAAGCCCGGCGGTACCCTGGAGGTACACGGGCGGAACCCTTTTGAGGGGTCCGCCTGATCCGCCAGACCTGCAGAAGGTTTGGCTATAAATATTGAGCCACAAGTTGAATTTTGGCTCATCACTTGACATTAGATTTTACACACACATTCATTCTTTCATCTAACCTCTTAACATTTCATATGTGAAGTTTCTTTTTGTAGCAAAGAGATTCACGAGCTTACTAAAAGTAACAAGTATTCAACACAACGTTGCAAGACTTGTTAGCTTAGCATTGTGTAGACTTGTGTAGTTTACACTTCATTTGATTGTGTATTTTCAGTAGTGATCGGTTAGTATTTTAGTCCTCAAAATACAAAGAGTGTTGGGAGTTGTTGTACCCTAGTAAAAGAACTAACGGGAGTGGTTGTGCCCTTGTAAAAGAACTCGACATTTAGCTTTGTGTCGGTAAAAGTATAAGCGACGTGTAAGGTTTTCTCCGCCGGTGAAAGGAGCTTGTTGACTAGTGAAAGAAACTCTCGAGTTGGATACTCGGGGCGTGGACGTAGGGCAAGGAAAAAGAGTCCTTGTAGCTGAACCACGATAAATACTCGTGTTGTGGTTTGATCGTTTCTTTCATTTACTTGCATTTTATATATTGTGTTTGTGCATATATCTTTGATCAAACGGAAAGTTTCAAAGCTAACTTAACAAGTTAAAAAGATTTTAATCGGTAAACTATTCAACCCCCCTTCTAGTTTTCCACAATTGGCATCAAGAGCTACGTTACTCAAGCTTTTAAAATATATTGTGTTTTAAAACTTGAAACGATCCATGGATTTTGAAAATTACAAAGAAGGGCAATCTATGCAAAGACCACCACTCTTTGAAGTAAATGGTTTTATATATTGGAAAAACCGTTTTGAAACTTACGTGAAATCTAAAGATATAGATTTGTGGTATATAATTATTGATGGTGATAACATAGTTACTAACATCAAAGATGATGATCAAAAGAAATTAATAGGTAAAAATAATGAAGCTAAAATGATGCTTTACAATGCTTTGCCTAAGAAAGAATATGAAAGAGTCTTTTTGTGTAAAACCGCCAAAGATATTTGGCAATCTTTAATTGCCACTCATCAAGGAAACTCACAAGTTAAAGATAACAAAATTGATCTTCTTGTTCAACAATATGAACAATTTGTTATTTCCGAAGATGAGATTATTGATAATGCTTTTGCTAGATTTAATACTATTATTACTTCACTTAAAGCACTTGACGAATCTTTTTGTAGTAAGAACTTTGTCAGGAAATTTCTTAGAGCACTCCATCCGAAGTGGAGAGCAAAAGTGACGGCAATTGAAGAATCCAAAGATCTTTCAAGCATGTCACTTGATGAGCTAATTGGAAAACTCAAAGTTCACGAAATGGTAATGGAAAAAGATTCGGAACTAGTTAGAGGCAAGAAAGAAAAAGTTAAGTCCATTGCCTTGAAAGCTAGAGTCCAATCAAGTGATGATGAAGAATCTACTTCGGATAGTGACGATGAGGAATATGCTATGGCCGTTAGAGACTTCAATAAGTTCTTTCGTAGAAGAGGAAAGTTTGTAAGGCAACCTAAAGATGACAAGAAAACTTTCCGAAAAGATCGGATGATAGGAAAGGAAAGGTTGAAAGAAAGTGCTATAGGTGTGGAGACACAAGTCATCTTGTAGGAGAATGTCCAAAACCACCCAAGAGCAAACCTCAACAAGCTTTTGTGGGTGGTGCTTGGAGTGACTATGAAGGAGATGACGATGAGCCAAAGAATGATGATGTTGCTCTCATGGCTCACAACTCAAATGAGGTATTATCCGACTCATCTTACTCCTCTATTGATGATGACACTTTACAAAAAGAATATAACAAACTTTGTGAATTGAGCTTAAAAATCATAAACAAAAATAAATTTTTGAAAACTAAAAAGGAGTTTTTAGAAAATGAAGTTTATGAGTTAAAAGAAAAAGCTAAGAGATTAGAAAAGAGTAAAGGTATTGACGCATCTTGCAAATAATGTGAAGAGCTTAAACTAGAAGTTGAGAACCTCAAAATTACTCAAAATGATCTAATAAAACAAACCACAAAGTTTAAGAAGTTCGATAAGAGCATTTCTTGTGCGGATGAAATTATGAAACTTCAAAAGTCACCCTTTGATAAAACAGGACTAGGATTTACGAAAATAGAAACTTCAATGGGTCAATTGAAACAAGAAAAGATTGCACAAGAAAAAAATAAAATTGCTACAGCAGCCTGCGGATCAGGCGGAACCCAATTTAGGGTTCCGCCCGTTGGTCCCGAAGGTTCCGCCAGGCCTGCTGCAGCAGTAACCTCATCCACTTCGGATCGTTCAAAATTTGTTAAAGTTACATACAAAAATGGAACAAAACCTGTGTTTAAAACTGGAGTAGGATTTAGTAAAAATGAATTTAGAGCTAAAACTACTCAACCAAGACCTAAGACTCCAATTCCCAAACGCCCCTTTCCAAAGAGCAACTTCAACGCTCGACCAAACTACCAACATGTTTGGAATCAAAACACCCCTAGACATTACCAAACTCAAAACCACATGCCATGGAACCCTTATGCTCTATTTTCATACTTGGAACAAATTAATGGCATGCTTAACCAAAATGGACCCATGAGAAATTGGGGACCAAATGTTTGAATGTTTTTCATAAAATAGGTGTGCCTCAAAGTTTGTTTGGAACCGGATGAATGGATTAAAGATAGCGGTTGTTCAAGGCACATGACGGGTAACAAAAGCCTCTACTCAACTTATCACAAATGTGATGGAGGTAACGTTACATTTGGTAGTAATGCTAAGAGCAAAATCATCGGAAAAGGTACAATCTCTCATGACTCCCTTTCTATAGATGATGTAGCTCATGTTGATAACTTAAGTTTTAATCTCCTTAGCATTAGTCAACTTTGTCGTAATAAGTATAATGTCCTTTTTAGTGAAAACGGTAGTAAAATACTTAAAGATGGTATAACCATAGCCAAAGGTGTTCTTAAGAACAACATATATGTCATGAAGATGGATCCAACATCTAGAGACAAACTTTGTCTTACTTCATTAGATGAATCTTCAACTTTATGGCATAGACGTTTAGGACACGCTAACATGAGACTAACTCAAAACCTCTCCTCCAAAGACTTAGTTCGAAACCTACCTAAGTTGAAATATGACCAACACTTTTGTAATGCTTGCAAAGTCGGTAAATAAGTCCATAGTAGCCATAAGGCTAAAAACTTGGTTTCTACATCTAGGTGTCTAGAACTTTTACATATGGATTTATTTGGTCCGTCGGCTATACAAAGTTATGGAGGTAACTTCTACACTTTGGTCATAGTTGATGATTACTCAAGATAAACTTGGACAAAATTTTTGAAAAGTAAAAATGAAGCTTTTGATAAATTTGAAATTCTAAGTAAGAAAATTCAAAATCAAGTAGGGTCTAATATTGTGTCTATTAGAACGGATCACGGTCGTGAATTTGATAATGAATTTCAATTTGGTAACTTTTGTGATAATAATGGAATAACTCATAACTTTTCGGCTCCACGTACTCCTCAATCTAAAGGTGTAGTAGAATGTAAAAACCGGACATTGCAAGAGATGAGTAGAACAATGCTTAATGAACAAAACATTCCACAAAAGTTTTGGTGTAATGTCGTTGACACATCAACATACATTTTAAATCGAGTCTTAATTAGACCATTTTTGAATAAAACTCCTTATGTACTATATAAAGGTAAAAAGCCTACATTAGGATACTTTAGAGTGTTTGGGAGTAAATGTTTCATTCTTAACACCAAGGATTATCTCACCAAATTTGACCCAAAGTCTTATGAAGGTGTATTTCTTGGATATTCACAAAATAGTAAAGCATACATTGTTTTGAACAAAGAAACCTTAAGAGTCGAGGAATCGTTGAACGTAACATTTGACGAGAGTCCACCTCCCTCTAAGACATCACCTTTGGTAGATGATGACTTAGTTGAAAGCCAAGCAATAGAAAATCAAGAAATTTTAAGTGATGACAAAGAAGATGAACTATTTAACAAAGAACTTGTCAATGTCAAAGAATCTAAAAGTCATCCATTACATGGTGTCATTGGCAACATTAACGAAAGAACACTAAGGTCAAAAGTTCAAAATGAAAGCAACTATTTTTGTTTCGTGTCAACCATTGAACCTAAAAATATTAATGAAGCCATTAAAGATGAGTCTTGGGTAATTGCAATGCAAGAAGAGTTAAACCAATTTGTTAGGAATGATGTATGGACATTGGTTCCTCAACCAAAGAGTCAAACTATAATTGGAACAAAATGGGTATTTCGAAATAAAATGGATGAAAATGGAGTCGTGTCTAGAAACAAAGCTAGGTTAGTTGCACAAGGATATAACCAACAAGAAGGCATTGACTACAATGAAACTTTTGCTCCGGTTGCTAGGCTCGAGTCAATTAGAATCTTACTTGCATATGCATGTGCACACAATTTTAAACTTTTTCAAATGGATGTCAAAAGTGCATTTCTAAACGGAGTCATTAATGAAGAAGTGTATGTTGCTCAACCATCGGGCTTCATCGATTTTGAAAAACCAAATCATGTTTACAAACTTAAAAAGGCTCTTTACGGACTTAAGCAAGCTCCAAAAGCATGGTATGATCGACTTAAAACATTCCTAGTTGACCATAAGTATACCATGGGCTTAGTTGATAATACTCTCTTTACTAAGAAGAAAGATTCACATATTATCATAGTCCAAATCTATGTTGATGACATTATATTCGGATCAACTTATCAAGAATTATGTGTGGATTTCTCAAAAATCATGCATGATGAGTTTGAAATGAGTATGATGGGAGAACTCAACTTTTTCTTAGGACTCCAAATCAAACAACTAGAAGATGGTATCTTCTTTAACCAATCTAAATATATTAAGGATATGCTTAAGAAATTTGGACTAGAAGATTCGAAACCTATCAAAACTCCCATGTCCACGGAAACTAAACTTACCAAGGATGAGGAAAGTGAATCCGTAGATAGTACTAAATATAGAGGTATGATTGGTAGTCTACTTTACCTAACGGCTAGTAGACCCGACATTATGTTTAGTGTTTGTATATGTGCTCGTTTTCAAGAAGATCCTAAAACTACACATCCCGAAGCCGTTAAAAGGATTTTTAGGTATATTAAGGGCACTACACATTTAGGTTTATGGTATCCCAAAGGAACGGGAATAGACACCATAGTGTATGCCGACCCGGGTCATGCCGGTGACTATGTCGATAGAAAAAGCACAAGTGGTATTTGTACTTTTGTTGGACATTGTCTCACCTCATGGTTCTCTAAGAAGCAAACGGCTCTTGCTATCTCAACAACGGAAGCCGAGTACGTTTCGGCCGGAAAGGCATGTCAACAAGCTCTTTGGATGAAGCAAGCTCTTGTCGACTACGGAATTCTACTCAACGACATCACAATTCTTTGTGACAACAAAGGTGCCATTGATCTTAGCAAAAACCCGGTTCAACATGCTCTTACCAAACATATTCAAATCCGTCATCATTTCCTTCGTGACAACGATCAAAAAGGAAATATCTCAATTAAGAAAGTTTCTTCCGAAGATAACATTGCCGACATTCTCACAAAACCTCTTAAACGTGAACCTTTTAATCTTCTTAGGCTAGGCTTAGGACTCATGGAACCTACATTGTAGTTCTGGACATTAGACAAAAATCACAAAAATCAAAACAAATCCAAAACCATTTTTCTCAGCAGGGTCGGCGGAACCCTCAGCCATAACGGACGGAACCCAACTCAGGGTTCCGCCGTGTCCGTCGACCTGCAGAATCACATTCTTTGTTTATATTAAACCAAACACCTATTATCTCATACCACCACTTCCAAACTGCTACTATTCACTTTACCATCCATTCATACCTACGAATTCTTGGTCTTCCATTCATTTACATTGCAACTAAATCATCATTGTAAGTATTTTAAACATGATTACAATCCTGATCTGAGTCTAGGAATTCTATTTCTTGCACAAAAACAAAAACTTGGGGTTATGCATTAACTTGAAAAACTCATGCATTAGATTAGGTGTTTAATAAAACTAATCATGTTTCCCATAGTTAGGAATTGCATCTTTAATTAGTATAAACATGTTTGCTAAAACACCCCATGTCAAATCCTTCCAAAAATTTCTCACAAGTAGGACAAATATTTTTTCGTCTCACATTGAGAATACAAAATCAAAACGTTATGTTTAAAACATCACTTGCATAATGTCTCTTGAATGCTAAAGGGAATACATAACCAATATGTATTTTCGGGTACATTCAAACGAAGCTACATTGAACTAGGAGCGTTTGGGTTATCTTTTGTTTTATAACAAAACTTGCATAAAATGATTTTTAAGCATCAAAATGAGTCAAAATAACCACACCTCCACATTGTTTTCATATAGGCACACACTAGAACATCCATATTATAATAGTGGTTTACGTAAACTAAAATGTGAAATTTTGTTGTTCTAGGAATCATCATGCCTCCTCTAACCCACTACGACCACAAGGACACCATTAAGTACCTACCAAAACACCACAAAACCAAAGGCCTTACCCCAAACCAAGTAAACGTTTTCAAAGCCCTAGAAAAACACTATGTCCATGAGGGTAGAACCATTGACCCGTCTTTCCTAGAAGGTACAAACCTTTACGCCGATTTTTCCACAATCAACTTTGAGTGTCTTTTGAATATCGACGAGCCTATTTGTCCTAGGTTCATTCTAGAGTTCTATGCATCCTCCGTCCTCTCCACGGATGACTATGGTCATATGTCTATCAACTTTAGGGTTAGCGGTCATCAATACTCCTTCACTCTTGAGGAGTTTGCTCAAATCCTAGGTGTCCCAAACCGTGGTACTTGCCTCTATTCCGACTTGCACTCCCTCTCAACTCTTGACAACCTCCAAGACCGTATCCACCCTTATGACACACCCCTTGTCTCAAAATACGTACTCCGTGACCACCTCTTTGTTAGAACCACCACCACTAGGAGAACCCGTTCGGGGAATGAGGTTGATAAGGATCCATATGGAATGGAAATGAACGAACTCAAGCCCCAATTCAAGAAATGGGAGGAAGTCCTTAGAGCCAATGTCATTAGCACAATAGGGAACCGTGACCATATCAACCTTTGACTTTGCTACATGCTCTACTCCTTGTCCGTTAGGCAACCCTTCAACCTTGCCTACTACATGGCCAAGAGAATGGCCGACATTCCCGTGCATGGCATGTAACAATTCACATTTTTCAGGATAATTACTATTCCCGGAAAATTTCACTATTCACTTTTACTATTCATTTTTCCCGAAAATTTTCCCGAAATTTGATTTTTATTTCTTGGGCTCAAGTGATAAATCATTTCCATGGCAAATTAAAAGTTTGACATTCATAAGCTCATTTTCGTGAAAGTTATTAAGGAATTACAGGGAATTACACGTTTTAGGGTAAAACGTCATTCAGAAATTCTACGTACAACGAAACTCGACCGCGTTAAGTGACCCCGCATCAGAAAAATGTTTGACACACTCATGATTTATTTGAGAATTAATCGTGACTGAGAAAAACATGACCAAAGACTTCCCGGCAGGTCACCCAAGCCTGTACTACTCTCGCATGAGCACGCTTAACCGTATGGCCGATTAACCGTTCCACCACAAAACGTGTTTCTAAAAAGAATTGAGTTTTCAACTTATTAGAAAAAGTCAACATATTTTTCCCTCCTCCATTGACCAAAAATCATCCCTTGATGTTATAAGTCATTCCTTGATTTTTAGGCTTACGGTTTGATGTCTAAAAGACATTTAATACCAACCGACACTAGACTGAGCCCAGTCTAGACATTATAAGTCATTTTAAATCATATTTATCACATTAGAAAAGTAACATTTTACTTTTCTCAATTTTACGCAATATTCGTACGTTTTACGTATTACGCGTTTTAGACCCGTGTTTCCAGTTTTTAGCAGGGTTTTAGCACCCGATAGAACCTACCACTCATTTTATATTTTATTATGGACTATATGGACATGTTTAACAATACTTTCAAATTCCATAATTTTACGACACCCGGTTTTACGTTTTGAGGGTTAATCATTTACGATTGGCATTTCCCGGAGTCAAAACTAACCAGGTATCTTGGATAATACCAAGAAAAGTCCACACTTGCTCCCCAAGCTTGACCAAACCGCCCTAGGAGGGGGGAGTCATCCCCATGTGGCTTCATCTCATGAATTTACCCCTAAATCAACACTTAATTACAACTTGGTCACCAAGTTGTAACACTTTCCTAGTAAGCTTCCTAACCTCCTCATTTTTGACTATAAATACTCCCTCCCATCCCCTTTTGTTGCCGTGCATCCCCAACCCCATAACCATCCCATTCTTAGCTCATTTCCTTCTAGTTTCATGCATGGTTCAAGTGATTCTTCAAGGTAGAAACCCTAGATAGGTTATCATTCATCAAACACTTCCATAACTTCATATACTTGGTGATTTCTCTTGAGTTTGAATCCACTCAAGTCACCTCAACCTTCATCATCCATCTTTCAAGATTACAAAGGTAGAAAGATTGCATGAAGTGAAGTGGGTTGAAGCAAGTCTATCAAAGTCCTATCCTTACATGTTAACTTCCTTTCATCTTTGAAAGCCAAAAGTTGTGAGCCAAACCCTAACTTGATTCTTGTTAAATAATCATGTTCATGTTATTTACATACTATTTGTGCTATATATTGTCTTGTATTAATGTCCATGATGTAAAAAAGTGAGCAAAACAAGTTATTGTTATTGATTGTTACAACAAGTTACTAAAACAAGCAAACTAATGAATTTCTTGGTAAGACCTGATCAAAATGTTAAAAATATGATATTTGATTATTACATATTGTGGTAGAGGACCTAAAAAGGAAACCATAGCAATTTGAACCACCCAAAACGAGTATACGAGTCAAAAGTTATGGCGATTTGAAATTACCAAAGATTTCCGGCAAAACTGCCAAATACCATTCTGATCAAATTTGGGTTTTGAAAGTCACACTTCTGGTCCGATTCATCAAAAAGTTAAAACACGAAAGTTGTCCGGAACGACGTTTTCATTCAGGAACAAAGAAGCTCGAGACCTAAAAACGCTTTCCGAGTGATAAAATTCTTCAAAATTCCAAACAGCCCATTTTTAGGCAAAAGTCACTAGATTATAGTTATACTTTGAAAGGAACAAGAGGTCTTATGACCTATAATCAAGACCACAACCATGGCTAGAGCCAAGGTTGTGTCTCATGACCTTGGAACAAGGACCAAAGGTCATGGCTAGGCCATGATGAAATGACCATACCAACTTACCTAGGCGTAAACATGAAACAATGAATTAGGCGATAACTTGAACAAGCAATTTGGATTTACTTCACCTAAAAGGAAACCATGAGATATTACCAAGAGAAAATGGTCATTCAAGACTTATGAAACATACCCTAATAACAATCTTCATGTACTAATAAACTTTCCTAAGTTTATTCAAATATCGGACATGTAACCTTTCGGATCAAAACTTATATCTATATATTTCATCAACTACTACAATAGTAGGGAGCCTCATGTGAGGAGTTCATTATGTAAGCCGTCGAGTTGAGTTGTGGATTTACGAGTTAAAGTGTCCTGGCTCCTCGAACGCTTACTAACATGACTTCTGAATTATGTCGGCCCGAATGGTAGTAAACGATATACAAAACATACATGTTTCATGAATCTTTTCTTTCAAGGACTTACAATATACATCATACCACATCATGGACTATAATGCAAGATATATATATAGGCACTACTTCATATTCTGTACTCAAATCCTAAGTCGCAACATTCGATTATAGGTTGCTCGTAGAAACCTTCATGATTCAACCGTTACATTCATTACTTGCTATCTTACTTAAGGTGAGTTCATAGCCCCACTTTCCATTACTTAATTGTTTTACAAACCCTTGGGGGGAATACATGCTATTTTTAACCGAGCACAATGTTTTTAAATTGTATGCTTGCCTGATTGTTTTATTATCACTAAGTACCAACCTTGCTAAATCGAGATCCCTTATTATGAACCATTTAATCACTAGCAATAGTGAGCGCAAATATTGTGAATAGGCCTATTGGGATTGACGAATCCCATTTGTAGTGAATACATTCATACAAATGCATTAATATTTGAGACCTGGGTATGCCAGCAACATACCTACCGAGATAAAACCGCCGATCGATATTGGTACACGTTAACGTTTTGGTGTCATAAGCTTAGTGTATAATACATTTTATGGGCGTATAACAACATAGCCTACCTATTTTGCTTTCCAAACATTGGTGTGAGCCTATAACTCACACTACCAACATATTGTGTTCAAACATTAAACAAACTCTATGAATATCACTCAACCTTTGTGTTGACCTCTCAAGCATGTATTTCAGGTTCATGACGATCAAGGATGGCACGGAAGGGCACGGATACTCAAGAGGGCTATAAATTTTATTATCATTCAAAACTCATTTAATGTAAATTGTAAACATGGAACCATTTGGGACCTCATTTTGAAATCTCTGATATTTATATAATTTGAATGATGCATCTTTTAAAACGACTCAATTGGAGTTCGTTTTCTATTATTGTGACTATTGTGCCGTCGAGTAACACCCAGTTTGAATTCCGCTGCAACCATGAATTGGGGGTGTTACAGATTGGTACCAGAGCCATGGTTATAGAGAAACGGGTCTAATTGAGACCTAAACTATAACCACACATACAAGCAAAAACATTTTTATAGCCTTCCGCTCTCCGTGTCTTCCATCCTCCAGACGATTATGGACTTAGTAAGCATGTTATGATACACAAACATATTAGTATATTCATATATATACCCCTTTTGAGCATTTCCCCGTAGATATTTTATGCTACACAAACATAATTGCATATTAATATATGTACCCTAAACATAATTGAGCATTTCCCCGTAAGCATTTTATGCTACATGAACACATATAAGTATATTGATATATACACACTAAGCATTTTATGCTACATGAACACATATAAGTATATTGATATATACACACTAGGCATTTTATGCTACATGAACACATATAAGTATATTGATATATACACACTAGGCATTTTATGCTACATGAACACATATAAGTATATTGATATATACACACTAGGCATTTTATGCTACATGAACATATTAGTATATTGATATATAAACTCGGTTTATTTTCAATCATTCATCTAAACAATGGACTAAACATATCTGTGTATGCCTATTCTAAGGCATTTCGGCACAGCCACACTCTCCCAATCATGTTCCTACTCCAATATTATATGTCCAAGACATTGTAACTGATTGCAATGGTCTTTCCTATTTTTCAAGACATTGTGAGATACAATGGTCTCATTCACTTTTCAAGACATTGTGAGATACAATGGTCTCATTCATTTTCCAAGACATTGTGAGATACAATGGTCTCATTCATTTTTCAAGACATTGTGAGATACAATAGCCTCATTCATTTTCCAAGACATTGTGAGATACAATGGTCTCATTCATTTTCCAAGACATTGTATGATACAATGGTCTTAATCATTTCTCAAATGTTTTGTGTCACACAATGACCTAACCTACTTCCCAGACATTGTGAATTGCACAATGGTCTAACCTACTTCCGAGACATTGGGTTTTGTGCAAATGGTCTCTAGAATTATTCCATCACATCATCAATATCATTTCTTATGATATCAAAAACCCGTCACAATCTATCGATTTCAAAACAAGAAATATGAGATTTCTAAAGGACAAACTAATCCATCATCGACAAAAGCTGAACTTTCTCTACATTCATCAAAGTTTTCTTATGAAACCTTCATTATTAAAAGTTCGTGATCCTGGCCAAGTAGGTTCTATTTTAGAACTACTTAAAACTTCCTTTCCATACGTATCTACCCTTACTACCTTCTATGCAATGGAATATGAAAACATACGTTACAAGTCTTGTATGGACGGGACTTGCAACTTAAGGGTTTGACATCGCCTTTGTTTAGTGGACAGTTTCCCGAAAGCAACGGACATATCAAAAGTATACCTAGTTTAGGTATTTGAAAATTTTATCGAACCTCGGCTAAATATAGACTAGTCACCTATATTTAACCTAGGGACAGTGGAATATAGTCTGACTAACTATATTCGACTTAAAATTTCCAAATACTGAGAGTAGTTGTACTAGAGTTATGTTTAGGTTGATTTCCTACATGAACTCGATAAACCACCAGAATACATTAAAACAATCTAGAGACACGATAATGTCTTACCACTCAGCGAAATCTTAACACCTTATTTGTGTTACCTAATTTCATTCTTGAAATTTTTCATTTATGAGATAATCCGAACTACTATCTTGGGATAGTTATCAATTATTCTCTTCATCCTATAGAAGTACTATCCTGTTTAGGTCCTAAGGATACCATTCCATCATAAACTTTTAAAATCTCTTAAGATTTTTAAAGCAAACTCAACATCTATACCTAAGAGTATTAATGTTAAGCATACACTACACACTTTTGTTCATCAACATATCATAACATTATCTTCACAACCGTTGGAACCACAAGCTCATTAACAGATTTTGATGCACTTTTAAAGCTCAAATCATCCTTAGTTACACCACAAGTACCCTCATCAGCTTTACAAGTTTGAATATTCATCTTGTACTTTTGGAACACCAGTATCATCTCGTAATACACTACCTTGTAACTCACCGGCTAAGTATGAATGTTGTGTCGGGAATTCTTGAGTAGGATGATTTATAATATCCTTATTTGAATGGATTGGGATGCCTTTTCATTTAAATAAAGAAATTATAAATCATCGAACCATACGTTTATATTCCTTTAGTTACATTGTTTGGGATGCCTCTCTATGTAAATAAAGAATTATAAACAAGTGGGCTTAATTATATCCGAAATAACATAAGTATGAAGTCAATAAACACTAGATACAACAACAGATTACCTACTAGGCTATGATTGCAACGACTATCCCAATTTCCATTAGTACGAGGTTTACATTTTGGTTTTCATAATGATAGTGCAATAACAAACAAACTCATTACGGGGCCATGTAACCATACGCATGCGCAGTCGTACCAAACTCATTGCGAAGCCATGTAGCCATATGCATGGGCAGCCGTACAATTCAAACAGGACTTGGTCCAACCACATGTTCAACGCTTATTCCATGATTCGATTCTTATATCAATTGCTATTGATACTTGACAACTATATCAAGTTCTATTTTGATATTCAACTACTATATCAATTCCTATTAATATTCGACTGCTATATCAATTTCCTTTGATATTCGACTATTACCATACCTTTCCTATATAAAAGTAAGCCTCATCCTACACCATACACTGAAATGACAAATCAAACTCCATCACTAGTAATCCCAGACTTTAGACCTCATAAGTAACCACACCTTTTCATCGATACCACTCCAACATATGACACACATAGAACTTCGGGACGAAGTTCCCCGTAAGGGGTAGAGACTGTAACAATTCACATTTTTCAGGATAATTACTATTCCCGGAAAATTTCACTATTCACTTTTACTATTCATTTTTCCCGAAAATTTTCCCGAAATTTGATTTTTATTTCTTGGGCTCAAGTGATAAATCATTTCCATGGCAAATTAAAAGTTTGACATTCATAAGCTCATTTTCGTGAAAGTTATTAAGGAATTACAGGGAATTACACGTTTTAGGGTAAAACGTCATTCAGAAATTCTACGTACAATGAAACTCGACCGCGTTAAGTGACCCCGCATCAGAAAAATGTTTGACACACTCATGATTTATTTGAGAATTAATCGTGACTGAGAAAAACATGACCAAAGACTTCCCGGCAGGTCACCCAAGCCTGTACTACTCTCGCATGAGCACGCTTAACCGTATGGCCGATTAACCGTTCCACCACAAAACGTGTTTCTAAAAAGAATTGAGTTTTCAACTTATTAGAAAAAGTCAACATATTTTTCCCTCCTCCATTGACCAAAAATCATCCCTTGATGTTATAAGTCATTCCTTGATTTTTAGGCTTACGGTTTGATGTCTAAAAGACATTTAATACCAACCGACACTAGACTGAGCCCAGTCTAGACATTATAAGTCATTTTAAATCATATTTATCACATTAGAAAAGTAACATTTTACTTTTCTCAATTTTACGCAATATTCGTACGTTTTACGTATTACGCGTTTTAGACCCGTGTTTCCAGTTTTTAGCAGGGTTTTAGCACCCGATAGAACCTACCACTCATTTTATATTTTATTATGGACTATATGGACATGTTTAACAATACTTTCAAATTCCATAATTTTACGACACCCGGTTTTACGTTTTGAGGGTTAATCATTTACGATTGGCATTTCCCGGAGTCAAAACTAACCAGGTATCTTGGATAATACCAAGAAAAGTCCACACTTGCTCCCCAAGCTTGACCAAACCGCCCTAGGAGGGGGGAGTCATCCCCATGTGGCTTCATCTCATGAATTTACCCCTAAATCAACACTTAATTACAACTTGGTCACCAAGTTGTAACACTTTCCTAGTAAGCTTCCTAACCTCCTCATTTTTGACTATAAATACTCCCTCCCATCCCCTTTTGTTGCCGTGCATCCCCAACCCCATAACCATCCCATTCTTAGCTCATTTCCTTCTAGTTTCATGCATGGTTCAAGTGATTCTTCAAGGTAGAAACCCTAGATAGGTTATCATTCATCAAACACTTCCATAACTTCATATACTTGGTGATTTCTCTTGAGTTTGAATCCACTCAAGTCACCTCAACCTTCATCATCCATCTTTCAAGATTACAAAGGTAGAAAGATTGCATGAAGTGAAGTGGGTTGAAGCAAGTCTATCAAAGTCCTATCCTTACATGTTAACTTCCTTTCATCTTTGAAAGCCAAAAGTTGTGAGCCAAACCCTAACTTGATTCTTGTTAAATAATCATGTTCATGTTATTTACATACTATTTGTGCTATATATTGTCTTGTATTAATGTCCATGATGTAAAAAAGTGAGCAAAACAAGTTATTGTTATTGATTGTTACAACAAGTTACTAAAACAAGCAAACTAATGAATTTCTTGGTAAGACCTGATCAAAATGTTAAAAATATGATATTTGATTATTACATATTGTGGTAGAGGACCTAAAAAGGAAACCATAGCAATTTGAACCACCCAAAACGAGTATACGAGTCAAAAGTTATGGCGATTTGAAATTACCAAAGATTTCCGGCAAAACTGCCAAATACCATTCTGATCAAATTTGGGTTTTGAAAGTCACACTTCTGGTCCGATTCATCAAAAAGTTAAAACACGAAAGTTGTCCGGAACGACGTTTTCATTCAGGAACAAAGAAGCTCGAGACCTAAAAACGCTTTCCGAGTGATAAAATTCTTCAAAATTCCAAACAGCCCATTTTTAGGCAAAAGTCACTAGATTATAGTTATACTTTGAAAGGAACAAGAGGTCTTATGACCTATAATCAAGACCACAACCATGGCTAGAGCCAAGGTTGTGTCTCATGACCTTGGAACAAGGACCAAAGGTCATGGCTAGGCCATGATGAAATGACCATACCAACTTACCTAGGCGTAAACATGAAACAATGAATTAGGCGATAACTTGAACAAGCAATTTGGATTTACTTCACCTAAAAGGAAACCATGAGATATTACCAAGAGAAAATGGTCATTCAAGACTTATGAAACATACCCTAATAACAATCTTCATGTACTAATAAACTTTCCTAAGTTTATTCAAATATCGGACATGTAACCTTTCGGATCAAAACTTATATCTATATATTTCATCAACTACTACAATAGTAGGGAGCCTCATGTGAGGAGTTCATTATGTAAGCCGTCGAGTTGAGTTGTGGATTTACGAGTTAAAGTGTCCTGGCTCCTCGAACGCTTACTAACATGACTTCTGAATTATGTCGGCCCGAATGGTAGTAAACGATATACAAAACATACATGTTTCATGAATCTTTTCTTTCAAGGACTTACAATATACATCATACCACATCATGGACTATAATGCAAGATATATATATAGGCACTACTTCATATTCTGTACTCAAATCCTAAGTCGCAACATTCGATTATAGGTTGCTCATAGAAACCTTCATGATTCAACCGTTACATTCATTACTTGCTATCTTACTTAAGGTGAGTTCATAGCCCCACTTTCCATTACTTAATTGTTTTACAAACCCTTGGGGGGAATACATGCTATTTTTAACCGAGCACAATGTTTTTAAATTGTATGCTTGCCTGATTGTTTTATTATCACTAAGTACCAACCTTGCTAAACCGAGATCCCTTATTATGAACCATTTAATCACTAGCAATAGTGAGCGCAAATATTGTGAATAGGCCTATTGGGATTGACGAATCCCATTTGTAGTGAATACATTCATACAAATGCATTAATATTTGAGACCTGGGTATGCCAGCAACATACCTACCGAGATAAAACCGCCGATCGATATTGGTACACGTTAACGTTTTGGTGTCATAAGCTTAGTGTATAATACATTTTATGGGCGTATAACAACATAGCCTACCTATTTTGCTTTCCAAACATTGGTGTGAGCCTATAACTCACACTACCAACATATTGTGTTCAAACATTAAACAAACTCTATGAATATCACTCAACCTTTGTGTTGACCTCTCAAGCATGTATTTCAGGTTCATGACGATCAAGGATGGCACGGAAGGGCACGGATACTCAAGAGGGCTATAAATTTTATTATCATTCAAAACTCATTTAATGTAAATTGTAAACATGGAACCATTTGGGACCTCATTTTGAAATCTCTGATATTTATATAATTTGAATGATGCATCTTTTAAAACGACTCAATTGGAGTTCGTTTTCTATTATTGTGACTATTGTGCCGTCGAGTAACACCCAGTTTGAATTCCGCTGCAACCATGAATTGGGGGTGTTACATGGCACAACGGCTATGCCATATGGAATGCTCTTGACCCGTCTCTTTAGGTTCATCTCACCCATTCCACCAACTTCAAATGGTCTTCGTCTTGACTACACTCTTATTCCACACACCTTTGTTCCACTTAGTGATAAGAGAGTTTACAAAGCCCAAGGAAAATGCCCACATCCTCCTACCTCATCATCTTCTTCCTCAATGAGTGAAGATGAAAATTTGCCAAACTCTAGGCTCCCACCTCTAGAATACCTTTCTCAACTTCCGGATATTCCGAATGAGTTCAAGCAAACAAAGGGGATGTTCAAAAACATCGGGAGATTCCTTGGAAAAATGAAGAAGAAGATTGACCGTCAATGAGTGCGGGTGTGTTAGGAGTGTTTGGCACAAGGTGCTATTTAAACAATTTGGTTGTGTAAACAATGGTTCTATTGAATTTATGTGTTGATAGGATGTTTGATACTATTTGAAACATGTTTTAACTAACAATGATGCAGGGAGACAACTTTTGGCAAGTTGTTAAATTTTCATGTTTATAATTTTCACTAAGTATAGTGAAATTCGCTAGCCCCCGGTCAAACTCCTATGCTATGCGTGTTTACATGTCTAATTTTTGCATTTCCTAACCAGTTATCAATTATATTTTTGGTTTTAGGACTTTTCAAAAAATTTTAAAATCGTCTCCCGGGTCAAAAACGTGGACTAACACTTTTTTCAGCCCTGGCGGAACCCAAAATTGGGTTCCGCCAGTGCAATTTCTGGGAATTCCAGAAATGGCCTAACGGACCAGGCGGCACCCTCAAATGGGTTCCGCCTGTGTATTCTAAAGGTGCCGCCAGCAACCTGCAGAATTTTTGTTTTCATTTACACCAATTCAACATCCAAACATCAAAATCCAATCCTTGTAGGTAGAAACCCATTACTTGCAATGTGTTTAGCATAATAGGATACTCCTTCTTCCATAAACTTAACCATAACCAATTCCCGCCAAAATTCAAATTTAGCCATAACAACCTCAAGGACCCCTCAAACATAAAGGAAGGATCCCTTTTTTAAGGGATCCTTGAAATCCCTGAGATTTATACTACCACAAATCCACCAAAACCACTAAGCATTTAGTGCAAAACTTGTCTTCTCACTTCACCATTTTTATTGGATTGACTTCCATGATTTGACAACCCACAATTAGTTTTCCAAATCATTAGAAACCTCCATTTTTGTATGGACTAACATTAAATCCAAACACTCCTTTCCATAATCCTTCAACACTATAAATTAAGCCATCCTAAACACCATCAAATCACACCTTCCTCAACACAATTTCTGAAACTTATAAACCATTTTTCACCATGACTAAGTCAACAAACACCTCTCAACCATCAAGACCCATCCGGAAAACCGCCCGGATTAGTGTTAAACCACTATGGTCTAATCAACCCATCAACCTAAGCTCCTCATCCTCGGATGAATTCACATCACCCATAAAAAATGAACACTTTTTGAACCTTGCATCTCCATCACCATCACCCAATGAACCAAATGAGCTCACTCCACCACCAACTAAATCACCTATTGACCTAACTCCACCAAGTGCTCCAACTCAACCATCCAAAACCTCATCACCATCACCATTATCCAAAATTGAGCCAATGGAACTATTTGGGTCTCCTCCCACATCACCACACCCATTTGTCCAAGATCTTAATGATCTTCCACCAAGACCTACACAACCACCACCTTTTGCAAATGAATCACCAAGGTCAATTCTTGACCAAGATAACCTTTTTAACCACATTCAACCACCACAACAAGTGTACCATCAACCTAAACCATTATTGTTTCACCCCATCTACCATGACATCCATGGTCCTCTATATGGAGAACCAAACTTTGAAAACAATGATCACCCAAATCCACCACATTCTCAAGCCCAAACCTTTGAGACTTTCTTCCCCTCATATGAGGAAATCCAAAGCATGGTTGAGAACCACCTTCATCAAGCAATGGAATTTCAAACCACCTTGCTTGAATCAATACCAAATCCATCCTCCACCCAAGAACCAAAAACCAACCAACCCTCAAACCAAGAAACCAAAACCAACCCATTTCAACCCACTCATCCCCATGTGCTCAAATTGTGAGCAAATGGGTGAAACCATCAAAACATTGCTTAACCAATTCCAAAATGAAACCCGTTTTGCATTCCAACACGTCATAGAACGTTTGGATGCTCTTTCCCACCCCAACAAATCCTAGACAATCCTTGGAGGCCGTTTGCCCCAATTTAGGAAAGTAGGATTTTATTTTTCTTTCTTGGTTATTTTTTAAGTTTTTGTTTAGAAGTAGAAGAATAGTTCTCATTTCTTGTCTTTTGTCTTTTAAAAGTCAAAATTTTACTTGGAATGATATTTCTTTCTACTCACTTTAGTACATTGTTGGTTGATCATGTTTGTGTTGTCATTATGGTTGCAATATGTGTGGTAACTACATTCTTGACTATATATATCACCAACTAGGGGGAGTATCGACCAAGGGGGAGCATTGGTATTATTCCGCTTCGCCACTCTTCTTTTTGTTTCGACAAAAAGGGGGAGAAATATATTAAACTTTCAAAACTTAATATGATTTTCATAACTTAAGAAAAACAAGTTTAATTGTAATTTTTTAAGTCTTAAAAACCAAGATTTTGTGAGTTACTTAAAAACAATGTTTATGTTTTGTCATCAACAAAAAGGGGGAGATTGTTAATACAAATATCGCCTAAAAACGTTATTTATATTTTACGATCTTCGCTAAGTTTTGTTAATGACAAATGTAAACTTTAGCTTCTAAGTAAAACATAATCTTAGTTTTAAAGACTTGCATAAACTAGACTTTTGCTACATTTTACATTTCATAAAACACAACATCTTTTATTTTCTAAAAATAGAATTGTCACATCACATTTATGGCAAGTTTTGTCATTATACATTTATGGAAAGAAATGTGTTTGACTTACTTTGATGTTGCTTGCAAGTTTAGTGTTTGACTTGATATTATGTGATGTGACATTGTTTGGTTTGCAAGAGTAATGAGATGTGACCTTGTTTGGTTTGCAAGATTTATTGCAAAACCAACTGCAAGCCCGGCGGTACCCTGGAGGTACACGGGCGGAACCCTTTTGAGGGGTCCGCCTGATCCGCCAGACCTGCAGAAGGTTTGGCTATAAATATTGAGCCACAAGTTGAATTTTGGCTCATCACTTGACATTAGATTTTACACACACATTCATTCTTTCATCTAACCTCTTAACATTTCATATGTGAAGTTTCTTTTTGTAGCAAAGAGATTCACGAGCTTACTAAAAGTAACAAGTATTCAACACAACGTTGCAAGACTTGTTAGCTTAGCATTGTGTAGACTTGTGTAGTTTACACTTCATTTGATTGTGTATTTTCAGTAGTGATCGGTTAGTATTTTAGTCCTCAAAATACAAAGAGTGTTGGGAGTTGTTGTACCCTAGTAAAAGAACTAACGGGAGTGGTTGTGCCCTTGTAAAAGAACTCGACATTTAGCTTTGTGTCGGTAAAAGTATAAGCGACGTGTAAGGTTTTCTCTGCCGGTGAAAGGAGCTTGTTGACTAGTGAAAGAAACTCTCGAGTTGGATACTCGGGGCGTGGACGTAGGGCAAGGAAAAAGAGTCCTTGTAGCCGAACCACGATAAATACTCGTGTTGTGGTTTGATCGTTTCTTTCATTTACTTGCATTTTATATATTGTGTTTGTGCATATATCTTTGATCAAACAGAAAGTTTCAAAGCTAACTTAACAAGTTAAAAAGATTTTAATCGGTAAACTATTCAACCCCCCTTCTAGTTTTCCACATTTTTGACAACATTTATATGTAATATATTCTAAGTTTTAAAAACAATATTTTCAAGTAACAATAATGAAAGCCATATTTCTTACCCATCGAGGCGCATATGATCAAAGGTTAAATGACACGACATTTAGATATGGTTACAAGGTTTTCAAAAACATCGAGTTTCATCACTAACACTTAACGTACAATATTTTGTGACTAGTTTTGCGAAGCCATTTTTGGCATATTTTCAAGTAATGAAAATGTTATTTTTGCGAAAAAAATATTATATTTTCCGATAAAACACCAAACGAGGATCGTGGAGTACCATTTCAACACAATTACATGAAAAGTGTTTATTAACTTAACGAGACGTCAAAAATGTATTTTTCGACGATAAACATTATTTTCAAATTTCACGAGTGGTATCGATAACATACATATTTGCATGTGTAGCATCATTTCATTGCTTACATTAGATCATATCATTCATATTAGGTTGCGGTTAGAGATCGTGCCTCATTTCAGTGTATCCACTTTTGTCATCGTAACTATCGCACCAGGTGAGTCATAGCCCCTACTCTTTCAATTGTTTTGGTAAACTCTTTGGGGGAGAATACATGCTCGTTTTCATCTAAATGTATACTTGATTTAATTGATTATGCGACATGTTTAGTCAAACATTTATTTGCTCCAGTTATGAATTCATTACTCAATCAAACGTAGTGTATATTTATTTGCATCACACTTAATCCTTTTCCATTATTATGCACACTTAAACGAAACCGGCTCCACCACTATGTACATACATGACTGAATGAACGGGTCACATAACCGAATGTATGGGTCACATAACCGAATGTACGGGTAACATAACCGAATGAATTGGTCACGTAGCCAAATGTATTGGTTGAATTACACTTATCTTTGAATCTTGGTCCACATATTACTTTTATTTACACAAACCAAATCATATTTGGTAGTGGGTTGTAAACACACAGGTTTTAAGTCTTGTATGGGCGGGACTTGCAACTGAGTGGATTTACGATGCCTTTGCTGGGAAATCTTCATTTAAATGCAATGTATTTCATTTTACACTAAACTCTATGAACTCACCAACCTCGTGTTGACACTTTAGCATGTATTTTCAGGTATTAAGAAATGGCACGCTACTGGAGGTTTTGGCAGGGAATGACATGGTCATAGAAGACTCTGATATTCATTTGGGGACCATTTTTAACTATTTTAAGGGCCTAATTCCGCACTATTTTTAACGATGTAAATCCAATACTTTTGGTTAAACGATCTTATTCTAAATGATTGAAGTGAAAACCATTTTTGTACTTGTGTTGTAATACCAATTGAGTTACACCCCAGCTACATGTAAGCTTCCGCTGGACCCGATTTTGGGGGTGTGACAGTAGTATTGGTGGTGGTGGTGGTGGTGGTGGTAGTAGTCGTAGTAGTAGTTGTAGTAGTCGTAGTAGTAGTAGTAGTCGTAGTAGTCGTCGTCGTAGTAGTAGTAGTAGTAGTAGTAGTAGTAGTAGTAGTAGTAGTAGTAGTAGTCGTAGTAGTAGTCGTGGTCGTGGTCGTAGTCGTGGTCGTGGTCATGGTCGTGGTAGTTGGTGGTGGTGGTGGTGGTGGTATCGTAGTCGTAGTCGTAGCAGTAGTAGTAGTCGTAGTCGTAGTCGTCGTAGTCATAGTCGTAGTCGTAGTCGTCGTAGTAGTAGTAGTCGTAGTCGTAGTCGTCGTAGTATTCGTAGTCGTCGTAGTAGTCGTAGTCGTAGTCGTAGTCGTAGTTGTAGTAGTTGTAGTAGTCGTAGTCGTAGTCGTAGTAGTCGTAGTCGTCGTAGTCGTAGTCGTTGTAGTAGTCGTAGTGGTGGTGGTGGTGGTGGTGGTGGTGGTGGTGGTCGTAGTGGCAATTGGTGGTAGTGGCAGTTGGTGGTAGTGGCAGTTGGTGGTAGCGGCGGCGGCGGCAGCAGCAGTAGTAGTAGTAGTAGTAATTTTTATAATAATAGTAGTAATAAAAATAATAAGTAGAATTTTTATATACCGATGTTTTGAAGTATAAAAATTCTGAATTACAACATAATTCAAAACTTTCCATCCAACTTCCTATGTAATCTGGATTACCTCACTTGATGTAATTGTTATTACTGAATTACAATTATAATGCAAACCAAACAATTGCCGTAATATAATCTGAATTACAATTGCTTCCACCCTGCCAACCAAACACAACTAGAATGTAATTCATATTACAATTACAACGACTTACAATGAATTCCAGCAAACCAAACGCCACCTAAGTGTTTGTACATATAATGCAATAACAGATTTATCTTAGACCAGTTTATAGTAATCTCCATTAGGAGAGGGTATCAAACTAGCATTGCTAAAAACAAAAGCATCTAATGGAGGCAAGTGTTGGGTATTTTCTTAGCCCATGAGGTTTAGAGCCCAACTTTTTTAAGGCCCATATTGGGGTCCTTTTTGAGTCCCTTATTACTACCTATGTTCAGTAGTTAGAAAGTGTACGAGAGAAGTTTGTGAGAAAAACAATACAGAAAAGAAAGAAGTTTTTCGGAGTTAAATATCACCCAAACCCAACAGCAGTGTTTGTACGATCACCGGAGTTTGAACCGTCGGATCGTCACGATTTTTGGACAGCAGCTTCCTTACATATAAAGGAAGGTTTTGACCGTTGGGATTCTGATTTTGAGGTCTGGAAGTCCTATTTCTTGCCCGGGCAGATTGCATCAGTTTTGGTGATATTCTTCCTTTCTTGTTCTTTGTTTGTTGCCATATATCTTGATGTTGATTCCAAGATTATGATGTTTGTTGTATACCTCTAGTTTTATCTAGAGAAGACTTTGTGTACCTCTCTTGGTTGATAGTGGATTTAAGCGGCACTAGTTGTCCCGTGGTTTTTACCCGTTTTGGGGTTTTCCACGCTAAAAGCTTTGGTGTTCTTGTTGTGTGTTTGTTTACTTTACTACCTGCTGATTGGGCTGATTTCATATTGTTAGGGGCTGTTGTGGTTAGTGTGCCTTATTTGTTTACTTCCTCATAGGTTCATACGGGTTTGGGTAGGTGTTGTCAAACGAAGGTTTAGCTTCTGCATTTGTGTTTATACCGTTGTGACCCATTGCACCTTTACCCGTCAAATTGGTATCAGAGCTTGGTTCTTGGTTTGGGGACTTAACCTGTTTGAATGATGGAAGCTTATACAAGTAGGATGGTTAGTTTGAATGGTTCTAATTATCATGTTTGGAAAGGAAAGATGGAAGATCTCCTTTATGTTAGAGACTACTACTTGCCTGTTTTTAGTTCTGAGAAACCTGATAACAAAACAGATGCAGAATGGACTATTTTGCATGGACAGGATTGCGGGTATATTAGGTAGTGGGTTGATGATAATGTTTTGAACCATATTTGTGAGGAGACACATGCTCGTACTCTTTGGAACAAACTTGAACAGTTATATGCTCGAAAAACTGGAAATAACAAGTTGTTTTTAATCAAGCAAATGATGGGATTAAAGTATACTGATGGGTCTCCTATTACTGATCACTTAAATGCTTTTCAGGGTATTATAAATCAGCTTGCAGGCATGGGTGTCAAGTTTGAAGATGAGATTCAAGGCTTGTGGCTTCTTGGTACTTTACCGGATACTGGGAGACTTTTAGGACATCTTTGTCCAACTCTGCACCAGATGGTGTTATCACCATGGAATTGGCTAAAGGCAGTATTCTGAATGAAGAAATGAGAAGAAAGTCACAAGGTTCTTCTTCACAGTCAAACGTCTTGGTCACTGAAAGGCGGGGGAGAAGTCAAAGTAGAGGTCCGAGTAACAGAGATAATCATCGCAGTAGTTCCAGCAAAGGAAAATTTGCTGATGTTGAATGCTATCATTGTCAATAAAGGGGGGCACACGATGAAGTTTTGCCGACAGTTGAAAAAGGAGAACAAGAAGAAAAACTACAACAACCAGAAGAGCAAACACAAGAAAGATGATGATGGTGATGACAGTACTGAAGTAAATACCACCACAGATAAGTTCTTTGTTTGTTCTGATTATGATATGGTTAACCTTGCTCATGATGATTCGAGTTGGATTCTTGACAGTGGTGCTACGTGTCATGTTGCAACACGAAAAGAATATTTTTCATCTTACACACCAGGGGATTTTGGTGTTGTTAGGATGGGTAATACTGGTCTATCTAGGATTGCTGGTATTGGAGATATTTGTTTGAAGTTTGACACAGGGATGGAATTGGTTTTACATAATGTGAAACATGTCCCAGATATGAGACTCAATATTATCTCAACAGGTCTTCTTGACGAAGATGGTTACCACAACAGTTCTGGTAATGGCTTGTGGAAAGTGACTCTCGGATCCTTGATTGTTGCAAGAGGGAAAAGGGAATCCAAGTTATATATGACACATCCGAAGATCTCCAAGAGCATTGTCAATGCTGTAGACAATGATGATATGACCGAGTTATGGCACAAGAGACTTGGTCACATGAGTGAAAAGGGGATGTCTATTCTTTCTAAGAAGAATGTGTTACCAGGTGTGCATGATATCAACTTGAAGAAATGTTCTCACTGTTTGGCAGGAAAGCAAACTAGACATGCTTTTAAGAGTCGGTCTCCTTTCAGAATGTAGAACATACTTGATTTGGTACATTCCGATGTTTGTGGTCCCATGAAGACTAAAACACTTGGTGGGTGTTCGTATTTTGTCACTTTCATCGATGATCACTCAAGAAAGGTTTGTGTGTATATCTTGAAGACTAAAGATCAAGTATTGGATGTGTTTAAGCAGTTTCAAGCTTTAGTTGAGAGGCAGACAGGGAAGAAACTTAAATGTATTCGAAGCGACAATGGAGGTGAATACATTGGCCCGTTTGATGCTTATTGTAGAGAGCATGGAATTCAACATCAAAAGACTCCACCGAAGACACCGCAGTTGAATGGCTTAGCAGAGAGGATGAATAGAACTTTGGTTGAGAGAGTTAGATGCTTGCTTTCACATGCAGGGTTGCCTGCTTCTTTTTGGGGTGAAGCTTTGAATACGGCGGTACATGTTATTAATCTAACCCCTTGTGTTCCTTTGCGCTTTGATGTTCCTGACAGGGTTTGGAGCGGCAAAGATGTTTCATATCGTCATTTACGAGTCTTTGGATGCAAGGCATCTGTGCATATTCCCAAAGATGAAAGATCAAAGCTTGATGTGAAGTCTAAGCCAGGTGTATTCCTCGGGTATGGTCAAGATGAACTTGGGTACAGGTTGTATGATCCAGTTCAGAAGAAACTCGTTCGTAGCCGAGATGTAGAGTTTGACGAAGACCAAATTTTGAAAGATGTTGAGAAGGCTGAGAAGGAGACAATTCCTCAACATAATGATGATCCTATTGATTTAGATCCGGTTCCTCCAAGACATTTTGATGCACAGTTTGGAGATGATATTCAGAATGATGAAGAACATGGTGCTGATGATGTTGATGCTCAAGAGCAACCATACCTAGATGAAGACGTTCATCCTGAGTTACCAGTACCTATGCCACCATTCGTTCCGGTTAGACGGTCCACTAGAGATCATCATCCTTCCACACGCTATTCTGCACATGAGTATGTTTTATTCACTGATGGGGGAGAGCCCGAGTCTTATGAAGAAGCTATGGAAGATGAACACAAGAAAGAATGGTCTGAAGCCACGCAAGATGAGATGAATTCCTTGCATAAAAACAATACCTTTGAGCTGGTAGAGTTGCCTAAGGGCAAGAGAGCTTTGAAGAACAAATGGGTTTTCAAATTGAAGACTGATGAGTATACTTCTAGACCGAGATACAAGGCCAGATTAGTGGTAAAAGGTTTCAGTCAGAAAAGAGGTATTGATTTTGATGAGATTTTCTCTCCAGTCGTGAAGATGGGATCTATTCGAGTTGTTCTTGGTTTGGCGGCTAGCCTCGATCTTGAGGTGGAGCAAATGGATGTCAAGACAGCTTTTCTTCATGGTGATCTGGATAAAGAAATCTACATGGAGCATCCTGAAGGTTTTCAGGTTAAGGGGAAGGAAGACTACGTGTGTAGACTTAAGAAAAGTTTGTACGGGTTGAAGCAAGCACCGAGACAGTGGTACAAGAAGTTTGAGTCGGTTATAGGGAAGCAAGGCTACCAAAAGACCTCTTCAGATCACTGTGTTTTCTTTCAGAAATTTGGTGATGATGACTTCATCATCTTATTGCTATATGTTGATGATATGCTGATTGTTGGCAAGAACGTTGGAAGAATTTCCCAACTGAAGCGAGATTTGAGCAAGTCTTTTGCTATGAAAGACTTGGGGCCAGCAAAACAGATCCTTGGCATTCGGATTTTCCGTGATAGGGGTGCTAAGAAGTTGCATATATCACAAGAGCAATACATTGAAAAGGTGTTGTGCAGGTTCAACATGAATAAAGCTAAAGTGGTGAGTTCCCCTCTTACTCCCAACTTTAAGCTAACTGAAAAAGATTGCCCTTCTTCCAAGAAGAACATTGAAAAGATGGATAGAGTTCCATATGCCTCAGCGGTTGGTAGCTTGATGTATGCTATGGTGTGTACAAGGCCGGATTTAGCTCATGCAGTTGGTGTTGTCAGTCGGTTCCTGTCAAATCCTGGTAAGAAGCATTGGGAAGCTGTTAAATGGATATTTAGATATCTGCGAGGTACTTCCAAATTGGGTATCACATTTGGAAATGGGAAGCCCATGCTTGTTGGTTACACAGACTCAGATATGGCGGGAAATAAGGACAACATGAAATCCACTTCTGGATATTTAATGACCTTTGCAGGGGGAGCTGTTTCATGGCAATCTAGATTGCAAAAGTGTGTGGCTTTGTCTACAACAGAGGCTGAGTATGTGGCGGCAACAGAAGCGTGCAAAGAACTATTGTGGTTGAAAAGGTTTCTGCAGGAGCTTGGCTTCAAGCAACAGCGCTACGTGGTTCTTTGTGATAATCAAAGTGCTATTCACCTTGCGAAGAATTCTATGTTTCATAAGCGAACAAAACATATTGATGTGAGGTATCATTGGATTAGAGATGCTATTGAAGATGGTTTATTTGAACTTGATAAAGTTCATACCGATGATAATGGTTCTGATATGTTGACCAAGCCGTTAGCAAGGGAGAAGCTCAAGGTTTGTTGCTCGATCGCCGGGATGGCGAACTCTTCCTCATAGGCAGAAAAGGGGGAGATTTGTTGGGTATTTTCTTAGCCTATGACGTTAAGAGCCCAACTTTTTTAAGGCCCATCTTGGGTCCTTTTTGAGTCCCTTATTACTACCTATGTTCAGTAGTTAGAAGGTGTACGAGAGAAGTTTGTGAGAAAAACAATACAGAAAAGAAAGAAGTTTTTCGGAGTTAAATATCACCCAAACCCAACAGCAGTGTTTGTACGATCACCGGAGTTTGAACTGTCGGATCGTCATGATTTTCGGACAATAGCTTCCTTACATATAAAGGAAGGTTTTGACCGTTGGGATTCTGATTTTGAGGCCTGGAAGTCCTGTTTCTTGCCCGGGCAGATTGCATCAGTTTTGGTGATATTCTTCCTTTCTTGTTCTTTGTTTGTTGCCATATATCTTGATGTTGATTCCAAGATTATGATGTTTGTTGTATACCTCTAGTGTTATCTAGAGAAGACTTTGTGTACCTCTCTTGGTTGATAGTGGATTTAAGCGGCACTAGTTGTCCCGTGGTTTTTACCCGTTTTGGGGTTTTCCACGCTAAAAGCTTTGGTGTTCTTGTTGTGTGTTTGTTTACTTTACTACGTGCTGATTGGGCTGATTTCATATTGTTAGGGGCTGTTGTGGTTAGTGTGCCTTATTTGTTTACTTCCTCATAGGTTCATACGGGTTTGGGTAGGTGTTGTCAAACGAAGGTTTAGCTTCCGCATTTGTGTTTATACCGTTGTGACCCATTGCACCTTTACCCGTCAGCAAGGTCGCCTTCTACAGAGTGGCAACGACCGGTAGCAGTTGTACAAAAGTGTGCTAAAATGTTAAAACTTGATGCTCTTTTATGCACTGTAACGCAGTTACCGTCATCCGCTCATTACATGTTAAAATGTTAAAACCATTTCAAAATGGTATCTGTAATAAACAAAGGGGTATTTGGATAAGGTAATTTTAGAAATACAAATTACCAAAATAAACCTTTTCTATACTCCAATTATCAAAATTAACCTTTTTTCAAGGTTTTACCAAAATGAATCGCTCTACTTTTTATAATGTTTTGTCCCCAGGCGCGTGTCTTCAAGTTTTCATGTTTGACTTTGATAGGTAGGCTAGTAGTGTAGGGGAATGGATCCATTAAAAAGAAAAATAAAAATAAGAAAGAATGAGAAATGTTTTTAGCCATATATTTTAAATGAAGAAGGAGAATTTCATAGTAGATGCATCTTTTCTTTTGCTAAATGGGTCGCGTTTTTACGTTTTTAAAAATTCTGTCGCGTTGAATGTCGCGAAAGACACACGTGTAACTGTGTAAGGTGGCAATCGTTTCGTCGAATGAACTAACAGATGAGATTCAAAAGTTCATTTTGGTAAAAAAAAAATTAGGCGACGTCTTGTTTCTCCGTTTAAAACAATTTCTCAATTTCTCAGAAGGTATTATGCAGTTAAACAACTCCAAAGAAATTTTCTGCACAATTAGTAAATGCTCAAAAATATAAGCTAAATCCCTGGAAACCAGAATTTTTAATATGGAATAGGATAAAAGGCCACCCTCTCCTATTGAGTTTACGTGCTAAAAGTTGAGGCTTTGTTTGGTATACCATATCGTAGCAACTTTAAATCTGATCAATTAAAGTTATTTGTTTCATTTTTGGCTAACTGGATTAGCTGTTTTATTAGCAAATCACAGTCACGAATATACATTCATTTTGAATTAGTGATTTACAACATGTCACATAAGACGAACATACATTCATTTCGAGATTTACAATTGCAAAGTATAACATATACCAACATACAATTTATACGGAAAACTATTGATAACTTACCTGTGGCCATTACATGGACGGGAGATTTCTGAGTTCTATGATTTTGGTTAGGTACACAATGGATCGGCCACGATTTAGTGATCACCTTCAGGCCATTAAGTTTATCTGCAAAGATTTCTGGTCTGAGCTCTTCAAGAAACAGATTAATAATTATAGACTAACCATAGAATAAGTTTTTCGACCTCAAATTGATAAACCAGAAAATATGGTGAGAGATGGATATGATGGCTTAAAATTTGACTTTTTGCAGTGCACATCTATGTTGCAGTATAATAAGTTTTGCTGGATTTCACGCTTGTCGGGGGATCCATCAGTAGAACTTACGGGTGAAGCTCAAGATCCATCAACCATGTTAGAAAACAAAGCAACGCAAACAGCTGGAATGCATCTTTACTTCCCATGTGGACTTATAAGGGGCGCACTTTCAACCTTGGGAATTCCTTTTGCTATTTCAGCTGATATATCCAATCTTCCTGCATGTAAGTTTCCATAAGCCTTCTTCTGACGTACAAATTTTAGGATCACCAAAAAGAAGGGTAGCTATAGGGTTAAGTTTGTGTTTTAAGTAACTTGTTTTTAAAGTGGGACGGTGGAATAGGATATACATTTCATATCCATGGATCTTTTTAACGGTCTTGAAAGTTGCGTAGATTTCTAATAGTTTTTGAGAGTTGGATGGTTTCTGGAATGATTTTCTTTGGTCCAGTGAACATATTAGAAATCAAGTTAAAACTTCGTTGCTAATTATTTTGTTGGTACTGTGGTAATGATTTGTTAAATATGATTTTTAATGTACGTTGACACGTTGTTGTTTCCTTCTATGCTCTGCCTTTGAGTCTTGAATCCAATATTGTTTGCAGGTAATAAAGGTTGAAGTAACTATATCATTTTTCGCGATAAAAAACATGAGAGCTTTTGCATCGGTAAGTTCCCGAAGTGCTGCCACAACCACCTTCGTCATTATAGAAGTTAGTCACTTAAATAGGTAGAATTTGTGAAATGCTTAAATAGCCCTTCTGCGATTAATACAACATTAGCTAAAGCCTGTTAGATTATGGGGGTGTTTGGCTCGGCTCAATTGCATACCGTATTATCAAGATACCATTAGCCACTCTTTTTCCCCCAAAACTTTTTAGCTTAGTAACTTTTGTGAACTAAATAAGTTCTCTTAAAAAAGCCAAAATGGATTCTTTTTAGAGGCATTATATAGGGGGTGAGCTTATAAGCTAAGAGGCATAAGCACTTTTACATTAGCTAACCCAAACACCCCTTAAAACATGCTCTTGATACACATTTGAATTCATTAAATCTCCAATTGCTGGTGAAAGTCTGTGCCATCTTTGCTATCTGCTGGGGCGAATCCAAATTTGGCAACGGACCCCACTTCAGAAAACCCCTGGCCGATGTGGCATCAAAAAGTGGTTACGAGGGGGTTGGCTGCTTTCCGCGCATAAAAAGCATTATTAGCACATTTTGAAGCAACGACATTAGCTAGAATGTTAGTGGCTGCACTCAGGGAGCAGCCATTTAAATTGAAGTCGAGAGCAGTTGAGTTTGCTAATACAAAAGATGAAGCACGCTGTATAATAGCACAAAACTAAGAAACAAATGGATGTTGTTGTCCACATACAACAGAGGTTTCGTACATGGAAAATAAGAAAATATTTTCTGAATAAGCATCGTCAGGCCATCAAAATACAAGTAAGAATCTAAAATCGGTTTATCCATTTTTCTTTCATTATTTTAATTCTACTAGACAATTGAGTCACCTTTCGGTTAGAGGTGGTGATTTTGGACAACTTCTTACAAATGGCCAACTTGGGTATGTCTAGCAAATATCTAATTCTGTCATAAGTTTTTTCTTTGATTATGTGCTTTCACTATATATTTCGGGTAGAATAGGCCTGTTTTATGTCTTTGAAGCTGCGTATGGCGACGGATTTAGACTTTTGTGTTGAATAATATGAAAACATATGTTTATGGTTAGTTTTTGTTATTGATTGAATGTGAATTGATGTTGAAGGTTACGTTATGAAGGAGCTACCAGAAGAGATAGGGAGTAATGTTGTGACGTTGGCATGTCCGTCTTCCGTTGAACGAGGCGAATGTCACGTGTATTTGATCGGCACTGCAAATGTTTATAGGTGATATTTTTAACCAGATTCTTATTCTGTTATGTATTGGTTTTAATTTTCTATATAATTTTGATGTGTTTAGTAAATGTTATGAACTTATGATTGAATGAAAGTTGAACTGCAAGTTTGTATATCATATTTAGTCTTATTAAGGTGATAATGTGTTTGGCATAAAAACTGACTATGTGCTTATTTTACATTGAAATAACAATACGATGGGGTGACATTCGGAGATTGCAAAATTAGTTTTTGAGTATTACGTCTAGGAAATTGTTGGTAATGTTTCCGTTGTGAACTGTTTTGCCTTACAGTTCTGAAACAAATGCTATTTTAAATCTGCAGACAGCGTTAACTGAAGCTTAAACGGAGATAATGGTGATTTCAGTTTATGATAAGAAGGAGACGAAGAAAGCCTTGCGAGAGCAGATGGGTCATTAGCAGTGTCAAACTCGAAAACAGATGCTGGAGAAAGTGATGGCCCTTTTCCACCTAATGTCAGCACCCGTCTCTCACCTGCCATTATTGCAGAATACTAAGTGGTAAACAACTGAATATATGTTTAAAGGTTCGGTTTTGAAGTGTGTGTTTAGTGTTTGGATTGTTTGGTAATGGTTGTGTGTTTTGAGTGTTCAGATCGGTAAAGATGGATAGTGTTTGATGGCAGGATGTGTTTAAGGAGCATAACGGACCTCGATACGCGATTTAGACACGATTGATGGTATTTTGATCATTCCTGATAGCTATCTTCAACTTTTATGAAGTTAATCAGGTACATTAGTTAGTATGATTAGTCAAGAAATAAATGGATCACATGTCTAGAAGAAAATAGATTATGGGCGCCGGTGATAGTAACTTATAATGTCATTACCAGTTTACAAACTAAAAGTTGTTACTTATTGATATTTTGTTGCAGAGAGTTTCAGAATGTGTGGACGTAAAGATTCTTCACTTTGTGCAGCAAACAATTATCGGCCTGGCCTCGATGTCACATGTATGATATGTGTGGCCCGTATGGAAGCTGCATGACTTTAGGAGACGAGCTGAGACTACAAGTGCCTGAAAACGTGTAGCATCAAGAGGAAGGCCCTGCAAATCTGTCATAACACCAGGTAGTACCTGCTATCCACAAATAGCCCACTTTACGTATTTAGTCTGTTTGGTTGCCAATGTTTTATGCAGAAAAGTGATTTTTAAATGGTTGTTTCATTTCAAAACTTTTACGTTACGAGTCGGTGAGGTTATGATCTTCGGCTGTGTTGTAGGAAAAGGATGAACATATGGAAGGACGGTTGTTAACTATTAATTGATAAATAGCCATGAACATTGTTTCTAAGCAAATGAAATGTATTCACTATTCAGCAATCGGTGATACCAAGTTATGTCAAAGCCTGTGCATTACACGAAGTAGAAGGAAGTTTGAGCGCGACAATATGCCAGCTCGGCAGCCTCTATGATTGCAGGTGCCATGTGAATTAATCTGACCCACGATGAATGTTAATGTTTCACGTGTAACATTTTTAGGCTGTTATTCCGAAATACGCTGATTTTCAGCAGCCCGGAGCCAGTCAGCCAGGTATTGGTCATGGGCACCAGACAGGTACTATCTTTCTTTGTTTTATAGTAAATTAAATCAGGCTTTTCCCTTACATAAAGCATTGTCACTCATGTTAATTGGTTTTGTTAATTGTATAGGCAAGAAAGATTTATTTGCTTTTTACACGCGCGTTTTATGAGACAACCAAATTTATTGACAAAATATACGTAGTATATGACAGCAAAAACATTGAACCCGCGTATGTAATTTTATGGTGAAGAAGCATAAGGATACTAAATATACTAACATGCTTGACTGTGCTTATGTATTGCTTCAGCTTCCAGGTTTGTAACCCAATAACACTGTTGTGCATTTATTGGAAAAACTGTTTTGTTCTTGGTTTGTAATTAAAAGTTAAGCACAGAGCTAATGGTTTGTTTTATTTTAATTGGTTGAACGGTTAAAAGTTAAGCACATAGACAGCTAAATGATATATTTAAGGGGAGTCCAGAGTGCAGCATTACTGAGATTTCTGATGTTGCGGCGTTTGTGAAGTGACTAGATGGTGAACTGTCATGTTTAGTAAATTTTCTTGCAAAACGTTAATAACCAGCAACAAATAACCAGCAACACTAAACAGCCCGCACTTATACTTTAGTAAATTGGTTTATGTTGCAGGATCGTAATGGAGCTGCACAGCTTCACTGGGGACTGGCAGCTGATGGGTGTTTGGTTTGTTTTGACAATCTTGAAATTGTGAGACATGGTTGTGAAAATCGATGTACGCCTTTTCCTCCAGGTAATAAGCCCAAAAGATCTTTTTTCTAAGATAACTGCAAGTTTATAGAGCGAGTTATATGTATTGACCCAAAACCATTTATTATACTAATTTGCTAAAATTGTTAGCTAATTTCGACCCGGTAAGTGGTTATGTATCTTTCGTGATTGCAGCTGACATTTGATTTATGCTGAGATATTATATGGGTCTATACTCGGTCGGAGTTTTAACTGTTAGTTGCATTGCTTCGTACAAATTTTCGTCTTTAAAAGTGGTAATGAGAAGATTTAAATGTTGGATGGTTTGGTGGGGTATAGTGCGGTCAAGTTGGCGTCGGGGAGTGAATTTGTTACAAGTGGGTTTGGGAATTTGGTCCAGTTGTGGGATTTGAGGAGGAATGGTGGTGCTGGGCCGGTGTCGCAGTTTAACGGAAATTGGTATTTCTCATTGTGTATGTTAGTGTGCTGTTTCAATAAATTTTGGTAAAAAAATAAAAAAAAAAAGAAGACCCGTATTCTGTTTTTTATTTGTCCTCATGGTTAAAGGTGTTTGTGTGTGATACTTTTTTCCGTTCTTTTTTTGCAAAAGGTAACAAAAGGCCGAAGCAAATGAACTTTATTTATCACGGTATGCAGGTAATTGAGCTCGAAAAGCAGTTGAAAATGGACATTAAAAATGGAAACAAAGCTGAAAAGAGGCTTGGTGGATAATTTCGAAATTCAGACGCACGCATTTCTTTAGGCTGAAAATACATCACAAGGCCTAACTGAGGTACTTTTTCCCTTCATGCTTTCTTCTTTTGTTGAACTTCTAAAATTACTCTGCAATGACGCTTATGTGGACTGTTGTATACAGGTGACAAAACAGGCTCAAGTTGTTAATGAGGTTTTCAAGCTGCACAATCTTCCTGAATTTTACAAGGTTAGTGGTCATTAAGACATGGTTCATGGCGTGCTAATGCTCTTTAAGCTTTTAATTTATGTGGACTGTTGTAATTGTGGCAATTGCAGCTATTGATGTGGTACATGAAGAAGCTACTAAACTGAAAATGGAGATCACTTGCTGATTCGTATCGAGTTAATATTACTACTATGGTATGGTTTTAACATAGGTATATGATGAATATGTTGCTAATTGCTCAATTTGATAGTGAATTGAAGGATGCCGGGGAACTTTAAATTAACTTATTATGGGTTTGAATTAGTACTTAAGAAAGGTGATAAACTCATAAGCAGAAAAAAATATAAGTCAACAAAATAAGTTAATCCAGACACCCCATAATAATAGAATTATCTTTTCATAATAGCAATAATTTGTTTTAGATGGGCATATTTTGTTCAAAGTGAGTTGTTTGCTTGGAGTAAGGGAGTATTTGATGGTGTCGAGATGTTTCACTGGCACATAAACTATTCTAATTAAAAGTTATGTAGCTTTTATACTTGATTGCTTATTATCTTGAGATGTTTGTGTTCACAAATAGGTTTTCATCTCCCTTGGAAGTGGACCATGGGACCAGTTATTTGGCGAGGGCGCGCAACTCTCCAGCTTTTACTGTAACAGCAGTTGCAGCCATTGCTATTCCACGCTCCAAGTATGGTAGTAACATCTGAATCTCGATATTTATGTACGTGTACTAGGAAATATGTGTCAAAGGCATTTTAGGAGACTGTTTGGATCTATGTTTTGAAACTGGTCATATGCTATCAAATAATTAGAAACAGATTTTTTTTTTTTTTTTTTTTTTTTTTTTTTTTTTTTTTTTTTTTTTAAGAAAGGCAATTAGAAACAGTTAACAGGAAACTTGAAATCATCATCATATTCTCAAGACCTTAATGCTAGGTAAGCAAATTAATCACACTTCACATACATCAGTTCATTACATGTCACAACAATGTTATTGTTTTTATGTTTGTTTTCAGCTTTATTTCTGTAAAATCCTATATGGGTCTCAACTATGTTGCTGGTCTTTTATGCATCTCATTATTACAGTACACTTCGGAAGACTTGCAAGTTTTAACATTAATGACCCGTTTCTTTTTTAGTTAACTTTATTTGTTAGCCCATTTGACCTGATCGGCTCTAATAATTTGAAGTATATATCACTTGCGCAACTGTCATAAGGAAAAAGTGGAGCCTTGCTAATGATTTTGTTTTGCGGCTTCAATTGAAAGGAAAATTTACTTGATTTCGAGCTGTGTCAAATGAGAAACATGTTACCGTTGTAGTTGACTTGGATTTTGATCAATGTACTGCACTTCAAGGTAGATTTATTTTCTTATTTACGCAAACTAGCTATCTATCTTTTTATACGTTTGTGCATCTGGTCTTTTTCCTCTTTTTTGAACATTATGCAGAATGGGTAACCAAGATGCGATAAAAACAATTAGCATTCAAGATTATAAAATTGATGTAACTCATTATTGTTGTAAATTACAGTTAAACGGTATCTTCATAAGTTAGCAACTTATCCTGCAACGAATGATCTAAGATATTATGGGTTTCCTGAATTATATATGGTATTGACTATAAGCCTAGACTTGAAAATGGATCAAAAAGCAATGACTAATTAGTGACTTTCTATTCGGATTTAAGCCCTACCGCTAAAGAAATTAATATTGCTACCACAAGGACAGTGCCGCACCAAGTACACTTAACACAAAAAAGCCGGTTTCAATTCAGAAAACATGAAGCTTAGTATATTGGAAAGAGCAATGCTAGAACCACATAAAGAATCCACAAAAAAAAAAAAAAAATTCACACCGCAAAATACACCAATAACCCGCTCACACGTCTGTGTGGATTTTTTTTGTTTTGTTTATGGATTCTTTATGTGATTCTAACATTGCTCCACTATGGGTGCCATGGATGAAAAATTATAGGCCACAAAATTTTAATGGAATTATTTAATGGCGGTACCGATAACACAAAAACAATGTCGCAACAAACTAATCTTAATTCAGCCCGTCGCAACGCGCGAGTAACAAGACTCGTTATATATATTTATAAAGAATTTTTTTTAAATAAAAATGGTCAACGTCTATTTTTAATTTATTTTATTTTATTTATTTTTATTTTTTTACTGTTAGGCTTGTTTTTTGTGCACCCAAGACTCTTTACAACTAGGTCGTGGGCAAGACCGAGTCTTGCTTTTCTATGGTCGAATACGGGTGCTGGAGGGCCATAACAAGGACACATCCTCCTTGAGGGAAGATCGAGTCTTCGAGGTGAAGCTTTTGGTAATAATTGTTGATGCATCATGTCTCACATGGTTAATTCACAAACTCAAGTTATTAATGTTTATCTCTTTCATGTTCTCTAATGTTAGTGAAAATGTGAGATGAAACAAAATAGTAGATCCTCTACTTTAACTAGACGAGTACCCGTGCATACCAACAGGATTTTATAAAGACAGATAGTTCATTGATAAAAAAAAAAAAAAAATTATAGGTTATAAACGAAAAATAATTTGAAGATTTGGGAACTAAACATAATATTTTGAAACCCGGTTCGACTCAGGTGGTTCAACCTGTTAAACCGTTTCGTTTGAAAAATGGGTCGATTTAAACCGGGTCAACTTGCTAGGTTGAGTCGAAAACGGGTCAAATTAAACCGGGTCAACCCGCTAGGTTTGAAGCGTCCCCGGGTCAACCCGGTTTGTGTTTTAATTGGTTGTATAATGTGAATAAATCATTATACTTTTAAGTAATAGGGTGTTTTAATAAGAATATTAATTACATTATTTTAAGTAAGACTTACCGAAATTAAGTTTTTAACATTTCACAAACATTGACTATTCCACTTTTCATCTTTGACCATTTTTACATTATAGATTGTAAAGATAGTAGATCCTTTACTTTAACCACGTGAATCATGAAAGTAAAAAGTTATTAAAAGCGTACTTTTTTGGTAATGCAAACATATAAAATCAATGTTTTATTGGAGGGACCAACTTTCATTTTCATGCCTCTGTTTTTCTTTTTTTAACACATGCCTCTTTTTTCTAATGTTATATCTATCACAATTTTTGCTTTATTTTTTTAAAGTCAGGATCAAATGAGAGGATGATAAGAAAGCACAATCACACATTTCAGATACATTTACAAAAATAGATATATTCTATCTTAAAATTTTCTCGCCTATTTGAAATTTGTTGCTAGAAATCTTTCTTATTCTTCTCATTTTATTTTTTCTTCTCACGGATCAAATGAGAGGATGATAAGAAAGCACAATCACACATTTCAGATACATTTACTAATAATGAATGCTTTTCATATCAAATCTAAAGGCGAACCTCACATATTTGGGTGGAAATTTTTCTGAATGGTACGGTTTTATGCTAGTCATACAACTCCTATCTATGAGACGCTTGTTAAGGCTAAAGTTTCACTCATAAATGTTGTAAAAAATTTTAAATTTGGCGCTAAAGTTACACTAACAAGTATTTCTCTTAGTTTTATTACATACCTACTATCAAACAAACAAACTCAAGTGCAATTGAATTCTATAATGTATCATCATTTACCCTCCCCTTACACTTAGGATGAACATTGTCATCAATGTTCAATTAAAGGATGTAAAAGTAAAATAGGTAAAAGAATGAAAAAAAATACTCCCCTGATTCGTTCGATGTGGATAGTGTGCTAACAAGGTTAGATCTTCCTCCAAGAAAATGAACGTACAAAGCTTCCCTTCCAGAAATATAAATCATCTTCTAGTCATATATAACCTGTTAAACCTGAGAAAACAATCAAGGCAACCTCGCGTAAAATCGGCGGCAATCTATATATACTAACAAATCCTAGAAAAATAGCATATATATCTTAATGTTGCTTTCTAGGAATTTAAGGGATATAATGCTTGTGGAATGAATGTTTGCAGATTTCCTGGAGTTTATAAAGCTAAAGAATCAACAAAAACTTTTAAGACTCCGTTAGAAAAACAAAACTCGCAAAATTTCCAGAATTTTACACGTGACGCCGTCAGGTGTTAAACCCTGACGCCGTCAGAAGTGACCTGCAGAAATCTTTATGTTAAGTTTCCGGAAAATTTCTGGAAAAACTTATTTCCTATTTCCTGGAAAAATCCTGCAAAACATCATTATAAATCGATACTAGCATTTGACTCTAACAATTACTAATACACATGTTCATTTAATATTGTGGCGAATCATGCTCATTTTCGTTCTTATAAACAAATTTGGGGTTTCCCCTTACACTTAGCTTTTGCAAAATACCTTTATATGAAGTTAAGACGAAGTTAAACAACAAAATAAAACATTTTCACAATTTAGTTTGAAACATGATCTACCAACAATAAAAATAAAACATGCATACAGAAACAAATAACATCAAACAAATAAAAATCAAACAAATAAAAACACACAAAACATGGGTTGCCTCCCAAGAAGCGCTTTTCTTTATTTACGATTCTTGTAGCTAGACTCAAGGTCATGGGCTACGTTTTCCTTTCCCACTTTTGTGCTAATTCAAAACATTTAACCCAATTTTCATCACGCTTGTACTCAGGGCCTAGATTCATGCAACCCGAATAGTATGTTCGCCTCCTCTCATAGTAAACATCATCATCAATTCCGTTATCCTTAATCTCATAAGGTCGAATCTCATCAATTGGTAAATTCTTGATGTCCTTTAATTCTTCCCTCATGTGAGGCATCATAAAAGTGAACTTTTCTATCCCATCAGTAAACTGAACTATTCCCTTTCCCTTCCCATGATCACAATACATCTTAGTCGTCTCAACGAAAGGTTGCCCTAGGACCATTTCTCCTAAGTGTGGATCTATAATGCCTCTAACATCTTCTAGGATTACAAAGTCGCATTGATAAGTAAAATTTCCTACAAAGATGTGTACCCCTTTCACTCTCCTGACAAAATTACATAGTCGATTAGGGTTGTAGGGGTCTTTTCGGGGGCTTAACCTTTCATTCATAATCCAGTTGTAGTAGAGCCTAGACATAATATTCATGGGTGCTTTTAAATCAATGTATGTATGCTCTCTAAACATATACCCAATCATGCAAGGAATTTTTATGTTCCTATAGTTATGCTTCCTAATCCATGGCATTTTCCTATATTTTGAGCGGCAGGGGTGTTGTAAAAGGAATATATGGTAACTCAATTTCTCAGGGGTTGGAGAGAAATTTGTAAACTCAAGTTTCATCTGGAGGGGTTTATTAAACTCCTTAAATGAGTTAACTTCCCTCTTTCTTCTTTTACGCGCTATAAGCCTCTTGCTAACTTCTAAACGGCGATTCTCAAAATCCATAAAGACAAACCTTATACGAACAAAGACACAAAGAAATAAGATAGACTAAAGGAAACCTAAACATAAAAAATAAAACCTTACTAGAAAGGAATCTAGCAAGTAGACCTAATAAAAAGAAATCCTAACCTAGACAATAACTATTCCCCGGCAGAAGCGCCAAAAACTTGATAGTGAATATGTTGCTAATTGCTCAATTTGATAGTGAATTGAAGGATGCCGGGGAACTTTAAATTAACTTATTATGGGTTTGAATTAGTACTTAAGAAAGGTGATAAACTCATAAGCAGAAAAAAATATAAGTCAACAAAATAAGTTAATCCAGACACCCCATAATAATAGAATTATCTTTTCATAATAGCAATAATTTGTTTTAGATGGGCACATTTTGTTCAAAGTGAGTTGTTTGCTTGGAGTAAGGGAGTATTTGATGGTGTCGAGATGTTTCACTGGCACATAAACTATTCTAATTAAAAGTTATGTAGCTTTTATACTTGATTGCTTATTATCTTGAGATGTTTGTGTTCACAAATAGGTTTTCATCTCTCTTGGAAGTGGACCATGGGACCAGTTATTTGGCGAGGGCGCGCAACTCTCCAGCTTTTACTGTAACAGCAGTTGCAGCCATTGCTATTCCACGATCCAGGTATGGTAGTAACATCTGAATCTCGATATTTATGTATGTGTGCTAGGAAATATGTGTTAAAGGCATTTTAGGAGACTGTTTGGATCTATGTTTTGAAACTGGTCATATGATATCAAATAATTAGAAACAGATTGATTTTTTTTTTTTTTTTTAATTTATTTATTTATTTTTAAGAAAGGCAATAAGAAACAGTTAACAGGAAACATGAAATCATCATCATATTCTCAAGACCTTAATATTAGGTAATCAAATTAATCACACTTTACATACATCAGTTCATTACAAGTCACAACAATGTTATTGTTTTTATGTTTGTTTTCAGCTTTATTGCTGTAAAATCCTATATGGGTCTCAACTATGTTGCTGGTCTTTTATGCATCTCATTATTACAGTACACTTCGGAAGACTTGCAAGTTTTAACATTAATGACCCGTTTCTTTTTTAGTTAACTTTATTTGTTAGCCCATTTGACCTGATCGGCTCTAATAATTTGAAGTATATATCACTTGCGCAACTGTCATAAGGAAAAAGTGGAGCCTTGCTAATGATTTTGTTTTGCGGCTTCAATTGAAAGGAAAATTTACTTGATTTCGAGCTGTGTCAAATGAGAAACATGTTACCGTTGTAGTTGACTTGGATTTTGATCAATGTACTGCACTTCAAGGTAGATTTATTTTCTTATTTACGCAAACTAGCTATCTATCTTTTTATACGTTTGTGCATCTGGTCTTTTTCCTCTTTTTGAACATTATGCAGAATGGGTAACCAAGATGCGATAAAAACAATTAGCATTCAAGATTATAAAATTGATGTAACTCATTATTGTTGTAAATTACAGTTAAACGGTATCTTCATAAGTTAGCAACTTATCCTGCAACGAATGATCTAAGATATTATGGGTTTCCTGAATTATATATGGTATTGACTATAAGCCTAGACTTGAAAATGGATCAAAAAGCAATGACTAATTAGTGACTTTCTATTCGGATTTAAGCCCTACCGCTAAAGAAATTAATATTGCTACCACAAGGACAGTGCCGCACCAAGTACACTTAACACAAAAAAGCCGGTTTCAATTCAGAAAAAATGAAGCTTAGTATATTGGAAAGAGCAATGCTAGAACCACATAAAGAATCAACAAAAAAAAAAAAAAAAAAAAAAAAAAAAAAAAAAATTCACAGCGCAAAATACACCAATAACCCGCTCACACGTCTGTGTGGATTTTTTTTGTTTTGTTTATGGATTCTTTATGTGATTCTAACATTGCTCTACTATGGGTGCCATGGATGAAAAATTATAGGCCACAAAATTTTAATGGAATTATTTAATGGCGGTACCGATAACACAAAAACAATGTCGCAACAAACTAATCTTAATTCAGCCCGTCGCAACGCACGAGTAACAAGACTCGTTATATATATTTATAAAGAATTTTTTTAAATAAAAATGGTCAACGTCTATTTTTAATTTATTTTATTTTATTTATTTTTATTTTTTTATTATTATTTTTTTACTGTTAGGCTTGTTTTTTGTGCACCCAAGACTCTTTACAACTAGGTCGTGGGCAAGACCGAGTCTTGCTATTCTATGGTCGAATACGGGTGCTGGAGGGCCATAACAAGGACACATCCTCCTTGAGGGAAGATCGAGTCTTCGAGGTGAAGCTTTTGGTAATAATTGTTGATGCATCATGTCTCACATGGTTAATTCACAAACTCAAGTTATTAATGTTTATCTCTTTCATGTTCTCTAATGTTAGTGAAAATGTGAGATGAAACAAAATAGTAGATCCTCTACTTTAACTAGACGAGTACCCGTGCATACCAACAGGATTTTATAAAGACAGATAGTTCATTGATAAAAAAAAAAAATTATAGGTTATAAACGAAAAATAATTTGAAGATTTGGGAACTAAACATAATATTTTGAAACCCGGTTCGACTCAGGTGGTTCAACCTGTTAAACCGTTTCGTTTGAAAAATGGGTCGATTTAAACCGGGTCAACTTGCTAGGTTGAGTCGAAAACGGGTCAAATTAAACCGGTTCAACCCGCTAGGTTTGAAGCGTCCCCGGGTCAACCCGGTTTGTGTTTTAATTGGTTGTATAATGTGAATAAATCATTATACTTTTAAGTAATAGGGTGTTTTAATAAGAATATTAATTACATTATTTTAAGTAAGACTTACCGAAATTAAGTTTTTAACATTTCACAAACATTGACTATTCCACTTTTCATCTTTGACCATTTTTACATTATAGATTGTAAAGATAGTAGATCCTTTACTTTAACCACGTGAATCATGAAAGTAAAAAGTTATTAAAAGCGTACCTTTTTGGTAATGCAAACATATAAAATCAATGTTTTATTGGAGGGACCAACTTTCATTTTCATGCCTCTGTTTTTCTTTTTTTAACACATGCCTCTTTTTTCTAATGTTATATCTATCACAATTTTTGCTTTATTTTTTTAAAGTCAGGATCAAATGAGAGGATGATAAGAAAGCACAATCACACATTTCAGATACATTTACAAAAATAGATATATTCTATCTTAAAATTTTCTCTCCTATTTGAAATTTGTTGCTAGAAATCTTTCTTATTCTTCTCATTTTATTTTTTCTTCTCACGGATCAAATGAGAGGATGATAAGAAAGCACAATCACACATTTCAGATACATTTACTAATAATGAATGCTTTTCATATCAAATCTAAAGGCGAACCTCACATATTTGGGTGGAAATTTTTCTGAATGGTACGGTTTTATGCTAGTCATACAACTCCTATCCATGAGATGCTTGTTAAGGCTAAAGTTTCACTCATAAATGTTGTAAAAAATTTAAAATTTGGCGCTAAAATTACACTAACAAGTATTTCTCTTAGTTTTATTACATACCTACTATCAAACAAACAAACTCAAGTGCAATTGTATTCTATAAGGTATCATCATTTACCCTCCCCATACACTTAGGATGAACATTGTCATCAATGTTCAATTAAAGGATGTAAAAGTAAAATAGGTAAAAGAATGAAAAAAAATACTCCCCTGATTCGTTCGATGTGGATAGTGTGCTAACAAGGTTAGATCTTCCTCCAAGAAAATGAACGTTCAAAGCTTCCCTTCCAGAAATATAAATCATCTTCTAGTCATATATAACCTGTTAAACCTGAGAAAACAAATCAAGGCAACCTCGCGTAAAATCGGCGGCAATCTATATATACTAACAAATCCTAGAAAAATAGCATATATATCTTAATGTTGCTTTCTAGGAATTTAAGGGATATAATGCTTGTGGAATGAATGTTTGCAGATTTCCTGGAGTTTATAAAGCTAAAGAATCAACAAAAACTTTTAAGACTCCGTTAGAAAAACAAAACTCGCAAAATTTCCAGAATTTTACACGTGACGCCGTCAGGTGTTAAACCCTGACGCCGTCAGAAGTGACCTGCAGAAATCTTTATGTTAAATTTCCGGAAAATTTCTGGAAAAACTTATTTCCTATTTCCTGGAAAAATCCTGCAAAACATCATTATAAATCGATACAAGCATTTGACTCTAACAATTACTAATACACATGTTCATTTAATATTGTGGCGAATCATGCTCATTTTCGTTCTTATAAACAAATTTGGGGTTTCCCCTTACACTTAGCTTTTGCAAAATACCTTTATATGAAGTTAAGACGAAGTTAAACAACAAAATAAAACATTTTCACAATTTAGTTTGAAACATGATCTACCAACAATAAAAATAAAACATGCATACAGAAACAAATAACATCAAACAAATAAAAATCAAACAAATAAAAACATACAAAACATGGGTTGCCTCCCAAGAAGCGCTTTTCTTTATTTACGAGTCTTGTAGCTAGACTCAAGGTCATGGGCTACGTTTTCCTTTCCCACTTTTGTGCTAATTCAAAACATTTAACCCAATTTTCATCACGCTTGTACTCAGGGCCTAGATTCATGCAACCCGAATAGTATGTTCGCCTCCTCTCATAGTAAACATCATCATCAATTCCGTTATCCTTAATCTCATAAGGTCGAATCTCATCAATTGGTAAATTCTTGATGTCCTTTAATTCTTCCCTCATGTGAGGCATCATAAAAGTGAACTTTTCTATCCCATCAGTGAACTGAACTATTCCCTTTCCCTTCCCATGATCACAATACATCTTAGTCGTCTCAACGAAAGGTTACCCTAGGACCATTTCTCCTAAGTGTGGATCTATAATGCCTCTAACATCTTCTAGGATTACAAAGTCGCATTGATAAGTAAAATTTCCTACAAAGATGTGTACCCCTTTCACTCTCCTGACAAAATTACATAGTCGATTAGGGTTGTAGGGGTCTTTTCTGGGGCTTAACCTTTCATTCATAATCCAGTTGTAGTAGAGCCTAGACATAATATTCATGGGTGCTTTTAAATCAATGTATGTATGCTCTCTAAACATATACCCAACCATGCAAGGAATTTTTATGTTCCTATAGTTATGCTTCCTAATCCATGGCATTTTCCTATATTTTGAGCGGCAGGGGTGTTGTAAAAGGAATATATGGTAACTCAATTTCTCAGGGGTTGGAGAGAAATTTGTAAACTCAAGTTTCATCTGGAGGGGTTTATTAAACTCCTTAAATGAGTTAACTTCCCTCTTTCTTCTTTTACGCGCTATAAGCCTCTTGCTAACTTCTAAACGGCGATTCTCAAAATCCATAAAGACAAACCTTATACGAACAAAGACACAAAGAAATAAGATAGACTAAAGGAAACCTAAACATAAAAAATAAAACCTTACTAGAAAGGAATCTAGCAAGTAGACCTAATAAAAAGAAATCCTAACCTAGACAATAACTATTCCCCGGCAGAAGCGCCAAAAACTTGATAGTGAATATGTTGCTAATTGCTCAATTTGATAGTGAATTGAAGGATGCCGGGGAACTTTAAATTAACTTATTATGGGTTTGAATTAGTACTTAAGGAAGGTGATAAACTCATAAGCAGAAAAAAATATAAGTCAACAAAATAAGTTAATCCAGACACCCCATAATAATAGAATTAACTTTTCATAATAGCAATAATTTGTTTTAGATGGGCACATTTTGTTCAAAGTGAGTTGTTTGCTTGGAGTAAGGGAGTATTTGATGGTGTCGAGATGTTTCACTGGCACATAAACTATTCTAATTAAAAGTTATGTAGCTTTTATACTTGATTGCTTATTAACTTGAGATGTTTGTGTTCACAAATAGGTTTTCATCTCTCTTGGAAGTGGACCATGGGACCAGTTATTTGGCGAGGGCGCGCAACTCTCCAGCTTTTACTGTAACAGCACTTGCAGCCATTGCTATTCCACGATCCAGGTATGGTAGTAACATCTGAATCTCGATATTTATGTATGTGTACTAGGAAATATGTGTTAAAGGCATTTTAGGATACTGTTTGGATCTATATTTTGAAACTGGTCATATGATATCAAATAATTAGAAACAGATTGATTTTTATTTAATTATTTATTTATTTATTTATTAATTTATTTATTTTTTTTAAGAAAGGCAATTAGAAACAGTTAACAGGAAACTTGAAATCATCATCATATTCTCAAGACCTTAATATTAGGTAATCAAATTAATCACACTTTACATACATCAGTTCATTACAAGTCACAACAATGTTATTGTTTTTATGTTTGTTTTCAGCTTTATTTCTGTAAAATCCTATATGGGTCTCAACTGTGTTGCTGGTCTTTTATGCATATCATTATTACAGTACACTTCGGAAGACTTGCAAGTTTTAACATTAATGACCCGTTTCTTTTTTAGTTAACTTTATTTGTTAGCCCATTTGACCTGATCGGCTCTAATAATTTGAAGTATATATCACTTGCGCAACTGTCATAAGGAAAAAGTTGAACCTTGCTAATGATTTTGTTTTGCGGCTTCAATTGAAAGGAAAATTTACTTGATTTCGAGCTGTGTCAAATGAGAAACATGTTACCGTTGTAGTTGACTTGGATTTTGATCAATGTACTGCACTTCAAGGTAGATTTATTTTCTTATTTACGCAAACTAGCTATCTATCTTTTTATACGTTTGTGCATCTGGTCTTTTTCCTCTTTTTTGAACATTATGCAGAATGGGTAACCAAGATGCGATAAAAACAATTAGCATTCAAGATTATAAAATTGATGTAACTCATTATTGTTGTAAATTACAGTTAAACGGTATCTTCATAAGTTAGCAACTTATCCTGCAACGAATGATCTAAGATATTATGGGTTTCCTGAATTATATATGGTATTGACTATAAGCCTAGACTTGAAAATGGATCAAAAAGCAATGACTAATTAGTGACTTTCTATTCGGATTTAAGCCCTACCGCTAAAGAAATTAATATTGCTACCACAAGGACAGTGCCGCACCAAGTACACTTAACACAAAAAAGCCGGTTTCAATTCAGAAAAAATGAAGCTTAGTATATTGGAAAGAGCAATGCTAGAACCACATAAAGAATCCACAAAAAAAAAAAAAATAAATAAAAAATAAAAAAAAAAAATAAATAAAAAAATTCACACCGCAAAATACACCAATAACCCGCTCACACGTCTGTGTGGATTTTTTTTGTTTATTTTATGGATTCTTTATATGATTCTAACATTGCTCTACTATGGGTGCCATGGATGAAAAATTATAGGCCACAAAATTTTAATGGAATTATTTAATGGCGGTACCGATAACACGAAAACAATGTCGCAACAAACTAATCTTAATTCAGCCCGTCGCAACGCGCGAGTAACAAGACTCGTTATATATATTTATAAAGAATTTTTTTTAAATAAAAATGGTCAACGTCTATTTTTAATTTATTTTATTTAATTTATTTTTATTTTTTTATTATTATTTTTTTACTGTTAGGCTTGTTTTTTGTGCACCCAAGACTCTTTACAACTAGGTCGTGGGCAAGACCGAGTCTTGCTTTTCTATGGTCGAATACGGGTGCTGGAGGGCCATAACAAGGACACATCCTCCTTGAGGGAAGATCGAGTCTTCGAGGTGAAGCTTTTGGTAATAATTGTTGATGCATCATGTCTCACATGGTTAATTCACAAACTCAAGTTATTAATGTTTATCTCTTTCATGTTCTCTAATGTTAGTGAAAATGTGAGATGAAACAAAATAGTAGATCCTCTACTTTAACTAGACGAGTACCCGTGCATACCAACAGGATTTTATAAAGACAGATAGTTCATTGATAAAAAAAAAATTATAGGTTATAAACGAAAAGTAATTTGAAGATTTGGGAACTAAACATAATATTTTGAAACCCGGTTCGACTCAGGTGGTTCAACCTGTTAAACCGTTTCGTTCGAAAAATGGGTCGATTTAAACCGGGTCAACTTGCTAGGTTGAGTCGAAAACGGGTCAAATTAAACCGGGTCAACCCGCTAGGTTTGAAGCGTCCCTGGGTCAACCCGGTTTGTGTTTTAATTGGTTGTATAATGTGAATAAATCATTATACTTTTAAGTAATAGGGTGTTTTAATAAGAATATTAATTACATTATTTTAAGTAAGACTTACCGAAATTAAGTTTTCAACATTTCACAAACATTGACTATTCCACTTTTCATCTTTGACCATTTTTACATTATAGATTGTAAAGATAGTAGATCCTTTACTTTAACCACGTGAATCATGAAAGTAAAAAGTTATTAAAAGCGTACTTTTTTGGTAATGCAAACATATAAAATCAATGTTTTATTGGAGGGACCAACTTTCATTTTCATGCCTCTGTTTTTCTTTTTTTAACACATGCCTCTTTTTTCTAATGTTATATCTATCACAATTTTTGCTTTATTTTTTTAAAGTCAGGATCAAATGAGAGGATGATAAGAAAGCACAATCACACATTTCAGATACATTTACAAAAATAGATATATTATATCTTAAAATTTTCTCTCCTATTTGAAATTTGTTGCTAGAAATCTTTCTTATTCTTCTCATTTTATTTTTTCTTCTCACGGATCAAATGAGAGGATGATAAGAAAGCACAATCACACATTTCAGATACATTTACTAATAATGAATGCTTTTCATATCAAATCCAAAGGCGAACCCCACATATTTGGGTGGAAATTTTTCTGAATGGTACGGTTTTATGCTAGTCATAGAACTCCTATCCATGAGACGCTTGTTAAGGCTAAAGTTTCACTCATAAATGTTGTAAAAAAGTTTAAATTTGGCGCTAAAATTACACTAACAAGTATTTCTCTTAGTTTTATTACATACCTACTATCAAACAAACAAACTCAAGTGCAATTGTATTCTATAAGGTATCATCATTTACCCTCCCCATACACTTAGGATGAACATTGTCATCAATGTTCAATTAAAGGATGTAAAAGTAAAATAGGTAAAAGAATGAAAAAAATACTCCCCTGATTCGTTCGATGTGGATAGTGTGCTAACAAGGTTAGATCTTCCTCCAAGAAAATGAACGTACAAAGCTTCCCTTCCAGAAATATAAATCATCTTCTAGTCATATATAACCTGTTAAACCTGAGAAAACAATCAAGGCAACCTCGCGTAAAATCGGCGGCAATCTATATATACTAACAAATCCTAGAAAAATAGCATATATATCTTAATGTTGCTTTCTAGGAATTTAAGGGATATAATGCTTGTGGAATGAATGTTTGCAGATTTCCTGGAGTTTATAAAGCTAAAGAATCAACAAAAACTTTTAAGACTCCGTTAGAAAAACAAAACTCGCAAAATTTCCAGAATTTTACACGTGACGCCGTCAGGTGTTAAACCCTGACGCCGTCAGAAGTGACCTGCAGAAATCTTTATGTTAAGTTTCCGGAAAATTTCTGGAAAAACTTATTTCCTATTTCTTGGAAAAATCCTGCAAAACATCATTATAAATCGATACAAGCATTTGACTCTAACAATTACTAATACACATGTTCATTTAATATTGTGGCGAATCATGCTCATTTTCGTTCTTATAAACAAATTTGGGGTTTCCCCTTACACTTAGCTTTTGCAAAATACCTTTATATGAAGTTAAGACGAAGTTAAACAACAAAATAAAACATTTTCACAATTTAGTTTGAAACATGATTTACCAACAATAAAAATAAAACATGCATACAGAAACAAATAACATCAAACAAATAAAAACACACAAAACATGGGTTGCCTCCCAAGAAGCGCTTTTCTTTATTTACGAGTCTTGTAGCTAGACTCAAGGTCATGGGCTACGTTTTCCTTTCCCACTTTTGTGCTAATTCAAAACATTTAACCCAATTTTCATCACGCTTGTACTCAGGGCCTAGATTCATGCAACCCGAATAGTATGTTCGCCTCCTCTCATAGTAAACATCATCATCAATTCCGTTATCCTTAATCTCATAAGGTCGAATCTCATCAATTGGTAAATTCTTGATGTCCTTTAATTCTTCCCTCATGTGAGGCATCATAAAAGTGAACTTTTCTATCCCATAAGTAAACTGAACTATTCCCTTTCCCTTCCCATGATCACAATACATCTTAGTCGTCTCAACGAAAGGTTGCCCTAGGACCATTTCTCCTAAGTGTGGATCTATAATGCCTCTAACATCTTCTAGGATTACAAAGTCGCATTGATAAGTAAAATTTCCTACAAAGATGTGTACCCCTTTCACTCTCCTGACAAAATTACATAGTCGATTAGGGTTGTAGGGGTCTTTTCTGGGGCTTAACCTTTCATTCATAATCCAGTTGTAGTAGAGCCTAGACATAATATTCATGGGTGCTTTTAAATCAATGTATGTATGCTCTCTAAACATATACCCAATCATGCAAGGAATTTTTATGTTCCTATAGTTATGCTTCCTAATCCATGGCATTTTCCTATATTTTGAGCGGCAGGGGTGTTGTAAAAGGAATATATGGTAACTCAATTTCTCAGGGGTTGGAGAGAAATTTGTAAACTCAAGTTTCATCTGGAGGGGTTTATTAAACTCCTTAAATGAGTTAACTTCCCTCTTTCTTCTTTTACGCGCTATAAGCCTCTTGCTAACTTCTAAACGGCGATTCTCAAAATCCATAAAGACAAACCTTATACGAACAAAGACACAAAGAAATAAGATAGACTAAAGGAAACCTAAAAATAAAAAATAAAACCTTACTAGAAAGGAATCTAGCAAGTAGACCTAATAAAAAGAAATCCTAACCTAGACAATAACTATTCCTCGGCAGAAGCGCCAAAAACTTGATAGTGAATATGTTGCTAATTGCTCAATTTGATAGTGAATTGAAGGATGCCGGGGAACTTTAAATTAACTTATTATCGGTTTGAATTAGTACTTAAGAAAGGTGATAAACTCATAAGCAGAAAAAAATATAAGTCAACAAAATAAGTTAATCCAGACACCCCATAATAATAGAATTATCTTTTCATAATAGCAATAATTTGTTTTAGATGGGCACATTTTGTTCAAAGTGAGTTGTTTGCTTGGAGTAAGGGAGTATTTGATGGTGTCGAGATGTTTCACTGGCACATAAACTATTCTAATTAAAAGTTATGTAGCTTTTATACTTGATTGCTTATTATCTTGAGATGTTTGTGTTCACAAATAGGTTTTCATCTCTCTTGGAAGTGGACCATGGGACCAGTTATTTGGCGAGGGCGCGCAACTCTCCAGCTTTTACTGTAACAGCAGTTGCAGCCATTGCTATTCCACGATCCAGGTATGGTAGTAACATCTGAATCTCGATATTTATGTATGTGTACTAGGAAATATGTGTTAAAGGCATTTTAGGAGACTGTTTGGATCTATGTTTTGAAACTGGTCATATGATATCAAATAATTAGAAACATATTTTTTTTTTTTTTTCTTTTTTTTTTTTTTTTTTTTTTTTAAGAAAGGCAATTAGAAACAGTTAACAGGAAACTTGAAATCATCATCATATTCTCAAGACCTTAATATTAGGTAATCAAATTAATCACACTTTACATACATCAGTTCATTACAAGTCACAACAATGTTATTGTTTTTATGTTTGTTTTCAGCTTTATTTCTGTAAAATCCTATATGGGTCTCAACTATGTTGCTGGTCTTTTATGCATCTCATTATTACAGTACACTTCGGAAGACTTGCAAGTTTTAACATTAATGACCCGTTTCTTTTTTAGTTAACTTTATTTGTTAGCCCATTTGACCTGATCGGCTCTAATAATTTGAAGTATATATCACTTGCGCAACTGTCATAAGGAAAAAGTGGAGCCTTGCTAATGATTTTGTTTTGCGGCTTCAATTGAAAGGAAAATTTACTTGATTTCGAGCTGTGTCAAATGAGAAACATGTTACCGTTGTAGTTGACTTGGATTTTGATCAATGTACTGCACTTCAAGGTAGATTTATTTTCTTATTTACGCAAACTAGCTATCTATCTTTTTATACGTTTGTGCATCTGGTCTTTTTCCTCTTTTTTGAACATTATGCAGAATGGGTAACCAAGATGCGATAAAAACAATTAGCATTCAAGATTATAAAATTGATGTAACTCATTATTGTTGTAAATTACAGTTAAACGGTATCTCATAAGTTAGCAACTTATCCTGCAACGAATGATCTAAGATATTATGGGTTTCCTGAATTATATATGGTATTGACTATAAGCCTAGACTTGAAAATGGATCAAAAAGCAATGACTAATTAGTGACTTTCTATTCGGATTTAAGCCCTACCGCTAAAGAAATTAATATTGCTACCACAAGGACAGTGCCGCACCAAGTACACTTAACACAAAAAAGCCGGTTTCAATTAATAAAAAATGAAGCTTAGTATATTGGAAAGAGCAATGCTAGAACCATATAAAGAATCCACAAAAAAAAAAAAAAAAAAAAAAAAAAAAAAAAAAAAAAAAAAATCACACCGCAAAATACACCAATAACCCGCTCACACGTCTGTGTGGATTTTTTTTGTTTATTTTATGGATTCTTTATGTGATTCTAACATTGCTCTACTATGGGTGCCATGGATGAAAAATTATAGGCCACAAAATTTTAATGTAATTATTTAATGGCGGTACCGATAACACAAAAACAATGTCGCAACAAACTAATCTTAATTCAGCCCGTCGCAACGCGCGAGTAACAAGACTCGTTATATATATTTATAAAGAATTTTTTTTTAAATAAAAATGGTCAACGTCTATTTTTAATTTATTTTATTTTATTTATTTTTATTTTTTTATTATTATTTTTTTACTGTTAGGCTTGTTTTTTGTGCACCCAAGACTCTTTACAACTAGGTCGTAGGCAAGACCGAGTCTTGCTTTTCTATGGTCGAATACGGGTGCTGGAGGGCCATAACAAGGACACATCCTCCTTGAGGGAAGATCGAGTCTTCGAGGTGAAGCTTTTGGTAATAATTGTTGATGAATCATGTCTCACATGGTTAATTCACAAACTCAAGTTATTAATGTTTATCTCTTTCATGTTCTCTAATGTTTGTGAAAATGTGAGATGAAACAAAATAGTAGATCCTCTACTTTAACTAGACGAGTACCCGTGCATACCAACAGGATTTTATAAAGACAGATAGTTCATTGATAAAAAAAAAAAATATAGGTTATAAACGAAAAATAATTTGAAGATTTGGGAACTAAACATAATATTTTGAAACCCGGTTCGACTCAGGTGGTTCAACCTGTTAAACCGTTTCGTTCGAAAAATGGTCGATTTAAACCTGGTCAACTTGCTAGGTTGAGTCGAAAACGGGTCAAATTAAACCGGGTCAACCCGCTAGGTTTGAAGCGTCCCCGGGTCAACCCGGTTTGTGTTTTAATTGGTTGTATAATGTGAATAAATCATTATACTTTTAAGTAATAGGGTGTTTTAATAAGAATATTAATTACATTATTTTAAGTAAGACTTACCGAAATTAAGTTTTCAACATTTCACAAACATTGACTATTCCACTTTTAATCTTTGACTATTTTTACATTATAGATTGTAAAGATTGTAGATCCTTTACTTTAACCACGTGAATCATGAAAGTAAAAAGTTATTAAAAGCGTACTTTTTTGGTAATGCAAACATATAAAATCAATGTTTTATTGGAGGGACCAACTTTCATTTTCATGCCTCTGTTTTTCTTTTTTTAACACATGCCTCTTTTTTCTAATGTTATATCTATCACAATTTTTGCTTTATTTTTTTAAAGTCAGGATCAAATGAGAGGATGATAAGAAAGCACAATCACACATTTCAGATACATTTACAAAAATAGATATATTCTATCTTAAAATTTTCTCTCCTATTTGAAATTTGTTGCTAGAAATCTTTCTTATTCTTCTCATTTTATTTTTTCTTCTCACGGATCAAATGAGAGGATGATAAGAAAGCACAATCACACATTTCAGATACATTTACTAATAATGAATGCTTTTCATATCAAATCTAAAGGCGAACCTCACATATTTGGGTGGAAATTTTTCTGAATGGTACGGTTTTATGCTAGTCATACAACTCCTATCCATGAGACGCTTGTTAAGGCTAAAGTTTCACTCATAAATGTTGTAAAAAATTTTAAATTTGGCGCTAAAGTTACACTAACAAGTATTTCTCTTAGTTTTATTACATACCTACTATCAAACAAACAAACTCAAGTGCAATTGTATTCTATAAGGTATCATCATTTACCCTCCCCTTACACTTAGGATGAACATTGTCATCAATGTTCAATTAAAGGATGTAAAAGTAAAATAGGTAAAAGAATGAAAAAAAATACTCCCCTGATTCGTTCGATGTAGATAGTGTGCTAACAAGGTTAGATCTTCCTCCAAGAAAATGAACGTTCAAAGCTTCCCTTCCAGAAATATAAATCATCTTCTAGTCATATATAACCTGTTAAACCTGAGAAAACAATCAAGGCAACCTCGCGTAAAATCGGCGGCAATCTATATATACTAACAAATCCTAGAAAAATAGCATATATATCTTATTGTTGCTTTCTAGGAATTTAAGGGATATAATGCTTGTGGAATGAATGTTTGCAGATTTCCTGGAGTTTATAAAGCTAAAGAATCAACAAAAACTTTTAAGACTCCGTTAGAAAAACAAAACTCGCAAAATTTCCCGAATTTTACACGTGACGCCGTCAGGTGTTAAACCCTGACGCCGTCAGAAGTGACCTGCAGAAATCTTTATGTTAAGTTTCCGGAAAATTTCTGGAAAAACTTATTTCCTATTTCCTGGAAAAATCCTGCAAAACATCATTATAAATCGATACAAGCATTTGACTCTAACAATTACTAATACACATGTTCATTTAATATTGTGGCGAATCATGCGCATTTTCGTTCTTATAAACAAATTTGGGGTTTCCCCTTACACTTAGCTTTTGCAAAATACCTTTATATGAAGTTAAGACGAAGTTAAACAACAAAATAAAACATTTTCACAATTTAGTTTGAAACATGATCTACCAACAATAAAAATAAAACATGCATACAGAAACAAATAACATCAAACAAATAAAAATCAAACAAATAAAAACACACAAAACATGGGTTGCCTCCCAAGAAGCGCTTTTCTTTATTTACGAGTCTTGTAGCTAGACTCAAGTTCATGGGCTACGTTTTCCTTTCCCACTTTTGTGCTAATTCAAAACATTTAACCCAATTTTCATCACGCTTGTACTCAGGGCCTAGATTCATGCAACCCGAATAGTATGTTCGCCTCCTCTCATAGTAAACATCATCATCAATTCCGTTATCCTTAATCTCATAAGGTCGAATCTCATCAATTGGTAAATTCTTGATGTCCTTTAATTCTTCCCTCATGTGAGGCATCATAAAAGTGAACTTTTCTATCCCATCAGTAAACTGAACTATTCCCTTTCCCTTCCCATGATCACAATACATCTTAGTCGTCTCAACGAAAGGTTGCCCTAGGACCATTTCTCCTAAGTGTGGATCTATAATGCCTCTAACATCTTCTAGGATTACAAAGTCGCATTGATAAGTAAAATTTCCTACAAAGATGTGTACCCCTTTCACTCTCCTGACAAAATTACATAGTCGATTAGGGTTGTAGGGGTCTTTTCTGGGGCTTAACCTTTCATTCATAATCCAGTTGTAGTAGAGCCTAGACATAATATTCATGGGTGCTTTTAAATCAATGTATGTATGCTCTCTAAACATATACCCAATCATGCAAGGAATTTTTATGTTCCTATAGTTATGCTTCCTAATCCATGGCATTTTCCTATATTTTGAGCGGCAGGGGTGTTGTAAAAGGAATATATGGTAACTCAATTTCTCAGGGGTTGGAGAGAAATTTGTAAACTCAAGTTTCATCTGGAGGGGTTTATTAAACTCCTTAAATGAGTTAACTTCCCTCTTTCTTCTTTTACGCGCTATAAGCCTCTTGCTAACTTCTAAACGGCGATTCTCAAAATCCATAAAGACAAACCTTATACGAACAAAGACACAAAGAAATAAGATAGACTAAAGGAAACGTAAAAATAAAAAATAAAACCGTACTAGAAAGGAATCTAGCAAGTAGACCTAATAAAAAGAAATCCTAACCTAGACAATAACTATTCCTCGGCAGAAGCGCCAAAAACTTGATAGTGAATATGTTGCTAATTGCTCAATTTGATAGTGAATTGAAGGATGCCGGGGAACTTTAAATTAACTTATTATGGGTTTGAATTAGTACTTAAGAAAGGTGATAAACTCATAAGCAGAAAAAAATATAAGTCAACAAAATAAGTTAATCCAGACACCCCATAATAATAGAATTATCTTTTCATAATAGCAATAATTTGTTTTAGATGGGCACATTTTGTTCAAAGTGAGTTGTTTGCTTGGAGTAAGGGAGTATTTGATGGTGTCGAGATGTTTCACTGGCACATAAACTATTCTAATTAAAAGTTATGTAGCTTTTATACTTGATTGCTTATTATCTTGAGATGTTTGTGTTCACAAATAGGTTTTCATCTCTCTTGGAGGTGGACCATGGGACCAGTTATTTGGCGAGGGCGCGCAACTCTCCAGCTTTTACTGTAACAGCAGTTGCAGCCATTGCTATTCCACGATCCAGGTATGGTAGTAACATCTGAATCTCGATATTTATGTATGTGTACTAGGTAATATGTGTTAAAGGCATTTTAGGAGACTGTTTGGATCTATGTTTTGAAACTGGTCATATGATATCAAATAATTAGAAACATATTGATTTTTTTTTTTTTTTTTTTTTTTTTTTTTTTTTTTTTTTTTTTTTTTTTTTTAAGAAAGGCAATTAGAAACAGTTAACAGGAAACTTGAAATCATCATCATATTCTCAAGACCTTAATATTAGGTAATCAAATTAATCACACTTTACATACATCAGTTCATTACAAGTCACAACAATGTTATTGTTTTTATGTTTGTTTTCAGCTTTATTTCTGTAAAATCCTATATGGGTCTCAACTATGTTGCTGGTCTTTTATGCATCTCATTATTACAGTACACTTCGGAAGACTTGCAAGTTTTAACATTAATGACCCGTTTCTTTTTTAGTTAACTTTATTTGTTAGCCCATTTGACCTGATCGGCTCTAATAATTTGAAGTATATATCACTTGCGCAACTGTCATAAGGAAAAAGTGGAGCCTTGCTAATGATTTTGTTTTGCGGCTTCAATTGAAAGGAAAATTTACTTGATTTCGAGCTGTGTCAAATGAGAAACATGTTACCGTTGTAGTTGACTTGGATTTTGATCAATGTACTGCACTTCAAGGTAGATTTATTTTCTTATTTACGCAAACTAGCTATCTATCTTTTTATACGTTTGTGCATCTGGTCTTTTTCCTCTTTTTTAAACATTATGCAGAATGGGTAACCAAGATGCGATAAAAACAATTAGCATTCAAGATTATAAAATTGATGTAACTCATTATTGTTGTAAATTACAGTTAAACGGTATCTTCATAAGTTAGCAACTTATCCTGCAACGAATGATCTAAGATATTATGGGTTTCCTGAATTATATATGGTATTGACTATAAGCCTAGACTTGAAAATGGATCAAAAAGCAATGACTAATTAGTGACATTCTATTCGGATTTAAGCCCTACCGCTAAAGAAATTAATATTGCTACCACAAGGACAGTGCCGCACCAAGTACACTTAACACAAAAAAGCCGGTTTCAATTCAGAAAAAATGAAGCTTAGTATATTGGAAAGAGCAATGCTAGAACCACATAAAGAATCCACAAAAAAAAAAAAAAAAAAAAAAAAAAAAAAAAAAAAAAAAAAAAATCACACGCTGATGTGTCAGCGGGTGATTGGTTGAATAGGAGAGTGAAACTACCGCAAAATACACCAATAACCCGCTCACACGTTTGTGTGATTTTTTTTTTTTTTAATGGATTCTTTATGTGATTCTAACATTGCTCTACTATGGGTGCCATGGATGAAAAATTATAGGCCACACAATTTTAATGGAATTATTTAAGGGCGGTACTGATAACACAAAAACAATGTCGCAACAAACTAATCTTAATTCAGCCCGTCGCAACGCGCGAGTAACAAGACTCGTTATATATATTTATAAAGATTTTTTTTTTTTTAAAATAAAAATGGTCAACGTCTATTTTTAATTTATTTTATTTAATTTATTTTTATTTTATTATTATTATTTTTTTACTGTTAGGCTTGTTTTTTGTGCACCCAAGACTCTTTACAACTAGGTCGTGGGCAAGACCGAGTCTTGCTTTTCTATGGTCGAATACGGGTGCTTGAGGGCCATAACAAGGACACATCCTCCTTGAGGGAAGATCGAGTTTTCGAGGTGAAGCTTTTGGTAATAATTGTTGATGCATCATGTCTCACGTGGTTAATTCACAAACTCAAGTTATTAATGTTTATCTCTTTCATGTTCTCTAATGTTAGTGAAAATGTGAGATGAAACAAAATAGTAGATCCTCTACTTTAACTAGGCGAGTACCCGTGCATACCAACAGGATTTTATAAAGACAGATAGTTCATTGATAAAAAAAAATTATAGGTTATAAACGAAAAATAATTTGAAGATTTGGGAACTAAACATAATATTTTGAAACCCGGTTCGACTCAGGTGGTTCAACCTGTTAAACCGTTTCGTTCGAAAAATGGGTCGATTTAAACTGGGTCAACTAGCTAGGTTGAGTCGAAAACGGGTCAAATTAAACCGGGTCAACCTGCTAGGTTTGAAGCGTCCTTGGGTCAACCCAGTTTGTGTTTTAATTGGTTGTACAATGTGAATAAATCATTGTACTTTTAAGTAATGAGGTGTTTTAATAAGAATATTAATTACATTATTTTAAGTAAGACTTACCGAAATTAAGTTTTCAACATTTCACAAATCTTGACTATTTCACTTTTCATCTTTGAACATTTTTACATTATATATAGTAAAGATAGTAGATCCTTTACTTTAACCACGTGAATCATGAAAGTAAAAAGTTATTAAAAGCGTACTTTTTTTGGTAATGCAAACATATAAAATCAATGTTTTATTGGAGGGACCAACTTTCATTTTCATGCCTCTGTTTTTCTTTTTTTAACACATGCCTCTTTTTTTCTAATGTTATATCTATCACAATTTTTATCAAAGAAATTGTGGTCTAGTGGGTGGGGCTTAACTTGTTAAGTGAGCCACAAGTGAGAGTAATACCGGGTGGGTGACCAACCGGGAAGTCCTCGCTTGTAGTCTACTTGTAGACCATATTGTTCCGGAGATATATTGCAATGATAGATTTGAACCTTCAAGCCACTCGTTGCGGGGGTTCAAATCTTGAGCATGACCCAGTTTTCATCCGGCTGTTTCTCCAGCAAGGTAAACTTGTGTGGAGGCAGTACAGTTTCCGGGGGAAACCCGTTACCACCTGAGATCAACGTGGACCCGGTTTAGACAACATAGTCTGACGGGGTGGCGATGGGGCCTTCGCTATCCGCGAAGGTGGTCGTTTCTAAGTTGAAATTCACCTTTCAAAAAAAAAAAAAAATATCTATCACAATTTTTGCTTTATTTTTTTAAAGTCGGGATCAAATGAGAGGATGATAAGAAAGCACAATCACACATTTCAGATACATTTACAAAAATAGATATATTTTATTTTAAATTTTTTTCTCCTATTTGAAATTTGTTGCTAGAAATCTTTCTTATTTTTTCTTATTTTATTTTTTCTTCTCACGGATCCCTTTGCAATGCATATTTGCTTTCTAGTTTTACTGAAAACATGTTTCTGTTAAGGATAAATAGATTTGAGTAAAAAACATGTTAACTTGTCTAATTTGTTTAATAAATAGTTCGTATTTGGGTTAAGTAAGTATTAAACAGTTTAACCCTAAAACCGTTTAAGTATATAAGCCTATAAAAATAAAATATATAACTTAGAGTTTTGTGTTGAATTTGGATTAAATGTATATCATTATGTACTTGATATGAAAGAATTATGATTATAACTCAAATATAATTGAAATTGTTGTATAGTTATTTATATATTATTTTTATCATTTTTTTAGATAATGATATCATTTGCATAACTAGTTAAATCGACAAACCACTAACCTTATTGACCACTTGACCTATTTAATAAACATGCTATCCATGTCAAAAACTGGTTACACATGTTATGCAGGTTTGGGTTATGGTTGAGTTTTTTTTTGACACAATTAATAAATAAGGTCGTATTTGGGTAAAAGTTATACTAATCTGCCAACCCGCGAACATAAAATATGACAAATCAATTGCCATCTTAGTAAGTAGTTCCAAAATGCAAACACATACCGCATAAATCATTGTTATTGGAGGGAATAATTCCATATTTACCCAACTTAAATATCAAAATTTCATATTTACCCAAAACACAAGTTTTTAGTGCATAAATACAATGCATTTTAAGCACGTATTGGGGAAATATGGAATTACTATGTTTAAGTTGGGTATATATGGAATTGCCCCTTGCTGGAGAGGCCCTTTTTTTCTTTTTTTGAGCACATGCCTCTTTTTTCTAATGTAGTAGTATCGATCACAATTTTTGCTTTATTGGTCTATCATTAGTTTTTATTGGTCCATCATTAGTTATTGTGGTAGTGAGTGTGATTTGCCTTGTTTTATCTTTTCCTGACGAGCAATGCACATTTGCTTTCTAGTTTTTCTATTTACTATTACAATCTAATTCTTATGAAGAAATATTGACATTCCATTTGAATCTTGAGCTTACACTATTAGATTGAATCTTGAAAATACAAACTAAAATTTTTAATGTTATTGCTAATAAATTTTTTTGTCGCTTTTTGTTTTGTAGATAAAGAATTTGTCATGGCTTTTTATTGTTTGCATGTAACATGAAAGAATCAATTTGTTTTACCATTAGTAACTTTACCATTGATGATTATGCTCACAAACTATACCCATATAATTTCTTCGTTCTAAAACTATTGTAACAAAAAAAAAAAAAAAAAAAAAAAAAAAAAAAAAAAAAAAAAAAGAAAAGAAAAAACGCTAAAGTTAAATTTTACCTTTTAAAAATGGAATCATTAAAATGTAAATTTTACACGTTAAAATTTTTTTTAGGTAACTAAAATTTAAAGTAATAATTATTCTGAAATTTAAAAAAGTTAAAAGATGAACAATAGTAAAAAAAAGGAAGAAACAATATATAATGGATTAATCGGTATAAGGGTGGAAGGTGCGGACTCGGGAAAGCAAATCGGGGCAGCCTTTTTCTTTCTTTTCCAGCGGGAGTACCATACCTTAGATTCGGCAAAAGTGAAATTTTATTTCCAAGCTGGACTTGGGACAGTCCCATGGCAATGAGGAGATAAAATATACTTTTTAATAGAAAGACTTCACTTTTTAAGAGAGAGAGTTAAATTCTTGGTTGTTGGGGTAGTTGTGTGTATTTTTAAAAGATTGAGTTATCCACACTCTCTCATAGGGAGAGTTTGCAATGATTGGACGCATCACTTGGTTGTACGGTATGCATCACGGGTTGCACGGTTTGACCAAACCCTCTTGATGTGACAACATAAGGAGGGTTAGTATAACACAACCATTTTTAAATGATAAAAATAGAAAAAATTTATGAGAAGAGAAAGCAGATGTTGCAGTGGTTGAGAGTTGAAGAAAAAATAAAGGAAATTTTTTTGATAATGTAGAGTTGATGTTGAAAGAAAAACTCTCAACCACACCCTATACACTAAACACCAAACCAACAAAACTTATGCAACTGAACCTAACTATATACTAGTATAAAACTATGGACCTAACTACCTAAGTTATATATAAAACTATGGACGCGATCAAACACTCTTTTTGATATCGATCTCATGAAATGTTCATCTTCATTTCGTTTCCCTTGCAATATAAGTCGTTAGTGGTACATGTCTTTGTTGGCTAAATACGTAGTGATTACAATTAGAGGTGTCAATCGAGTCGTATTTGGGTTGACATATTCGTATTCGCCGATTCGCGGGTTAGTATAACCTCTACCCAAACACGGCTCGTTTATTAATCGTGTCAAGAAACCCAACCCTAACCCAGACATGCATAACACGTGTAACCCGTTTGTGACTCATTTAAACTGTTAAAGTAAATATGTCATACGTTGAAGAAGGTTGGTATTTGTCGATTCAACAAGTTTAAATCCAAAAATGATATACGTAACATGTAAACTACACAAAAAGTTCAATGATATGAGTTATAATCGTATGTTCATTGTTTATTAAGTACATAAAAAATGAATTTAATTTAAATCCTTCATAAAATCAAAGTTATATTCTTTTAGAGGCTAATATACTTAAACGAGTTCCCGGGTTGACCTGTTTAATACTTACTCAACCAAAACACTATAGGTTTTTAATAACATGACATATCATAATTAAACACATGAACATCAAAGTATTGCGAAAGCGTTAAGATCAAATAACATGTAAATAACCGAATATTAAATAGTATGCGTACCTTTTAGGTATTCTTCAACAAGCAATAACGGATCAAGTATAAACGATTTAACGAATCGACCCTTACCTTTTTTCGATTCAAACCAAGATACAAACAATAGTGTGTTTGTATCACGTTCTTGTACACACGTACTATTAACGAATTAAAATAAATGCTAGTTTAAATGACACAAAACATTTGTTTATTGAAAAACAAACCAATCGACCCTTTTGGGTTTATGATCGATCGGCCATCACAAGAAAAAGAGAAGAAAAACTAGATTAGGGTTTCATGTGTGTAACAAGATTAACACACAATGAAACCTAGCCTTTGTTTATATAGGGTGAGAAACTTCAAAGACAAGTTGGACTAGGAATGGGTTTCCCCATCCCCTAGCCGATCGGTTACAAGCCTACAAGGGGTTTTCGGATCTTTCTTGACTTCCAATTTCCACTCTAGTCCTTTTCTTTAACCGTTAGTCAATATCCGTTAATTACTTAATGTTCGTTAGTTGTTTTGTATATTTAATAATTAATTTTTAATTATTAAACTTTAACTCTCATACGTAAAGTGTGCAATCCCGTGATCTCGTGTTTGATCCTAACATACATCATTAAATTATGTCCATAAAACTAACAACTCCCATTTGGACATATCTTAATAGTGTAATCACATTGGTGAGCGTCTAGAAACACGTCAGTGCCTCTAGTAGAACTCGAGTAAGGCTTCCTAGAAAAACTTTTGATGATTCATCATCATTATTATCCTTTTGTTTCTAATACCATGTTAAATAAGGATATAGATCTAAGTCATTCCTTTATTTAGCTATTCTGTTTCTCGTTGTTTGTAATTGGACAAGATTACCAAATCTTTGAGATAGATCTTGGGGACCACGCAAACATCTTGTCAACCCTATGAGGGGCCCAATAGTATTAAACTCCAAAACAAATTTGAAGGAACAAATTCTTTATTGACTACAAGCATAACCCATGAACTTTGTAACACTTCTGAAAACAATCCTTATAACTACCAGTTACGTATAGCGTTAAATTGTTCCACAGAAATACACTACATTCATGACAGTTATCTAGTATCTCAAGTATGAGGATAACTATTCATGATTTATTTAATGACAAGATTCATAAAGTACAATCATGTAGTTTGGGATAAGTCCTATATTCAATTAATTGAATATCATGTGAATTTGGTATGTCAAGATATCAATATACTTTGAAGTATATTTTACCAAAACTCAGATTTGTCTTAGTTTAATGATATTCCTATATCATTAATTGACAACGGAGGATTTAGAATAACTAAATTATTCACGGATTAAACATGCTGTTAGTGCAAAAAGTGTGACTGGGTTGGAATTGGGCTTAGTCAGAAGCGGGCCGTCCTTGGTGGGCCATCCGCTATAAGGTTCGTGCACTAATCCAAGTAAAGAGTGATATTCCCCGCACAAACAAAGGTAAACCTTTAGCCTTACTGATACGTGGGAATTGCGCCCTCGCAACAGGATTTACCTCTCAAGGCATCTTGAGAAGCTTACAACCCCCACCAGGCAGTGTACCTGATCGTTGTAGTATAGTATAGTGACAAGTACCGGGGGATTGATCGTTCAACTCAGGAATAGTGTCGCTAGGATTAGAAAGCCTACTAAACTAGGTCTAGAGGTGAGGGATGATTTTTTTTGTATTTTTATATTTTATGAAAAACAAGTAAAATCTCGGGTTTTGAAGGAGTGGGTGGAATTAGTTGCTAGACAACTAACCCAATTAACTAAAGATGCAATCAAAATAAAATAAAATAAATAAAAATTAAACTAATTTACTAATTTGGTGGAAACAATAATGAGAAAAGTTGTGTTTACTTAGATATCATTACTCCCTAGATATCTTTTACAGGTTGATTAGCTTGTTACAATTGCATGGATGACGGGTTATATTCCTTAATACTAGTCGTAGGGCCGTGTACAATATTCCATAACTCTATAAGATCCTACTTCACTCCTATGTCGAGCCGTTAGAAGCTCCTAACATGGGATCATTAGAATTCTCTTACGCATTAAATACAACCAAAAATCGTAGTACACCTCCGATCATGTTTCTTAAGACGTTCAAGCAAGTTACCAATGGAAGTCTGCCAGTTTTCTTAAGCCTAGCATCAAATACAATCATCCGTAACGATTATAAACAAACAATCAACCCATAATCAACATCTAGGTTTCACTACATCTAAGCAAACACAATAAAAACCTAGCCTAACATGTTAAAGAGAAGACAAGCGTAAGATATAATCACACAACACATAGACATATTGAATGATTTAAATAAGTACTTATCTTCAATTGAACATGGAAGAATCAAGGGGTTGAAACCCTTGAAAAATCTGTAAAATTCGTCTAGGGTTTATGCCCTAATATCCCACACAAAGTTCCACACTTTACAATGAAAAATTGGAAAAATATAAATAGACTATGCATCCTGACGGCGTCATGTGTTAACCTATGACGCCGTCAACTCGCCGCCATGATGAAATTCGTATTGCCTAGATCCACTTCTGACGCCGTCATGTAGGAATGAGCTCTAGGCCGTCACGTGTATTTGGACCCTGACGGCCTAGGCGACGCCGTCAGGCCAATAAGCCTAAAAACATTCTGGATTGTCACGTGTATTTTCCACTTCCACCTCTTTTGCCACTCTTGACGCTGTCACTAGTAATCCCTTGACGTCGTCAGGTACTGTTCCAGCAAGGAATTTTGAGACTTTTCCGTTTTCTTCACTTTTATGCTCCAAAAACATCCAAAATGCTTCCTTTTCCAGATTTCTCCTCAAAAGTACCTAAAATGACAAAAGGAACGATTTAGGGCAATAATTGATCAAATAATCTCGAATTCGGGCTTAAATGACCCCTTAAAAGCGGTACACTTTTCGCCTCATCACTCACCGTGGGGACGGACCCCACAATTAAGCTCCGGCGTGAGAGTAAGTACACATGTTGTCAGAGAAATATCTATGTGTTGGGATGAGTGAGAAAGTCATACCTCGAAATGTATAATGAGGTTACCTTTTACAGGTGATGGAAATGATAGGGTTTTCTGTCATTTCGCATATTCGCTATAGTGGTTGATATGGGACCCTTGTCGGACAAGGATCCGGAGCTTAATCAATGTTCTGTGGACTGTTTTCCGGACCATGGATTGGTCTGCGAGCGTACTTCAGGATTGCCAATCTATTTTTCCGTAGGTGTCCTTGTGCCCTGCTCGTGGCTTAGGGCATTTTAGTTATACCCAACTTAGTGGGTTTATTGGGCCGGAGCCTAGTTTGTCGCGGGGCCGGAGCCCAATTTTGCTTGTTGGGCTGGAGCCCGGTTTGTGTATTGGCTCGGAGCCCAGTCGTATAGTACAGTCCAGGCCCAGTAGGCCTGCTATCCGTACTACACGTCATCAAGTCCCCCCAGTATGTTCTTTATGCATTTTTTTAGGGATACTTGTGCCTCATGACTTTACGCTTGTCTGTTCTTTGTTGGAGCTTTGTGTCAAAAACTTGTAGCTTAAGCTTTGTTGTCTCTTTCTTCCGTTGTTGGAAATCATTTGGTGCCGCATGTTTTCCTTGTGCGCATCTTGTAGCTCCCCACAGTCTTTAGTGCTTGACCTTCCTTCCGCGCTCTTAGTTTGAACGAGCTAAAAAAGACGATTCCCATGTGGTTTATGCTCCAGAAGTGGGTCTGAAGTGTTCCGGTGGCTGGGAGCTGTGTGTTGGTTCGTCGTTGTAACTCTTGTTTGCGGGTTAACTTGGTAAGGCACTTTTGGCCCGTGACTGTATAGTGTTATAAACTGATCTAGGCTGTGTAGGACATAATAATAACAATAACAATAAGCAGCGGAATAATCAAAACATAATTGTTATTATTAACAAGGTTTCTCGCCATCATCTCTACTCTAACATACACCAAAGCTCCAATGCTACGTGATCAAGTGTAGCACGGTTACACTCTAACAGCGATCTAAGATCGTTGAGGTTTAACACTAATCAACTAACCTAGGCGTTTACATAAGCATACTCACGCCCTAGGTTTACACACACACACACCTTTACTAGGTTTTACATCTTGTACATACTTAAAACCTATTCCCTGTATTCTGTTTATATAATACAGAATTAGGGTTACAAGAATACTACGAAGGACTAAAATATAAATCTTCTTTTGCAAGCAAGTCCTTCTCCATATTTTGTAGTTTTCCTCATTGTCTCCATAAGTCCCTCATCTTTCAATCTTTTGTCTTATCAACTCTAATATAATTCCTAACAATCTTCCCCTAGTTGATATGACAAAACCAAGCAAGCATGAACTTCCCCTGAAGTTATTATATAAACCTTATTATGTATGAAAGATAACGAACTTCCCCTTAAACAATGCTATATCACAAAGGCTCTTCAAGTTGCAATCTTCAAAATATTCTTCTTCCCCTTTTTGTCATCATCAAATAGGGGACAAATGTAAGCAACCTTGATCTTCACAACCACGAATCAATATTACACGTCAAATCCATCTTTCCAATGTTTCTAAGTCGCCCACCATTAAGTTTTCCGCATATATAGATGTACTTGAAACAATAGAAATCAAAACCATCAGTAGTAATAACAACTAGTAGTAGCAAAACCCTTCACCTCGATGTAGCACATAAATGGTTAAACATTTAAACACTTAAGCTTCCCCTGAAACCCATATGTTAACCATGTGTTGAATGTAGGCTCTATGTAATGATCACTGATGAAGAAAACTAAGTATAACCAACTTGATACTGAAGTAGAACAACCGAAACTTGTGTCTTATATCTTGTACTAACCACGTGACTCCAAACTTATATGAAACAACAAATATAAGTATCCCGCAATCTCTTGACAAAATCCTCATCTTTAATGAGACACTAAGCACTACAATGTAACTCCTTTAAGTGATAGTTAGCTAGGTCTTCATCCATCCACCCCTTGACCTATGAAAACTAGATTTTGTCAATTCTTTGTCACAACATGAACGCAAAAACAAGTTATCTTCAAAGTGTAACACCCACTTTGAGATATGATAAGAATACACATCCAAGAAACTCCACTTCAACGTAAAATAGGTGATAAAAACCTTTCTTCGTAACCAATTAGAACAAATAAAAACGAGCCTTTTGAACTTTTAAGAACCGAAAACCAAACTTCTTCTCGTGTGTGTGAACCAAACTCCCATGTGTGTGTAAATCAATAACCTGTTGTGTGGGTGATCCAACATCTCTCAATCTCAATCTGCCTCATTACCTTTAAACGATGTATGCTAAGCAATACTACACAATATATATCCAGCAGCAGAAACTTTGAATCTTTACACCAACTCACTTTTTCACTTAAACATGAATAACCATGATCCATGAAGAATTAATATGCTGTGCGACAAAAACTGTTGACCCCACGTGTAATATTAATACCAAATCAAACAGCATCAGCGAATGAGAATTAATATCAGCCCACATTCAAAATCAATAATGCAATACAAGGTTTATTTAAATCCTCAACCAACCCATGATGTAGAATCAATACAAGAATGTTAACCATAAATAATTGCACCAACCCATGTGAACACAAATATATGATCTCAATATTCCAATTGTACATCCCACAACAGTACCTTCATTCCATCTTTCAACCATGCTATGCTTTAATTCACCATTTACATTCGAGGTAGCAGTGGAAACGTAGAACGAGCAGTGGAAACGGAAAAGCCTAGCAGTGGAAACTATTACATTAGCAGTGGAAATATTTCAATAACCAAAATGAGCAAGCAATTGGAACGTGATAAGAGCAGTGCAAACTTAAACATGGACCACAACCAACAAGGGACCAGTACTACCTTGTCAACAATATGTGTACCATCAATACATGTGATCAATCTCAGTACCAACCAGTAACTTTACTTGTTACTTTGTAACTTTCCAGTACCCTTTCTTCATGAAACATAACTTTACTTTTGCAAAAGGTACCTTTACTTACTGACACCAGTATGCTCATTCTGTTCTTCAATCGATCATATGAATATACCACATATTACCTGTAACTCGAAACCCCCAACAGTAACACTACACAATATTAAAAACCAGTAACCTTACTCCCTTCACGCATAGGTCTGCTTGTACGTAGCTGATGCTCACCAGTGTTCACACATGATAACACCACGTTAATAATAATAATACGAGTGATCTTTGTATCACTAGGGTTACACCTTGAAGCTCTAAGAAAAACGTATCTCTAACCTTAACCTAGGACCTCCTTTTATAGCACAAGGAGCCTCTTCTACAAGATACGCATAACTCTAATAGAATAAGATATACATACGATCTATTCTATATTTATCTTTACAAGTTTCCTAACAGTTATCCTAACAGCAGTGGTAATAATATGTACTAGCAGTGGTAATAAGTTTCCACTGCTAGTGCAATCTTCAGCAGTTGTAATCTTTATACTTAGCCGTGGTAAATGTTAATATAATTCCCAACAATCCTCCCCTAAACTTATGATTAACATGTAAATCAATAAGTTTCTTCAAGTAGTCAGTAGATATGAGGATATGGGAATTCTTCCAAACACTTATCTTCTTTTTCTTAACTCCTTATCAGCTCTCACAGTTTGATCATAAATCCTCTGTAACAAATCTTCTATGACTTCACTTCTTTCCCAACATCTGAGCCTTACTAACATCATAACAGTGAGAAATCCAGCTCTCAATGGATATTCTTTCTCAGCTAACATAAACACATTAACTCCATCATGAGTAGAAACATGATGTACAACACTTGAATCATAGAATTTCCACAGAGTATTCATATTGTGAGCTTCAAATCTCCAATACCTGTCACTTGGGTCAGGTTCATATAATCTTCTAAAGTGAACCCACAACTCTTGAGCTTTGACATCAACAAGTTCATCTTTCTTGAACTGATCTTGAACAATCCTCCATAAAGTATCCAAATCTTCTCTATCACAAGATCTAACAACATCTTCAAAATCGCTGCAAATACTTGTGACATTACCAGTTCTGATAATCTTCCAAGCTACACCAAAATCATCAGAATAGATTTCCCAACCAACTACTGGATATTTTGTTTCTGAAGGTTCAATGTTAAGCACATCAGTTTCAATAAACACCATATTGGTAACTTGTTCTTTAGTCAACTTGCTAACACCTTCTTTTGCTTGAGATGACTCCTGAGTCTTCAATTTCTTAGCATCTTTGGATTCAAAACTCACTGCTGACCTTTTTGACTTTATTGCTACAGGTTCTTTATCCATAGGGATGAAATTACTATCCTGTCTTTTAATCCTTTAGTAAATACCTTCAATCTGATCATGTGTCATTCCTATAAATTGTGTCATCTTCATATTTCCAACATGAAAACAATAGGTCTTCATCTCAGCAATAATTTGTGTCTTTGTAGGTTGTCTTGGTTTCTTTTGACCCTTTCTTACTGTGCCAATGATGTCATCAAGAGCCTGTTGATTCTTCATCTGAATGAAGTCCTTCAATTGAGCAGACCTTTGATCTTCATTTAGAGTTGTATTTGCAATGAGTTCAATTGCCTTCTTTCTAATCACTGGATCGTTTATAATCATGAACTCAATTTCTTCTTCTGTAGGCACATAGGTGAACATTGGAGGTTTCTCATGTATTATGGTTGGTGGAACAATAGAAAGTGGTTCTTCCATTACTGTTTCCAATTTATCCAACCTCTTAGCTTCCATGAAACTTGCAATCTCATCTTCCTCTTGCTTTTTCTTCTTTTCAATCTTAGCTGCTGCTAATTTCTTTACCAATTCTTCATCATAATCTATCTGAGCTTGATCTTTCTTTGAAACCTTTCTTGGCTGCACTTGTTCTGTACCAGTCATAACTGCTTTACCTTTTTCTGTTCTTATTCTAGCAGCTTCTTCTTCTACAGTGGTAACATCTTGACTAGCAGTAGGAATATCTTGACTAGCAGTGGAAATTGGTTGAGTTGTAATTCCAACTGTATCATCAAAATAAGCATCCAAGCCATAATCTTTTCCAAAATCTATCTTCCTCCCCTTAGTCTCAACATCTGTTTTCCTCCCATGTTTGGAAGAATCTCCCAAACCTTCACTAAAGCCTGCTGATGAATCATCTTGAGGTGAAGATGAAGAAGAAAACACAATTTTGGCAGATCTTTGCTTCTTTAGGCTCTCAACTTCATCCTGTAACCTTTTAATCTCTGCCTTAATCTGATTAAGCTTCGTGGCATGATGTTGTTTAGTCTTTTCCAGATCTTTCTCCAGAGCTTGAACCTATTTGACTAATTTGGTACATAATTCCATCAATTCAGTTAGTTGCACACTGCCCTCAACACTTCCAACTGTGTTACCTGTTGGGAGAGGTGAATCATAGGGCATTGATTCAGGCTCTTCTCTAGTTGGACTAGAATGAAGCCTTGAACCACCACTGCTTGTTCCTAAACCAAAAGGTTCAGCAACATGCAATGTTGAGATGAGAGGAGTTGGCTGTTTTGGCCTCCTCTTATATGTGTGAGTTCTTGCAGGGGTATGTTGAATAGGTGGAACTACAATAGTGGGTGTGTGATGGGATACAACTGGGATAGTTGCATCTTCACCCTGTATATCACACCCCCAATTTACCTGACTTGCAGCGGAATGGAATACCTGGGGGTGTCTGTCATAGCACCACAGTTACAGTTACATTGAACGACCTAAAGTGTCGTTTGGAAAATACTGCATTTGATCATTGAAATAATTCAGAGTTTACAACATGAGGACCCCAAAATGTGTTGCATGTTTATGAAAAACAAGTCGTACTAGATCAAATGTTTACATAAGTGCATGAAATAATGATGAGACGCGTCGACTCCGCGACTCCATGAAGGTCCAAATGCATGTCTCATGAGCTACCTTAATAACCTGAAATACATTGCTAAAACGTCAACACGAATGTTGGTGAATTCCATAGGTTTGTAAAGTGTACTGATGTACGGCCACCACAAGTAAAAATGCAAGATAAAAATCTCGTGAAAATTGTACAATAGCCTTAAGCTCATGACACCGAAGCTATGACTGATGAAATTCTATGCCCCTCCCGAATGTTCTGCCGAAACATTCAAATGTAAAAGACATGACATGCATCCGCTTACTGTTGGTATCCACTACCACGGATGGAGGCGTCACCCTCGATAGATCTATCCACTCACTCTCGCTTAACGGTAAATTAACGGTTCATGATGTTACAGGGGACTTTTTCACATGGCAAGGTAACTTAAGCTATGTACATGTTTGAATACTTGGGCTCGTACTAAAATGATTGGTGCAATGTATTCCCCCCGTGGGATTTGAAAACAATCAAAAATGTTGAATTGAAAACGGGGCTATGAAAACTCACCTCAACTGATGAAACCGTGATGAAATGAAATGAACACCAATGAACAATTAGCTGTCGCAACCCAATATGATGGTACCATGAACATGTAATGAGCTGAAAAACAAGGCGCGCACACTAGCCGCAACCTAATATGAATGATGAACGATCTACTTTAGATCATGAAATGATGTTATGAATGTCCATGCACATGTTTCCTATACCACTCTACTCTTTAGAAAAACACTTGTATTGCCAAAAATATATAATCCAAGAATTTGGAAAATATTGCTATTAGAAAATATAAATGGCTAGTTATAATATATATACTTATATATATATAACGTAAGTTTCCTTGTTAGCGTTGAAATACTCGGGTTGTAATCCTTGAAATGATGAAAACATACTCATAATAACTAATACTACGTTAGTTATAAAGCTCGGTACTTGACATTATGTTTAGCTTAAAAATGCACTTCGTAGTTTTTGCGCCAAATTATATTAAAAGCTGTCAATTATAAAAGGGTTTTAGCCGATATTCAAATGAGTATATCTTTGTCGTTACTTGTCCGTTTTACTTGTTCTTTATATCCACGGTTTCGTCTTAGTATGTAGTAATATATTTTGGAAAGCTCGGCTCCTCCGGGTTACGTCTAAAGTCTCTTTTTGTCCAATGAAAAACGTCCAACAGCAAACATTTTCTGAAAAATACTTTTCGTCTACAATCTTGCAAAAATCATAACTCCTTCGTTATAGACTCTTTTTAATCCGTTCTTTCGCCTACGGATTCGTTTTTGAAAGTATTTTCTAAAAATTTTGCCAAAGTTCCCTTGGTGTTTACTGATTTTCCAGATTTTTACAAAACGGGACAGCATGTCTAAAATAGGTTCCAAATCAAGTTTTCAAGGTTAAAAATCAATTTCTACCATCACCAAACCTCTTGTAATCACCACATGACTAATCTAATCTTACCATACACCTTCTTAGGGTGCCATGGACTCCTAACCAAGTTATTAGAGCTAGGGGATTCATAACAAATAAGTTAGGGTTTGTATGCTTGTTTTTAGCCAAAATAAAGTGTGGTATAGCTACTTGTACATGGTTTTTAGCATGATTCTTATGTAATACATGTAAAAATAGGATGATTCATGAAAAAATAAAGATGAAAACTTACTTGATAAAATGAGATGATTATAGGATGATTATGCTTGATGTTCTTGTGTTTTTGTTGATTGATTCTAGTTTAGAATGATAAAAGGAACAAGTTTGTAGCTTTAGCTTTTGAAAAACCATGGATGGATCATGGATGAAGGGTGAGGTCGTGGGTTATGAAGAGAGGAAAGAGATGAGATAAATTTTTGGATCTTGAAAAAGTAACATTATGATTCATGGTTAAGTTTTAGTATTTGTTTTAGGGGTTTATTAGTATAATACTAATGAATTAATGCACATGGTTAAAGGGGTGTCTCATGGCCGGTTTTTGGTGTGAAAGGGAGTAGCCAAAACGGTTTTGATCACTTAGAAAATATAGTGTAATATTAGTTGTAGTTTGGTGTAAGTATTAGTCATAATCGGGTACCGGGTTTAATAGCAATAAATGTTCACGAAGTTTACCGGGATGAAATAAAGTTATAATAATGTTAAAAATATGTTAAAAATATGTTAAAAATATGTTGGGTACATTTACTGAGTGATCGGGTGATAAATGTTTAGTTTTAACGAAAACCGTCGTTATATTCATACGCGTACGTTATAAATAAAATAAATTTCCAAAATACTGGGTAACTGAATGTTATAAGTTTTATGATGTTAAAATGGATATAAAAATATGTCGGGACCATTGTGGGAATATTTAGATATATTCGTCGTGTATAAACCATGTGTTAACGTTTACTATAATTACTTATACGTAAAAACGTTAAATGTACTGAATATAGTAATTTGAAAATCCTGAGAGTGGTATAACATGAAAATGCTGTTATGATGATATGCAGACTATCTCCAGTCCGTATGCAGTGTTCTCAACACTAATGAAATGAATTCGCACCTGAACCAATACGGTTACGCGAATTTGAATATCCGTAAACTAAATTTACGATGAAATGTGTAATGCACGTGAATGATGAAATCTTTTCCCGCAATGAATAGTGTTCCATGAATAGTAAAATTTCTGAATGCTTCTCTGAATGTCAAACTGACACCAAAAATGATGAATAGTAAACTGATGAATAGTGTTTTGATGAATAGTGTTTGATGAATAGTGTTTTTCCAAAGTTCGGGAAATGACCTGAAATGATCTGAAATGGTGAGTTGTGACAGTCTTCCCCCCTAAAAGGAACTTCGTCCCGAAGTTCAGTTTATGTTGGTCTCTGAGAATGTATTGGTGAAAAGGTGATGATATTCGAGAATTCCAGCGAACACTAACGATAGGAATTCGACTCTGTTTCAACTGTTTGACCACACGGTCCATGATTTCTGTTGGTTCTCTTACAAGGTCTGAGACTGTCATTTGGGTTGGATCCCTTCCAATGGAATCATGAGTGACTCATCTGAAAGTCATTTCTGGGGATCTGAAAATGTGAAATATGTTCGTGTAATCCTGTTGTTCTCTGGCAATGTTCAAATCTGACGGCCACTAGGCCTACCCTGTCTGAAATATAAATGGTCCAGTGTATATTGGTGTAACTTTCCAAGTTTTCTGAATGATAACATGCCTTTCCTAGGCAGAACTTTCTGCATAACTCTGCAGAACTTGAAGTTTTAATGGTTTACGACTTATTGAACTTGTAACTGATTCTTGACTTGTAGGAAATTTCTGGTTATCTCATGAATGCCTACTGAACTAGTGAGTTGAGCTTTTCTGAGTTTGGCCCATCAATCGATGGTCTGCGCTTCTTGATGTTTTAAATGTGACACTATTAATATATACTGCTGAATTCTGCCAGAACTCAAGTTTGTATGCTAATTGGTCGATTCTAAAATGAATCTTAAATAGTCCAATATGCTAAAGGTTCAACCTTTCTTGTTATCCAATTTGTATCATGCCAATCCAAGGCAAAGCTTTTAACTTAGTTTGTTCTCCTACCTGAATCTGGTTGGTTTGTTGTTCAGGATATCCAATCCAAATGATGTGTGTTATGTACCAATCTAACTTCTGCCAGTTTCCCGTTGTTGGTGTGATAACTATTGTTGTAGATGAATTTGATTTATGTTAAGTGATTAGTCCAACCATTTCTAAGGTCAATCACTCATGCTCTGAGCATACTTTCCTATGTTTGAATTGTTCTCTCGCTTTGACCATCGTTCTGAGGATGATAGGTGATGTTCACATCTAAATGGGTTTCTGAAGGAAATCCTGAAATGAATACCTGAGGTCCAAGTTGAATCGGTTTCCTTAACAGGAAATACTGAAATGGGTACAATAAACCTTTGTGACTAATTCCATAACGTTCGGTCCTTCGAACTTGGCGTTATCTGAAGGGATAGAATATAGGTAACAATTTGATTCCTTGTGTTTTGTTCCAACGGATGATAAGACATATGTTTCTCTTTGTCTATTGGGTTTGGTCTCCACTACTGAAGTTCGTGATTAATTTGTGATGTCCTCCTAATTCCTTCATCACATATACCAATATTCTTTACTGTCAAGTCACAAATCCTAAATGCATAAGCGATGTTGTATGGAAATTCGTTATGGAAATTTGTCTCGCGATTATGAGTTTTAGTTGAAATCCTTTTCTGAATAAACGAATTTAGAAAATGGAGCAAATGATTTACTGGGTAATATTTTTCTTGATGATTCAAAATTTCAGTAATTATGAAGTAGAAAAATGTTTTCAAACATGTTGTGATTAAGACTGCTTACCAAAGTTTGATGTTTATGTATATTTCTCATTGTACAATAGTGTTGCTAAAGATTGACCAAAAAGGATTGTACTTGTTCAAAATAGGAATTTCAGAAATCATTTTTCCACAAGGTATGTGATTTATGTAAACGCATCAACTTTATTTAAAAGTGAAAACACTGAAAAGGATAAAATGGTAGAATAGGAAATGTTCGCTTAAATGCATAGATGTCTAACACTTAGTTCCTGAAGTTGGATAATGTCTATTGATGGTTATCTGGCATAACTACAAGCATAGGTATTTAGACTAACTTAAGTCCTGAAATAGTTTATTATTGTAATTGGCAAGACGAAGGTATCACTTGATGTTGTGTCGATGAATGTCTATTCTGTTTTCCCATGTAGATGAGGAGATATGTTCCGGTTTGATCCCTTGCTTGGTATGAAGGTGAGGTTATCTGAAATTTCTAGTGACATAAGGCCTTAGAGGAAATTACATCGATATACTTGATTCAAACAATTGTCCTTTGTGAAAACTTACTGCAGGAAAGTTTATGTATGGATGAGGCCATGTTTAAATGAAATGCTCTACAGTCTCAATTAGAAGCTTGGTTTATTTCTATTGTGTTGTCCTGCGGACATTTATTGAGTTCAATCCTGTAGCTCAGTATAGCTAGTACCCTTGAAAAATGACATTGGACAACTAAGTCAGAGATGGTGTTTAGGATAGTCTCGCAGTATCTGAGGATTGTTGTTGAGTTATGAATTCTCTCTCTATATACTTCTAGTTCTGGTTAGTAGTTCTGTAATCCTTTCGTTGCTTCTATTGTATAAAGGAATCCTGCATGTAATTGATATGGAAAGTCTCTTCTAGGGAATTCAATGGGAAGAATCCAACTTAATGGCTAAGTGAGTGACAGGTAGGGTAAGTATCCAGGGATAGTTCGGCAAAATGGATGTTTATGAATGAGTTCCTTTGTTTACAAAACTTTTGGATGAAGATTGTTATCAACAATCCTTTGAAAAGGTAATTATTTCCTTCATGGCATAATCCTTCCTGAATTTTACATAGGTGATCAGGCTATGTATAATTGAGGACTAATGATGCGATGTTGGATTTTGTCAAAATATCATAACTTTCCTCAAAAGTTTTAGATGGTGTTCAACGCATTGTTATTAAAATGGTATCCTGATGTTTCCTTTCAAGTAACATGAAAATTGCTTCGCGTAATAATAGTAAATACTTGGTGTAATGACAGAAAAATCAATGTATAGGATGGTAATAAAATAGCTTACTTCAGAAAATTTTTCTGTAAAACAGTTTCCCCATATGATAGTAAAATAGCTTGAATGGTGTATTGGATACGTGGGTGAATCTTGTCGAATGGTAATAGTCTACTAGATGTCATCTAGTTCATGGCAAGTGGGAATGGAAAAGGAAATGACAATGATGGTACTAGTGAATGGAATACTACCCTCTTTCGCGCTACCTCGCGACATCCAAAAGGTAAAACTAAAGTACACACTGTGGGAAGGCCAATAGTGTAATAAGTAACTGATGGTGGTGATAGTACCTGAGTAGTAAATGCCCTACTAGTGATGGAAAGAAAACACACTATCTTCCTTGCAATAAGCATCCTAATAAGTCCATTAAGATAAATTCTGAATACACTACCAAAAAGCATTCTATGTACGGGCTGAATGATAGGAAGACTCTGTTCCTATGGCAAATCAATAGTACTAATGGTGGTGTAAGTGCAACTGGTGGTATAATGGTAGTGGAAGATGACAAGGCATCTTCAATGTCGGAATCCGATAAAAGGATGTCAGGGTGAGTATCTGAAGACATGTCACTTGTGAACCAGGTCAATAAAATGATATACATATACGGATATGAGTATAAATAACTCGCACAGGGGATGTATAAAACAACATGTATCATGATTATGCACTTATGATGAAATGATGAGATGCTATGATGATGCGGTTATAGTCTAGGGTCCAAGATACATCCTAGTTCGCTATAACCTTAGCTCTGATGCCAATCTATCACACCCCCAATTTACCTGACTTGCAGCGGAATGGAATACCTGGGGGTGTCTGTCATAGCACCACAGTTACAGTTACATTGAACGACCTAAAGTGTCGTTTGGAAAATACTGCATTTGATCATTGAAATAATTCAGAGTTTACAACATGAGGTCCCCAAAATGTGTTGCATGTTTATGAAAAACAAGTCGTACTAGATCAAATGTTTACATAAGTGCATGAAATAATGATGAGACGCGTCGACTCCGCGACTCCATGAAGGTCCAAATGCATGTCTCATGAGCTACCTTAATAACCTGAAATACATTGCTAAAACGTCAACACGAATGTTGGTGAATTCCATAGGTTTGTAAAGTGTACTGATGTACGGCCACCACAAGTAAAAATGCAAGATAAAAATCTCGTGAAAATTGTACAATAGCCTTAAGCTCATGACACCGAAGCTATGACTGATGAAATTCTATGCCCCTCCCGAATGTTCTGCCGAAACATTCAAATGTAAAAGACATGACATGCATCCGCTTACTGTTGGTATCCACTACCACGGATGGAGGCGTCACCCTCGATAGATCTATCCACTCACTCTCGCTTAACGGTAAATTAACGGTTCATGATGTTACAGGGGACTTTTTCACATGGCAAGGTAACTTAAGCTATGTACATGTTTGAATACTTGGGCTCGTACTAAAATGATTGGTGCAATGTATTCCCCCCGTGGGATTTGAAAACAATCAAAAATGTTGAATTGAAAACGGGGCTATGAAAACTCACCTCAACTGATGAAACCGTGATGAAATGAAATGAACACCAATGAACAATTAGCTGTCGCAACCCAATATGATGGTACCATGAACATGTAATGAGCTGAAAAACAAGGCGCGCACACTAGCCGCAACCTAATATGAATGATGAACGATCTACTTTAGATCATGAAATGATGTTATGAATGTCCATGCACATGTTTCCTATACCACTCTACTCTTTAGAAAAACACTTGTATTGCCAAAAATATATAATCCAAGAATTTGGAAAATATTGCTATTAGAAAATATAAATGGCTAGTTATAATATATATACTTATATATATATAACGTAAGTTTCCTTGTTAGCGTTGAAATACTCGGGTTGTAATCCTTGAAATGATGAAAACATACTCATAATAACTAATACTACGTTAGTTATAAAGCTCGGTACTTGACATTATGTTTAGCTTAAAAATGCACTTCGTAGTTTTTGCGCCAAATTATATTAAAAGCTGTCAATTATAAAAGGGTTTTAGCCGATATTCAAACGAGTATATCTTTGTCGTTACTTGTCCGTTTTACTTGTTCTTTATATCCACGGTTTCGTCTTAGTATGTAGTAATATATTTTGGAAAGCTCGGCTCCTCCGGGTTACGTCTAAAGTCTCTTTTTGTCCAATGAAAAACGTCCAACAGCAAACATTTTCTGAAAAATACTTTTCGTCTACAATCTTGCAAAAATCATAACTCCTTCGTTATAGACTCTTTTTAATCCGTTCTTTCGCCTACGGATTCGTTTTTGAAAGTATTTTCTAAAAATTTTGCCAAAGTTCCCTTGGTGTTTACTGATTTTCCAGATTTTTACAAAACGGGACAGCATGTCTAAAATAGGTTCCAAATCAAGTTTTCAAGGTTAAAAATCAATTTCTACCATCACCAAACCTCTTGTAATCACCACATGACTAATCTAATCTTACCATACACCTTCTTAGGGTGCCATGGACTCCTAACCAAGTTATTAGAGCTAGGGGATTCATAACAAATAAGTTAGGGTTTGTATGCTTGTTTTTAGCCAAAATAAAGTGTGGTATAGCTACTTGTACATGGTTTTTAGCATGATTCTTATGTAATACATGTAAAAATAGGATGATTCATGAAAAAATAAAGATGAAAACTTACTTGATAAAATGAGATGATTATAGGATGATTATGCTTGATGTTCTTGTGTTTTTGTTGATTGATTCTAGTTTAGAATGATAAAAGGAACAAGTTTGTAGCTTTAGCTTTTGAAAAACCATGGATGGATCATGGATGAAGGGTGAGGTCGTGGGTTATGAAGAGAGGAAAGAGATGAGATAAATTTTTGGATCTTGAAAAAGTAACATTATGATTCATGGTTAAGTTTTAGTATTTGTTTTAGGGGTTTATTAGTATAATACTAATGAATTAATGCACATGGTTAAAGGGGTGTCTCATGGCCGGTTTTTGGTGTGAAAGGGAGTAGCCAAAACGGTTTTGATCACTTAGAAAATATAGTGTAATATTAGTTGTAGTTTGGTGTAAGTATTAGTCATAATCGGGTACCGGGTTTAATAGCAATAAATGTTCACGAAGTTTACCGGGATGAAATAAAGTTATAATAATGTTAAAAATATGTTAAAAATATGTTAAAAATATGTTGGGTACATTTACTGAGTGATCGGGTGATAAATGTTTAGTTTTAACGAAAACCGTCGTTATATTCATACGCGTACGTTATAAATAAAATAAATTTCCAAAATACTGGGTAACTGAATGTTATAAGTTTTATGATGTTAAAATGGATATAAAAATATGTCGGGACCATTGTGGGAATATTTAGATATATTCGTCGTGTATAAACCATGTGTTAACGTTTACTATAATTACTTATACGTAAAAACGTTAAATGTACTGAATATAGTAATTTGAAAATCCTGAGAGTGGTATAACATGAAAATGCTGTTATGATGATATGCAGACTATCTCCAGTCCGTATGCAGTGTTCTCAACACTAATGAAATGAATTCGCACCTGAACCAATACGGTTACGCGAATTTGAATATCCGTAAACTAAATTTACGATGAAATGTGTAATGCACGTGAATGATGAAATCTTTTCCCGCAATGAATAGTGTTCCATGAATAGTAAAATTTCTGAATGCTTCTCTGAATGTCAAACTGACACCAAAAATGATGAATAGTAAACTGATGAATAGTGTTTTGATGAATAGTGTTTGATGAATAGTGTTTTTCCAAAGTTCGGGAAATGACCTGAAATGATCTGAAATGGTGAGTTGTGACACTGTACCTGTGAAATCTTTGAAAGCATTTCAGGAAAAAGTGGGTGAACCTCCCCATTCCAAAGTTCAGAAGCCTTACACATATTTTGAAAAAATTTTGGCTTAAGACAGGGGGTTTCATAAACTCTTTTGTGGGTTTGAAGTTGAAATACATTTAACATTGCTTGCACAAACCTTGGATACATCAAAAATTTATATGAACTCTTTACATTGCCTTTCATATTATTGAAAATAAACTTTGAAAAATTGAAAGTCATATCAGTAGCCAAGCAAACCAAAGGATAAGCCATGGTTGATGCAAATTGCTCATAAGATGTTTTCTTAGGACTTAGGCAATGTAAAAGAGTATGTATTAAAAATCTCCAATGGGGACAAAAACATCCTTTTCTGAAAGTAACTTTTTGATCAGATGTATCATACCCTATGGAAGCAATATTTTTGAAAATATCTGAATTGGGTAATGTGATGATACCATTGAGATCATCCAATTGGAGAACTCTCCTCAAGGAAGACTCAGTAACATCAATGGTTACCCCATCCACTGTGGCTCTAAGAGCTTCCACAGTTTCTTGTGTGTCTCCTTGTTCAATAGTTATGGACTCCACAGTGTTCCAGAACTGTTTGATATGAGAAACAAATATTGTGAGATTAACAGTTAAAGCATACCTTATATGGGTTGTATTGAGAAAATCCACAATTCGATGGAAAACAGGGCCACTCTTTTCGTTTGACTTTTGTAAATAGGCCACTTGGTTGTGCTCCTCAACAAAGTTTTGAATCGCCATGATTTTGTGAAAGAAAGATAAAAGTGTTAGTAATCGAAGATAAGAATCAAGCCGTATGATGAATAATTTATACTAATAGGGTTTTGAGGAGTATGCGTAATGTGAATTATCTTAAGGAAGAATTTATCTTTGGAAAAAGAGTAAACTAAAATTGGTAAGTGGATAATTCACAAAAAGTTACCCTATTAATAAGGAAACACGGTTATTTTACAACGGCTAGTTAAAAAATAGATTACTGACACAATAGTTGTAACGGCTAGTTCACCAGTGGTAACTTGCAGTGGTAACTTGTGAACTAGCAATGGTAAATTTTCACAAAATATCAAAGAGCAGTGGTAAGTAAAACATGTAAAATTAGCTGCTCTAATCATAGTTTTTAGCAAACTATCAGCTATAAACGGATTTGATATGTCTTTACCATGAGCCGTTTGCTATGGACTAGCCAACTCTTCATCATATGGAATATGGTGAGTTGATAACCATATAGTTTTTGGTAAACTATCAACCATAAACGGATTTGAGAAGTCTTTACCAGTAGCTCTATTAATTATGTTGATTAGACATGGTGAATCAATAACCATTTATTGTGTGTCTGAGATACACACCTTATAACTCCAATGTCTCAAACAATATTGGTTTGTATTCTGCATAAGTAAGGAACACCAAGTATAACCAATATAATTTAACCCAAAGTAACCTTTTGACCAAGTTACTATTCATAAAAATATCTCTCCAAAGTCAACCCGATAATATCCAAATTTACTCCTCCAACCTACCAACACAGATAAGAGTAAATAACCTCCATTAGTTATCCTTCGACCTTGACTTTGCTTATAAAAGGGGCTGAAAAACACTTTAGTTTTCATCAAAACTAATCTCCAATATCACAAACCCTACAAAACATCATGAGCTGGTTTCCATTGATCTACATATCATCAGATGATTCCTCTGATGAGGAAATCAGTTATTGCTCTGACTCAGAAGAGCCTTCAACTAGATGGAGCGATTATTTTCCTCCAAGTGTTGCAACAGCTACATCCTCCAACATGAAGCCTAACAAGAAGATTTCAGCTGCTCCTGCTCCATCTCTAGAGTTTTATTCAATTTCTTCCTCTGATGATGATGATCCAACCTACACTTTGTCCAAGGAACTTCCAAGAGCCCTCACTACAGCTTTGGAGTCAACCATAGTCAACATGAAGTGGCCTGCTGTTGAGAAGCCTTCACAATTTCCAAAGCCTCCCAAGCAAGTTCTGGGCCTTGCTTGTTCAAGAAAGCAACTTTATTTTGATGACAAGAGAAAGAAAGCTTCTAAGGGCAAGCATGATTATGAGGGAAAAGGGAAGAACCCCATGGAGTAGCTGGTTTGAAGGTTTAGGTGTTAGGTTGTGAGTCCTTGTGTTTTGTGATTTTCTGGTTGTGTTTAAACTCTCTGAATGGATATACTTTGTATCCTCTTGAATAAATCAATAAAAGTACTTTTATCTTTTGTCACTGAGAGATCAAATCTTTCCACTGTTGTATCATGGTTTCCACTGTGCTTTAATTTCTCTGTATACAAGTTAGTAGAAAACCATACAACCATATACAAACAGTATTAGTACCTAAAAACTATCCTGCAACACTAAAAATTATTAGACATCAAAGATTTATGGATTTAGCATTCCAATACCTGTTACCAAGTACTGAAACCTACCCACATCAAGCCCTTTTGTTAATAAATCAGCATAGTTGTCATCGTTATGAATTTTGACAACTTGAATAAGCTTTTTCTCATAACAATCTCTAATAAAATGATGTCTGATTTCAATATGTTTAGTTTTAGTTTGTTGCACAGGATTTTTAATGATGCATATGGTACTACTATTGTCTATATAGATAATGGTGTTCATGAAATTGTACCCATAATCCAACAATTGTTTCTGAAGCCATAAGATCTGAGCACAACAACTAGCAACAGCTACATATTCTGCTTCAGTGGTTGAAGTAGCCACCATTGTTTGTTTCTTACACTGCCATGACATCAATCTACATCCAAGAAATTGACATCCACCTGTAGTTGACCTTCTATCCAAACTTGTACCAGCATAATCACTATCTGAGTATGTGATCAATTCCATTGGGGATTCTCTTGGATACCACAATCCTAGATTAGGATATGTCTTCAAATACCTGAAAATCTTCTCTACTGCTGTCATATGAGATGTCTTTGGAGTAACTTGAAATCTTGCACAAGCACATACAACAAACATAATGTCTGGTCTTGATGAAGTGAGATACATCAGAGAACCAATCATAGATCTATAAGTGTGCATATCAACATCTGCTCCACTAGCATTCTTCAACAATAGATGAGTAGTCTTATCAGCAGGGGTATTTGAAGGTTTTGCATCAGTAAATTTGAACTTCCTTATAATCTTAGCCACATATTTTTCTTGACTGATAAAGATGCCATCTTTCCTTTGTTGTACTTGCAGCCCCAAAAAGAATGTAAGTTCTCCCATAGAACTCATTTGAAATTCATCTTTCATCAGCTTTTCAAACTCTTTGCACATCTCTTGTCTAGTAGATCCAAAGATGATATCATCAACATATACTTGAACAAGTAGAATATCACCCTTGTCTTTCTTGATGAACAAAGTTTGATCAATCTTTCCTCTATGAAACCCATTATTCAACAGATAAGTAGCTAAGGTCTCATACCACTTCCTTGGAGCTTGATGTAAGCCATAAAGAGCCTTAACAACTTTATACACTTTATTAGGGTGTTGAGGATCTTCAAAGCCTGGAGATTGAGAGACATAGACCTCCTCATCAATCGTTCCATACAGGAAGGCACTCTTAACATCCATTTGATAGACAGTAAAGCCCATAAAGGATGCATAGGCTAGAAACAATCTAATAGCCTCAATTCTTGCAACAGGAGCAAAAACTTCTTCATAGTCAATACCCTCCTCTTGAGTGTATCCTTAAGCAACTAATCTAGCTTTGTTCCTGATAACAATACCTCTTTCATCTTTCTTGTTTCTGAAAACCCATTTAGTACCAATCACCTTCATACTATCAGGCAAATCACAAAGAACCCAAACCTTTTGAAGTTTGAACTGCAACAACTCCTATTGCATTGCTTCAACCCAGCTAGATTCTTCTAAAGCCTTATAAACATTTTTCGGCTCCACTTGTGATAGAAAACAGAAAAACAAACATTCATTCTTGTTCTTATGCTTCTTGGACTCATAAACTTAACTAATGAACTTAACATCATCTTTCTTTGTCTGCCTTCTTGTCTTCACACCTGATTGTAGCTCACCAATAACATTTTTAAGTGGATGCACTTTGTGAATTGAAGTCTGTGATGTACTAGGAATATCATATGTTGTTGGAATGTTTGAGATCTCTACATCATCACTAGGTGATTCCTGAGAGGAACTTCCTACATTTGGACCATCAGTGGAAACTTCTGGTGTAGCAGTGGGAATTTGATTACCACTGCTAGTAGGAATATCTGTATTCAAAATATCAAAATTCACAGCCTTTGCATCACTTTCCTTTTCAGAATCCTTTGAAGGTTGAGAGTTTTCATTATTGTCAACAAAGTCCCAAAGTGGCATAACAATTTGATCTTTATCATCTTCATCATTTCTGTAAGATTCATCTTCATCAATGAATTCTTCTGTCTCTTCAAGATTATTGACTCCAGTACTTGAAGTGATAGGTACATAATTCATTGTATTTGATAATGTCTCAAGATCAAATAACCATTCTGGTCCTGAACCTGCTATGTTAGTTTTATTTCCAAGAAACTCAACATGCAAATTCTCTTCAATCTTCTTTGTTCTCAAATTATAGACTCTAAAAGCCTTGCTAACCATAGAATATCCAACAAAGAAGCCTTCATCAGACTTTTCTTCAAATTTTCCCAGATAATCAATGGTATTGAGAATTGTGACATGACATCCAAATGGCCTCATAAATTCCAAAGTAGGGGGTCTTCCTCTGAATAGCTCATAAGGTGTCTTGTTCTTTGTTTTAACCACTAAAACCCTGTTCTGAATGTAACAAGCAGTGTTAACTGCTTCAGCCCAAAAAGTCACTAGTAGCTTTGAATCAGCTAACATGGTTCTAGCAGCCTCAATTAGTGTTCTGTTCCTTCTTTCAGAAACTCCATTTTGTTGAGGAGTTCTTGCAACACTAAATTCTCTCTTAATACCTTTGTCTCTGCAGAAATCATCCATAACTTTGTTCTAGAACTCTGTCCCATTGTCACACCTGATGATCTTGATCTTCTTTTCAACTTGATTTTCAACTTCAGTGATGAATGTCTTAAGGATGCCAGTGGTTTCATCCTTGGTTCTTAAAAAGAAAACCCATGTAAATCTACTAAAGTCATCAGTCACAACAAGACAATACTTCTTCAAATTTATGCTGCTCACTGATGTAGGACCAAACAAGTCCATATGCAGCATGTAAAGTGGATGATCATTAGAATTGTATGCCTTGGTCTTGCATGAAGCTCTGTGTTGCTTACCTTTAAGACAGGTAACACATGTTTGGTCATTTTCAAATCTCTTCTCTGGTAAACCTTTGACAAGACCATCTTTCACAATCTTGTTAATGGTCTTGAAGTTAACATGACCAAGTCTTCTGTGCCAAAGCATGGATTCATCTAAAGTGGCTTTTGCAAACAAACAAGTAACATCATCTTTAGCCACTATATTCTTTATGTCAATGCTATATAGATTGCCTTTTCTAGGAATTTTAAGCAAAATTTCACTTTCATCAGGGAGCTTTTAATCCTTAGATAAGATATATCATTCATCTTCTGTGAATAGAACTCTGTGTTTCTTGTCACACATCTGTGACATACTGAAGAGGTTGTACTCGAGTTCTTTCACATAATACACATTCTCAAAGTCCAAGTTTCCAGCCCTGATTGTTCCTTTGCCAGAAACATTGCCACCAATACCACCTCCAAAGCTGACAAATTGTCCATCATAAGGTTTGAAATATGAAATATAGGACTTATTGCTGGTCATGTGCCTGGAACATCCACTCTCTGAATATCCTTGATCATCTTTAGGCTTTGAATGTTCCTGCACATAAAATAAAGGAATTAGTTCCTTTTGGGGACCCAAGCCACAAATGACTTGGATCTGCCTCGTGTATCAATATAATTATATCTGTCAACGGTCATTGATACACCATTGGGATTGTTTGAGGTGATAGATCCTTTTCGTTTCCATTCCCAACGTGCTGAGGCCTTAACAACATTTCCTACATTTACCCTTTTGTTGTTCACAGAACCACTAGTGGAAACTTTTGGCCTTGCAGTGGTAACTGCTGGCTTAGCAGTGGCAACTGCTGGTTTTGAAATTTTAGGTACCCACTTGTGGTTATAATAAACTTTCTTTTCAAAATAGGTCTTTTTCCCTGTTTGTGCAGATTTAAAAAAAGTTGTAATGGGTTTTGCACTCTTTACAGGGGACTTAGGGTAATCTCTGTTTATGTTTCTGGCAGTGGCAACTACTGGTTTAGCAGTGGAAAGAGTTTTGATGCCAGAATTTAACAAACAGACCTGGGAATCATCTTACTTAGTGGATTTGGGTGAGTAAAGTTATTAATATTGTTTCCATTCACCCTGTTATTCCCAAACACTTCCCTTCTACCCATGTGATAGTTACAATTATAATGAAGATGTTCAAAACTATCACATATGTGACAAGGTTTGTTGTTAAAAACAAAGTCACTACCAAATTTCCTAGATTTAACATGATTCCAACTCCTCTTGTTCCCCCTATGAGTTGTTGACCTACTTCTGTACATCTCTTCATATCTAGTAGTGGGCCTAGAGTAATTAGCTTGTGTCCTAGGCTTCTCTTTGACAACTTCAGGAATACTCTTTTTAACTTCCACATGAACATTCTCAGTAACACTAGTTTTAGACTCAACATTCAAACTTTCATCTTTAAGAGATGAGTCACTAGCACTATCAAATGTATCAACCTCAACGTGAACCTTTTCAATAGCAGCTTCTTTAACAAATTTTGGTCCATAGGTCATGGTTGGTTCCTGGAATTCTTCTAATCCTGTGTGTGCTAAGTCAATACCAGGAGGTGATGGAACACCTCTTAGAGGTGGTGGAACTGATTTATATCCTACTCCTGATTTGGCTTTGTTTACAACTTGGGCCTCCCAAATTTTGTCAATACACTTGGATTGATGATCTAGTGTATTCCAAGTTATCTGAATATTCTCATTGGCCCTTTTAACCTTCTCTAACTCTTCTCTAAGAGCCTGATTTACAACAATCTTATAATCTAAGTCTCTTTTTAAAACAGCAATATCATCATTGAACTTAGATTCATTGGCTCTATAATGCTCTAATTGTGCTTCTAAAACAGCAAGACCTCTTTTATGATTTGTTAAGTTATAATTAGTTTGATTTAACTCTAGCAATTGTTCATCATATTGTTCTTTAAGTTTCTCATAATCTTTTAAAGCCTTACAAGTTTTAGAACAAGCATTATTAGTTTGTACCTCAGACTCAGAAAAAGCCATAAGTGCAAGCTCAGTAGCAATCATTGCAGACTCTGAACCATCTTCTTCATCCTCGTCCATATAGCTCCAATCATAGCTCACTCCATCAATGCCCAATAGCACCTTTGGTTCTTCAGTTGTAGATTATTTCTTCTTGTCCTGCTTATACCAAGTTGACCTGTTATCAGGCTTCTTTGGTTTCCTGCATTCCCTGGAAAAGTGCCCCTTCTTATGACAATTGTAGCACTCCACCTTCTTTTTATCAAAACCTACAGTTTCATTACCATATATGGTGATTTTCCTACCAGTCTTCCTCCAGAACTTCTTTGCCTTTAAGCTTAGTAATGCAACCTGCCATTTAATGTCCATCTCTTCCATGTCATCCTCATTAATTTGATCTAAGTCTTCATGTGTGAGAATTGAACCACCCATTTGACTTGACAGAAAGGCATAAAAAGTAGAATCACTAAGTCCAGCAATCTGTCTTTTTGAACTAGCAGTGGAAACACCTCCACTACCAGTGGAAACAACAATGTTAGCATCATCATCATCATCACTATCACTTTCTCCATCTAAACTATCATCAACAGATGATGATATGAGTGCTACACTCCCTGATCCTGTACTTAGTTCGCCAGCCTTCTTCAACCTCTGTTCAATAACCTTAAAGTTATTGTACAAATCATTAAGCTTCATAGTCTCCAAATCTGGCTTGTCTTCCCATACTGCAACATTTGTTCCAAACTCAGAGGGTAAACTTCTTAAGAACTTTAGATTGAGGTCTTCCCTTTCCACTTCAATTCCAAACACTGTGAGTTGAGTAACAATCTTTTGAAGCCTTGTGAAGATGCTGTCAATAGATTCATTACTTGTTGAACCAAAGTTTTCATAAGTCTGTTTCAACAAGGTCTTCTGTGTCTTCTTGGTGGAATCATTACCACCAAAAACATTGCAGATCTCCTCAAACAAGGTCTGTGTAGTCTTGTACTTGCTGAATGCTAGAACTTGATCTCTGGGAAGGGTCATCAGCAGCAAACCTCTGGCCTTCAGATCATTCTTCATCTGAAGTCTTTCATCATTTATGACTGGTCCAGTGTTGGTCTTTAGTACTACCTTGCCATCAATTGTCTCTGATGTAGTACCAGGTTTGAAAGAATTTCCAAACATAATGATCTGCCAAAGTGCATAATCTTGCACCATAAAGAATTGTTCGATCATTAGCCTCCACATCTCATAGTCATTCAACTTAAGCTTGGGAAGCTTAGTAGCAATGTTGGACTGACTAGTTTCTGTCTCCATTGAATCTTCTGAGTGAACTTGAAGTCTTCTAAATCAAAGTATCAAAGCCTGTCTCTGATACCACTTGTTATAAACTGATCTAGGCTGTGTAGGACATAATAATAACAATAACAATAAGCAGCGGAATAATCAAAACACAATTGTTATTATTAACAAGGTTTCTCGCCATTATCTCTACTCTAACATACACCAAAGCCCCAATGCTACGTGATCATGTGTAGCACGGTTACACTCTAACAGCGATCTAAGATCGTTGAGGCTTAACACTAATCAACTAACCTAGGCATTTACATAAGCATACTCACGCCCTAAGTTTACACACACACACCTTTACTAGGTTTTACATCTTGTACATACTTAAAACCTATTCCATGTATTCTGTTTATATAATGCAGAATTAGGGTTACAAGAATACTACGAAGGACTAAAATATAAATCTTCTTTTGCAAGCAAGTCCTTCTCCATATTTTGTAGTTTTCCTCATTGTCTCCATAAGTCCCTCATCTTTCAATCTTTTGTCTTATCAACTCTAATATAATTCCTAACAGGGCTATATGTCCGCCCTAGTAAGCAACAGTGAAGGTGATGCGTGGTTTTGCAACCTTGCAAAAGGTTTTACTTTTCAAGGGATCTTGAGAAGCTTGCAATCCCCACCAGGCAGTGTACCTGACCGATGTAGTATAGTGAGTGGCAAGTACCGGGGGATTGATCGTTCTTTAGGGGAATAGTGTCGTTAGGATTGAATGCTAAGTCACTAGGTCTAAAGGTGAGTGATGATTCTTTTTGTAATTTTTTATTTTATGAAAGCAAAGTAAAATCTCGGGTATTGGAAAAGTGGGCGGAATTAATTGCTAGTCAACTAACCCAAAATTACTACTTATGCAAATAAAATAAAATAAACAAGAAAAGTAAATGGTGAACTTCTTATGATGAGAAAATGTGTTTACTTAGATTTCACTATTCCTAGCTATCTCTTATTGATTAATTGGTTTGTTATAATTGTTTGAATGAAGGGTTGCTTTCCTTAATACCAGACTACTAGTAGTGGGGGCGTGTACGTCCTTCCCCAACTCTATAAGCTTCTATCTCATCCTATGACGACACGTTTAGTATCCTATCATGGCCTCCTTAATAGTTACTTATGCATTTAAAACAACCAATAACATCGGTGTACACAGCCGAATGCGTTTCTTAAGACGTTTAAGCTTGTTACCATATAGGAGATCAGCCAGTTTCTTAAGCCTAACACAAAATCAATCACCCAACACAATCAAACAAACCAACAATCAATAATTAATAGCTAGGTTTCATTAGATCTAAGCAAACACTAAAAAACCTAAGTGTCACACCTCGCCAAGGCGGAAACGCGAGTGTAACATCATGGATATCATCACAACACCTGGTGTCTAAATAGAGAATTTCTACATGCACATAAGTAGAGCAAATTACCAACACAAAGTGTCGTAACAATACCCCAAAAGAAAATAACCAAAGCAAATCTCCAAAGGTATCCTCAATAAAACATAAAGTACTAGTCGTAAAACATTAAAGTATCACATTTGAAATCCAACAAGTTCATAATCCAAACATAAAGATAAATCATTCTCAATGCAACTAAAGTCTTGTCTAGTCGCTCCCTTCTACCTTAGCCTTAGAAAGCTCACCTGAAAATGATGCTTAAAAACGTCAACATAATGTTGGTGAGATTCATAGGTTTAAGACACACAATATCACTCAAGGCAACCAGTTCGCTATGATTATAAAACATAGCAGGACAATAAGTATAGTTACCATATAAGCTAGCATGCAATCACAAAACCAACTAATGGGAGGGAACGTGCCCACCGATCCAAATACCATATCCAGCATCAATGGGACGGAAAGTGCCCACCGATCCAAGTACCAAATCACACATAAATTGGGACGGAACGTTCCCACCGATCCAAGTATAGAATATTGGGTAATCAATACCCTCCAATTGGATCGTACGAATGAGCAACGGGATAAGAATCCCTCCAATTGGACCACACAGAAAAACCACATCGCAATATCATAACATGTATCATACACACGATAACCACTTACAAGTCCATGCATTTATTAGACACATAATCACAGTAACTTAAAACATAATTTAACACAAGCATCATTCCCTTTCCAAGTTTAAAACAAAGTAAATTTGGGACTATGAAACTTACCTCAGTCTTTGCCGTTTCCAAATTAATAATCACAAATCTAAACAACAAAATAAATCCACATTATACGCGACCAAGCTAAAAGCTATAGTCCATGTAACACACATACTATGGATGTCTAAAGGTCACATAAACCACTATGGTTCAGTTAGACTCCATACCAAACACTACCAATCACTTACACTTACTAAATCCCTTGCATATACTTTTTCAGAATATGCAGATTTTTGGGGTACTTCTACCAACATGAGGTCACAACAAAATAAGCCCCACAACTCACAACAAAAATTCACCATGGTCTCTTATGAGTATAAAATCCACTCTCAGAAGGCCATGCACTAAAAACACACACAAGTACTCATAAGAAAATCAATCATAAAAACTATCTAGATTCGGATCTGAACGCACACCAAAATGTTTTGACCTAAGAATCATATTTGCACAACTTTTTAACGCATACCCTTGGTGTGGAAGTCAAAGGCAACATAGAACTCAAATTCTCCAGAAGGGATAACCATAATTACACTTTCAAACCCACTTTCAACCTCCATACTTTTACCCTAAATCTGTCCCGGTTTAACAGCTTTGACACCTTTTACTGCAAAAATCATTACACTGACTTCTGAACCTCAAAATCGATCGTGGCTAGACTTGTTGGAAAGCTCTTTCTCTGAACTACAATTTAGACTCAAAATTCATGTAATAACTCATAGCCATCTATTAAATAACTTCATATCTTTGCAGCCTTATGAATCTGTCCAAACCCTAACTCATTAACTAACATGTTTTATGCCCTAATCTCTTCACCAATCATCATAATATTGCTAATTACTGATCCCAACATGTTTTATATAATAACCTTACAGAAGTAAAAACAAACCCTAGTCATCATATCCTTGTTACATGAATTATATTAATTAATTGAATATAAGTATCGAAAATTATACCTTGATCTTGATTTTTATGCTTCAATAAGAAAACCCTAATTTTTTCTTCTTGTTTCTCCCTTGGTCGATCAAATATGCAGGAAAAATGGGCTGAGGGGTTGTGATTTTGTATTTATAATACCCTATAGATAATTCTAGATGATCCTTATCTTTAGGAATTGTAATTGGTATCAAATTTTGTTTCTTTTTTTCCTTCCCTTTAATATTCGCCCCCCCCCCCCCTATAATTTTATATTTTTATTTTTTTTATTAATTTTAATTATTACACTTAAAACCTTGCACTTTTGATATTTTATAAGAACCCATATGTCACAAACCACTAACTTCCTCTTAGGTTAGAAATACCTTACTAACTTAGCTTAGGCCCTCACTAGCACCCTAGGATTAGAAATGCCTTACTAACTTAACTTAGGCCCTTATTAGAGCACACTAGGATTAGAAATGCCTATAGGATTTTCCCGAGTTAAATTTTTGCTTTAATATATCAGTATAACCTAACTAACCCTCAGACAAGCTCACGTATCCACCTATGCCAACCATTACTATGTTTACTTGATGTAAACATTATGGTATGTCAATTCAAGGTAATAAACATATTTTCACTAAGAAAACTAGCACTATAATGCCCTATACTTGCTAGAAAACCCTAAATGCACCTATGTGTTTCCAATTAGTCTTAAAACCCTAACTGCCTATCTGAACTTACATGCAAAGTATTTAGGACTTAGATATAAGTTAAAATAGTTACCTTAGGATATATTAGAACCCTTAGGATATAGTACGACCCCTAGAAACTTAGGTACAAGTCATTTAAGCACAAAACCTTAATTAGGTCATAACTTCCTAAAACTAGGTCAAAACTAGGTTAAAACTTTACCATAAGCTACCATCACCTAGTATAAGCTACTAATAGTTACTAAACATCATTAGGACCTTCAATAAAACACTAAAACATAGATAAAACCCTAGACACTTATAAAACAAAAATAGATAAAAATTAGACTTAAACACCTAAACTATATTACTTAACCACCTTAATATGAACAAGCAAACATCCTAGCTCCTCTATATGACTAAGCTAGCACCCTAGCACCTCCAAGCACCCAAGCTAGGAGGTGCATCACCTCCTTGTCACCCCTTTCTTCAAACTGACTCCCTCGGCTCATCACCACCACAACCACCCTACCCACCCCCTAGCTACCACCATAGCTCATCCTTGTCACCTCCTAGCCTCACCACATCACCCCATAGCCCTGCTTGTTCACGCATCCCCCATCGTGATACCTAAACCCTCGTTTTACCCTAAACCGCCATACGCGACCTATAAATACCCCCTTTCCTCTCATTCTTCTTCACACCTCTCCTTTCCCTCTCTACCTCACATTTCTGTAGTATTAAGTAGTTAGAAGCAGTAGGAAACGTGTAGCTAGGCCTTGGTTGCGTTGTGTTGTGGATTGAAGTCGAGCGAGCCATAAGAAACCCTAGAAACCCTAGAACCTTAGTTCAGCCCTCCCCCGACCTAGGTAACCCTTAATTTATGTCCAATTAGTTTTAGAATATACTTAGATGCTTAGTATATAACTTAGATAGCTATTAGATTGCCATGCATGCATGATTGCCCTCGTAACCCTAGTTTTAGGTCGAATTACATGCTTATGTGTTTTATAGCTTATTTACTTGATATAAATTGCATTATGTGACTTATTTGAACTTATATGAGTTAGGTATAAGCTTAGAAACTAGATTGCCATGCTAAATTAAGAATTACATGCATTTAGGCTAGTTTTGCAAAATATTACATGCATAGGGGTATATATTGTAAATTCCTAAAACTATAAAGTCTAGGGACTGTTTTGACATTTCCAGAAAATATAAGTGTAAGGACTAGATTTGCAATATATTAAACGTTAAAATAAACTAATAAAACAAATATAAAACTAAAAGGACTAAAACTGCAAATAGTATAAATATAAGGGTAAATAGAGTAAATAATAGAAGTTAGTATAATCTAGGAACTATATGTGTCATTTCCTTAAAATATGATAGTTTAGGGACTAAATATGCATTAGATAGAAAGTTATATGCCTATTTGTTATAAGTTTATAAGTTTAGAGTAGAAAACGTAAATATATATACATAAAGGGTAAAATTGGACTATTTTCATAAAATATAAAAACCTATTTAAGTTAGAAGCATAACACAATACTAGGGAGCTTCATGCGAGGAGTACTATGTGGATATTTCATTTTGACGAGTTTGTTTGGTTTATGAATTAAAGTGCCCTGACTCCTCGAACGATTATTGCATATACTTCTGAGATATGATGGCGTGAACTGTGTTATGTTATAACTAAACCCTAATAACAACATAAATCATTAATAGGGAACTTTGTGTAAGGAGTATTAACTTCTGAATTATGATGGCCCGAACGGTATTATGCTGATCACATAATACAATAGTAGGGAGCTTCATGTGAGGAGTCATATACTTCTGAATTACAATGGCCCGAACGGTGTTATGTTATATATAAAAACCTAATAGTAATTAGTTAAGAAAACCTAGACTAAGACTTGACATACGCACACCCGCAATACCCCAGGATACGTGAGTAAGTTGTCTAAACCCCTACTATAATTAGCTAGAGACTCAGGTGAGTTTTCATAGCCTCACACCCTTTTAAATGCTTTTTAAATGTTTTACAAACCCTGTGAGGGGGATACATGCTTTAAAACCAAATACAAGTCTTTGCTTTGGTTATTGCACGAGTAAACTAACAACCATCATTACATAACCAAAATTCATGAATCTAATCGTTTGGGACGTTTTACCCAAGCGAATGCGAATATAGTTGATAGATCTATTGGAGTTTGACTACTCCCGTTGGTATTAACACCCCACTAGGTGGTACCAATAAGTACTATATTTGAACCCACTGAAGGTTTAACTTTGGCAAGTTATCCTTCCCATCCCCTCATGGTTTGGTCTGTAGACCCCATGACCCGGATCGTTAACGTGTGGTTCATGAGCTTAGTGCAACATACCTTCTTTCTAACACTAACCCTTTTCCACACATAGAGTTTAAGCTTAACTCTGCGGAACTTCTATTTATACTTTACCTTTTTAAACCTATGACTCTCACTCAACATACGTGTTGACTTTTAAGCATGTTATCTTAGGTAATTAGGTACTATAGGAACCCTGGCACGAAGAACCACTGGACATGAGGACGTCCAGAATAGTTATCATTCATCAATTTTGTGTCGTAAAACGTATCTTAGGGACCTCTCTTTTGGTAAAAGTACATCTTTTACTGTAAAAGCTCTTATGAATAAATGAATGATAACAACCTTTTTCAAAAACGTCTCTTTTCAAGTCGTTTTCTATTATCTTGTCTTTGTTTCCATGAGTAATGCCCCAAACACTTTATCCACTGTGATCAGTGAAAAATGGGGGTGTTACAGATTGGCATCAGAGCCTTGGTTATAGAGAACAAAAGGATTCTCCTAAAACTATAACCACTTTTTCCAAAAGGTCCTCCATGCCAGTAGAATCCCTAACTACCTTTAGGTTAGAATCCCCAATTGCCTTTAGATTAGAATCCCCAACTACCTTTAGGTTAGAATCCCTAACTTGCCTTTAGACTAACTTGCCTTTAGATTAGAACCCCCGAATTGCCTTTAGGATTAGATATCTCACTGTTGCCCTTAGGATAGAATCCTCACTATTAGAATTGCCCTTAAAATGCTTATTTAGGTTAGAATTATTCTAAGATATTCCTTCAGGAATTACAGTTAGATATGTCATCCTTTAACAATCCTATCATCGTGTTGGATACCGTTGAGACGGATACTTCATCCGATAGTTATGAGTATGCTTCGGCTACTCCTACTCACTCATCTACTGGTTCTAATTCTCCAGAAGAATTAGCCCAGAATATCTTAACTAACCTAGGATTAGAACTTTCCCCGAATGACCCCTATATGCAAGCATATAATGGGTATATGCAAGCATATGGTGGAAACATTCCTACTGTACCTACTAAAACCCCTACCCCACCTAAACCCCACTATACTAGTCAAGATCATTATGTTCCCGAAATAGATTCACCTCCCCTTAAGAAAATACGTTTTATACCACCATCACCTCCCCCTAGGTTCCACATAGGTAGTAGTTCGTATAAAACACCTTTAGAAAGGCATGATGAACAAATAGATGAAATACTTAGTCTAGATAAACTTTCTTTAGAAAGAATGAAAGAAGTAGAAATTAGGATTAGGGAATTAGGAATAGGTAAAAATAGGTTAGAAAATGAATTAGAGAAAACTCGTAATCAAGTCTTTAGGTTACAAACAAAATATGAAGGACACTTTGACGAAGTAAGCACCGCACATGTTAGACTTTCCACCATCAAAATGATTATCGAGGATCTTAGGGATAATCATAGGTCTGACATAGACGAACTCTTGGAGGCCATTCAAGATCTTAAGAGTAACCTAGAGCAAAAATAAGGTTATAGGTTTAGATAATATAGGTAGATAACTTAGTTAAACGGGTACTTGCTAGGTTTTCATAAAAAAAAAAAGAAAAAGAAAAAAAAGAAAAGGTTTTTCATAAAACTCGTATCCCGTATTAGGATTCCCCATTGCCTTAGAACACACTAGATTGCCTTAGGAATTAAAAACTAAAACAAACAGGAAAAATTTAAAACAAGTAGACATACCTAGGAATAGTAAAAACTTAGGATCCCTTAGAATCACTATGCCTTTAGACGGAGGGGGAAACTATTTTCGGTGAACCGCAACGATTCTTGCTAGGAACTTGTTCTTTTTAAACCCATCCGGTATCAGAAAAGTGCTTTCAGCACTTAAAACATAAACTATAACAAAATTCTTACCATATCTTACCTTTAGAATGGCACTTACAAGAACTACTCCACCTGTTACTCCCACTACTCCCGCCATGACTCAAGAAGATATCCAGCGACTAGTGAATGATAGTGTAACTGCAGCACTAGGAGCTAGGGATGCAGGCTAGAAACCCTGAAATCCCTGTAGTGAAGAAGAGTAACTACAAGGAATTTATAAGCTGTCAGCCCTTCAATTTCAAGGGGACAGAAGGGGCCATAGGATTAATTCATTGGTTTGAGAGATGTGAATCGGTGTTTTCCCGAAGTAATTGTATAGAGGATTGTAGGGTTAAGTTTGCAACATGAACGCTTACTGAGGAAGCGTTATCTTGGTGGAATTCGTATGCCCAACCCATAGGAATAGAAGAGGCATATAAGTTATCTTGGGTTGAGTTTAAGAAACTTATGATTAAGAAATACTGCCCTCGGACAGAAGTCAAGAAAATGGAGGATGAATTTTATAACTTGACTGTGAAGGGGAATGATGTTAAAACTTATATTAGGAGATTTCAAGAGTTGGCTACTTTGTGCCTTACAATGGTACCAACTGTTGAAAAGACAATAGAAGCTTTCATCGGAGGTTTGCCCTGGAGTATCGAAGGGAATGTTACAGCCTCTAAACCTCAAATGTTAGAGGAGGCCATTAACATAACCTTAAGGTTAATGGACCAAGTAACAAAGCACAACTCTGTGCAGTGCCCTACGATAATAAGCGAAAGTTCCACGATGGGAGAGCTTTCGGTAACAACCATAATAACACTGGAGGTAATCATAAAAATCCCTATCCTCAACCAATGCAAGATAATGCAAGAGCTTATGCCACCACTTTAAATGAGAAAAGTGGGTATGCTAGAAGTGCCCCTCTGTGTAGGAGATGCAGCTGGCATCACACAGGGCCTTGTATCATTAAATGTAACATATGTAACAAGGTGGGCCATTACCCAAAGGATTGCAAGAACAAAAGAACAGTTGCAGGAGGAAATCCACCACTAGCAACAGTCATTTGTCATACTTGCGGGGAAAAGGGTCATTATATGAATAAATGCCCAAAGAAGAATACTGATAGTGCCCAGGGTAGAGCATACATGTTGAGGGATAGGAATGATCCAAGCGTAGTCACGGGTAAGTTTCTTTTAAATCATCATTTAGTTAAAATATTATTTGATTCTGGAGCAGATAGAAGTTTCGTATCTATACCCTTAGCCTCTAGACTTAGGATTAAACCCATAGCTTTAGATAATTATTATAAGATAGAAATGGCCGATGAAAACTTAGTTAGTACTAACATGGTCATTAAGGGTTGTACCCTAATATTACTTAACCACCACTTTGAGATCGATCTCATACCCATTAGGCTCGGTAGTTTTGACGTTGTTGTGGGAATGGATTGGTTGTCCAAGAATCAAGCAAAGATTCTTTGTGCTGAGAAAATCATCCATGTACCTATCAACGGTGAGACTTTAACTATCCGAGGAGATCAAAGCAGAACTAGACTTAACTTCTGATGAGGCGAAAAGTGAACCACTTTTAGGCGGTCATTTAAGCCCGAATTCGAGATTATTTGATCAAATATTGCCCTAAATCGTTCCTTTTTGTCATTTTAGGTACTTTTGGAGAGAAATCTGGAAAAGGAAGCATTTTGGATGTTTTTGGAGCATAAAAGTGAAGAAAACAGCAAAGTCTTAATTTTCCTTGCTGGGAACAGTACCTGACGGCGTCACAACTTCCTTAACGACGGCGTCAAGAGTTACAAAAGAGGTGGATGTGAAAAATACACATGATGATCTAGAGAGTTTTGTGTATTGGACATGACGGCGTCACCCAAGGCCGTCATGGTCCTAGTACAAGTGACGGCCCAGAAGAAATTTACACAAGACGGCGTCAAAATCAGATCTAGGCAATACGATTTCTATTATGGCGGCGAGTTGACGGCGTCACAACCCAATATATGACGCCGTCACCCATTGTAATCTATATATAGTTTTCCAAAATTCATTCATTAGTGTGTAACTTTGAGGGAAAACCCTAGGACGAATTTTCCAGCTTTTTAAAGGGTTTCAACCCCTTGAATCTTTCATGTTCTATTAAAGATAAGTACTCTTTCAATTCATTCAATATGTCTATGTGTTGTTTGAATATATCTTACGCTTGTCTTCAATTTAACATGCTAGGCTAGGTTTCCTTTGTGGCTGCTTAGATGTAGTGAAACCTAGATGTTGATTATGGGTTGATTGTTTGTTTATAGTTGTTACGGATGATTGTATTCGATGTTAGGCTTAAGAAAACTGGCAGACTTCCATTGGTAACTTGCTTGAACGTCTTAAGAAACATGATCGGAGGTGTACTACGATATTTGGTTGTATTTAATGTGTAGGAGAATTCTAATGATCCCATGTTAGGAGCTTCTAACGGCTCGACATAGGAGTGAAGTAGGATCCTATAGAGTTAGGGAATATTGTACACGGCCCTACGACTATTATTAAGGAATATGACCCATCATCCATGCAATTGTAACAAGCTATCAACCTGTAAAAGATATCTAGGGAGTAATGAAACCTAAGTAAACACAACTTTCCTCATCATTGTTTACACCACGATAGTATAATTAGTTTAATTTTCATTTCTGTTGTTTTATTTTGATTGCATCTTAGTTATTTGGGTTAGTTGGCTAGCAACTAATTTCACCCACTCCTTCAAAACCCGAGATTTTAATTGCTTTTATAAAATATAAAAATACAAAAAGAATCATCCCTCACCTCTAGACCTAGTTTTTAGGCTTTCTAATCCTAGCGACACTATTCTTGAGTTGAACGATCAATCCCCCGGTACTTGTCACTATACTATACTACAACGATCAGGTACACTGCCTGGTGGGGGGTTGTAAGCTTCTCGAGATCCCTCGAGAGGTAAAACCTGGTGCGATTCCCACGTACATCAAGTTTTTGGCGCCGCAGCCCGGGGAATAGTTATTGTCTAGGTTAGGATTTCTTTTTATTAGGTCTACTTGCTAGATTCCTTTCTAGTAAGATTTTATTTTTTAATTTTTTAGGATTTCTTTAGTCTATCTTATTTCTGCATGTCTTTGTTCGTAACCTTTACCATCCGACATCATGGAAGGTGGTAACATCTTTGAACTCATCAACCCACTACAACAAAACCACCCAAAAAACCCACCATACCAAACCCACCTCCTAGGCCCCGAACTTTAGTAGAGTATTCCCGTCCTAGCCACCAAGGCTATCAAAACACTATTGAGCTCACTCAAGGAGCCAATGTGTCCCCCTTGCGATCCGACACCATCCGGTTCGTGCTAAGCGGATGTGCATTCCATGGACTTCGTTCTGAAGATCCTAATCAACATCTCAAGGATGTCCTTAAAATCGTAGATTCCATAGACCTTGATGTTACAACTAGAGATTTGACCCGATTACGCCTATTCCAATTCTCTCTACGTGATCAAGCTAGTCAATGGCTTGAACGTTTACCCGAGGGATCCATCACCTCATGGGATGACCTCACCACTCGTTTCCTTGCTCAATTTTTCCCACTGGGGAGAACTACCAAGCTTAGAAATGATATCTTGATGTTGCAACAACGTCAAGGTGAAACTCTATATGAAGCATGGACTCGTTTCAAGGACTTACTCCAAAAAGTCCCTCATCATGGCATAGATCTTTAGCTCCAAGTCCAAATCTTCTATGACCATATCGATCTCTCCACAAGGCGAACCATTGAACAATCGGCTGGTGGCAAGGTACATGATCTGAGTGCGGAAAAATCATGGGAACTCATAGAAGATCATGCTCTCTATGACAACGAAAGTTGGAATGATCCCCATGATTTGAACAAAATGGTCAAGGCAATATCTTTGCCTTCGAACAATTCTAGCACTCCCGACCGTAGGATCATGGAACTTGAAGAGCAAGTCAAGTTTCTCATGAAATCTTAGGAAGCTCCCAAGCCTTTAAGCCAAGTGAACAAAATCACTTCTTCATACGAATTATGTAGTGGTCCCCATGACACTCGTGATTGCGTGGAACTTCCCGGACAAGCTTTTGCGGATTACGCATCCTCGCGTACCGACGAAGCAGGAGATAAGTGGTACACTTTCAAACCTGAGCCAAACCCTTATGGTGACTCCTACAACCCTTCTTGGAAAAATCACCCGAACCTTAGGTGGAAAAAAACCAAAGCATGCCCCAAAACAATTCTTCCAATCCACCTAATCGTTACCAACCAAATGGTCCACCCGCTAACCGTACTTTCAACAACAATCCTTCCAATAACTATGGTAGTACCAACAATCTTGAAGGGTTGATTTCCAAGTTTATGGCATCTCAAAAAGCTCGCATAGCTAAGTTTGAAACCGAATTTAATCAACAACAAACGGAGATGACCAATAAGATTGACAACTTGTTGAAAGCCCTCAACAACCAAGTGCTAACTACACCTAGGAAGGACACCAGGGACACTAATAGCGGAATCCAAATTAAGGACCCCTCATCATCCAAACATGTCCACTTTGTCAATGTCGTCACTATTAAGCCGATAGATAAGAATATGAAAGAAAGTGACAAGGATGAAGTTGGAATAGAAACCGGGACTAGGGATGAGATTAAGGAAGTTGAGGATAATAAGGGAGAAAAGTTAGAGGAAGTAGAAAACGTAGAAGAGTACTTTGATAAGTTACCCACCAAGGAAGAACGGGAATATCACAAGGACTTATTCGATGACCCCGAGATACCATACATCCTTGGTTCACCCCTTATTAAAGTAGGTGATCCCTCTAACATCAACATACCATGCAACATTCATGTGTGGAAAGCTTACATCGATCTTAGGTCTCCTATAAACATCATGACTAGGACATATTATAATTGGGTAATGAAGAAGCAACTTGGATATAGGATGATGCCCAACACGAATAAGATGAGCAACTTTGTAGGAAGAGTGAAAGGATTGCATGTCTTTGTAGGAAACTTCACTTATGTTACTGACTTTGTGATATTAGAGGATACTCGTCCGGTAATAGATGATTGCCTAAGTCAAGTTGTGTCCGGAAAACCATTTGTTGAGGCCTCTAAGATGAGTTATGACCCGTCCCTAGGGATTCTTAGATTCAAGAGTGAGAACGATGAGATTGCTTACCAAATTCCCTATAAGATTGAACAATACCGCCTTCTATCAAACATAGAAAAGGAACACAAGCAAGCGGTTTATTATAGGAATGATGAGGATAGACGTAGAGGAGCAGATTATGTCATGAATAGAATACTTGGTTTCTACAAGGAATGTTTGCAACTAGGTCCGGAATACAAAACTAAGATTGGAGATGACCTAGAGAATGAGACCAACGATGAGGTCACGTAATTGCTCATGACCTTGAGTCTAGCTACAAGACTCATAAATAAAGAAAAGCGCTTCTTGGGAGGCAACCCATGTTTTGTGTGATTTTTATTTGTTTGATTGTTATTTGCTTCCGTATGCATGCTTTATTTTTTATTGTTGGTAGATCATGTTTCAAACTAAAATTGTGAAAATGCTTTATTTTGTTGTTTAACTTCTTCTTAACTTCATATAAAGGTATTTTGTAAAAGCTAAGTGTAAAGGGAAACCCCAAATTTGTTTTTAAGAACGAAATTGATCATGATTCTCCACAATATTAAATGAACATGTGTATTAGTATTTGTTAGATTCAAATGCTTGTATCGAGTCTTAATGATGTTTTGCAGGATTTTCCAGGAAGTAGGACATAATTTTTTCTAGAAATTTTCCAGAAACTTAACGTAAAGATTTCTGCAGGTCACTTCTGACGGCGTCAGGAGTTAACTCCTCACGGCGTCATGTGTAAAATTCTGGAAATTTTGTGAGTTTTGTTTTTCTAACGGAGTCTTCAAGTCTTTGTTAATTCTTTAGTTTTATAAACTCCAGGAAATCTACAAAAATTCATTCCACAAGCATTATATCGTAATTTGTTTTCTAGGACTTGTTACTATATATAGATTGCCGCCGATTTTATGCGAGGTTGCCTTGTTTGTTTTCTCAGGTTTAACAGGTTATATATGACAAGAAGATGATTTATTTTTCTGGAAGGGAAGCTTTGAATGTTCATTTTCTTATAGGAAGATCTAACCTTGTTAACACACTATCCACACCAAACGAATCAGGGGAGTATTTGCTTTCATTCTTTTACCTATTTCACTTTTACATTCTTTAATTGAACATTGGGGACAATGTTCATCCTAAGTGTAAGGGGAGGGTAAATGATGATACCTTATAGGATACAATTGCACTTGAGTTTGTTTGTTTGATGGTAGGTGTGTAATAAAACTAAGAGAAATACTTGTTAGTGTAATTTTAGCGCCAAATTTAAATTTTTTTACAACATTTAGGAGTGAAACTTTAGCCTTAGCAAGCGTCTCATGGATAGGAGTTGTATGACTAGCACAAAACTGTACCATTCAGAAAAATTTTCCACCCAAATATGTGAGGTTCGCCTTTAGATTTGATAGGAAAAGCATTCATTATTAGTGCTTATGAGTGTACCGGTAGCATTTAGATTCTAGAACTTGCGTTAGTGATGCATCCCGAGACCGCTAGTGAGACTACATTCGTGTGGTAGGATTTACTACATGATAAGAGGCATTAGGATCACCCTTGTGTTAATCCCATATCATAATTACTTGACCATTTAAGTCATATTACTTGGCTAGTAAAGTCAACTAATTTTTCCACACCTTAGCGTTGTACTCATTTTTAGTACACAAAATCCCTAGTACATTCCTCCGAGCCTATCTTTTCATTTCTAACTTTAAGCATCTTACTTAAAGGAAGAATTTGTTACAACCCACCCAAATGTACACCCAAATCGCCTTAGCCTTCCGTGTATGCACTCATCTTTAGTGCATTATTGTTACATGTTTAAACCCTTAGTTAATTATCTAATTGATTACATGGTTGCTAAGTCAAGTCATATCTTGTACATATTGTTTTGGGACGATTGGGACTCATGGGTAAAGTACTTGCGTTATGGAGTAATGGGGAAGAACATCATATTATTACCCCCATATGTGTGTTAAACTTAAAAGTAATCCAAGTGTTTTGATTTTCATGATTTGAGTCATTAGATTAGTTTATTGTAAAGTATGTAAAAATTCAAGTGTAAGGGGAATGTACATTCCCTATGATGTAATATTTTGGATAGTAGGGTAAAAGTGTATGCTATTCAAAAAAAAAAAAAAAAAAAAAAACATACACACTACCATCCCCTTTCATGTTTGTTTTATGTTTTTGTTATTTTTGATTCATTAGCTTAGGTCGAGTCTAGTCTTGGCTTAGCAACGCCATATTGTACATGTAATTAACCAAGATGATTAACTCGCCACCAGTAAATATTGCCTTTATCCAACAAAACTGTGTATTCCATATCCCTACACCTAACGTTATAACCCTTTAAAAGACCTCTTTGATAGTTTATCCTAGGTGCTTACGCCAAGTGGTGGAGGTTTGATCCTTTCGCAAGCCTATGGTACTCTATTTTGCTATGACAGGTAGTGAGAGATGTTTTCCATTTCCATATTGTGATTTGTGATATATACTTTATTACACCCGAGAGATGTGAGTGTCTAAACACTATTTGTGAGGTGCTAGTATATGACCTCCGTGCTTATCATTGGTTTTTAGTGGAACGATTATTTGTTGTAATTACTTTTATATTACTATTAAATGACCCCTAACTTGTATTTTGATTAGAATAAAAGCGCATTTGCTTGAGGACAAACAAATCTCAAGTGTAAGGGTATTTGATGAGGCGAAAAGTGAACCACTTTTAGGGGGTCATTTAAGCCCGAATTCGAGATTATTTGATAAAATATTGCCCTAAATCGTTCCTTTTTGTCATTTTAGGTACTTTTGGAGAGAAATCTAGAAAAGGAAGCATTTTGGACGTTTTAGGAGCATAAAAGTGAAGAAAACGGCAAAGTTTTAATTTTCCTTCCTGGGAACAGTACCTGACGGCGTCACAACTTCGTTAATGACGGCGTCAAGAGTTACAAAAGAGGTGGATGTGGAAAATACATGTGACGATCTAGAGAGTTTTGTGCATTGGACATGACGGCGTCACCCAAGGCCGTCATGGTCCAAGTACAAGTGACGGCCCAGAAGAAATTTACACATGACGGTGTCAAAATCAGATCTAGGCAATACGATTTCTATTATGGCGGCGAGTTGACGGCGTCACAACCCAATACATGACGCCGTCACCCATTGTACACTGGTACAAAAAGTTGTATTGGTCACGCCAAAAATGTGTGACGATATGCATATAGTGACACACGTTTTTTTCGTTGTGTGTCACCATAGGTCCCGCCACCGTAGGTGGCATATGGTCACATTGTTGAGTTCGTGGCCTTTTCCATCGAAAAAGAGTGACCAAAATCCCGAATATGTGTGACAAATTAGACACAAGTTTTGTTGGATTAGCCATTATCAGTGACCGTAAACACTTTATAGTCACGCGAATGTTTTTTGAGAGTAACTATTTTTCAGCCTTTGGCCACATAAATATATAATATATGTGACATTTGAGATGATATATTCAAGTAAATGTGTATTTTGTGTGACTATTTCCCGTCCTGTAGTCACATGAATATACAATAAATGTGACATTTGTGATGATTTAGTCATACAATGGGTGTTTTTTTTAGAGTTAGTCACATACAATTTAACACAAAGTAGCCAAAAGTGTTAATAAGTGTGACCATATGCTGTTTAAAGTGAAGAAATGTGTATTTTGTGTGACTATTGATCATCCAATGGCCACATGAAGTTTATGTTTGCGTGGCCTTTTGTAGTATTTAGTCACACAAAGCATGTTTGTTTTGGGTATTTAGTCACATACCATTAAGCAAACAGTGGCCAAAAGTGTTAATAAGTGTGACCATATGCTGTTTAAAGTGAAGAAATGTGTATTTTGTGTGACTATTGATCATCCAATGGCCACATGAAGTTTACTTTTGCGTGGCCTTTTGTAATATTTAGTCACTCAAAGCATGTTTGTTTTCGGTATTTAGTCACATACCATTAAGCAAACAGTGGCCAAAAGTGTTAATAAGTGTGACCATATGCTGTTTAAAGTGAAGAAATGTGTATTTTGTGTGACTATTGATTATCCAATGGCCACATGAATTTTATGTTTGTGTGGCCTTTTGTAATATTTAGTCACACAAAGCATGTTTGTTTTGGGTATTTAGTCACATACCATTAAACAAACAGTGGCCAAAAGTGTTAATAAGTGTGACCATATGCTGTTTAAAGTGAAGAAATGTGCATTTTGTGTGACTATTGATCATCCAATGACCACGTGAATTTTATGTTTGTGTGGCCTTTTGTAATATTTAGTCACACAAAGCATGTTTGTTTTGAGTATTTAGTCACATACCATTTAGGAAACAGTGGCCAAAAGTGTTAATAAGTGTGGCCGTATGCTATTTAAAGTGAAGAAATGTGTATTTTGTGTGACTACAGATCATCCAATGGCCACATGAATTTTATGTTTGTGTGGCCTTCTGTAATATTTAGTCACACAATGAATAAAACAAACAGTGACCAAAAGTGTTAATAAGTGTGACTATATGCATCTTTTAGTCACATTTAAAAAATCAATATATAAATCAAAACAATTCAAATATACATCAAAACAAATTCAAATACAATAAAAGTGGAATGTATATAACTGAACAAAATATAAAATTGGACATCCTTTTATACACCAAGGAGTCCTAGTCGGCTTACAATAGTTTCTTAAGTATCTGTAATCTTTTCCATAAGCAAGTATGAACTTCGAGCGGTCTTAATCTCTGAGCAGTACCAACTTTAACTAGCAGTATTAACTTTTGTACTAGCAGTAGTAAATACTTGGCACATTTTCTTTGAAGTTCATGAGCTGCACTAAATCCATCTAAGCAATATTAACACAAACATGATCAGCAGTAATTCAAACAACATCATGAAGAATTTTAATCCAAAACAATGAACATAATAATAAAATTTGCAGTTAAACTTACAAGTTTTTCTCCCATTGATCTAATCTCATCATTTGGATATAAAAGCCTTGAAAATGTAGGCTGCTGCATATCAACACATCAAGATGAGAGCATAACTAGAACATGTCAAAGCTTACAACATAACAGAACTAGATGAGCCACTCGTTCAACTATCTGCACAAACATGATAGGAGAGTTAATACTAGTACCACGTTAGTACTGCTGGAGCAGAGTTACTACTGCTAGTATATATATATATATATATATACAAAACAGAATGTATATAAATGAAGCGAATATATATACAGTTGTATTTCAAATTCAATGAAAATCGAATGTATATAAATGAAGCAAATATATATAAAATTGTAATGTCGTATATAATCAAATTCTCAACTATCAAAAGTTAAAACCTGTTGACTCTTCACCGCCTTATCTTGCTTTTGCAAGGTTTCACTAGAGACCAAATGTTTTCGCTTCGTTGGTACTAATTTTAGTCCAGTATTTTGTTCACTAATATTTGGTATCATAGTTGGTGGTGTAACCTGTAGAACCGGTTTGTCGTGGCTTAAGCGTTTTCGTATGTTCGATAGTTTTAATAGGTTGCTATATGTATATATAAAACACGGTACATTAGTCATGTATGTAAAACTAAAAAAATCAAAGGTGGATGTTTTATTACTTACCACTGTTTCCATTACTGGTACGTTTTCCAAAGTTTCAATGGCCATTGGAGTGGTCACCTGCAATATAAATTAAGAAATACAATGGTGTTATCATTAGAAAATGAAATTGTTAACAACATAAAAAGTGGCTTACATCTGAGTCTAATGCCAGTTTCTTTGTGCAAAAAAATTATGGGAAATGTAAGAAACTAAGGCACTAATAACGCTGCATAATATAAGATCTGCCAACCATGAAACAGTAAAAATATACATGGGTTGGCTTTGGTGACTGAGATGGAGCATACCCACGCCTCGAAAATGAAGTGTGCCAGAAAATCCTGCTGATGGAATTTTTAGCCAGGCATCCCATGTATCATCGTCACCCGTGAAAATAGCATGTAGCTCCTGCAAGAAACAAGTAACGTGATTAATGCTAACATAAAAGACGACAACATTAGATGTACCAAATATAAGTTTAGCCTCAAAAACAAACATACGGGTTGCATATCGACTCGGGAAACAATAACATACAATTGGTTGCAATTTTCTGCAGTGTCAAACGTGGAACGAATAAATGTCAAACACATTACCAAGCAAACAAATCACTAACATTTGGTACAAATGAAACAGTTTGACAAAAAGCAACCATATTTGAGTTAATTTCCTATGTAACAGATGTTATGTTAATCTTTTGATAGATAACTTACACAACTGCGATAAGCAAACTCCAACTGTTCAGCAACATCCTCCCGGAGTGGAAACCAATCAAGACTTCCTTTACGAGCAAAACAGTGGCCTCTTAGAACACGTCGATTGTCTCCATTACAATAAACAGAAAAACTATTTCGTCTTAATAAGTCTACCTGCAACGATTACCACCACACGAATTTATAATCAAAAACATGTTTTAGGCTAGTTTAATCCACAAAAGTCAATGTAAATCATTTTATATTCGATTACACATTTAAGAAAATATAAATTAAATATGTGTTTGAGCATACCCATGAACAGAGTAGGATAGGTGAGATGAGGATGATGGTGGCTCGACTGTGATGGTGGTGGATGTGGTGGTTATCTCGAACCAAACAACCGAAGCAAACAAAGTCTCCCATATAGTTCCCTTGTCTTGATGACGGTGATGGCGTGGAGGAGCGATGTTTGGTGGAACCACGGCGAGATAAGGGGGTGAAGTTTGGCGGTGGTGTGAGTCGGTTCTAGAGAGAAGGAGAATAGATGAATAGATAGAACATAGATCTGACTAAGCTAGTAGTGTTAATGTTTTGATTTTGGGTGAAAAAGGGGCGCCATATGAGTGGAGCCGGAGATTGAAATTTTGGGGAAAATTAAGGGGCTGGATCTTGTGCGCTATATTAAAAATTTGGAGATTGAAAGCCTATCAAATGAGCTCGAAATGTTTAATGAGTTGAGCTCAACCTTATATAAGTTCGACTCGAGTTATTGTTGAGTTCTCGAGCTTGTAAGTGATATAAAATATGTGTTTTTTTTAATATGTAAGTGTACTAAGTGTAAATACTTATTTATGAATGTATCAAGCTTTTCGAGCTGAAGTCGAACCAAATTCAATTCTTAGGTTATATTTCAAATTTAATTTTTGTAATAAAACACATCTTTACAGATAAATCGAGCTTTTCGAGTCAAGCTCAATCCGAGTTCAAACTTTCTCGATCCCGGATAACATATGATTGGGAAGGTCCCTGGATACTTGCTTCTTAGTGTCTGTGACAAATGGTATACACCTACCAAGCCGGTGCAACCCATGCATGACCAGTGATAATGGCTAATTCACATGGGTCATGGGTCATGTGCATTAGGTTATCGCTGGCCACATTCATTAATTAATGGGTATTTGACATCGATCATATAAGTCATATGCATTGGGTGGATAGTTGATTAGAGTGTCATGTTTCGACACATCCATGACTGTTGACAATTGGTAATTAACATGCATGGGTCATGGGTCATGTGCATTGGGTTAGAGTGGCTTTTAGTGTAATGGAAACCATGCATTACCGGTGATAATGGCTAATTCACATGGGTCATGGGTCATGTGCATTAGGTTATCACTGGTCACATTCATTAATTAATGGGTATTTGACATCGATCGTATGGGTCATATGCATTAGGTGAATAGTTTCTTAGAGTGCCATGTTACGACACATCCATGACTGTTGACAATTGGTAATTAACATGGGTCATGGGTCATGTGCATTGGGTTATAGTGGCTTTTAGTGTAATGGAAACCATGCATTACCGGTGATAATGGCTAATTCACATGGGTCATGGGTCATGTGCATCAGTTTATCACTGGTCACATTCATTAATTAATGGGTATTTGACATCAATCATATGGGTCATATGCATTGGGTGGATAGTTGCTTAGAGTGTCATGTTACGACACATCCATGACTGTTGACAATTGGTAACTAACATGGGTAATGGGTCATCTGTATTGGGTTGTAGTGGCTTATATTGTCATGTTATCAACCAATACATTCATGGTGATCGACAATATAATGGGTAATTAACATGGGTAGTGGGTCATGTGCATTGGGTTGTAGTCGCTTATAGTGTAATGGAAACCATGAATGACCGGTAATAATGGCTAATTCACATGGGCGACTTTTTAAATACAAAATACACTAAAGTCCAGGTGCGCTTGGTTCAAACTTGGGAAAGGGAAAGGGAAAGGGAAAGTGTAAGCTAATGGTCGGGAAAGGGAAATGTAAAGAAGATCAACCCCCCCAATTTATTGGGTAATGACCCATTACCCACTATTGGGTAATGGGTTATTGCATTATGCTTTGCCAAGCATATTTTTTTGCTACCTTTCCCATTCTTCACCCCCTATAACCCCCTACCAAGCATTAGGGGTGTTCAAAAAACCCGAGAAACTGACAAACCAAGCATTCGGTTTCGGTTTTTACTTTTAGATATCCGTGGTTAACCGAACCGAACCGTATATAATATAAATAAATTACCCGCCCCGCGATGGATAGTTAAAATCTTCCAACTAACCGCCCTCGGTTTTGATCCCAAATCTCAAAAAGATGATAAGATCACAAATGAATATAATCCAAATACCCCCTTAAAGCTATTTATTCTTAGGCTTAGGTTGATTATCTGTTATAAGAATTGCGTTGTATTTGTATTTATAGAATAAGGAAGAACATGCTGTGTTGTTTTTGCGAATAATTAGAGCAAAAGAGATATTAAGGTTTGCTTGGATTAGCTTATTTTATCTTAGGATTAGGTTGACTATCTGTTATAAGAATTATGTTGCATTTGTATTGAGAGAATAAGGAAGAAAAGTGGCGGATGTGTGTGCGAATATTTAGGCTAAAACATCCAAGTATCAAAGATGGAAGAAGTATCAATGATGGGTGGACCGACACCACTTTCAAGTATGAACATAAACTTGTTCTGGTGTTGTCCATCCATTATTGATTCATCTTTGCTCTTTGTCAAAATACAGAAATAATTATCAAGTATAATTTGTATTGATAAAATAAGGAAGAACATGCTGTGTTGTTTTTGTGAATAATTAGAGCAAAAGAGATATTAAGGTTTGCTTGGATTAGCTTATTTTATCTTAGGATTAGGTTGAAGTACAATAAACATATCAAGAACTTAAAGAGTTTTTTCATGTATTTAGTTACAATGAAAATATTTTCATTGCATTGTTGATATAAATTTAATATGATTTCATTGATTCATGATTAGCTCTCTAATGTCGTAGGACCTACATAACTAATATGTATGTTCATCACATTTATGTGAGCAATATAAACGATAGTAAGAATTTGGTTGCTAAGAACTTAAAGCTCAATAATCAGGGCCCATCTGTCTAACGATGTAGATGGGTTCCATCACTTTAATTGCACCCCATTTTCTAACGATGTTTAATGGTTCTTTCAATAATCAAGATTAAACATCGTTAGAAAACGGGGTCCAATTAAAGCGATGGAACCCATCTACATCGTTAGATAGATCTGGCCTGATCATTGAGACATCTTCAATGCGATAATGATATTGTGTGTATTGTTCATGACATGCCACACTCCTTCATTATCGCATTCAAGATGAGTGATGTTACTTAGACTCTATTCTTTACTCAACATTTGTAGATTGTTTGTATCACTCTATTTACTTTATATATATGTATGATGTATTTTTGATCTAAGAATCATGTTGCATTTGTATTGAGAGAATAAGGAAAAAAAGTGGCGGATGTGTGTGCGAATATTTAGGCTAAAACAGCTAAGTATCAAAGATGGAAGAAGTATCAGCGATGGATGAAAAGCCACCACTTTCAAGTATGAACATAAACTTGTTCTGGTGTTTCATCCATTAATGATTCATCTTTGCTCTTTGCCAAAATACAGAAACAATTATCAAGTATATGTTCAACTAGCCAAAATACAGAAACAATTATCAAGTATTAGTTCCAAGAACAAAGGTTGTTTCAAACACACCCTGAATTGCAACATTATCTTTTATTTCATTTACACTATATTTTATAAAATTTTAATATATTTTTTAATTTTTTTTGCAAAAAATCCATGGTCAGACTACTTTACAAAGGGATATTTGGATCAGGTCAATCATGAAATTTTGCAGATTTCTTCAGGTCAATCATGTTCCATTGTGACTAGTCTTTGTTGGCGACTAATATGTATATAGTTCTGTCAAGAGTTATATATAAGCATTGATCCCTGGCAAACGCTCGTCCCAATGGATCATGATTGGCCCGAAGATGTTGAAAAGGTTCAAGCCACCTGTGGGAAACATCAATCCTTTCCTGCATTAAACATAGGTAGTTTGGGTTTCCCATATCCCCTTTTTATACTCGTTTCCATGTGTATCTCAAATCACAAATCCTAGTTTATTAAATCTCTAAACAAAAACCTGCAGGAAGTATTCATAAACAATGTCTGCAAACAACAAGAGATCAGTACAATGGGTTGAGGGAGAAGGTTCAAGCAGGTCTGCTTCAAAAAAGAAAGAGGCAAATAGTGTAAAAAAATTTAAATTGGATGGAAATGCGTGGTACAATTGATGGGCTGCTGAAAGCAGGAAAAACACAATCTATCAAACAACATGCTGAGGATGAAAAGGAGTACAGAGAAACAAAAAAACCATATCTCAAACAACATCCCAAGGCGTACAAGACATTGGATGATGATGATTTGTCTAATGTTGAGTTTGATGGGTTGGATTACGAAGATGCACATGTAGCATTTGACCCGGAGAAATCTCCAAAATTAGATTAGTAGATTTTTAGAATGTGTAACTTTGATTTCCTGTATTTTGTAATTTTTCATTTCAAGTTTTAATGGAAAATGTTTAATCTTAATTCCAGTACTTTTGTCATTGCTCAATTTTCTCATTACTTGTTGATATTAATATAATGATTCACCCTTTGCACTAAAAAAGATTTTGCTGCTAAGAAAATGTTACTGCAGCTGGTTTTGTACATTATTTTGTAATTTTTCATTTCAAGTTTTAACGGAAAATGTTTAATCTTAATTCCCATACTTTGTTATTGCTCAATTTTCTCATACTTGTTGATATTAATATAATGATTCACCCTTTGCACTAAAAAAAAAAAGAAAAAAAAAATTCTGCTGCTAAGAAAACGTTATTTCAGCTGGGTTTGTACTGCTAGAACTGAGAGTGCAGGGGTGGATTGGTAACATTTACACTTAACGGTTTAAATCCCCAATCAAATCGATAATTTAGTTTCACGCACACATAATTTCTCTATAATCACAAACACTAACATCTTTTATCAATCATTTTCAAAATCCCCAAATCACAAAACCCTAATTCAAGATGGTGTTGCCAATTGAATCAAAACGCACATTTGTTGACAGACACAAAATGGTCGCTTTTTTGAAGAAACCAGGTGGTTCTGAAGGATTCACACAGATAATCGATTTCTTGAATGCTACCCCTATTAGGTATGTATTAACTGTGAATCCTCCTATATGCATTTCTTTTATTAAGCAGTTTTGGACTACTGCTAAGGTCATAACTTTTAATGAAGAAAAACAGATTAAGGCTAAGGTAGATGGCCAAGATATACTCATAACTGAGTCATCTATTAGGGAATCTCATAACCTACCAGATAATGAAGTGATTGTGTGTCTTGAAAATGCCGCCATTTTCAAAGGTTTGACAAAAATGGGGTATGAGAAGAAGAATGATAGATTAAAATTTTACAAAGGTCTCTTCTCATCTCAGTGGAAATTCTTGATTCATACTCTCTTACATTGTTTGAGTCCTTAAACAACAGGTTGGAATGAGTTTGGTACCACCATGGCATCAACAGTGATATGCCTTAGTAAAGGAAAACCTTTTAATTTTTCAAAAATGATTTTGGATTGTATGATCAAGACCTGAATGATGATGGTAACTCTTTATTATATCCAAGGTTTTTGCAGCTTATTATTCCAAATCAATTGACTACTATTAAGACACATAGAGCATCTTTTTATGCCACCTCACTACAAAAGAAAGTATTTTTAAATCTGAAAAACAATGGCAAGGATTTTTCAGGAAGGGTTACACCACTTTTTCCAAATATGGTGAACCTTCCACAAAAAAAAGGGTGAGGATGTCATGGAAGGGGCTGCCACTTCTGCTGCTAGCTTAGAAGCAGAGCAGGCCAGTGGTAACATACATGAGACTGAGTATACAGCCGTTGATTCACCTCTCAGTGAAGGTAACACATCCCGAAGTGATGAGGGAAGATCTGAAACACATGAATTGATGGATACTGATGTACAAAATGTCAATTCCAATGATCCATCTCTCGGGCTAGGTAACACAAGCCGAAGTCGTGAGGCTAGAATGAAACTTATACAGGATTTGAAGGACAATTGTACCCAGTTAGAAAAGGATGTTATTGGCCTCCAAAAGCGCACAACAAAACAAGGTGAAAAGATCAAAAAGTTGAAAAAGAGACTTCGATATTTGGAAGGTCAACAGAGCTCAAGAGAAACTCAGTTCAGACATTTGAAGAAGGTGGGCACAACACACAGGATGAGTTCTTCTAAGGCTGCTAGTTTGGAGGATCCTCCCAAACGGGGGAGGAATGAAAGTAGAGTCTCAGGGGAGGAAACAACAAATGCTGAAGGTGCTTGTGCTGATATGCATGTGGATATGGATATTGGGATTGATAGTAGTGATAATATGGATGTTGAATATGTAGTTGCTGACAATGAAGGTAATGAGGCGGTTTTAGAAGATGTAAATAAAAAGCAGGTGGTGGAATTTCCAGGTGAAAATATTGTACAAGCTTCAAAGATCATGGTGGAGACTAATACTAGTTTGGGAGAAACTGCTGCTACTAGTAATGTTGAACAACTGGATAAGGTGGTACAAGATGTTTCTGCTGCTACAACAAATCAAGTTTCTACTGCTAATGTTTCTACTGCTAAAGAGGTTGCAAAGAGAGTTGATGAAGCTGAAATAGCTAAATTTATGGATGAGAAAAGGAGATCTAAAGTGTCTGAATTTGAAACAGAAGAGCAAGTAGCATTCGTTCTTCAAGAAAAGGAGAAAAAAAGAGCTCATGCAGAAAAAATGCCAGCTTTTATTGATGAGGATGAAGTTCTACAGGCTAGAATTGCAGAACTTTACAAAGATAAGACTTTAACTGATGATAACAGAGTACAAAGACTTGCTGATTTGATAAATGAAAGAGGTGTAGAATTAGCTTTGAGTCAGCGAAGTAAGTCAATGAAGCAAGGTCAAAGTCAGAAGAGGAAAAGAAATACCACAAAGTCTCCGCTCATGAATTTAATGAAAACATACTTAAAGAATCAAGGTTTTTATAAACCTCATCAACTCAGGAAAGTCATATGACGAAATTGTACATCTATACTACCACTGCAAGAGATATATTGAAGAAAAGTTTATCCCCATAGGTACAGAAGAAACACCATCAAAGAAATAAAAGATCATTGAAGACAAGCATGCTGAGAAGAAGAATGATTCACAAAGAAATGAAGATAGCTCTTCTCTTGATCAGATGATGGTGATTGTTCCTGAAACATTATATATTGATCATATTCAATCTAGACATCCAATCATAGACTGGGAGATTTACAAAGATAAATTTTGAAAGGCTTGGAAGATAATCAAGCTTGGTGGAGGATCAGAAGTGTGCAAAAGTTTTCAGGAATTGATAAGAAGAAGTGACAGAGAAGACTTAGACAGATTATAGGAGTTGGTTAAAAAAAAACTCAAAACAATCAAGAAGCCAGATGTGAAAGAGCAAGAGCTATGGGTTGAGTTACACATGTTATATGAACCTGATCCAGCTGATATCTATTGGAACTTCCCAAATTATGATCTCTCAACTTCATGGAAGTTTTATGATAGCTGCAATGTACATCAGTTATCAACACAAGGTGGAGTTGATGTTTTTATGCTTGCAGAAAAAGAGTATCCTTTGAGTGCTAATTTACTTGCTGTGATGATATCTAAAAAGATCATATGTGAAGAAATTACAGAGGTAGTTAAAGATCTCATTGAAAGAATTCGTGCTCAGTATGAGAGACAAATGCAAGAACGGAATAAAAGAAGATAAGGTGTTTAGAGGTAGCAGGGGTGTAGCTTCTCTGTTTTCATTAAACAGAGCATTGTAGCTTCTCTGTTGTTTGTACAAAAGTTACTAATGCTATTATTAAGTTACTACTGCTATTACAATAGTTTTTTGTGTAATTTAGCCTACTGTAATGGATTTAGACTCCAAAAAGTCAAGCTTTTCTATGGCAATGAAAAAATTTGTAGTTTTCACTAGTATGTCTACTTGCAGGCAACATAATTAATAATATAACATTAAAATTGATTAAAAAAAACATAACATGACATGATAAAAACATAACATTAAAATTCAAAGGAACATAACATGGTTGATAAAAAACATTGAAAGAAACTCTAAAGTCCCTTGACAAATGCGTGCTTGTTGAAAAGCTTGAGCTTCGCTTCAACAATCTTCTTCTTCAATTCTTAAAGCTCGATAACGTCAGACTTTTGAAGCTTCTTAAAATACTCCAAGCCCTTGAACATCTGCACCGAAGGACGCATAAGTTCCATTTCAGCCATGTACTTGTTCCTTTGAATAACAATATCAAGCAACTCTTGATATGCCTTAAATAGATCTTTCGCATACTTCACATCATGCTGTGTCTCCCTATCAAAGTACACCGTCATTTGGTATGGTAACTTAGTTGAGTTAGCAGCCGCTTCAAGTTCCTGAAGAAGTACAAATTGAGACATTCTTACACCCTTTGATACAATTTATGTTTTACTGTTATTGTTTACTGGATGAATGAGGAAGTTACTTGGGTTATAACATATAAATAGGCAGGGTAATTACATGTGAAAATGTGCTTTAGGCGTGTTTGGGTAATAAATGCTAAACGTTTGGGTTACCAACATACACATCCCAAAATTTCCTAGCAACATTAATTTATGCCTAGCAGCATTAAGTTATGCCAAGCAGCATTAACATAATTAAAGTAGATTACGTACAACTACTTCATTTTGTTTAACTTGATGCTTTAACTTTATTTCATTTGTTAATATAAGAATTTTAATTAGATTATAACTTTTACATTATAGTTTTAAATGATTGTTACAAGCATTTAAAACTACAATATTAAAACAACAAATCTTTGTAAATTTTAAAAAAATAAAACAATCCTATCTAAATTCATTTTTCAAATAACTAAATCTATTTTTAGGTAATGATTAACATAATTTAAGTAGACTACAATAACTTCATTTATGTTACAAGGATAAATGTGTACATGGTTAATGGTCACATATAATACCCTTATAACGTGTCCATAATCATGATTTAGATACACATTTGTGATATGGTGTGAATATTGTAAAGCCTATAGTCACATGATCGTGCTACAAATATATGTGATTATACACATTAGGATTTGGAAAGCAAACACACACTAAACTTTAGACACACATATTAACTCACGTGACCATATGTATCGAATTTTCGTTATGCTTAATCATGTTTGTATGGTTTAGCGTGACCATATATGACATTTGGTCACACTCTTCAAGTGTGTGACATATATTTGTCACTCTTAAATGCATATCGTGACTAATGTTTCAAACTGAATTTTTAGTTGTCACACATTTCAAATTCATATGTGGCTAACTATTCAGCAAAGAATAGCAGTCACGTTTATATAATGTGTGACAAACTTGACTATATAATTTAGCCACATACGCAAGTACTTCATGTGACCATATATCTTTTTTAGTCACACTGTTCAATTGTGTGACATATATTTGTCATATATGTATATCTATAGTGTGACTAATGTTTCGAGCTGATTTGTATCAGTCACACGTCCCAAATAAAAAGTGACTAAAATGTCAAAAAATATTTACCAGTTACCCTCTAGTCACATATATTCACAAATGTGTGGCATATATTTTACGAAATGGCACACAAGTCGGATCAAGTGTGACTGTTTATTTAAGGCTGATGCATTTAGTCACGTAAATATGTTGCTGTGTGACCATTCGAAATACGTCATGTGTGACGAAAGGCCAAATATGTACTAGTGGTAATCTATATATAGTTTTCCAAAATTCATTCATTAGTGTGTAACTTTGAGGGAAAACCCTAGGATGAATTTTCTAGCTTTTTCAAGGGTTTCAACCCTTTGAATCTTTCATGTTCTATTAAAGATAAGTACCCTTTCAATTCATTCAATATGTCTATGTGTTGTTTGAATATATCTTACGCTTGTCTTCAATTTAACATGCTAGGCTAGATTTCCTTTGTGTTTGCTTAGATGTAGTGAAACCTAGATGTTGATTATAGGTTGATTGTTTGTTTATAGTTGTTACGGATGATTGTATTCGATGTTAGGCTTTTAAGAAAACCGGCAGACTTCCATTGGTAACTTGCTTGAACGTCTTAAGAAACATGATCGGAGGTGTACTACGATATTTGGTTGTATTTAATGCGTAGGAGAATTCTAATGATCCCATGTTAGGAGCTTCTAACGGCTCGACATAGGAGTGAAGTAGGATCCTATAGAGTTAGGGAATATTGTACACGGCCCTACGACTAGTATTAAGGAATATGACCCGTCATCCATGCAATTATAACAAGCTATCAACCTGTAAAAGATATCTAGGGAGTAATGAAACCTAAATAAACACAACTTTCCTCATCATTGTTTACACCACAATAGTATAATCAGTTTAATTTTCATTTATGTCATTTTATCATCTTAGTTATTTGGGTTAGTTGGCTAGCAACTAATTCCGCCCACTCCTTTAAAACCCAAGATTTTAATTGCTTTTATAAAATATAAAAATACAAAAGAATCATCCCTCACCTCTAGACCTAGTTTTTGGGCTTTCTAATCCTAGCGACACTATTCCTGAGTTGAACGATCAATCCTCCGGTACTTGTCACTATACTATACTACAACAATCAGGTACACTGCCTGGTGGGGGTTGTAAGCTTCTCGAGATCCCTCGAGAGGTAAAACCTGGTGCGATTCCCACGTACATCAACTTCATTTCATGTATCAAAGCAAAACGATGCATGTCACGAGGTTGTCAAGTTTTTGTGGTTTAAGTTACAGAGACTAAGCCAGACGAAAAATGACTGGAGGAGATCCCTGTAGTCAGGGAATACCCAGAAGTTTTTCCTAAGGATTTACCTGGCTTACCTCCGATTCGTCAAATTGAGTTTCAAATCGACTTAATTCCTAGAGCAACACCTATAGCCCAAGCACCCTATAGGTTAGCCCCTTCAGAGATGAAGGAACTCTCTGAACAACTCCAGGAATTAACCGATTGAGGTTTTATACGTCCAAGTACATCACCCTAGGGAGCTCCTGTCCTATTCGTAAAAAAGAAAGACGGATCTATGAGGATGTGTATCGACTATCGTGGATTAAACAAACTGACTATCAAAAATCGATACCCATACCCCGGATTGATGACCTATTTGATCAACTACAAGGTTCAAGCATATACTCAAAAATCAACTTACGATCAAGCTATCATCAACTGAGAGTGAGGGAAGAAGATATCCCTAAGACCGCTTTCAGAACAAGATATGGGCACTATGAATTTCAAGTTATGCCATTTGGTTTGACAAACGCACCAACGGTTTTCATGGACCTCATGAATCGGGTGTGTAAACCATACTTGGATAAATTTGTTATAGTGTTCATAGATGATATCCTTATCTATTCACGGAATGAGGAAGAGCACGCTAAACACTTGATATCCTTATTTATGCAAAGTTCTCTAAGTGTGAATTCTGGATTAGTGTTGTGCAATTTCTTGGACACATGATAGATAAACAAGGACTTCGTGTCAATCCAACAAAAATCAAAGCCGTTAAGGATTGGTCGCAACCTAAGAATCCTACTCAGATACGACAATTCTTAGGACTTGCGGGCTACTATCGAAGGTTTTTTGAAGGATTTTCAAAAATAGCTAAACCTTTGACAGAGCTAACCCAGAAAAATAGGAAGTTTGACTGGGGAAAAGTTCAAGAAATAGCTTTCCAACTTTTGAAGAGAAAGTTGTGTGAAGCTCCGATCTTAGCATTACCAGAGGGAAACGATAATTTTGTCGTTTACTGTGATGCTTGTCGAAGAGGTCTTGGAGCTGTCTTAATGCAAAAGGATAAAGTAATCGCTTATGCATCACGACAACTCACAACACATGAGGAAAACTACACTACACATGATCTGGAATTAGGAGGAGTAGTCTTCGCTATAAGAATATGGAGACATTATCTGTATGGCACTAAGTGTACAGTTTTCACTGATCACAAAAGGCTACAGCATATTCTTGATCAAAAAGAGCTGAACATGAGACAACGTAGATGGGTAGAACTGCTTGCTCATTACGATTGTGAGATTCGTTATCATCCTGGCAAAGCTAACGTAGTAGCAGATGCTTTGAGCCTAAAGGAATGAATCAAACTTGTGGAAAACTAAAAGGGGGGGGGGGGGGGTTGAATAGTTTTACGTCCTTTTTAAAATTTATAAAACAAGTTTGTTTTAAAAACTTCGATTCTAGTTTATATGATCTCAATACTTGCACAACATGAACAATTATATAGTAACTAACTAACTAAGCTAATATAGTATAAGTAAGTAAGTAAGTAATGAAAAGAGTTAGAAAGATCAAACCACAACACAAGGATTTATAGTGGTTCGGCTACAAGGTCACCTTCCTTGTTCCTACCCCACTCCCCGAGGCACCTACTCGAGAGTTTTCTTCATTATGTCAACAAACTCCCTTATGGCGGAGAAAACCTTACACACCAATATACACACCACAACTTTCTCACACCTTGATCACAACTTCTACACAACTTCTTCACACCAATCTACTTCACCACTTACTTCTTCACACCTATCTACTTCACACCAATCTTCTTCACACCAATCTTCTTCACAACTATACTACTTCACTACTAAGCAACTTCTTCTCCCTACACAACTTCTATATCTCCTAAACTACTTATTACAAGCACAATCACAACTTTACAAATAATATACACAATATACACAATATACACAACTACTCTTCAATACTTCTTGAACTTAGTTGTAGAAGGAGTATTCTTCTTTTGCACTTTGGATGAGGATGGATGAGAAGGGATTGAATCAATTGAAACAAGGATTAGTAATCAAATGATCAAAGGATTTTGGAAGATGTTTAGAGAGTTTTAAATCTAAACTTTTTTGTGCAAAAGGTAGGAAAAATTCCAATTTTAAGGTGGTATTTATAGGAGAAAAATTCTGACACAGGAGCCTGGCCGGTCCCCTTAATTTTAAGGGGACCGCCCCTTATAATTAAGGAGGCCGCCCAGCTGTAACGGCCAGAAAGTCTGTCTTTTAGTGGGGAAAGTTTATTTGGTGAAAAACTAGCTGATTTTGGTTAAAATTTTGAATTCATATATTTAGTATGATTAAAACATTTTTCTTTATTACCAAAAGTGTTTTTCAAAAATATATAATATGTTTATATAATTAAATAAACTTTGTAATAATTAATTAAATACCCCTTTGATCATGAGATGTATTAAGCACTTGTTTATTCATACCTTAGTGATTAAATTGGATAAATTGATATAAACTAGCTTAATACTTGTTTACGTAGTAATCTTACGTTTGATGATTTTACATTTTGTGGTCGTCAAAACAGAGATATCGAAAAATATAAATAACGTTTTTATGCATTATTTATGTCAACAATCTCCCCCTTTTAATTAAGCATCCTAATCCTAAGGGAAGCATTTAGTTATGGAAATTTTAGACCCAATTCGAAATAAATTATGAATTTGAAAAAATTATTAAAACATGCATAATCTTGAGTTTGACCAAATTAGATGGAATTAGATGAAATTTGTTATGAAAAACTTACAATATGTAATGGTGATTGTGTTAGATGAATTTGCCCTTTGCGAATTAACCCGAATTATGTGATTTGGAAGTGGTTTAAGGTGTTTTGGGGTTTGGTTTTTCGTCACAGCAGTAGCAGAAGGAAGTGGTGTTGAAAAAGTGGAGTGTTTGGCAAAAGAAACAAGAGGAAAATCGTATTGGAACAATAAGATTGCCGGCCCTCTTAAACATTAAGGGGGCCGCCCGTTATTTGGCTGCCGGTCCCCTTAAACATTAAGGGGGCCGCCCTCCAAAAGTTGATTTTTCGAGGTTTTGGTTTCTGGAAAGAACAAGAAAATATTTATATATATATTAGATTTATATTTAATCAAAAATACGTTCGAAAGTATTCACACGAAAGGAATTACTTGACACTTTTACTTGACATTTCGTCAATTAAAATTTCTTGATCATTTCGGATGAAATTTATCAAGTTGTCAAGTGGACGAGAGAGTTGTGGAAGGCTTATATATATATATATATATATATATATATATATATATATATATATATATATATATATATATATATATATATATATATATATATATATATATATATATATAGTATCGGCTTATAAGACGAGAATATAAGAGGGAGATGATGAGGCGAAAAATGATCCGTTTTTTAGGGGGTCATTTAAGCCCGAATCCGAATTTATTTGATCAAATATTGCCCTAAATCGTTCCTTTTGTGATTTTAGGTACTTTGGGAGTGAAATCTGGAAAAAGAAGCAATTCGGACGTTTTTTGGAGCATAAAAGTGAAGAAAACGCCAAAGTCTTAATTTTCCATGCTGGGAACAGTAGGTGACGGCGTCAAGAGCAAATCCTTGACGGCGTCAAGAGCAAATTTCATGAATTTCCATGACGACCCAATAGAGTTTTGACGGCGTCACGTGAGAAGGGCGTCAATAGTAAAAGAGTCATGACGGCCTGGAAGTGTCTAAGTCTTGACGGCGTCAGAAGTAGATCTAGGCAGTCCGAGGAGAGTTTTGGCGGCGAGGTGATGGCGTCACAAGATTATTCTTGACGCCGTCAAACCTATTTTTCTATATATAGTTTTCTAATTTTTCACATTTAAAGAGAGAAGTTTTGGGAGAAACCCTAAGTACGATTTTGGTGTAACTTTACAGGTTTTTCAAGGGTTCCAACCCCTTGATACCTTGCATGATTAATCAAGATAAGTGTTCTTCTAATTCAATCAATATGTCTATGTGTTGGTTGTCTATATCATGTTCTTGTCGTAATTCTATCATGCTAGGCTAGATCTCCTTTGTGTTTGCTTATATCTAATGAAACCTAGATATTGATTATGTGTTGATTACTTGTTTATTCTTGTTGTGGATGAATGGGCTTAAGAAAACTGGCAGATCTCCAATTGGTAACATGCTTGAACGTCTTAAGAAATATGAACCAACGCACACTAGGTCTTTATTGGTTGTATTTAATGCATGAGCCACTGTTTACAATCCCTATAGTTGTGTTGGGCATGGTGTAGGAGGAGATAAGAGCTCATAGAATTGGGGAGTTATGTGTGCCACCCCATGAATGGTATTAAGGAATACGATCCGTCATCCATGCAATTATAACAAGTAATTAACGTGTAAAAGATATCTAGGGAGTAGTGAAATCTAAGTAAACACATTTTCTCCAATTACTGCTCACAACTTTAGTATAAATTAGTTTATTTTCATTTTATTTTGATTGCATCTTAGTATTGGGTTAGTTGAATAGCAACTAATTCCGCCCACTCTTTCAAAACCCGAGATTTTAACTTGCTTTCCATAAAATATAAAAACACAAAAATAATCATCCCTCATCTTTAGACTTAGTATTTAGGCTTTCTAATCCTAGCAACACTATTCCTAAGCTGAACGATCAATCCCCCGGTACTTGTCACTATACTATACTACAATGATCAGGTACACTGCCTGGTGGGGGTTGTAAGCTTCTCGAGATCCCTCGAGAGGTAAAGCCTGTTGCGATTCCCACGCATAAAGTTTTTGGCGCCGCAACCCGGGGAATAGTTATTGTCTAGGTTAGAATTTCATTTTATTAGGTCTACTTGCTAGATTCCTTTCTAGTAAGATTTTATTTTTATTTTTAGGATTCTCTTTAGTCTATCTCATTTCTTTGTGCCTTTGTTAGTAAATTAAACTCATTAACTATTCCGTTGACCATCATGGAAAACGCGAATCCACCCCTTTCCCCTAGAGAAGTGGCTGTGTTACGTGAACAAATTGAGAGTGAGATTAGGGAGCTTAGAGAGCTTAATAGGTTGATTAAGGTTGAACTCGAACATGCATTTAGTGACCTAGCAACCGCCTTTTATTCAAATAAAGACCTAGGGCCTAATGACTTTGTGAATGTTGTTGGGAGACTAGAAGAGGAGGAAATAGATCCGAAGCTTAATGATTACCTTAATCTATACCCCACTAAGGAGGAGATTGCATATTATAATAATCTTATCGATAACCTGCGATCTCCTTTCACCATAATTGAACCTAAGATCAAGAGAGGCGATCCTAAGAATGCTAAGATACCATGTATGATTGGATATAGGCACATTAACAATGCTTACATTGACTTTAAATATCCAATCAACATTATGTCCTCAACGGTTTATAATGATATAGTGTAAACAAGACTTGAACCTAGAAGGGATCCCAAGTACCCCGGTGGAGTTTGTAACTTTGTCGGGAGAGTTAAAGGTTTACGTGTCTTTGTTGGTAATTTCACTTTTGTCACCGACTTTATGATTGTGGAGGATCTTGCTAATGTTATTGATTGTCGACTATCCAATGTTGTGTTTGGCAAACCATTTGGTGAAGAGTCTAAGTTGGAATATGATGAGGTAGAAGGTACGATCCGATTTGCAAGTAGCACCGATAGTATCACTTATAGGATGCCTAATAGAATGAATGAATTTCGCTTTATATCTCGTTTTGATAAGGACAACGTTGGTGCTTTTGAGGATATTAATGAGAAGGATAAGAAAAAGAGCATGGATTATGTATGGTAAAAAAAGAGTCTTTATTACAAAGATTGCTTGGCCCTTGGACCAACGTATAAAGTCGATGAAGAATTTGCCCAGATGATTATGGGGGCGGTTGAGAAAAAGGTGATTGATTTCTATAAAGAATACTTACAATCAGAGAATGGAACCAATGATGAAGTCACGTAGTAACCCATGGCCTTGAGTCTAGCTACAAGACTCGTAAATAAAGAAAAGCGCTTCTTGGGAGGCAACCCATGTTTTGTGTGATTTTATTTGTTTGATTGTTATTTGCTTCCGTATGCATGCTTTATTTTTATTGTTGGTTGATCATGTTTCTAAACTAAAATGTGGAAATACTTTACTTTGTTGTTTTGGCCTAGTCTTAACTCCACCTAGAAGTATTTTTGCAAAAGATAAGTGTAAGGGGAAACCCCAAATATGTTTTTAAGAAACAAACCGATCATGATTCTCCACAATAATAAATGAGCATGTATATTCGTATTTGTTAGAGTCAAATGCTTGTATCGAGTCATAATGAAGTTTTGCAGGATTTTCCAGGAAGTAGGACCAAGTTTTTCCAGAAATTTTCCGGAAACTTAACATAAGAATTTCTGCAGGTCCATTCTGACGGCGTCAGGGTTTTACTCTTGACGGCGTCAGGAGTTAAAATCTGGAAATTTTACCGGTTTTGTTTTTCTAACGGAGTCTTATGGTTTTTGTGAATTATTAAGTTTTATAATCTCCAGGAGATCTGCAAACTTCATTTCACAAGCATTATATCTTATCTTGTTTTCTAGGATTTAGAAACTTATATAGGATGCCGCCGATTTTACGCGAGGTTGTCTTGTCTATTTTGTCAGGTTTTACAGGTTATGTATGACAAGAAGATGATTTATATTCTGGAAGGGAAGCTTTGATTGTTCATTTTCTTGGAGGAAGATTTAACCTGGCCATCCTATTATCCATACCGAGCGAATCAGGGGAGTATTTGATTTCATTCTCTTTACTTTTTCACTTTTACATTCTTTACTTGAACATTGGGGACAATGTTCATCTTAAGTGTAAGGGGAGGGTAAAAAGATGATACCTTACATATGCACTTTCGCTTGCATTTGTTTTGTTTGATGGTAGATGTGTAATAAAACTATGAGAAATACTTGTTAGTGCAATTTTAGCGCCAAATTTAAATTTTTTTACAACATTTAGGAGTGAAACTTTAGCCATAGCAAGCGTCTCATGGATAGGAGATTGTATGACTAGCACATAACCGTATATTCAGAAAAATTTTCCACCCAAATATGTGAGGTTCGCCTTTAGAATTGATAGGAAAAGCATTCATTATTAGTGCTTATGAGTGTACCGGTAGCATTTAGATTCTAGAACTTGCGTTAGTGATGCATCCCGAGACCGCTAGTGAGACTACATTCGTGTGGTAGGATTTACTACATGATAAGAGGCATTAGGATTACCCTTGTGTTAAACCCGTATTATAATTACTTGACCATTTAAGTCATATTATTTGGCTAGTTAAGTGAACTAATTTTTCCCACACCCTTAGCGTTGTACTCATTTTTAGTACACGAAACCCCTAGTACACCCCTCCGAGCCTATCTTTTCGTTTCTAACTTTAAGCATTTTACTTAAAGGAAGAATTTGTTACACCCCACTTAAATGTACAACCAAATCGCCTTAGCCTTCCGTGTATGCACTCATTTTTAGTGCATTATTGTTATTTGTTAAACCCTAAGTTAACTATCTAATTGATTACATGGTTGCTAAGTCGAGTCATATCCTTGTACATATTGTTTTGGGACGATTGGGACTCATGGGTAAGTACTTATTTTATGGAGTAATGGGGAAGAACATCACTTATTACCCCCATATGTACGTTAATCTTAAAAGTGCTCCAAGTGTTTTGATTTTCTTAATTCGAGTCGTTAGATTAGTTAATTGTAAAGTATGTAAAAATTCAAGTGTAAGGGAAATGGTCATTCCCTATGATGTATTATTTTGGATGGTAGGGTAAGAGTGTATGCAAAAAAAAAAAAAAAAAAAAAAAAAAAAAAAAAAAATCAAAAAAATCAAGAAAAAGAAAAATAAATAGAAAAAGAAAAGAGAAAAAACATACGGACTACCATCCCGTTTCATTCTATGTTTATTTTATGTTTTCGTTATTTTTCATTTATTAGCTTAAGTCGAGTCTAGTCTTGGCTTAGCAACGCCATATTGTACATGTAATTGACCAAGATTGTTAACTCGCCACCAGTAAAACTTCCTTTATCCAACAAAACCGTGTATTTCATATCCCTACACCTAACGTTACAACCCTTTAAAAGACCTCTTTGATAGTTTATCCTAGGTGCTTACGCCATGTGGTGGAGGTTTGATCCTTTCCCAAGCCTATGGTAATCTATTTTGCTATGACAGGTAGTGAGAGATATCTTCCGTTTCCATATTGTAATTTACACTTTATTACACCCGAGAGATGTGAGTATCTAAACACTATTTGTGAGGTGCTTGTGTATGACCTCCGTGCTTGTCTATTAGTTTTTAGTGGAACGATTATTTGTTGTAATTACTTTTATATTAGTGTTAAATGACCCCTAACTTGTATTTTGATTAGAATAAAAGCGCATTTGCTTGAGGACAAGCAAATCTCAAGTGTAAGGGTATATGATGAGGCGAAAAATGATCCGTTTTTAGGGGGTCATTTAAGCCCGAATCCGAATTTATTTGATCAAATATTGCCCTAAATCGTTCCTTTTGTGATTTTTGGTACTTTGGGAGTGAAATCTGGAAAAGGAAGTAATTCGGATGTTTTTGGAGCATAAAAGTGAAGAAAACGCCAAAGTCTTAATTTTCCATGCTGGGAACAGTAGGTGACGGCGTCAAGAGCAAATCCTTGACGGCGTCAAGAGCAAATTTCATGAATTTCCATGACGACCCAGTAGAGTTTTGACGGCGTCACGTGAGAAGGGCGTCAAGAGTAAAAGAGTCATGACGGCCTGGAAGTGTCTAAGTCTTGACGGCGTCAGAAGTAGATCTAGGCAGTCCGAGGAGAATTTTGGCGGCGAGGTTACGGCGTCACAAGATTATTCTTGACGCCGTCAAACCTATTTTTCTATATATAGTTTTCTAATTTTGCACATTTAAAGAGAGAAGTTTTGGGAGAAACCCTAAGTACGATTTTGGTGTAACTTTACAGGTTTTTCAAGGGTTCCAACCCCTTGATACCTTGCATGATTAATCAAGATAAGTGTTCTTCTTATTCAATCAATATGTCTATGTGTTGGTTGTCTATATCATGTTCTTGTCTTAATTCTATCATGCTAGGCTAGATCTCCTTTGTGTTTGCTTAGATCTAATGAAACCTAGATATTGATTATGTGTTGATTACTTGTTTATTCTTGTTGTGGATGAATGATTTATATGTTAGGCTTAAGAAAACTTGCAGATCTCCAATTGGTAACATGCTTGAACGTCTTAAGAAACATGAACCAACGCGCACTAGGTCTTTATTGGTTGTATTTAATGCATGAGCCACTGTTTACAATCCCTATAGTTGTGCTGGGCATGGTGTAGGAGGAGATAAGAGCTCATAGAATTGGGGAGTTATGTGTGCCACCCCATGAATGGTATTAATGAATACGATCCGTCATCCATGCAATTATAACAAGTAATTAACGTGTAAAAGATATCTAGGGAGTAGTGAAATCTAAGTAAACACATTTTCTCCAATTACTGCTCACAACTTTAGTATAAATTAGTTTATTTTCATTTTATTTTGATTGCATCTTAGTATTGGGTTAGTTGAATAGCAACTAATTCCGCCCACTCTTTCAAAACCCGAGATTTTAACTTGCTTTCCATAAAATATAAAAACACAAAAATAATCATCCCTCATCTTTAGACTTAGTATTTAGGCTTTCTAATCCTAGCGACACTATTCCTAAGCTGAACGATCAATCCCCCGGTACTTGTCACTATACTATACTACAACGATCAGGTACACTGCCTGGTGGGGGTTGTAAGCTTCTCGAGATCCCTCGAGAGGTAAAGCCTGTTGCGATTCCCACGCATCAGGAGACGTATGCAACGGAAGATGGGAGTTTGTTTCATCCATAGATTATTCGACTCATTTCTCTACATCAACATGAGTGTCGTTGAACATTGAAGTTCACGAAGGCAAGTGGGGGGAAAGAAAAGGTTCGTAAACGAACAATTTCTAGTTCTAGAAAGTCAACAAATGAGTTTTCTAGGTTATAAGATCCTAAATATAGCTAAGTATATATATATATATATATATATATATATATATATATATATATATATATATATATATATATATATATATATATATATATATAAAATATAGATAGATAAGTATATATATGTATAGATATAAAATCTAGAAGAAACTATAAGCCTAACAAAATCACATAAGTACTAGAGACTAAACTAAGCACACATTTCTTGACAAGGAAGTAAAAGGAAATGTGTACCTTTCGTCTTCAATGCGTTTTTCTTCAAATTCTTCAAGGAATAGTACGAACAGGAGGTGACAAATAAAATTTCCATGTTTGAATTGCGAATATTCTACGTTGGTCCCCATTATCTCATTTGACCAAAGTTATTTGATCCGAACATGTTTAACATTTGGCTAGGATGCATGAAGGTTGGTAGTATTCCCCAAGGATTCTATCTTTGTTGATAATTCCACATTTGATTACTAGTGTTATTGTAGTTTTGCCTATTTTGGTTTCTTCTTGGTTGAGGTGTTTTAGACCTAGGATGAAAGTTATTTGGTTTTCTTGGTGGTGGAGTTTTAGATCTTGTCTTAGGTTTAGAGGATCCTTCTTCGGTTTTTCAAGACGGTTTATAAAAATCTTTTACTTCTTCATTGTTTGCAAGAGGTATTTTTCTATCATTAATAAGTATATACCTAGGATTAGATTTTAGAGGTTTTAGTTCATTAAGTTCACTTTCAAATTTGACATTTTTGATTTCGCTTGTGGAAGCTTCGGTTGAGTTAAATCCTAAACCGGTTTTATCTCCGGATACTCTTTGAATACTTATTATTTTACCAAGTGATTGACTACTATTTTCAAATTTATCAAGTTTGCGAATTTCTTCCTTGAGTATTTTGTTTTCACTTTTAAGCTCTTGACATGATTTACATTCTTCAAAAATCTCCTTACCTTTTTCAAGTTGATGTATTTTAGTTTTTTGTTCTAGTACTTCATTTTTCAATTGGTTGTTTATGTATTTTAGTGATTTGTTTTTAGCCATTACTTCTTGTCCTAGTTTGCATAATCTATTATATTCACTATCTAAATCTTTTTCATCTAATGATAAACTTTCATCACTAAATTATTCGGTTTCGGAACGTACCTCACTTGATGTCTTAGCCATGAGACACTTTTCTTCCATTGTCGTTTCTTTCTCATCTTCATCGCTATCACTCCAAGCTCCTCCAACAAATGCTCTTTGATTTTGATCTCTTGTCATCATTGGACATTTTCCAATGAGGTGATTTGGATCACCACACTTGAAACACTTTCTCTCATTCTTGCTATACATGTCATCTTTATTCTTTTGAGATGCTCTCCTTTCATCGTGTGGTTGTCTAACGAATCTTCCTCGCCTTTTGAAGAATTTCTTGAAATTGCTTACGGCCATGGCATATTCTTTGTCATCACTTTCGGAAGATGAGCTATCTTCGTTGTTGGATTCCTTTCTAGCTTTCAAGGCGATTGACTTGCTTTGCTCTCGTTTTCCTTTGACCATTTCGGAGTCCTTTATAATTGCTTCGTAGACTTTCAAATTTCCAATTAATTCATTAAGTTGCAATGTTGACAAATTCTTTGATTCTTCAATAGCCGTCACTTAAGCTCGCCATTTTAGGTGAAGAGCCCTAAGAAACTTCCTAACAAAATTCTTACTAGAAAAATTCTCATCAAGTGCTTTTAAACTTGTGATGATAGTGTTAAATCTAGCGAAAGCATTATCAATTGATTCCTCTTCCAGAATTGTGAATTGCTCATATTGTTGTACAAGTAAATCTATTTTATTATCTTTGACTTGATTATTACCTTGGTGAGTTATTAATAAAGAGTTCCAAATTTCTTTTGCAGTTTCACAGATAAAGATCCTTTTGTACTCTTTACGTGGTAGCGCATTATAAATAACCATTTTTGCTTCATTATTTTTAGCAAGTTTTCTTTTTAAATCATCATTTTGTTTTTTAAAAGGTACGATTTCATCTTTCTTTGTTTCGGGGTTATTTTGAATAGCTAAAAAATCACCATTGGTAATAACATGCCAAAGATCTAGATCTTTTGATTTCACATAAGTTTCGAATTGATTTTTCCAATATAAAAATCCATCACTTTCTAATAGTGATGGTCTTTGCATAGATTGCCATTCTAAATATTTTTCAGATTCCATAGATCGTTACAAGTTTTAAAATACAATATATTTTAAAGATCTTGCAGAACCTGGCTCTGATACCAATTGTGGAAAACTAGAAGGGGGGTTAAATAGTTTTACGTCCTTTTTAAAATTTATAATAACAAGTTTGTTTTAAAAACTTCGATTCTAGTTTATATGATCTCAATACTTGCACAATATGAACAATTATATAGTAACTAACTAACTAAGCTAATATAGTATAAGTAAGTAAGTAAGTAAAGAAAAGAGTTGGAAAGATCAAACCACAACATAAGGATTTATAGTGGTTCGGCTACAAGGTCACCTTCCTTATTCCTACTCCACTCCCCGAGTCACCTACTTGAGAGTTTTCTTCACTATGTCAACAAACTCCCTTATGGCGAAGAAAACCTTACACACCAATATACACACCATAACTTCGTTACACCTTGATCACAACTTCTACATAACTTCTTCACACCAATCTACTTCACCACTTACTTCTTCACACCTATCTACTTCACACCAATCTTCTTCACAACTACACTACTTCACTACTAAGCAACTTCTTCTCCCTACACAACTTCTATATCTCCTAAACTACTTATTACAAGCACAATCACAACTTTACAAATAATATACACAATATACACAATATACACAACTACTCTTCAATACTTCTTGAACTTAGTTGTAGAAGGAGTATTCTTCTTTTGCATTTTGGATAAGGATGGATGAGAAGGGATTGAATCACATGAAACAAGGATTAGTAATCAAATGATCAAAGGATTTTGGAAGATGTTTAGAGAGTTTTAGATCTGAAATTTTTCGTGCAAAAGGTAGGAAAAATTCCAGATTTAAGGTGGTATTTATAGGAGAAAAATTCTGACACAAGAGCCTGGCCGGTCCCCTTAATTCATGGCCGGTCCCCTTAATTTTAAGTGAACCGCCCCTTATAATTAAGGGGGTAACGGCCAGAAAGTCTGTCTTTTAGTGGGGAAAGTTTATTTGGTGAAAAACTAACTGATTTTGGTTAAAATTTTGAATTCATATATTTAGTATGATTAAAACATTTTTCTTTTTTACCAAAAGTGTTTTTCAAAAATATATAATATGTTTATATAATTAAATAAACTTTGTAATAATTAATTAAATACCCCTTTGATCATGAGATGTATTAAGCACTTGTTTATTCATACCTTAGTGATTAAATTGGATAAATTGATATAAACTAGCTTAATACTTGTTTACGTAGTAATCTTACGTTTGATGATTTTACATTTTGTGATCGTCAAAACATAGATATATCGAAAAATATAAATAACGTTTTTATGCATTATTTATGTCAACAAAACCACTTAGAGTTAGGTCATTAGTAATGACTCTTCATTCGAATCTACCTTCTCAAATACTCAAAGCCCAGAATGAACCCCTCAAAATGAAGGATCGTAAACTTGAGAATTTACGAGGGATGGATAAGGCTTTTGAGATAAGTTCAGACGGAACTCGTTGTATTAAGGGTCGAAAATGGTTACCTTATCATGGTAACTTAAGGAACATAATAATGCACGAGTCCTATAAATCTAAATACTCCATTCACCCATGATCTGACAAGATGTATCAAGATTTAAAGAAACACTATTGGTAGCCCAACATGAAGGCATCCATTGCCAGATATGTGGGCAGGTGTTTAACATGTTCTAGAGTAAAGGTTGAATGTCAAAAACCATCCGGTTTTTTGGAATAGCCTGAGATTCCCATTTTGAAGTGGGAAAGAATTACGATGGATATTATCACTAAACTACCTAGAACATTCAACGGGCATGATGCTATTTGGGTAATAGTTGATCGCCTTACAAAATCAGCACACTTCATTCCTATACGAGAAACAGATGATATGGAAACCCTTGCTAGGTTGTACCTCAAGGAAATAGTTTCCCGACATGGAGTGCCAATATCTATTATATCGGATCGTGATTCTCGCTTCACGTCAAGATTTTGGCAATCTATGCAAAAGGCCTTAGGTACTCAGATAGACATGAGTATGGCATATCATCCGCAAACCGATTGTCAAAGTGAAAGAACTATCTAAACACTCGAGGATATGCTTCGAGCGTGTGTGATAGATTTTGGAAAAGGATGGGAGAAACACTTGCCATTAGTAGAATTCTCGTATAATAATAGTTATCACGCTAGCATAAAAGCAGCACCCTATGAGGCACTTTATGGGAGAAAGTGTAGGTCTCCGGTCTGCTGGGTTGAGGTTGGAGAAGTACAACTCACGGGTCCGGAAATAATCCATGTGACAAATGAGAAAATAGTTCAAATCCGACAACACTTACAAGCTGCAAGGGATCGGCAAAAGAGTTATGCCGATATAAGACGTAAGCCTTTAGAATTTTAAGTCGGAGATAGGGTTATGTTGAAAGTTTCACCTTGGAAAGGTGTCTTTCATTTCGGAAAGCAAGGAAAGCTTAGTCTGAGATACATTGGACCTTTTAAGGTTTTAGAATGAATTGGTCCAGTGGCATACCTACTTGAATTACCGGATGAACTAAGTAATATACATGACACGTTTCACGTATCAAATCTTAAGAAGTGTTTATCAAACGAGTCACTAGTTGTTCCTATTAACGAGCTTCAATAGGATGATAAGCTCAATTTCACTGAAGAACCAGTGGAAATTATGGACCGAGAGGTCAAAAATCTAAAACATCACCGAATTCCTATCGTTAAGGTATGCTGGGACTCCCAAAGAGGACCAGAGTATACATGGGAACGAGAGGATCAAATCCGTGCTAAATATCCCCATCTATTCACACCATCACATACTAACCATAGTTAAATCTCGGGACGAGATTTTCTTTCAGGATGGGAGACTGTCACAAACCACTAACTTCCCCTTAGGTAAGAAATACCTTACTAACTTAGCTTAGGCCCTCACTAGTACCCTAGGATTAGAAATGCCTTACTAACTTAACTTAGGCCCTTATTAGAGCACACTAGTATTAGAAATGCCTATAGGATTATCCCAAGTTAAATTTTTGCTTTAATATATCATTATAACCTAACTAACCCTCAGACAAGCTCACGTATCCACCTATGCCAACCACTACTATGTTTACTTGATGTAAACATCCTGGTATGTCAAGTCAAGGTAATAAACATATTTTCACTAAGATAACTAGTACTATAATACCCTATACTTGCTAGAAAACCCAAAATGCACCTATGTGTTTCCAATTAGTCTTAAAACCCTAACTGCCTATCTGAACTTACATGCAAAGTACTTAGGACTTAGATATAAGTTAAAATAGATACCTTAGGATATATTAGAACCCTTAGGATATAGTACAACCCCTAGAAACTTAGGTACAAGTCATTTAAGTACAAAACGTTAATTAGATCATAACTTCCCAAAACTAGGTTAAAACTTTACCATAAGCTACCATCGCCTAGTATAAGCTACTAATAGTTACTAAACATCATTAGGACCTTAAATAAAACACTAAAACATAGATAAAACCCTAAACACTTATAAAACAAAAATAGGTAAAAATTAGACTTAAACACCTAAACTATATTACTTAAGCACCTTAATATGAACAAGTAACCATCCTAGCTCCTCTCTATGACTAAGCTAGCACCCTAGCACCTCCAAGCACCCAAGATAAGAGGTGCATCATCTCCTTGTCACCCCTTTCTTCAAACCGACTCCCTCGGCTCATCACTACCACAACTGCCCTACCCAGCCCCCTAGCTACCACCATAGCTCATCTTTGTCACCTCCTAGCCTCACCACATCACCCTATAGCCCTGCTTGCTTACCCCTCCCCCGTCATGACACCTAAAACCTCATTTCACCCTAAACCGCCATACGCGACCTATAAATACCCCCTCTCCTCTCATTCTTCTTCACACCTCTCCTTTCCCTCTCTACCTCACATTTTTGTAGTATTGAGTAGGTAGAAGCAGTAGGAAACGTGTAGCTAGTCCTTGGTTGCGTTGTGTTGTGGATTGAAGTCGAGCGAGCCATAAGAAACCCTAAAAACCCTAGAACCCTAGTTCAGCCCTCCCCCGACCTAGGAACCCTTAATTTATGTCCAATTAGTTTTAGAATAGACTTAGATGCTTAGTATATGATGAGGCGAGAAATGATCCGTTTTTAGGGGGTCATTTAAGCCCGAATCCGAATTTATTTGATCAAATATTGCCCTAAATCGTTCCTTTTGTGATTTTAGGTACTTTGGGAGTGAAATCTGGAAAAGGAAGCAATTCGGACGTTTTTGGAGCATAAAAGTGAAGAAAACGCCAAAGACTTAATTTTCCATGATGGGAACAGTGCATGACGGCATCAAGAGTTGTTCCCTGGCGGCGTCAAGAGTAAAATTCCATGACGACCCAGAAGAGTTTTGACGGCGTCATGAAGGTAGGGCGTCAAGAGTAAAAGTCATGACGGCCTGGAAATGTTTTGTACTTGACGGCGTCAAATGTAGATCTAGGCAGTTCGAGGATTGTTTTGGCGGCGAGGTGACGGCATCACCTATTTGGTCTTGACGCTGTCAGACCCCTTTTTCTATATATAGTTTTCTAGTTTTTCACATTTAAAGGGAGAAGTTTTGGGAGAAACCCTAAGTACGATTTTGGTGTAACTTTACAGGTTTTTCAAGGGTTCCAACCCCTTGATACCTTGCATGATTAATCAAGATAAGTGTTCTTCTAATTCAATCAATATGTCTATGTGTTGGTTGTCTATATCTTGTTCTTGTCTTAATTCCATCATGCTAGGCTAGATCTATCTTGTGTTTGCTTAGATCTAATGAAACCTAGATATTCATTATGTGTTGATTACTTGTTTATTCTTGTTTTGGATGAATGATTTATATGTTAGGCTTAAGAAAACTGGCAGATCTCCAATTGGTAACATGCTTGAACGTCTTAAGAAACATGAACCACTGTTTACAATCCCTATAGTTGTGCTGGGCATGGTGTAGGAGGAGATAAGAGCTCATAGAATTGGGGAGTTATGTGTGCCACCCCATGAATGGTATTAAGGAATACGATCCGTCATCCATGCAATTATAACAAGTAATTAACGTGTAAAAGATATCTAGGGAGTAGTGAAATCTAAGTAAACACATGTTCTCCAATTACTGCTCACAACCTTAGTATAAATTAGTTTATTTTCATTTCTAGTATTTTATTTTGATTGCATCTTAGTATTGGGTTAGTTGAATAGCAACTAATTCCGCCCAAATCCTTCAAACCCGAGATTTTAATTTGCTTTCCATAAAATATAAAAACACAAAAATAATCATCCCTCACCTTTAGAACTAGTATTTAGGTTTTCTAATCCTAGCGACACTATTCCTAAGCTGAACGATCAATCCCCCGGTACTTGTCACTATACTATACTACAATGATCAGGTACACTGCCTGGTGGGGGTTGTAAGCTTCTCGAGATCCCTCGAGAGGTAAAGCCTGTTGCGATTCTCACGTATCAAGTTTTTGGCGCCGCAGCCCGGGGTATAGTTATTGTCTAGGTTAGAATTTCTTTTTATTAGGTCTACTTGCTAGATTCCTTTCTAGTAAGATTTTATTTTTATTTCTAGGTCTTCTTTAGTCTATCTTATTTCTTCGTGCTTTTGTTCGTAACTCTTTACCATCCGACACCATGGAAGGTGGTAACATCTTTGAACCCGTCATCCCACCACAACAAAACCCACCATTAGAACCCCTTAGGCCCCGAACCTTAGGAGAGTATTCCCAACCTAGCCACCAAGGCTACCGAAACACCATTGAGCTCACCAAAGCCAATGTGACCCCTTTGATATCCGACACCATCCGGTTGGTGCAAAGCGGATGTGCATTCCATGGACTTCGTTCCGAAGATCCAAACCAACACCTTAAGGACTTTCTCAAAATCGTAGATTCCATAGACCTAGGTGTTGAAACTAGAGAGACCACCCATTTACGCCTATTCCAATTCTCTCTACGGGATCAAGCTAGTCAATGGCTTGAGCGTTTACCCGCGGGATCCATCACCACATGGGATGATCTCACCACTCGTTTCCTTGCTCAATTTTTCCCACCGAGGAGAACTACTAAGCTTAGAAATGACATCTTGATGTTCCAACAACGTCAAAATGAATCTCTTTATGAAGCATGGACTCGTTTCAAGGACTTACTCCAAAAAGTCCCTCATCATGGCATAGATCTTTGGCTCCAAGTCTAAATTTTTTATGACCACATCGACATCTCCACGAGGCGAGCCATTGACCAATCAGCTGGTGGTAAGCTACGTGATCTTAGTGTGGAACAATCATGGGAACTCATAGAAGATCTTGCTCTCTATGACAACGAAAGTTGGAATGATCCCCGTGATTTGAACAAAACGGTCAAGGCAATATCTTTGCCTTCGAATAATTCTAGCACTCCCGACTGTAGGATCATGGAACTTGAGGATCAAGTCAAGTTTCTCATGAAATCTTACGAAGCTCCTAAGCCTTCAAGCCAAGTGAACAAAATCACTTCTTCATGTGAATTATGTAGTGGTCCCCACGACACTCGTGATTGTGTGGAACTCCCCGGAACAGCTTTTGCGGACTACGCATCCACGCGTACCGACGAAGCGGGAGATAAGTGGTACACTTTCAAGCCCGAGCCAAACACTTACGGTGATTCATACAACCCCTCATGGAAAAATCACCCAAACCTTAGGTGGAAACAAAATCAACCCAATTCTTCCAATCCACCAAATCGTTACCAACCAAACGGTCCACCATCCAACCGTACTTTCAACAGCAATCCTTCTAACAACTATGGTAGTACCAACAATCTTGAAGGATTGATGTCAAAGTTCATGGCATCTCAAGAAGCTCGCATAGCTAGGTTTGAAACCAAATTCAACCAACAACAAACGAAGATGACCAACAAGATTGACAACTTGTTGAAAGCCCTCAACAACCAAGCGTTAATCACACCTAGGAAGGACACTAGTGACACCAATAGTGGAATCCAAATTAAGGACCCCTCATCATCTAAACATGTCCACTTTGTCAATGTTGTCACCATTAAGCCGATAGATAAGGATATAGAGAGGAGTGACAAGGATGAAGTTAGAGTAGAAGCCAAGATTAAGGATGAGAGTAGGGAAGTTGATGTTAACAAGGAAGAGGAATTAGAGGAGGTAGAGCCTATAGAAAAATACTTTGATAAGTTGCCCACCGAGGAAGAACGGGAGTACCATAAGGATTTATTCGATAGTCCCGAGAGACCATATATCTTCGGCACACCCCTTATCAAAATGGGAGACCCCTCTAACATTAACATCCCATGCAATATCGGACACATGCATGTATGGAAAGCTTACATCGACCCTAGATCCCCCATTAACATCATGACTAGGACTTATTACAATTGGGTGATGAAGAAGCAACTTGATTTTAGGATGATGCCCGGTAAGAATCTGATAAGTAATTTTGCAGGAAGAGTGAAGGGATTGCATGTAATTATTGGGAATCTCACCTATGAGATCGATTTTATGATAGTGGAAGACATTCGTCCGGTGATAGATGCTTGCCTAAGCCAAGTAATATTCGGAAAACCATTTGTTGAGGCCACTAGGATGAGTTATGATCCGACTTTTGGGATAGTTAGATTTAAGGAAGAGAACGATGAGGTTGCCTATCAAATGCCCTACAAGATTGAGCAATACCGCCTTCTCTCTAATTTCGAAAAAGAACACAAGCAAGCGGCTTATTATAGGAATGAGGAGGATAGACGTAGAGGAGTAGAATATGTAAAGAATAGGATGCTTGGTTTCTATAAAGAATGCTTACAACTAGGTCCTGAATACAAAACTGGTTTAGAAGACGACCTAGAGAATGGAACCAATGATGAAGTCACGTAGTAACCCATGACCTTGAGTCTAGCTACAAGACTCGTAAATAAAGAAAAGCGCTTCTTGGGAGGCAACCCATGTTTTGTGTGATTTTATTTGTTTGTTTGTTATTTGCTTCCATATGCATGCTTTATTTTTATTGTTGGTAGATCATGTTTCTAAACTAAATAGTGGAAATACTTTACTTTGTTGTTTTGGCCTAGTCTTAACTCCACCAAAAGGTATTTTTGCAAAAGATAAGTGTAAGGGGAAACCCTAAATGTGTTTTTAAGAAACAAACCGATCATGATTCTCCACAATATTAAATGAACATGTATATTCGTACTTGTTAGAGTCAAATGCTTGTATTGAGTCATAATGAAGTTTTGCAGGATTTTCCAGGAAGTAGAACCAAGTTTTTCCAGAAATTTTCTGGAAACTTAACATAAGGATTTCTGCAGGTCAATTCCGACGGCGTCAGGAGTTTACTGTTGACGGCGTCAGGAGTTAAAATCTGGAAATTTTACCGGTTTTGTTTTTCTAACGGAGTCTTATGGTTTTTGTGAATTATTAAGTTTTATAATCTCCAGGAGATCTGCAAACTTCATTCCATAAGCATTATATCTTATCTTGTTTTCTAGGATTTAGTAACTTATATAGGATGCCGCCGATTTTACGCGAGGTTGTCTTGTCTATTTTGTCAGGTTTTACAGGTTATGTATGATAAGAAGATGATTTATATTCTGGAAGGGAAGCTTTGATTGTTCATTTTCTTGGAAGAAGATTTAACCTGTCCATCCTATTATCCATACCGAGCGAATTAGGGGAGTATTTGATTTCATTCTCTTTACTTTTTCACTTTTACATTCTTTACTTGAATATTGGGGACAATGTTCATCTTAAGTGTAAGGGGAGGGTAAAAAGATGATACCTCACATATGCACTTTCTCTTGAGTTTGTTTTGTTTGATGGTAGATGTGTAATAAAACTATGAGAAATACTTGTTAGTGTAATTTTAGCGCCAAATTTAATTTTTTTACAACATTTAGGAGTGAAACTTTAGCCATAGCAAGCGTCTCATGGATAGGAGATTGTATGACTAGCACATAACCGTATATTCAGAAAAATTTTCCACCCAAATATGTGAGGTTCGCCTTTAGATTTGATAGGAAAAGCATTCATTATTAGTGCTTATGAGTGTACCGGTAGCATTTAGATTCTAGAACTTGCGTTAGTGATGCATCCCGAGACCGCTAGTGAGACTACATTCGTGTGGTAGGATTTACTACATGATAAGAGGCATTAGGATTACCCTTGTGTTAAACCCGTATTATAATTACTTGACCATTTAAGTCATATTACTTGGCTAGTTAAGTCAACTAATTTTTCCCACACCCTTAGTGTTGTAATCATTTTTAGTACACGAAACCCCTAGTACACCCCTCCGATCCTATCTTTTCGTTTCTAACTTTAAGCATTTTACTTAAAGGAAGAATTTGTTACACCCCACTTAAATGTACAACCAAATCGCCTTAGCCTTCCGTGTATGCGCTCATTTTTAGTGCATTATTGTTATTTGTTAAACCCTAAGTTAACTTTCTAATTGATTACATGGTTGCTAAGTCAAGTCATATCCTTGTACATATTGTTTTGGGACGATTAGAACTCATGGGTAAGTACTCATTTTATGGAGTAATAGGGAAGAACATCATTTATTAACCCCATATGTACGTTAATCTTAAAAGTGCTCCAAGTGTTTTGATTTTCTTGATTCGAGTCATTAGATTAGTTTAATGTAAAGTATGTAAAAATTCAAGTGTAAGGGGAATGTTCATCCCCTATGATGTATTATTTTGGATGGTAGGGTAAGAGTGTATGCAAAAAAAAAAAAAAAAAAAAAAAAATATATATATATATATATATAAAAAAAATAAAAAAAATCGAAAAATCAATAAAAAGAAAAAAAATAGAAAAAAAAAAGAAAAAGATAAAAACATACGGACTACCAACCCGTTTTATTCTATGTTTATTTTTATGTTTTTGTTATTTTTCATTTATTAGCTTAAGTCGAGTCTTGGCTTAGCAACGCCATATTATACATGTAATTAACCAAGATTGTTAACTCGCCACCAGAAAAACTTCCTTTATCCAACAAAACCGTGTATTTCATATCCCTACACCTAACGTTACAATCCTTTAAAAGACCTCTTTGATAGTTTATCCTAGGTGCTTACGCCATGTGGTGGAGGTTTGATCCTTTCCCAAGCCTATGGTAATCTATTTTTCTATGACAGGTAGTGAGAGATATCTTCCGTTTCCATATTGTAATCTATACTTTATTACACCCGAGAGATGTGAGTATCTAAACACTATTTGCGAGGTGCTAGTGTATGATCACCATGCTTGTCTATTGGTCTTTAGTGGAACGATTATTTGTTGTAATTACTTTTATATTAGTGTTAAATGACCCCTAACTTGTATTTTGAGTAGAATAAAAGCACATTTGCTTGAGGACAAACAAATCTCAAGTGTAAGGGTATATGATGAGGCGAAAAATGATCCATTTTTAGGGGGTCATTTAAGCCCGAATCCGAATTTATTTGATCAAATATTGCCCTAAATCGTTCCTTTTGTGATTTTAGGTACTTTGAGAGTGAAATCTGGAAAAGGAAGCAATTCGGACATTTTTGGAGCATAAAAGTGAAGAAAACGCCAAAGACTTAATTTTCCATGATGGGAACAGTGCATGACGGCGTCAAGAGTAGTTCCCTGACGGCGTCAAGAGTAAAATTCCATGACGACCCAGAAGAGTTTTGACGGCGTCATGAAGGTAGGGCGTCAAGAGTAAAAGTCATGACGGCCTGGAAATGTTTTGTACTTGACGGCGTCAAATGTAGATCTAGGCAGTCCGAGGATTGTTTTGGCGGCGAGGTGACGGCGTCACCTGTTTGGTCTTGACGCCGTCAGACCCCTTTTTCTATATATAGTTTTCTAGTATTTCACATTTAAAGGGAGAAGTTTTGGGAGAAACCCTAAGTACGACTTTGGTGTAACTTTATAGGTTTTTCAAGGGTTCCAACCCCTTGATACCTTGCATGATTAATCAAGATAAGTGTTCTTCTAATTCAATCAATATGTCTATGTGTTGGTTGTCTATATCTTGTTCTTGTCTTAATTCCATCATGCTAGGCTAGATCTATCTTGTGTTTGCTTAGATCTAATGAAACCTAGATATTGATTATGTGTTGATTACTTGTTTATTCTTGTTTTGGATGAATGATTTATATGTTAGGCTTAAGAAAACTGGCAAATCTCCAATTGGTAACATGCTTGAACGTCTTAAGAAACATGAACCAACGCGCACTAGGTCTTTATTGGTTGTATTTAATGCATGAGCCACTGTTTACAATCCCTATAGTTGTGCTGGGCATGGTGTAGGAGGAGATAAGAGCTCATAGAATTGGGGAGTTATGTGTGCCACCCCATGAATGGTATTAAGGAATACGATCCGTCATCCATGCAATTATAACAAGTAATTAACGTGTAAAAGATATCTAGGGAGTAGTGAAATCTAAGTAAACACATTTTCTCCAATTACTGCTCACAACCTTAGTATAAATTAGTTTATTTTCATTTTTAGTATTTTATTTTGATTGTATCTTAGTATTGGGTTAGTTGAATAGCAACTAATTCCGCCCAAATCCTTCAAACCCAAGATTTTAATTTGCTTTCCATAAAATATAAAAACACAAAAATAATCATCCCTCACCTTTAGAACTAGTATTTAGGTTTTCTAATCCTAGCGACACTATTCCTAAGCTGAACGATCAATCCCCCGGTACTTGTCACTATACTATACTATAACGATCAGGTACACTGCCTGGTGGGGGTTCTAAGCTTCTCGAGATCCCTCGAGAGGTAAAGCCTGTTGCGATTCCCACACATCAGTATACAACTTAGATAGCTATTAGATTGCCATGCATGCATGATTGCCCTCTTAACCCTAGTTTTAGGTCGAATTACATGCTTATGTGTTTTATAGCTTATTTACTTGATATAAATTGCATTATATGACTTATTTGAACTTATATGTGTTAGTTATAAGCTTAGAAACTAAATTGCCATGCTAAATTAAGAATTACATGCATTTAGGACTAGTTTTGCAAAATATTACATGCATAGGGATATATATTGTAAATTCCTGAAACTATAAAGTGTAGGGACTGTTTTTGACATTTCCTAGAAGATAAAGGACTAAAACTACAAATAGTATAAATATAAGGGTAAATAGAGTAAATAATAGAAGTTAGTAAAATCTAGGAACTATATGTGTCATTTCCTTAAATAATGATAGTTTATGGACTAAATATGCATTAGATAGAAAGTTATATGCCTATTTGTTATAAGTTTATAAGTTTAGAGTGGAAAACGTACATATATATACATAAAGGGTAAAAATGGACTATTTTCATAAAATATAAAAACCTATTTAAGTTAGAAGCATAACACAATACTAGGGAGCTTCATGCGAGGAGTACTGTGTGGATATTTCATTTTGACGAGTTTGTTGAGTTTACGAATTAAAGTGCCCTGACTCCTCGAACGATTATTACATATACTTCTGAGATATGATGGCTTGAACGGTGTTATGTTATAACTAAACCCTAATAACAACATAACTCATTAATAGGGAACTTTTTGTGAGGAGTATTAACTTTTGAATTTTGATTGCCCGAACGGTATTATGCTGATCACATAATACAATAGTAGGGAGCTTAATGTGAGGAGTCATATACTTCTGAATTATAATGGCCCAAACAGTGTTATGTTATATATAAAAACCTAATAGTAATTAGTTAAGAAAACCTAGACTAAGACTTGACATACGCACACCCGCACTACCCCAGGATACGTGAGTAAGTTGTCTAAACCCCTACTATAATTAGCTAGAGACTCAGGTGAGTTTTCATAGCCTTACACTCTTTTGAATGCTTTTTAAATGTTTTACAAACCCTGTGAGGGGGATACATGCTTTAAAACAAAATACAAGTCTTTGCTCTGGTTATTGCATGAGTAAACTAATAGCCATCATTAAATAACCAAAATTCATGAATCTAATCGTTTGGGATGTTTTATCGAAGCGAACGTGAATATAGTTGATAGATCTATTGGAGTTTGACAACTCCCGTTGGTATTAACACCCCACTAGCTGGTACCAATAAGTACTATATTTGAACCCACTGAAGGTTTAACTTTGGCAATTTATCCTTCCCATCCCCTCATGGTTTGGTCTGCAGACCCCATGACCCGGATCGTTAACATGCGGTTCATGAGCTTAGTGCAATATACCTTCTTTCTAACACTAACCCTTTTCCACACATAGAGTTTAAGCTGAACTCTGTGGAACTTGTATTTATACTTTAACTTTTAAACCTATGACTCTCACTCAACATACGTGTTGACTTTTAAGCATGTTATCTTAGGTAATTAGGCACTACAGGAACCCTGGCATGGAGAACCACTGGACATGAGGACGTCCAGAATAGTTATCATTCATCAATTTTGTGTCGTAAAACGTATCTTAGGGACCTCTCTTTTGGTAAAAGTACATCTTTTACTGTAAAAACTCTGATGAATAAATGAATGATAACAACCTTTTTCAAAAATGTCTCTTTTTGAGTTGTTTTCTATTATCTTGTCTTTGTTTTCATGAGTAATGCCCCAAACACTTTATCCACTGCGATCAGTGAAAAATGGGGGTGTTACACCATAATGATATCTAACGTCTTACGCGATAAACCTTCGTTTTCACGACAACCCGGAAAATTATCATTTTCAAAACAAAGTTTTCAAAAGTAGAATTTCACACTTTTTATGAATATAAATCATAAAACCAAACTCCACGTAACTTACTAACGCTCAAATACTTGAACGAAAACTTGTTACGCAAAATCACAAAACACCAAAACTACACAAGTAATTTCTACACCACCAAGGTGATCAAAATGAACTTAACCCAAAATCAATATTACTCAACTCATCACGATAAAACCATACAAAAGGATTTAGTGCCAAAACTCACCTATATCACACATATACCACACAAAACACATAAGTCACACCAAGTAACAATTAAATGGGTCCAGACTATTACTCAAACTATCCTGCTAAAATCACAGTTGTTACATCATCCCCCACTTAGGTAAATCGCGTCCCGAGATTTAGCAACTTGTCTCACCAACCACCTCAGCAAACAAATTCGGGTACTTAGACCTCATCTGATCCTCACGCTCCCAAGTAAACTCAGGTCCACGTTTCTAATTCCAACGCACTATTACTAATGCTATCTTACCACACTTCATACTTTTGACCTCTTGGTTCATAATCTCAACAGACTCCTCAACAAAATGAAGGGTCCTATTAACCTTAATCTCATCTAAAGGTACATGCAGACTAGCATCCGCCAAACATTTTTTCAAATTAGATACGTGAAACGTATCATTCACACTACTTAACTCTTCAGACAATTTCAACCGATATGCCACAAGTCCAATCCTTTCTGTAATCTCAAACGGTCCTACATATCTCGGTGCTAACTTGCCTTTCATACCGAAACGCACAACACCTTTCCAAGGAGACACTTTTAGCATCACAAAGTCACCAACATTAAAGTCTAAAGGCTTACGGCGATTATCTGCATAACTCTTTTGGCGATCGCTTACTGCCTTAAGTCTTTCCTTTTTGAAAAACCTTATCCATAGTCTCTTGCACCAGTTCAGGACCAATGAGTTGGCTTGTCACAACCTCTGCCCATAGAACGGGTGATCTACATTTCCAACCATACAACATTTCAAACGGTGCACACCTAATATTGGAATGATAGCTGTTATTATAGGAAAACTCAGCTAAAGGTAAATGAGTATCCCAGATTCCTCCAAAATCAATAGCACATGCGCTAAGCAAATCTTCTAAAGTCTGAATCGTTCGCTCACTTTGCCCATTAGTCTGTGGATGATAAGCAGTGCTCTTATCCAACCGTGTATCCAAAGCTTTCTACAACAACTGCCAGAACTGTGAGGTAAACCTACTGTCGCGAACAGAGATAATCGACACAGGCACACCATGTCATGCCACAATCTCATTGATATAAATCCTTGCCAGCTTCTCCATCTTATTGTCCTCACGAATGGCCATAAAATGTGTAGACTTCGTCAGTCTACCTACAATGACCCATATCGTGTCATGCCCATTACTTGTTCGAGGCAACTTGGTAATAAAATCCATCGTTATATTCTCCCACTTCCATTCAGGAATCAATGGTTGTTGTAGCAATCCAGAGGGTTTCTAATGTTCGGCCTTAAATTTCAAACAAGTCAGACATTTACTAACATACTCAGCTATTTCCCTCTTCATTCCTGGCCACCAATACGCATCTCTAAGATCATAATACATTTTGTCAGATCCTGGATGAATTGAGTATCTCGTCTTATGAGCCTCATCCATGATCAACCTTCTTAGATCTCCTTCTAATGGAACCCATACTCTATCCAAGAAATATAGTTCACCATCCTCCTTTCTCTCCATTTGTTGATCCAACCCATGCAGCATCTCCGTTGCCGCGTTCTCATCCTTGAGAGCTTCATTTTGCGCTGCCAATATCTTACTCTTAATGCTCGATTGGATGTCATGCACATAGCTCGCACACGCTTAGACTTAATCCTTTCCTTTCTACTCAATGCATCAGCCATCACATTCGCCTTTCCAGGATGATAGCGAATTTCACAATCATAATCACTAAAAAATTCAATCCATTTTCTCTATCGCATATTCAGCTCCTTCTGAGTGAAAATATGCTGAAGACTCTTATGATCTGTGTAGACAACACTCTTCGTGCCATACAAATAATGCCTCTAATTCTTGAGAGCGAATACTACCGCACCAAGCTCCAAATCATGAGTAGTGTAATTCTTCTCATGGATCTTGAGTTGTCGAGATGCATAAGCTCTTATCTCTCTGCATTAGTACACACCCAAAACCTTGATTCGACGCATCACAATACACACCAAAATCGTCTAGCCCATCAGGTAATGCCAGAATATGTGTGATAAGGCGAAAAGTGTTACGCTTTTAGGGGGTCATTTAAGCCCTAAGTCGAGATTATTTGATCAAATATTGCCCTAAATCGTTCCTTTTTTCATTCAAGCATTTTGGACATTTTTGGAGCAAAAAGTGAAGAAAATGGAAAAGTCTCCAAATCAAGCTAGAAATAGTATCTGACAGCGTCACGTATTGAGTGTGACGGTGTCACGTTATGGCAAAGAGGTGGATAAAAAAGTTACACGAGACGCACTAGAATGGAATTTGGGATTTAAAGCATGATGGAGTCACCAAGGCCGTCACGTACAAATTACAAGAGACGGCCATGAGTTGATTTACAAGAGACGGCATCAAATCTGGATCTAGGAAATCCGTGGAGTTCTTTGCCGGCGAGTTGACGGCATCAAGATTATAACGTGACGCCGTCAGACTTCAAAATTTATATATAGTTTTCTAATTTTCATTTGTTAGGAAGGAGAATTTTGGAAGAACTTTAGAGATAGTTTTGAAGAAACCCTAGGTCGAATTTTACAGGGTTTTTCACCCTTGTATCATCCATGTTTCAATAAAGATAAGTCTTCCAATAATCATTCAATATGTCTATGTGTTGTTTGATTCTATCTTATGCTTGTCTTTACTTTAACATGCTAGGCTAGGTTTTCTTTGTATTTTCTTAGATGTAATGAAACCTAGCTATTGATTATTGGTTGGTTGTTTATTATTAGTTGTATTGGATGAATGATATCGATGTTAGGCTTAAGAAAACTAGCAGAATTCCAATTGGTAACATGCTTGAACATCTTAAGAAACATGAATCGGATGTGTACTACGATTAATTGGTTATATTTAATGCATAAGTGACTACTAAGGAGGCCATATTAGGAGCTAGTTGTCGGCTCGACATAGGAAGAGGTAGAAACTTATAGAGTTAGTGAAGATCGTACACGGCCCTACGAATGGTATTAAGGAATATAACTCATCATCCACGCAATTGTAACAAACTAATCAACTAGTAAAAGATAGCTAGGGAGTAGTGAAATCTAAGTAAACACGTTTTGTCTCATTATTGTTTTTCTCCACATTTACTTTCTTTTTATTTTAATTTTATTTCATTTGTAGTTATTTAGGTTTGTTGACTAGCAACTAATTCCGCCCACTCTTCCAAAACCCGAGAATTTTACTTCCTTTCTAAAAAACCATAAAAATACAAAAATAATCATCCCTCACCTCTAGACCTAGTTTAATTAAGTTTTAATCCTAGCGAAAACTATTCCCTGTGGAGAATGATCAATCCCCCGTACTTACCACTACACTATACTACATCGGTCAAGTACACTGCCTGGTGGGGATTGTAAGCTTCTCGAGATCCCTCGAGAGGTAAAACCTTTTGCAAGGTTGCAAAACCACGCATCAAGTTTTTGGCACCGCTGTCGGGGAATTGTTTTTGTTTAGGTTGAAATTTCTTTTTATCAGGTCTACTTGCTAGATTCCTTTCTAGTAAGATTTTTATTTTTATTTTTATAGGTTTTCTTTAGTCTATCTTTTTTTCTTCGTTCCTTTGTTCGTAACCATTACCATCCGCCATCATGGAAGGTGGTAATATCTTTGATCCCATCAACCCACCACAACAAAACCCACCACAACCAAACCAACCTCCTAGACCCCGCACTTTAGGATAGTATTCCCATCCTAGCCACCAAGGCTATCGAAACACCATTGAGTTCACTCAAGGAGCCAATGTGTCTCCCTTGCGATCCGACACCATCTGGTTAGTGCAAAGCGGATGTACATTCCATGGACTTCGTTCCGAAGATCCTAATCAACATCTCAAGGATTTCCTCAAAATTGTAGATTCCATAGACCTTGATGTTGAAACTCGAGAGACGACCCGATTGCGTCTCTTCCAATTCTCTCTACGTGACCAAGCTAGTCAATGGCTTGAGCGTTTACCCACGGGATCCATCACCTCTTGGGATGATCTCACCACTCGTTTCCTTGCTCAATTTTTCCCACCTGGGAGAACCACTAAGCTAAGAAATGACATATGTATGTTCTAACAATGTCAAGGTGAAACTCTCTATGAAGCATGGACTCGTTTCAAGGACTTACTCCAAAAAGTCCCTCATCATGGGATAAATCTTTGGCTCCAAGTCCAAATCTTCTATGACTACATCAAACTCTCCATGAGGCAAACCATTGACCAAGCGGCCGGTGGTAGGCTACGTGATCGAAGTGCTGAAGAGTCATGGGAACTCATAGAAGATCTTGCTCTCTATGACAACAAAAGTTGGAATGATCCCCGTGATTTGAACAAAACGGTCAAGGCAATATCTTTTCCTTTGAACAATTCAAGCTCTCCCGACCATAGGATCATGGAACTTGAAAACCAAGTCAAGTTTCCCATGAAATCTTACGAGGCTCCTAAACCTTCAAGCCAAGTGAACAAAATCACATCTTCGTTCGAATTATGTAGTGGTCCCCACGAGACTCATAATTACATGGAACTCCCTAAACGAGCTTTTAAGGAGTTCACCTCCTCACGTACCAACAAAACGGAGGATAAGTGGCTCACCACTAATCGTGGGCCTCGGAATTTCAGCTAGGCTTATGAAGCTTGGAAGGATAAGCCAAATTTCAGAATGAACCAGACTCGGAGCGTATCCTTCAATGACTCTCCCCCACTCACCTAGTCCGAACATTATCCACCTCAAAACATACTCGAGCAAAGCTATGAAGAAACACTGCAGAAGTTTTTTCTCTCTCAAGAGACACGGCTTTCCATACTCGAGGATCAAGTCAGACAACAACAAACCGATATGGATAACAAGGTTGGTAACTTGTTGAATATTGTCAATGAGCACATTGCTAGTAAATTGGCTCAAGCTGAAGACGTCAAGTCCATCACTATCATCAATCATCCGTCCTCACAAGTAAAAATAAAGAGCCCTAGTAAACTCTTTAAACACATATCATAAAAGGGGAAGGAAATTAGGGACCCTTTTGACTCCTCAGGGCTAATCCACTTCGTGAACACCATCACCGAAATACCCGCTCCTAAACTCGATAAGAGCCAACAACCAACTAGGATTGTTGATCATGATTTGACTAAGAGCCTTGAAGACTTACCCGAGAGCTCCATCACACAAGGGTCGAGCGAGAGGAAAGAGTTGAAAGAAGAATCCGAGGGACCTAAGGAAAACCCGGGAGTGGTGTATAACTCTGTTATGGAAAAGCTCGAGAAAGACATAGTAGGGCTCTCTATTGGATTAAGAGATAGGATACGGGAAGGCAACTCCCATGTTTTCAAGATTTCTTGCACCACTAGAAAAAAGCTTACACTTGATGCCTACGTGGATCCTGACTTCCCAATAAATGCAATTCTCTCTCCCTTTACAACGACGCCTTCCCTGAACAGGTTACGTGTGAGGAATTAAATTTTGGTAGGATAGTCAAAACGTTACTAATCACGATTTGAGGATTCACCTATGACATTGATCTAACTGTGATCGATGACATGGACTCATTTATTAGCCCAACGCTAACTAACCTCGTCCTCGGAAAACCATTCATAAAAGAAACCGGAGTGACCCTTGATGAGAGCGATGGTAGTGCATTATTTACCAATGGTGTAAGGAAAGTGATTTTTTGGGAGAATAGTGAGGAAGAGTATGAATACCAACCATCATTAGATTGTAAAACAAGGGGATTACAAGGTAGAAGGTTAGGAAAGATAAAGCGATGAGATCCAAATAACCTAAAAATCCCTTGTATGATCGGTCACAAGCATTTTCATAATGTTTGCATCAACATGTGCCTACCCATGAATGTTACGTCCTTGTTTCATTATAACAATATTTGTAGATGGGGGTTAATTTATAAAGGAGAAAATGGTGTCGGCAGAGATCATGAGGTGCAAGTGTTTGTAGGGAATATGACATTCGCAATGGACTTCACGATCGTGGACAACATCAAAGATTATATCAACCCTAGGTTATCCCAGGTTGTTTTCGGAGTGCCCTTTTGTGAAATCACTAATTTAATGGTTGACGACCGGAACGGGATTATGACTTTCACCGATGGGATTAAGAGAATCTCATACCAAACACCATATAAGATGAAAGAGTTAGAAGGAATAGACTATGACGGGCTTGATAAACTAGATTCCCAACTTGTTTTATGTGATGATGATATCCTGAGAGGATGTAAAAATACCTTTGACTTGTCATGTGGGTTCTTTAAGGGTGTCAGTAAGCTTAGTTCCAAATATCGGGATGATATTTTTGATTTTGAAGACCCAAACTACCTGCCCTATGAAAGTGATTCCGATAGGGATTTGGAAGAAGACCTAGAGAATGTGACCAACGAAGAAGTCACGTAATTGCCCGTGACTTTGAGTCTAGCTACAAGACTCGTAAATAAATAAAAGCGCTTGTTGGGAGGCAACCCAAGTTTTATTTGTTTGTTTGTTTGATTTTATTTGTTTTCGTATGCATGTTTTATTTTTATTGTTTGTGGCTCATGTTTCAAAGTAAATTATGAAAATGCTTTACTTTGTTGTTGACTTCGTCTTATCTTCATATAAAGGTATTTTGCAAAAGATAAGTGTAAGGGAAATCTAAAATTTTTTCTTAGAACAGAATTGGACATGAACCACAACATTATTAAACGAATGTGCATATTAGTATTTGTTTAAGTCAAATGCTTGTATCGAGTCATAATGATATTTTGCAGGATTTCCAGGAAGTAAGGCATAAGTTTTTTCAGAAATTTTCTGGAAACTTAACATAAGATTTCTGTTAGAGCATTCTGTCGGCGTCAGGCTTATAACCTGACGTCGTCAGGTGTAAAATTTTGAAATTAAAATTTTGCGAGTTTTGTTTTTCTGCCGGAGTCATAAAGTTTTGTTGAATCTTTAGTTTTGTAAACTCCAGGAAATCTCCAAATATTCATTCCACAAGTAATATATCTTAATTTGCTTTCTAGGATTTTTAATATATATAGAGTTTGCCTGATGTGCGTTTTATTAGTACAAGTTTTAAAATTTATAAACACGAATTATCCGATTATTATTTAGCACATACGAGCAAGTATACTCGTCCGGTGTAATAAAGGTAGGTAAGTCGAGATCATCCCAAGGGATTTGGTTGTTTTAGTAATAAGAAAAACGTTTGTTAAATAAGGGTTGTCAATCCAAATTTACGTAAAATTTTAATTTAAAAGAAACTCAATAAAAACTAAACATATACTTGTGTATAATTCCTTGATTGGTCTTTAGGAGTATTATGACAATTTGAGTACAAAATTTGGTGTAAAACTTGCTATGATGCGCAACTAAAAATGAGTAGTTATACAATCTATGATGTATGTCATGTTTTAACTACCACTAAGAATTCTTTCACCTAAATGACTCCTTTCGGACATATCAAATTAGTATGACAGTTCTATAAACACATGGTTGTTTAGAAAACCAATACTTTTCTTATGAATTCCTACGAATCCTTTCGGTTGTCACAACCCGCTATTTCCCAGGTCAATACTATTTTCTAAACTCAAATTTAAATTCTCGACTTTTAATTTGAAACATTTTACGTGAGCCCTTTTACATGAATCGACGCGAATTTCTAATTAAATTCTAAGTACGCTAGGACTTAGGCTAATTTTAGTCCACAACGCTCCGGTACCTTGCTCCTTCCCCAATTCACAATTTTATACAACAAAACAAATTTCTATTCTTTAAATACTTACGGTTTTAAATTCAACAAACGTTAATTTTTATTCACGAATTTAATACTCGACATACCCGACTTTCTCAACAATTATTTTTATGATATTTTTATACTTCTAAAATTATTACAAAAGTCCCAAAAATATTTTCCGATGTCCAAGTTAAATTCTTTACACCTTACGTTTAATTACGTATAACTTTCGTTAACTACTAAACTAATACCCAATACATTCAATATATACATTTTTATAAAATATAAAACATTTTCATCCAAATTTTGTCATATGGCCGCCCACCCCCTAGCTCCATCATTACTCAATATTATTATTTTTTTTTGACATAAATCCTTGAAACATGCTATTTAATTTTGGAGGCTAAGACAACCAAATTGTCCCCCTCTTTTCCTTGAAATTCGGCAAGACCACAAGGACCCATTTCAAGAAACTTTGACCACTTTTTTTTTTACCACTCTTGCTATATATATATACATACTTAAACTTGCACCTCTTTTTAGTAAGAAATATATATATATATATATATCACCTCCCACTCTTACACTCAAATTGCCACACCAAGGAGCAAAGGAAAAAGAAGGAGTTTGTTGGTGACTATCTAGAGTACTTAGGGTAGATTAACAAGGGTTTGACACTAATCTTGGGGTTACACAAGTGTTGTTACAAATATCATATCACAAACCTCTTTGTAAGTGATTTTTACACTACTTATACTTCATGATTTTTCATGATTTTTATGCTTGTCTAGTATATATACTTGGTTATCACTTGGTACATGTTGAAAAATCTTTACATCCACTTTGATCTCTTAGCAAGAAAATATGTTTTGAACAAGATTTTATTTCAAGAAAAATTGTTAGTAAAAATCTTTACAAGTAAAATAATAAAAACTTTTTATATATATGTTAGTAGATATATATAGTTTTATATACTTGGATGATCTTGTACATGGATCTTGAATATTGTTAAGTTACGTTTAGATCACCATATACTAGTTGAGAAGTTGATGGATGGACTAGGACTAGATTTGGAGTTGTTGTTAAGTGGTGATAATAAATAAAACACTAGGAAATATAGTTTGACATTATTTATATTGGATCTGTCCTATTCGACCCTTCACAGAAAAATCAGTACCTTGGTGGCCACATTAGGCTAGAAATATAGAATATAGACTTAATAACGAAAACATAGCCGCTTGAACGAGTTAAAACGGACTTATAACGAAAAAGATATGCTATTTCCAAGATTGACGACTAAAACTATATTTTCTGAAGAAAAAAAAAATGGTTTCTGTCCCGATTTTTTTGAGCTAGGAAAACTGAGGTTAAATGACATTTAGGCTAGCCGAGACCTTGAAAAACCTAAAGTGTACTTGATTACCTTCGCGGGAATATATAGAACTTGAAAAACGGAGTTACGAAGCAAAAGTTATAGTCCAAAGAAATTGCGACGAAACAATACATTTTGACAGCTTTTTATTCTATTCTCAAAAGCTGATGGAAATATTAAAATGAGTTTTTGGATATTTTAGAGTGTAAATTGGCTAAAATGACGTAAATAAAAATGGTAGACATTGTGTATACTTATTAGGTGCGTTAGAGTTTTTCAAAATATATATTTACAAGACGACTAATATTTGGTCGTGAGATTTACAAGCTACGTTTTTCTAAAATGGTGGATGACTTAAATACGAGATTACTTTGATTACCTACATTTTTGACGATAAAAATTTCAACAACATGTACAAGTGATAATGTAGTGTATGACTTGCATGCTTGATCTTGTTTTGAACCTAAGACATATGTATTATCTAGGTTGCGCTTAGGGTAACCGGACCTTATTTCTTACTACTACTTTGTCTATCGGATATTGCTTTTGCTAAGGTGAGTCATAGCCCCACTTTTACTCTTTATACATGTTTTAACTCTTTGGGGGAGATACATGCTCAACTACTTGCTTACTAGTATAAATACTCAAAACATACTTTCTTGATACTTGAAACATTTATACTTGATTGTGTTATACTTGATTGGCACTATACTTGTTTGTGTTATACATACTGGTTACACTATACTTGCTTAACTTAAATACCAGATTCGTATTTACGTGCATTACATAACACTCTATACTGTCGGAGAGGTATTGGTAGTACTCATGGGAAGATGCCCCCTACCCTTGTGTCTAGACTTGACCTTGGATGTCGTAGTACTATTTGGGAAGAGGCCCCGCCCTTGTGTCTATTCTTGACCTTGGGCGAATATAATCTGGTGCATTGTGTAAACTATCTTTTAGCAGTGGGTTGTGAACACACAGGTTGCAAGTCTCTTATGGCGGGACTTGCAACTGAGTGGATTTACGATGCCTTTGCTGGGTGATCATTTTCTATACTTTATTTGTTAAACAACTCTATGAACTCACCAACCTTTGTGTTGACACTTTTTAAGCATGTTTATCTCAGGTTAGAAGGGCGATAGCAGGTATATGGAGCGGAGAGTCTTAGGGCATGCATTTTGAAGACTTTCGCTTTTATCTTTTACCATTCGATACTTTTTAAAAAAAATAAATAAAAACTTATGTACTATTCTAATTTGGGATCTTTTGGTTTGTAAACTATGACTTTTATCTATTCGAATGGTAACTTTTTAAAAACGTCTCATTTAGAGTTCGTTTTCTATATCTTGTACTTTGTGCCCTGAAGTAGCATCCCTATGACACAGTCTTCCGCTGCGGTATTTTGGGGGTGTTACAGATTGGTACCAGAGCCTTGGTTATAGAGAACTAGGTTGTTTTTAGAGTCTAGACTATAACTACATACATTTAGACTCTCCTCCCTATCGCCTTGCATTTTTTTTTTCATACACGTACGCTTGCCGATATTTTCTTAGACCTACACTATTAGGTATTTTGTGGTACCGATGGGGAAGTCCCAAAATCTAGGCAAGTTATCAGAAATATGGAGCTCGGTGATAACTGATCATTTAACTTAATCTTGTGACAGTTCTTGTTTGATGAGACATGAGACTAAGTTAAATGAAGGTTATTACTTAGCTGTAGAGATTTGATGATTTGCCCGAGGATGGGAGTTCTCTTGAGGTTACTCTTTAGAAGCCGTTAGAAACTAGACTACCTAGTGACTTTAGCACTTAAGGGAGAATCCTTTGTTCCTTCGTACTGAGCGTGACATTCCCTAGATTCCCATTTAAGCAACATCTACCACTGAGATATGTGTGCCTGGTGATATGTACACCTGTGAAAGGAAACATTTATAATTGTGGTGGCCAACATAATTATAAGTGCTTCACGACACACGTGGACATATGACTATGCATATGTAGATCGGTGTTGGCACGACTTAGGAGACAATTGGTGGCACGGTATTATATATGAGGATGTTAAGTATAGACTTTGGTTAATCAACGGTTTTCCCTCAACTCTGACGTTCACTAAATGTCCTTCCTCTCAGGAAATCATGGCACCAAGGAGAGTGACTCGTAGCTCTGGTCGAGGAGGCGCAACACCAAGGGGTGGAAGGACTGGTGGACGTGGAGGTAGAGGAGGTAGGGGAGCTGCTCATGACACTAGTAACCCAGGTAACGATGGTGGAAGAACTGGTAGACGTGGAGGTAGAGTAGGTGGTCACGGCGTTGAAAACAATGATAACAACAACAGTGGAAATACTGATTTTGAAGCCATCATCGCTCGACAACTTGAAAACTTTCTCCCCACTATTGTCACTCAAGTTGGAGATCATATGAATAACTTGGCAAATCACGAAAGCGGAATTAACAACACCAATGGTATAGGCCAGAATGGTAATGGCAACAACAACATTAGGACTGGATGTACGTATAAGGAATTTATCTCATGTAAGCCAATTGAGTTCGATGGTGTAGGAGGCGCGTTAGGGTATACTCGATGGGTTGAAAAGATGGAGTCGGTGATCGACATTAGTGACTGTGCACCACATCAAATGGTGAAGTACTCCGTATGCTTGCTATCAGGAAAGGCATTGACATGGTGGAATACGCAGGTTCAAGCTAGGGGTAGAGAGGCAGCTGTAGGTATGACATGGGATGATTTTAAGGCACTACTGAAGGAGGAATACTGCCCGGACAATGAAATGCAGAAGCTAGAGGATGAACTTTATCATCACTCTATGATAGGGGCTGGACATGCAGCCTATACAGATCGATTCCATGAATTAGCCAGACTAGTTCCACACCTAGTTACCCCTGAGTCCAAGAGGATCGAGAGGTACATATATGGTCTTGTCCCAGAAATTCGTGGGACTGTGAAAGCAACTGAGCCTTCTACAATTCAGAGTGCAATATTGAGAGCAGGGACTCTGACAGATGAGATGGTTAGAAATGGAAGCTTGGGGAACAGTGATAAAAGGAAGGTAACAAGCGAGTCGAACAAGCAGATAGGCGCGATAGCTGACAACAAAAGGGCAAGGACCTTTGCGGCAACTAGTTCTGGTCAGAGAGAGTATTTAGGCCAGCATCCTAAGTGTACTAAATGTGCTTATCATCACCAGAGATCTGAGCCCTGCCGAGTGTGTACAAAGTGCAAACAGTTGGGTCATTTTGCAAATAGGTGTGGAGCATCGATGAGCGCGGGCAATATAGGAAACAACCAAAAGACCTGTTATGAGTGCAACAGCCCAAACCATTTCCGTTATAATTGTCCTAAGTTGAATAGGAATCTTAACCTAGGAAACAATCGTCCAAACTTAGCAGCAGCAATTGAAGGGCCACAAAATGAGACCATTGAGATTCCACCCGCGCGTGGCAGAGCTTACTTTCTAGGAAATCCTATCACCCAACATGTCCACGATAGCATAACGGGTACATTCTCTTGAACAACTATATTATTTTCGTAGCACTTAAGTTTTAGTATAGAACTTATACACAACACCGACTAATCTGAGACCTAGCATCATTAGCCTAGTTATATTGATAGTAGATGATTTGATTGGTGTAAGCAACTCTAACGAGTTTGTGAAGGAATGAGCTGAACACTAGGAACATATGTGGAATGAATAAGCTGAACTTCGGGACGAAGTTCCCTTTAGGGGTAGAGACTGTCACAACCCGCTATTTCCCAGGTCAATACTATTTTCTAAACTCAAATTTAAATTCTCGACTTTTAATTTGAAACATTTTACGTGAGCCCTTTTACATGAATCGACGCGAATTTCTAATTAAATTCTAAGTACGCTAGGACTTAGGCTAATTTTAGTCCACAACGCTCCGGTACCTTGCTCCTTCCCCAATTCACAATTTTATACAACAAAACAAATTTCTATTCTTTAAATACTTACGGTTTTAAATTCAACAAACGTTAATTTTTATTCACGAATTTAATACTCGACATACCCGACTTTCTCAACAATTATTTTTATGATATTTTTATACTTCTAAAATTATTACAAAAGTCCCAAAAATATTTTCCGATGTCCAAGTTAAATTCTTTACACCTTACGTTTAATTACGTATAACTTTCGTTAACTACTAAACTAATACCCAATACATTCAATATATACATTTTTATAAAATATAAAACATTTTCATCCAAATTTTGTCATATGGCCGCCCACCCCCTAGCTCCATCATTACTCAATATTATTATTTTTTTTTGACATAAATCCTTGAAACATGCTATTTAATTTTGGAGGCTAAGACAACCAAATTGTCCCCCTCTTTTCCTTGAAATTCGGCAAGACCACAAGGACCCATTTCAAGAAACTTTGACCACTTTTTTTTTTACCACTCTTGCTATATATATATACATACTTAAACTTGCACCTCTTTTTAGTAAGAAATATATATATATATATATATCACCTCCCACTCTTACACTCAAATTGCCACACCAAGGAGCAAAGGAAAAAGAAGGAGTTTGTTGGTGACTATCTAGAGTACTTAGGGTAGATTAACAAGGGTTTGACACTAATCTTGGGGTTACACAAGTGTTGTTACAAATATCATATCACAAACCTCTTTGTAAGTGATTTTTACACTACTTATACTTCATGATTTTTCATGATTTTTATGCTTGTCTAGTATATATACTTGGTTATCACTTGGTACATGTTGAAAAATCTTTACATCCACTTTGATCTCTTAGCAAGAAAATATGTTTTGAACAAGATTTTATTTCAAGAAAAATTGTTAGTAAAAATCTTTACAAGTAAAATAATAAAAACTTTTTATATATATGTTAGTAGATATATATAGTTTTATATACTTGGATGATCTTGTACATGGATCTTGAATATTGTTAAGTTACGTTTAGATCACCATATACTAGTTGAGAAGTTGATGGATGGACTAGGACTAGATTTGGAGTTGTTGTTAAGTGGTGATAATAAATAAAACACTAGGAAATATAGTTTGACATTATTTATATTGGATCTGTCCTATTCGACCCTTCACAGAAAAATCAGTACCTTGGTGGCCACATTAGGCTAGAAATATAGAATATAGACTTAATAACGAAAACATAGCCGCTTGAACGAGTTAAAACGGACTTATAACGAAAAAGATATGCTATTTCCAAGATTGACGACTAAAACTATATTTTCTGAAGAAAAAAAAAATGGTTTCTGTCCCGATTTTTTTGAGCTAGGAAAACTGAGGTTAAATGACATTTAGGCTAGCCGAGACCTTGAAAAACCTAAAGTGTACTTGATTACCTTCGCGGGAATATATAGAACTTGAAAAACGGAGTTACGAAGCAAAAGTTATAGTCCAAAGAAATTGCGACGAAACAATACATTTTGACAGCTTTTTATTCTATTCTCAAAAGCTGATGGAAATATTAAAATGAGTTTTTGGATATTTTAGAGTGTAAATTGGCTAAAATGACGTAAATAAAAATGGTAGACATTGTGTATACTTATTAGGTGCGTTAGAGTTTTTCAAAATATATATTTACAAGACGACTAATATTTGGTCGTGAGATTTACAAGCTACGTTTTTCTAAAATGGTGGATGACTTAAATACGAGATTACTTTGATTACCTACATTTTTGACGATAAAAATTTCAACAACATGTACAAGTGATAATGTAGTGTATGACTTGCATGCTTGATCTTGTTTTGAACCTAAGACATATGTATTATCTAGGTTGCGCTTAGGGTAACCGGACCTTATTTCTTACTACTACTTTGTCTATCGGATATTGCTTTTGCTAAGGTGAGTCATAGCCCCACTTTTACTCTTTATACATGTTTTAACTCTTTGGGGGAGATACATGCTCAACTACTTGCTTACTAGTATAAATACTCAAAACATACTTTCTTGATACTTGAAACATTTATACTTGATTGTGTTATACTTGATTGGCACTATACTTGTTTGTGTTATACATACTGGTTACACTATACTTGCTTAACTTAAATACCAGATTCGTATTTACGTGCATTACATAACACTCTATACTGTCGGAGAGGTATTGGTAGTACTCATGGGAAGATGCCCCCTACCCTTGTGTCTAGACTTGACCTTGGATGTCGTAGTACTATTTGGGAAGAGGCCCCGCCCTTGTGTCTATTCTTGACCTTGGGCGAATATAATCTGGTGCATTGTGTAAACTATCTTTTAGCAGTGGGTTGTGAACACACAGGTTGCAAGTCTCTTATGGCGGGACTTGCAACTGAGTGGATTTACGATGCCTTTGCTGGGTGATCATTTTCTATACTTTATTTGTTAAACAACTCTATGAACTCACCAACCTTTGTGTTGACACTTTTTAAGCATGTTTATCTCAGGTTAGAAGGGCGATAGCAGGTATATGGAGCGGAGAGTCTTAGGGCATGCATTTTGAAGACTTTCGCTTTTATCTTTTACCATTCGATACTTTTTAAAAAAAATAAATAAAAACTTATGTACTATTCTAATTTGGGATCTTTTGGTTTGTAAACTATGACTTTTATCTATTCGAATGGTAACTTTTTAAAAACGTCTCATTTAGAGTTCGTTTTCTATATCTTGTACTTTGTGCCCTGAAGTAGCATCCCTATGACACAGTCTTCCGCTGCGGTATTTTGGGGGTGTTACATCGGTCCTTTTTCGTGATGTAATCGTCTCAAATCCATTTTAACAAGTAAATATGATGGTTGTCAAGCATCTTATTCCATACTAATTTGGTGCATTAATATTTTGGAATAAAAATAAGTTGAAATTCCTTTCGGACCTATTTTTCAAGAAATTGTTTTTACCGACAAATTAAGCAAGATTAAATGTTATTTCAACAAACTCATAAAATAGATATGTTTTCATGCATCACCTTTTTCATAAAAGAATACTCCATTAACCAATCACATCATATACACAAGTATATCACAAATTACCCCATAGCAATCATATTAAAACACAAGTAAATAAGAAAACTTTCATAAAACTCAAAGTAACAATTGTTCATTATAAGTATCAAGGTGTACCTAGTCTTGAGAATTACAATGAATAAACTTGTGGAACTTTATCAACCACACTCCTCCAATTGCTCACTAACGTAAGTAAACAACTCCACACTCGAACCAATGCTTGAGACTTTAACTCAACACGTTCTGGACGTTTTTACAACACTTAGTAAACTTTCAGGCAATATAAGATAAACTAACAAGATTTGGTGTAATACTAAGTTAGATATTGGTGGTACAAGTAATTATAGACCCTAAGTAGTCATTATATAGCATAATGACACTTATCCTTCAAGTAAAAACGTCCCTCAATAGTTAATAAGCAGAAATGATCAGCCACAAATGATTATGGGGAGTAAATACGTCCATAAATGCAAACTTGTAACTTCAGTCAACCCCATCCGATCGGTTTCTCACCATCCGATCGGATGGTCAATCTTTTGGCACGTTTCCAGCCGAATCGGATGCGAATTGCATCCGATCGGTTGGAAGCTGTCTGAATATTCTTTCTTTGTCTTTTCTTTGTCGTTTTACGTTGCATGCATTATTTTTCTTTGTGGCATGACTTTGTCCATTAGAACTTGATATTTCCTTGATAATTTCGTGTAGAAAACTTGTCTTTATCAAATCCTTTTGTCCATGCGACGTTTCTTTCTTCCTTGATCTTTCTTGAAACTCTCCAAAAATGCATGTCCACTTCATTTCTACATCTTTTAATTATTTTTACTTGCTTTTGGCTATATTTTCATGCATAAACACTTTTCCACGATTAAGTAACAAATATATACAAATATGACCAATTTCCACACATAAAACAAACAATAACGCGACTAAAAACATGTTATTTTGAGCGTTATCAAATCCCCCACACTTGAGCTTTGCTCGCCCTCGAGCAAGTCTTAATCAAAAGAAAATTGAATTCAATGGCAATAGTGCAAATATCTTATTTGAACTCAATCAAGTAAATAAAGAGCTTGATAACAATTCTAAGCACCTCACGAAGATAATTTGAAATTCACTCATCACTCAATATGTGTAATGATTAATAGATCACTCATTGCATAGTCATGATTTATGTTTCTTGCCATAGGCTTGTACAAGTATCAAAACAATAGAATAATTCATCAAAGAGGTCTTTTATTCGGGTTGTAACGTTTAGGCTAAGGGTAAATAAACTTACGTGCAAAATAATTACACTAAGTCAAAAAGGTAAGGCTAAGGCATGGGAATATTTATGAATTTGGTTTTAAAGAAAAATAAAATCAAAGTCTAAGTCCCATAGTTGCTAATCTCAAACAAACCACAAACCCAAAAATGACAATAGTTACAATCTTTCTCCTCTTCGAACTTTCACATGTCGATACATCGATTCACCATAAAAATATTCTTCAAACTTAGCACATTGGCTAACAACATATCACATAACTTTCTTTATTCATAATAATATAGCACTTTGGCTATGATTGTCACCTTATAGTTGCGATGACTTATTCTCATTTTTTTTATATCTCCCCCACACTTCGCATAAGCATACACCACAAAAAATACAAATAAGAATGTGCACTCTTCGTCTTTGTTGGAATGGCACACACATGAATTGTGAAGTGTGGCTAACTAATAATCATCAAAAACAATCCAACAACCAAGCAACTAGCAACCCACCATTTAGACTTTGACAAAGGTAAGGCTAAGGTTTAAAGTGTAAAATATTTTTGTATTTTTCTGGATGTAACAAAATGAAAAGGATGGCTCAAAGGGTTTAACTAGGGGTATCTAGCGCTAAAGATGAACGCTAACAAATGGGTTCCAAATACGAAGGTAACTAACCAATGTGGTTAGCAAAAATTATTTTGTAAACGGATTGCCATTTGGTTTTATTCCTAAGTTTGCCTCTTATCATATGAATATATCCTTATCATTCGAAAATGATTTTAACCGTAATGCATAACAAGTACAAGTTCTAGAATTAACACAACCACCGGCACACTCATCATGAAATATGTAAATAGTATAAGAAACACTATTCACATAAAAAAAACTAATCCTCACAATTTAAAGTAATAAGAGTATAAAATTGTGCTAGCAAATGTTATCAATTCCGAGACTAATTGCTCTTTAAAACTTGAATTTATTCTCCAAAAATATCATTATTATTTACCATGAAATCAACCTTATTTTAACTAAAATATGAAGGGCGAACTACTACTAGTTACTAAAGTTCACGACTCTAAAAAAAAAACGAAAATTAAAAATTTAAAAATTATACAATTTTTCTATTTTCTTCCTTCCCCCACACTTAAGTTTTGCATTGTCCTCAATATAATAAAAGTAACTTCAAAGTAAAGGAAATGGAAAAATTTAGAAAATACCGGAGTTAAATACGCAACATGCATATTTGACCATAATAAGCAAATGAGTTTACCGACTCCAAACATTGATCAACTATATGCTTCCGTAACAAAACCCCTGCAAGAAAACTGCAAAATATATGAAACAACCAAACAAACACAAACAAAAACATATCTAAACCAAATAAATAGAAAATTAAGTTACGTTATAAATCCTAAGAGAAATAGTTAAAGGTACTTGAAATAGAATTGTTACTTCCCCCAATTTGAACTCTCGCATTTCTTACTTCCCCCATTGCTTTTGCCTTAGAATTATCCGTCATAGTGAGTTTAGAATTGTTAGGTGTAGGGTCTCTTAATCCTAACTTGTGATACAATGGATAAGGCATAATACTCACACTAGAACCCGTATCGGCTAATGCATATAAAGGAGTTGTCCCATTAATTTTAACCCGCAAAACAAAATTTCCGTGATCATTCATTTTCTTTGGGAGCCCATTCTCAATTATCCTTCTCTCCTCTACTTCATCAAAACTATTATCCTTCAACTTAGATTTCGCCAACATAACTTCATCTAATTTCTTCCTATACTCCATATAATTTCTCAACACCTCAATGACCGGTTTGTTTTCCATCAATTCACTAATTTTCGCTTCAAGATTCTCCAAGATAGCTTGTTTTTGCTCTTTGGTTAAAGGTTTGCTTCTTTTTGGTGAATTTGGTGGTGTTTTGGATGATGATGATGATGATTTGTTTTCTTTTTCTTTTTGGGTGGAGGGTCGGGTTAATTTGTTCAATGGTGTTTTGTTTCGGTTAGCTTTGCCCATCTTACAAATTTCATCCCTTCCTTCCTTCACAAACATCAACAAGCATTTCATTCACACTCTTTCCTTCTTCCAAATCACTTATGTTAATTCGTAACTCTCCAAGTGCAAAATCTAATGTACACTTTGTATTCACTAGAAAATCTCTACCAAAGATAACTTCCGGTTCATCGGCATTAGTATATTCCAAAACCACAAAATCAACTTTAAAGATGTGACCATGAATATTCACTCTAACTCCTTTCACTTCCTTTCTTCCATAACTTCCATAATCAAGCCTAACAAAACCAAGCTTGTCAAGCACTTCTTCCGAAATGTAATTGTCTCCATATTCCATATTCAATTCCGCATCCCACGCTTTAACTCCTTCCACCGCACAAGGTGTAGAATACCTCATGTGTGGAGCATCATATTCCTTAGGTGGTGCTCTAGTGAACACAACAACTTTCCTTTCCTTCTCCTTCTTTGGATAACATATTTCATGTGGCAAATAAGAAACATTATCACCAACAACCTCTTCTCCTTCTAAATCCAACTTAACTTTTTCCAACATGCTCTCCAACTTTTCCAAGGAATCACCAGAATCCTTGAACATATCTTCCAAATCTTTCAAATACGCAGAAATCTGACTCAAACTCTCCATTTCAACTTAAGCAATTACTAACTATAACATAACCATCACAAAAAACATCCAAATCATTAGCATGAGGGTTAGTTGTAATCAAATAACTCTTAATATGAAATAAAAACAAGTAAATTAACTAACTAAAACACTTAGAATTAAAAATAATCTAAAAATTAAAAATGTAAAAAATTTTACCGAGACCTCCATCCGATCGGATGGAACCCGCAACCGAATCGGTTGGAGTTTTCTGATTTTTTTTTTCTTTTTTTTATAAAACTAAGATATAATAAAACAGTAATTATGATATTAAAGATATTAAAAACATTAACTAAGGTGTCTTAAAAACTACTAAATCATTAACTAAAATTAAAACTACTAAAAACGTTAAAATGATTCATAATGACAACTTATAACTACTAATAACTAACATTAATAATATAATCATTAAAACTAATTAACTAAAACCAGAAAATTAAACATTAAATAATAAAAACAGAATCCTAGAAAATTTACCGAGACCACCAACCGATCGGATGGACATCCATCCGATTCGTTGGTCAAAAACCAACTTTTTTTTTTTTTTTTTTAACTTTTTACTCTAAAAACATTAAAATTTCACAAATTAAAAACAATTTTATTACTAAAAACTAAGAAAATTAATCAAATCCCCGGCAACGGCGCCAAAAACTTGATGTGCATTTTATTAGTACGAGTTTTAAAATTTATAAACACGAATTATCCGATTATTATTTAGCACATACGAGCAAGTATACTCGTCCGGTGTAATAAAGGTAGGTAATTCGAGATCATCCCAAGGGATTTGGTTGTTTTAGTAATAAGAAAAACGTTTGTTAAATAAGGGTTGTCAATCCAAATTTATGTAAAATTTTAATTTAAAAGAAACTCAATAAAAACTAAACATATACTTGTGTATAATTCCTTGATTGGTCATTAGGAGTATTATGACAATTTGAGTACAAAGTTTGGTGTGAAACTTGCTATGATGCGCAATTAAAAATGAGTAGTTATACAATCTATGATGTATGTCATGTTTTAACTACAACTAAGAATTCTATCACCTAAATGACTCCTTTCGGACATATCAAATTAGTATGACAATTCTGTAAACACATGGTTGTTTAGAAAACCAATACTTTTCTTATGAATTCCTACGAATCTTTTCGGTCCTTTTTCGTGATGAAATCGTCTCAAATCCATTTTAACAAGTAAATAAGATGGTTGTCAAGCATCTTATTCCATACTAATTTGGTGCATTAATATTTTGGAATAAAAATAAGTTGAAATTCCTTTCGGACCTATTTTTCAAGCAATTGTTTTTACCGACAAATTAAGCAAGATTAAATGTTATTTCAACAAACTCATAAAATAGATATGTTTTCATGCATCACCTTTTTCATAAAAAAATACTCCATTAACCAATCACATCATATACACAAGTATATCGCAAATTACCCCATAGTAATCATATTAAAACACAAGTAAATAAGAAAACTTTCATAAAACTCAAAGTAACAATTGTTCATTATAAGTATCAAGGTGTACCTAGTCTTGAGAATTACAATGAATAAACTTGTGGAACTTTAGCAACCACACTCCTCCAATTGCTCACTAACGTAAGTAAACAACTCCACACTTGAACAAATCCTTGAGACTTTAACTCAACACGTTCTGGACGTTTTTACAACACTTAGTAAACTTTCAGGCAATATAAGATAAACTAACAAGATTTGGTGTAATACTAAGTTAGATATTGGTGGTACAAGTAATTATAGACCCTAAGTAGTCATTATATAGCATAATGACACTTATCCTTCAAGTAAAAAGGTCCCTCAATAGTTAATAAGCAGAAATGATCAGCCACAAATGATTATGGGGAGTAAATACGTCCATAAATGCAAACTTGTAACTTCAGTCAACCCCATCCGATCGGTTTCTCACCATCCGATCGGATGGTCAATCTTTTGGCACGTTTCCAGCCGAATCGAATGCGATTTGCATCCGATCGGTTGGAAGCTGTCTGAACATTCTTTCTTTGTCTTTTCTTTGTCGTTTTACGTTGCATGCATTATTTTTCTTCGTGGCATGACTTTGTCCATTAGAACTTGATATTTCCATGATAATTTCGTGTAGAAAACTTGTCTTTATCAAATCCTTTTGTCCATATGACGTTTCTTTCTTCCTTGATCTTTCTTGAAACTCTCCAAAAATGCATGTCCACTTCATTTCTACATCTTTTAATCATTTTTACCTGCTTTTGGCTATATTTGCATGCATAAACACTTTTCCACGATTAAGTAACAAATATATACAAATATGACCAATTTCCACACATAAAACAAACAATAACGCGACTAAAAACATGTTAATTTTGAGCGTTATCATTGCCGCCGATTTTACGCGAGGTTTGCCATGGTTGTTTTCTCAGGTTTAACAGGTTATATTGGACAAGAAGATGATTTATATTTCTGGAGGTAAGCTTTCAACGTCCAATTTCTTGGAGGAGGATCTAACCTTGTTAACGCATTATCCACACCGAACGAATCAGGGGAGTATTTGTTTCATTCTTTTACGTTCGTTACTTTTACATCCTTTTTATTGAACATTAGGGACAATGTTCAGCTTAAGTGTAAGGGGATGGTAAATGATGATACCTTAGAGAATACAACTGCACTTGATGTTTGTTTTGTTCAATAGTAGGTGTGTAATAAAACTAAGAGAAATACTTGTTAAGGCAATTTTAGCGCCAAATTTAAAATTTTTTACAACATTTAGGAGTGAACCTTTGACCTTAATGAGCATCTCATGGATAGGAGTTGTATGACTAGCACAAAAACCGTTATCACTCAAAAATTTTCCACCCCAAATATGAGAGGTTCGCCTTTAGATCTTTAGGAAAAAGCATTCATTGTTGGTGCTTATGAGTGTACCGGTAGCATTTAGATTCTAGAACTTGTGTTAGTGATGCTTCCCGAGACCACATGTGAGACTACATTCGTGTAGTAGGATTTACTACATGATAAGAGGCATTAGGATAACCCTCGTGTTAAACCCGTATCATAATTACTTGACCAATGAAGTTAATATAATTGACAGGTAAAGTCAATTAATTTTTCCCACACCTTTGCGTTGTACTCATTTTTAGTACACGATACCCATAGTACACCCCTCCAAGCCTATATTTTTCGTTTCTAACTTTAAGCATTTTATTTAAAGGAAGAATTTGTTTACAATCCACCCTAAATGTACACCCAAATTGCCTTAGCCTTCCTTGTATGCACTCATCTTTAGTGAATTATTGTTATTTTAGTTAAACCCTTAGTTGATTGTCTAATTGATTACATGGTTGCTAAGTCGAGTCATATCTTGTACATATTGTTTTGGGATGATTGGGACTCATGGGTAAAGTACTATTATTATGGAGTATTGGGGAAGACGTCAATTATTACCCCCATATGTGCGTTAATATTAAAAAGTACTCCACGTGTTTTGATTATCTTAATTCAAGACATTAGAATAGTTGATTGTAAAGTATGTAAAAATTTAAGTGTAAGGGAAATGTAAATCCCCTATGATGTATTATTTTGGATGGTAGGGTAAAAGTGTATGCCTAAAAAAAAGAAAAAGAAAAAAAAAAAAAAAAAAACCATACGGACTACCATCCCGTTTCCTTCTACGTTTCTTTTTAATGTTTTTGTAGTTTTCATTAGTTTAAGTCGAGTTGAGTCTTGGCTTAGCAACGCTACATTGTACATGTAATTGACCAAGATGATTAACTCGCCACCAGTAAAGTTTGCCTTTATCCAACAAAACCGTGTTTATCATATCCCTACACCTCACGTTACAACCCTTTTAAAAGACCTCTTTGATAGTTTATCCTAAGTGCTTACGCCGAGTGGTGGAGGTTTGATCCTTTCCCAAGCCTATGGTAATCTATTTGCTATGACAGGTAGTGAGATATATTTTCCATTTTCATTTGTGAAATATGCTTTTATTACACCCGAGATATGTGGTTATCTAAACACTATTTGTGAGGTGCTAGTGTATAATTTCCGCGCTTGTTTTGGTTGAAGTGGAACGATTATTTGTTGCAATTACTTTTATATTAGTGTTAAATGACCCCTAGCTTGTATTTTGATTAGAATAAAAGCGCATTTGCTTGAGGACAAGCAAATCTCAAGTGTAAGGGTATTTGATAAGGCGAAAAGTGTTACGCTTTTAGGGGTCATTTAAGCCCTAAGTTGAGATTATTTGATCAAATATTGCCCTAAATCGTTCCTTTGGGGCAAAAAGGAAGCATTTTGGACGTTTTTGGGGCAAAAAGTGAAGAAAACGGCAAAGTCCCCAAATCAAGCTGGAAATAGTACCTGACGGCGTCACGTATTGAGTGTGACGGCATCACATTATGGCAAAGAGGTGGATAAAAAAGTTACATGAGACGCACCAGATGGAATATGGGATTTAAAGCGTGACGGCGTTACCAAGGCCGTCACATACAAATTACAAGAGACGGCCATGAGTTGATTTACAAGAGATGGCGTCAGATCTGGATCTAGGCAATCCGTGGAGTTCTTTGGCGGCAAGTTCTTTGTACTACGATTAATTGGTTATATTTAATGCATAAGTGACTACTAAGGAGTGTTAGGAGCTAGTTGTCAGCTCGGCATAGGAAGAGATAGAAACTTATAGAGTATAGGAAGATCAATCCCCCGTACTTACCGCTACACTATAGTACACCGGTCAGGTACACTGCCTGGTGGGGATTGCAAGCTTCTCGAGATCCCTCGAGAGGTAAAACCTTTTGCAAGGTTGCAAAACCACGCATCAAGGTGCATTACACAAACTATCCCTTAGTGACTGAAAAGCCATCTCTTGTTCTTCTCCACAGACATACTTCTTATTCTTCTGAGTCAACAAAGTGAGGGGTTTGAAAATATTCGAAAAATTTGCTATAAATCTTCTGTAGTACCCTGCCAATCCTAAGAAGAACGTATCTCAGATGGCGTCGTAGGAGCCTTCAAGTTCTTGACCGCTTCAACCTTACCAGGGTCTACATGTATACCTTCACTATTTACTACATGACCAAGAAAATGTACCTCCTCAAACCAAAACTCACAATTTGAAAACTTGGCTAACATCCTCTTCTTCTTCAACGAACACAATGATGATGAAATCGACGATCTATCCTAAGGAAACGACGCGAACCATGAATGGTCGAACCAAAACGTATATTAAACGAACTTAAAGAATTACAAACTATCGACTAGTGTAATAAATGAATACCAAATCAAAACTAGAAAACACAATGAGGAATTTCACCAATAAAAGTAGACACAACTCTAATATTCATGAAAACCCATACAAAGAAAAGATATAATACACGTACCCATAGAAATCCACAAATGTACCACAACGAAAGAAACACTTGATGAACCAAATACATATCATGTTTGGCAAATGGGAACAATATATAGTTCTTATTCCAGTACTCGACCTTGCCCCAAAAAAATAAATATCGTTTTTCACAGGACATACCCTAAACTCATACATTTTTCTATAAAATATACAAATCATTTTATGTAAGAAAACTGTTCCAGATATGTTAAGTTACTTGAAGTATAATTTTCTTAAATTCCATATTAGACATAGTTTTTATGACATCAAGAGTTAATATAGTATCTCACCTTACTTGTTTAAGACATTTAAATCGTGCTTATTGACATAGTAAAATGGACTTTCATAGTGGAATTGTAGGATATTTTACTCTTAAAGTTTATGTTGTAACTAGTTTTTAGATTAATATCATCATAAACTAACCAAAACAATCTTCCTGAATGTCTTCAAATTATTTCATAAAAGATTTTTATTACCTTTCATTTTCACCATAAAAATAATAGTTCCCAACAAATGACCTTGAAATACCCAAAACGAGTTGTAAGATACCATAAGGACTCTAACACAATCTTTTAATCGAATTCGAAAGACATAAAAGAATCCCATAATCAAAATAATCATCAAACGAACACATACCAGTGACACTTACGCAAATACATTGCAAACCAAGCGAAGAACATAAAGACTCATTCGTACAATGGTCAAATTAAGATCATAGAAAAACATCGATACTAACAGGTCACAAAACATATCACGAAATCCAATTGGTGAGTAAATGAGGGATTAAATATCCGCACCAACTTGTCACGAACCAACAGTACCACAACATATAACAACAAATATCAATCAATGTAATCATGGTCACAAGTCCATGTGTGTGATACTCTTATAATTATGTTCACGACCGTAGTTATAAGGCCTATTCCACACGCATACTTACTTCCAAAACCACACATCTCAATGATAATGTACATATACCACATAGCACCTAATAAACAACACAATCCATGTTATCATACTTGCAAGTCCACTTGTGTTGTGACGCATGTATAATTATGTTGGCCACCATAATTATCTATGCCCCCTTTCACAAGTGTACTCCTTCATATGACCGCACTTCATATAAACAATCATCTCACATGGAACAATTTCAACGATCACCTAAACCCTATAATCAAAATCACTCGGATAAGATCGATACACTATTCAGGAGTAATCGTGCTCTAACATGTAATACCCTCATTTTTCACTGGTCGCAGCGGATTAAGTGTTTGGAGTATTACTTTATGGACCATAGATACAGTAATAGGGAATGACTAAAAAAGAGACATTTTATAAAAATGAGTTATCATTCATTAATGTGGAAAACTAGAAGGGGGGTTGAATAGTTTTACGTCTTTTTAATTTGTTATAAAAAGTTTGTTTGCGTGTTTTGTTTAGTTACAAAAATTGTAGATTTGATATTATGTGAATTCAAGTTTTGCACAATATAAACAACTACAATTAAATGCTAAGACTATAATAATGTAAGAAATGAAATAAGTAAGAGATGGAAAGATCGAACCGCGAGACAAGAGATTTATAGTGGTTCAGCTACAAAGACACCTTCCTTGCCCTACTCCACTCCCCGAGCACCTAACTCGAGAGTTTTCTTCACTATGTCAACAAGCTCCTTTATGGCGGAGAAAACCTAACACACCAATATACACACCACAACTTCGTCACACCTTAATCACAACTTCTTCACACCTAGTCACACCTTAATTACAATACTACTTCTTCACACCTATCTATCTTCACAACTATCTATTTCACAACTATCTTTCTCACAACTATCTACTTCCCAACAATCTACAACACAACAATATACTCTTAAATCTTTCTATCTACACACCTTGCTAATCTATATTCTACCAAATATTCACAACTAATTACACAAAGAGATATTTGTAATGAATGATGCTCCAACAACTTAGATGTAGAGGTCACAACAAGTTGTAATACTTCTTGTCTTGGTGAACAGAAGTATTCTTCTTTTGCACTTGAAAGAATGAGACTTGGATCACTTTGAAACAAAGATTAATGTATATATGATCAAAGGATTAAAGGAAATGGAAATGGAGATTTAGATCAGAAAGTTTTGGGGTGCAAAAGGTGAGAAAAATCTGTGAAATGAACCAGTATTTATAGGCCAGAAAATTACTGTTCTGGAGCGTGCCGGTCCCCTTAATTAGGGGCCGGTCCCCTTAATAATTAAGGAGGCCGTCTAGGAATTAAGGGGGCCGTCCCCTCTAGAACGTTGGGGTTTGTTTGTCCTTTTGTGAGGAAGGTTTTTCTGGAAGATATTTGCCATTTTTGGTTAAAAATTTGAATTCATATATTTATAATGATTTAAACATGTTCTTTTAATTCCAAAAATGATTTTATAAATGATATAAAATGTTTATGACATTTTATAAAAAATCTAGTGATTTAGAAAAATTTCCTTTGATCATAGAATGCAATAAACACTTTGTTTATTCATACCTTAAGTGATTTGGATGTAAAGAAAGATATTTATCACGAAATACTTGTTTACGTCATAAATTTTAGTTCAATGAGTTTATGTTTTGTGGAAAACTAGAAGGGGGGTTGAATAGTTTTACGTTCTTTTTGAGTTTATTTTGCAAAAATTATAGTTGCTTAAAAATTTGATTCGATCTTATGTGAATTCAATTGTTAACAAAAATGAGCAAGTCTAACTAGATACAATCTAATAATAAAAACAAAGTAAAGAAATGAAATAAAAGATAGAGACGGAGAGATCAAACAACAACATGCGAATTTATAGTGGTTCGGCCACAAGGACACCTTCCTTTCCCTACTCCACTCCCCGAGTACCACACTCGAGAGTTTTCTTCACAATTTCAACAAACTCCTTATGGCGGAGAAACCTTACACACCTTGGCTTACACCGATTAATGACACTAAGCTAAATGTCGAGTTCTAATCCTAGCTAGAACTAATCTCACAACTTCACTACTTCTTCACAATAACTTCACGACTTCTTCTACATCTCTACTTCACACCTTCTTCAATGCACAATAACCTCACAACTACTACTCTACTAATCAACACAACTAATATCTACAATCTACTAAATCACACAACACTTTTGCAAATAACCTAGCACTACTACTAGATGATATTAACTAATCACAACACTACTACTTTGTATAGATGTTGAAGGAGTGTTCTTCTTTTTGCACTTGTGTGGATGAAGTCTTGGATCACTTGGAAACAAAGACTTATGAATTATATGATCAAAGGTTTTTGGAATAGAAATGGAGATGAGATCAGAAATTTTTTAGTGCAAAAAGGTGAGAAAATTTGTGAAATGAACCAATATTTATAGGGCTAGAAAATATTGTTCTAGAACGTGCCGGTCCCATTAATTAGCGGCCGGTCCTCTTAATCATTAAGGGGGGCGCCTAGGAATTAAGGGGGCCACCCCCTCCAGAACGTTTTCTAGAGAGAATTTGCCATTTTTGGTTGGAATTTTGAAATCATATCTTTATGGTTTAATAAAAAAATACCAAGAATGATTTACTAAAACATATAAAATGTTAATGTCATTTTATAAAATGTTTTGTGTTAAGAAAATGCTCCTTTGATCATGTAATGCATAAGATGCTTTTTTTATACATACCTTAAGTGATATTAGTTGTAGAAGTAAATATTTGCCACTAAATACTTGTTTACGTCATAATCTTGACTTAATTTAGTTTACATTTTGTGATTATCAAAACGTAGAGTTATTGAAAAATATTAATAACGTTTTTAAGCATTATTTATATCAACAATCTACCCCTTTTTGATGATTACAAAACTTAAACTCATTAAATAAAAAATTAGTTTTTAGACAAGTATTTTAGTGAGTTTATATTTACTTCTCCCCCTTTTTGTAGAATCAAAAAGGTTTTGCCGACAAGTTTCAATCGTGAAATACTGACGGGATGAGAACTCCCCCTTGATGTGTACTCCCCCTTGTTCGGGGGCACCAAAGAGACGAGCTATGGAATGCTTGCAAAACAAAAATATTAGAAGCACAAGTATATACATGCAATCATATATAAAGTGACAACAATATAAACAAGCATCATTAAATAGAAGCATTCATATTAAAGTAAAAGTTGTGTAAAAACACAACAATACATGTAACATCAAGAGAGATTACAATTAGAATAACAACTAGAATAGTACTTCATTATGCAAAGAATACATGAGCTTCATAGAGCCTTGCAAGCAAAAGGGTTGAGAAGTCTTTATTTATTAAGCATAGTATATGCTTAATTTGGAGAGTAGGAAGGTGATGGTGGAGAAATAGGTGAGGATTGTGGTGGTGGAACAATAGGTGAGGATGGTGGAGGTGGTGGTGGTGGTAGGTTGGTTAGCAAGTGCTCAAAGGTACGGGATTAACAAAGAATGGTGGTGTGATTGGTGGAGATGTGACATGAGCATCAAATGGTGTTATTGGTGAAAGTGAGATGGTAAGTTCGGTGGAAAGAGGTTCTTGTGTAGGATGTGGTGATGATGCTTCTGGTGATGTCAAGTGTGAGTTTATGTAGTCATTGATTGATGAAGTTGAAGGTATAGAAGATGAAGTTCCATGAGTGGAAGGTGTTTTGGATGGTGCATTTGGTGCACTTGGGGATGAGCATTTAGGTGGAGGTGATGGTGTTGTGTTGTCTTCATTAGTTAAATCAATGAAGAGATATTTTGGAGGGATGATGACAATCTTTTGTTTCTTTGAAACCTTAGAGATGGAGGTGCTTGGTGAAGACATGATGGTATAAGTAGAAAGAGATGATGAATAATGAGGTGAAGAGTGTTGATTTGGAGGGAATTTATAATATGAAAATAGTTTGTTTAGGTAAGTTTTTGAAGTGGTTTAAGGAGATTCTAAAATCATTTGGGTTATAAGGAGAAATGGTAGCTGATACTAGAGAAAGAGGTCACAAGATGCAAAAGAAAATAGTAAACTCTGTTCCAGATGGTCGGTCCCCTTAATTGTAGGTCGGCCCCTTAATTATTAAGAGGACCGCCTAGGAAAATTAATGGGGCCGCCCATCTGGTGTTTTCCCAGGCGTCCAGAAATCAAAAATTTGCAGAAATGGGTTGGTTTTCAAATGTGTGTTTGCAGCAAGCTCTATTTGAAACATATACTCTTGGAATGATGAAATATAAGCATAAAATACTAAATCATGCATGCAAACTAATATATTGTAAACCAAATATAAAGAAGCATACTAATAGCATTAAGTTATAATCAAGATCCTAGCATGATAATAGTTAAAAACTAAGCAACATTCAAGTAACAAACATGAAGGAACACAAGTATTTCCGAATGAATCAGACAAATAATAAAACACACAAAAGTCTAATAATAATAAGTAGCTTCTCATCAACAACTCTCTTTCTTCTTCTTGCCCATAATCTTCCTGAACATCTTTCCTACGGACTTGAATCCTCCTCTAACTTCTTCATGCATTTGCTGAGTTTGGTTCATTAAGGACGTTTGACGGTTGAAGAGGAGTTCATCGGTACGTTCATGAGGAAGAGGATATAATCAAGATCAGGAAGATCATCAACAAAGGTTGTGGGAGATGGGGTACTAACACGCGAGGTGTCTTCCTCCTCATCATCATCATTCCCTCGATAAGATGTCGAACCACGAGGCATAAAAAATAATGGACCACGAGATTTTCCTTTGTCATTTCGAGATCAACGAGTACGGACAAGAGTGAGTTGATTCAAAGTGGGATGAACATGCACATAGAAATCACTCCGAAGATCTGGGTAGTGTTCCATGATATGACGATAAAGTCGAGTGAGGAACATACCGTAAGGAAGGTTGGCATTAGGAGTGTTTTTGGCAGTCATGATTCGATGGACAAAGAGATAAGCCATATTGTAGTTTTCTTCAGCAACTACACAATACAACATGTGGGCGATGCTAGCCATGAGATGATCACGGTGACCGCTGATACCAAATGCATTCTCGCAAATGAGTTCTTCCCAATTTTTCATGTCGGGGTTTAGCTCTTTGAGAAGTATTTTATTTTCATGAATATCGACATTTTTAGACTTGATTTTGCGACTAGTCGTACCACGTTTTAGTTCAAGCAGTCGACGAATGTCTTCAGGACTTGGAATCTCAGAATAGTATGGACCATCCTGAGGACGATTTCGTTCAAGTGAAGAAAGATCCCATTCATTAGAGTATACGGCTTGGCCGTTGTATGGGATTCTGAGGATTTGTCCAAACTGAGCAAGAGTAAGAGTGATGAATTGATTTTGGATCATGAAAGAAATGAGGATATGGCCATAGGGATCGGTTTGCACCATCACTTGGCTATAGAAGTCCAGGACAAAGTGGAATGATTGGTTCGTTGATTTTGAAAAGACAGTCAATACGGATATTGGTGAACATTCGTTCGATTTGATCGGATTCATAGTAGGATCGATCGACAATTCTACCCTCGTGAATGTTTCTATTTTCAATGGGGCGATAGAAACATGCAACGGAAGGAGACATGCCGGGAGTGGCGGAAACTTTAGGAATGTATTGTTTTTTTTAGAAACGTCACCAACCGTGGTCTTAGGCATTTTCATCTAAACAATATAACAACAAAAATAAAATTAAGACAAAAACAATTATCATGCATATGTTATATATGAATATATGCAATACATGTGGAATGGAAGCCTACTTTGACCAAAAAAAAATAATCCTAGGAAGTAGTTTCACAATGTTCCTTGTTTTTCATTTTTAACTCGCTTAAAATGTATCTTATGATGTCAAAATGTAGTTGTGGAATTAGTTCGATATATTATCAAGACTATCCAAACATCACTTTAGCATCATAATTCATTTCAAAATTTGGCTAGATATATATTAGGTTATATATCTTGCTATCTCTTACGAGTTTGACTAACACTAAGCTTGTTTAGAAAGTGAAAATGTGAATTTTGGTTTTCAAAATATCTTTTTCCAAGTTAAACCAAACGCTCCCTTAACTAGATAGATATCGACTAAAACATCAATATATATATTAATTATATATCTTGATGATGTTAATAGACTAGTGATGTGTTAATAAGTTTAACAAAACAGTTTCAAGGTTTAAATAAACTTATTTAAGTACACTTTGTTCATGAACCAAACGCCCAAGTTGTTTTCATGAACCTTTTTACAATGATTCGAAAAGTATGTTTTTGATGTTAAAGATATTACATCACTACAATGTAGTGAGTTTTAACTAGTTTTTAAGAATAATATCAACAATGTGTTTTTTGAAAAGCAATTTAAGTGAGGGTTTATGGGCGATTAGAAATTTTGACAATATTATGTGTTAACATTAGTTTGAGTCGCAATTCTACATTCTAATCCTATGGGAAGCATTTGGTTATGCAATTTCTAAACTTATATTTACTAGAATTCGGATTAAAATAAATTTTAATAAAATACCTAATTATGATTAGATACAAAATTTGATGAAATTAAACAAAATGTATGTTGGAAAACTTACAAAAGATGTTGTTAAATGTGTAGGTAACGTTTGCCCCTTGCGAAACAAGTCCGGATTGGTGATTTGGTAAAGGGTTTTGATGGTTTTTGGTTGTTTTGGTTCGTTCACAGCAGAAATGAGTGGGATAGATATGAACAAATGGAGTGTTTGGCAAAAGATTTAAGATGAAAATCGATTTTGGAAGTGTCAGTAGGCCGGCCCCTTAAACATTAAGGGGACGGCCCTCGATAAGAAGCCGGTCCCCTTAATTATTAAGGGGGCCGCCCGCCAAAAAGAAAAAATTTTGTGAATTGGTTACTGATAGCAAAATATTTTTATGTATATAATTAGATTTATGTTATATCGAAACTACGTTGAAGTTTATGAGCACGAAGAAGGAATATTTGACGTTTTTAATTAACATTTCGTTAATCAAAATATATCTTGATGAATTTGGACAAACTGATCAAGATGTCAAATTTACAAAAGATTTGAGGGATGAGAGGGAGTGTTTATATATATATATATATATATATATATATATATATATATATATATATATATATATATATATATATAGATTATGTGTAAGTGTGAAGAAATAGTGGGTTATTAGGTGGAATTGAGAAATCATAAGGAAATGACGAAGATAAGTTTCTGTCGGCGAAAGGAGTTTGTTTCATCCATAGTTTTCTTGTGCGAAGGCGTTCTACTTTTATGTTGATCCACTTAACTCACATCTCTTCATCATCATGAGTTTCTAATAGTGGACATAAAAGATTTTCGAGTTGAACGTTAAAGTTCAAAAGGGCCAATAGGGGGAAGGAAAAGGTTCGAGAACGAACAATTTCCTTGAGTTCTAGAAAGTCAACTAATGACGTATCTAGGTTATGTGCACGTATGTATATATATATATATATATATATATATATATATATATATATATGTTTTTATAAAAGACGGAAGTCAAACAACTATATTTACGCCAACAAGGCAACAAATCAAGAGAGAGTTATCTAAGCATGGCAATGAGTTGTGAAAGAAAGGCGTACCTGGCGATATTTAAAAACAATCTTCTAAAACTTCAAGAGGATTTAAAGACTTTGCAAAAGTCTATGGTGAGAGAACTTCAAGGTAGTCTAATGGAATGTTGATCTAGCTATTCAGACTTCATTGCCTCTTTGGTCCAAAGTTGTTTGGTCCAAACATGTTTAACATTTGGCTAGGATGCATGAAAGGTGGTAGTATTCCCCAAGGATTGTAGCTTTGTTGGTAGTTCCACATTTGATTAATAGTGTTATTGTAGTTTTGCCTATTTTGGTTTCTTCTTGGTTGAGGTGTTTTAGACCTATGATAAGAGTTATTTGGCTTCCTAGGTGATGGAGTTTTAGATCTTGTTTTAGGTTTAGAGGATCCTACTTCGGTTTTTAAAGATGGTTTATAAAATGTTTTTAGTTCTTCATCACTAGTAAGAGGTATTTTCTTATTATTTATGAGTTTGTATTTGGGACGTTGGTTTACTACTATTTTCAAATTTGTTGGTTTACTAGATTCGCTTTCAAACTAAACATTTTTTGTTTCACTAGTTGAAGCTTCAATTGGGTTAAATCGTAAGCCGGTTTTGTCTCCGGGTATTCTTTGAATGCTTATTATTTTCTTAAGTGGGTTACTATTATTTTCAAATTTGTCAAGTTTACAAATTTCTTCTATAAGTATTTCATTTTCACTTTTAAGCTCTTGACATAATTTACATTCTTCAGCAATTTCTTTGCCTTTTTCTAATTTATGTATTTTAATTTTTAGTTCTAGTATTTCATTTTCTAATTGGTTGTTTATACGTTTTAGTGATTTGTTTTTAGTCATTACTTGTTGTCCTAGTTTGCATAGTCTATTATACTCGTTATCTAAATCATTTTTGTCTAATGATAGATTCTCATCACTAAAGTATTCGGTTTCGAAACATACCTCGCTTGATGCTTTTGCCATAAGACACTTTTCTTCTTTTTTCGTTTCTTTCTCCTCTTCATCACTATCACTCTAAGCTCCTCCAATAAATGCTCTTTGGTTTTGATCTCTTGACATCATTGGACATTTTCCAATGAGATGATTTGGATCACCACATTTGAAACACTTTCTTTCATTCTTGCTATTCTTGTCATCTTTATTCTTTTGAGATGCTCTCCTTTCATCATGTGGTTGTCAAACGAATCTTCCTCGCCTTTTGAAGAATTTCTTGAAATCTCTTACGGCCATGGCATATTCTTCGTCATCACTTTCGGAAGATGAGCTATCTTCATTACTAGATTCCTTTCTAGCTTTCAAGGCAATTGACTTGCTTTGCTCTCATTTTCCTTTGACCATTTCGGAGTCCTTCTTTATTATTACTTCATAGACTTTCAAGTTCCCAATTAATTCATCAAGTTGTAAAGTTGACAAATTATTTGATTCTTCAATAGCCGTCACTTTAGCTCGCCATTTTGGGTGAAGAGCCCTAAGAAACTTCCTAACTAAATTCATACTAGAAAAATTCTCAACAAGTGCTTTTAAACTTGTGATGATAGTGTTAAACCTAGCGAAAGCATTATCAATGGATTCCCTTTCGGAATCGTGAATTGCACATATTGTTGAACAAGTAGATCTATTTTGTTTTCTTTAACTTGACTATTACCTTGGTGAGTTATTAGTAAAGAGTTCCAAATTTCTTTTGCGGTTTCACACATAAAGATCCTTTCGTATTCTTTACGTGGTAGCGCATTGTAAATAACCATTTTTGCTTCATCATTTTTAGCAAGTTTTCTTTTTAAATCATCGTTTTGTTTTTCAAAAGGTACGATTTCATCTTTCTTTGTTTCGGGGTTATTTTGAATAGGTAAAAAATCACCATTAGTAATAACATGCCAAAGATCTAGATCTTTTGATTTCACATAAGTTTCGAATCGATTTTTCCAATATAAAAATCCATCACTTTCAAATAGTGGTGGTCTTTGCATAGATTGCCCTTCTAAATATTTTTCAGATTCCATAGATCGTTACAAGTTTTAAAATACAATATATTTTAAAGATCTTGCTAGACATGGCTCTTGATACCAATTGTGGAAAACTAGAAGGGGGTTGAATAGTTTTACGTTCTTTTCCAGTTTATTTTGCAAAAATTATAGTTGCTTAAAAATTTGATTCGATCTTATGTGAATTCAATTGTTAACAAGAATGAGCAAGTCTAACTAGATACAATCTAATAATGAAAACAAAGTAAAGAAATGAAATAAAAGATAGAGATGGATAGATCAAACTACAACACGCGAATTTATAGTTGTTCGGCTTCAAGGACACCTTCCTTGCCCTACTCCACTCCCCGAGTACGACACTCGAGAGTTTTCTTCACTATGTCAACAAACTCCTTATGGCGGAGAAACCTTACACCTTGGCTTACACCGATTAACGACACTAAGCTAAATATCGAGTTCTAATCCTAGCTAGAACTAATCTCACAACTTCTTCACAACTTCACTACTTCTTCACAATAGCTTCACGACTTCTTCTACACCTCTACTTCACACCTTCTTCAATGCACAATAACCTCACAACTTCTACTCTACTAATCAACACAACTAATATCTACAATCTACTAAATCACACAACACTTTTGCAAATAACCTAGCACTACTACTAGATGATATTAACTAATCACAACACTACTACTTTGTATAGATGTTGAAGGAGTGTTCTTCTTTTTGCACTTGTGTGGATGAAGTCTTGGATCACTTGGAAACAAAGACTTATGAATTATATGATCAAAGGTTTTTGGAATAGAAATGGAGATGAGATCAGAAAGTTTTTAGTGCAAAAAGGTGAGGAAAGTTTTTGAAATGAACCAGTATTTATAGGGCTAGAAAATACTGTTCTGGAGCGTGTCGGTCCCCTTAATTAGGGGTTGGTCCCCTTAATCATTAAGGGGGCCGCCTAGGAATTAAGGGGGCCACCCCCTCCAGAACGTTGGGTTTGTTTGTCCTTTTTTAGGGAAGGTTTTTCTGGAGAGAATTTGCCCTTTTTGGTTGGAAATTTGAAATCATATCTTTGTGGTTTAATAAAACAATACCAAGAATGATTTACTAAAACATATAAAATGTTAATGCCATTTTATAAAATATTTTGTGTTAAGAAAATGCTCCTTTGATCATGTAATGCATAAGATGCTTTGTTTATACATACCTTAAGTGATATTAGTTGTAGACGTAAATATTTGCCATTAAATACTTGTTTACGTCATAATCTTGACTTAATTTAGTTTACATTTTGTGATTATCAAAACATAGAGTTATTGATAAATATTAATAACGTTTTTAAGCATTATTTATAACCATGTTTTGTAATAATCAAAACATAGAGATATTGTTAATATGTTAACAATGTTTTTAGGCATTATTTATGTCAACAATTAAAATTATCAGAGTTTTATAAGTTGAGGTCCCGTGAATCTAAGTGTGAGATGTCATGTTTGAATGATAACCAAATAGAAAGTCTTTCAAGTCTCGTACCTTTCCATGCCATAACTTCCACAGTGCTCCGTTACCTAGGATACATGCTTAAAAGTCAACACTAGGTGTTGAATGAGGGTCATAGGTTTAGGGGTTAGTGAATACAAGTTCTTCAGGGTTCAGTTGTTACACTCTTCAAGGAAAATGTAGTGTGTGTGTGTGTGTGTGTGTGTGTGTGTGTGTGATAATTGTAATGCATGTACAATTATCAGGAGTTGGTCAGTTGATCTGTTGCACTAAGCTCATGAACCACATGTTAACAATCCGGGTCATGGGGGCTGCAGACCCAACCATAAGGGGATGAGAAGGATAACTTGCAAAAGTTAATCCTTCAGTGAGGATTCAAATATAATACTTATTGGTACTCTCTAGTGAGAGATAGAACAAACGGGAGTTGTGAAACTCCAATAGATCTATCTATTATATTCGCGTTCGCTTGGGTAAAATATCCCAAACGATTAGATTCATGAATTTTGTTGTGTAGGGGTGGCAAATAGTTTACTCATGCTATAACCAAAGAAAAAGACTTGTATTCATTTTAAAGCATTTAGTATGTATCCCCCTCACAGGGTTTGTAAAGCATTTAAAAGAGTGAGGCTATGAAAACTCACCTAGGCTTAGGGAAATCTAATTGATGTGAAAAGTGACTCGGAGACTAGACTGCCTACTCACGTATCCTGGTGGTTTTGTTGGTGTGGACGTATGTCAAGCTTTAGTTATCTTGTTTAAGTTTCTTAAGTAATCAATCTTAGGGTTGTTAATGTTTTAGATATAACATAACACCATTCGGGCCATCACAATCCAGAAGTATATGACTCCTCACATGAAGCTCCCTACTTTTGTATTATGTTATCAACATAATACCGTTCGGGCCATCATAATTCAGAAGTTAATACTCCTCACGTGAAGCTCCCTACTATTGAGCTATGTTGTTATTAAGTTTAGTTATAACATAACACCATTCGGGCCATCATAATCCAGAAGTACATGAAATAATCGTTTGAGGAGCCAGGGCAATTTAATTCGTAAACCCAGCAAACTCGTCAAAACAAAATATCCACATGGTACTCCTCACATGAAGCTCCCTAGTATTGTGTTATGCCTCTAACTTTAATTAAGTTTTATATTTATATAATATTTTCACTTTATACCCTTATAGTTTATATATTTACAAAATCTACCCTAGACTTATATACTTATATTAGTAACTATCTAAACATAGCAATATTAGTCCCTATACTTATATATTTTATGAAAATGACAGAAATGACCCTTGGACTTATTAGTTTTCAAATTTTACTATTTATACCCTTAACTTTATAACCTTTGCAAAAATAGTCCTTATTAGTTTATAAATATTTTACTTTTTATCCTAAGGTTATATAACTTTGCAAAAACGGTCCTTATACTTATAACTTCTAAGAAATGTAAAAAAATATTCCCTAGACTTAATATTTTCAGAAAGTTACCATATACACCCCTATGCATGGAAAACTTTGCAAAACTAGTCCTAATTCCATGCAAACTATATTTTTATAAAACAAAAAGTTTTCGTAGCTTATATTTAACTAATATTCGCTTATAAGGTATTATAGCATATAATTAGGGTTTAGTGTATAATTAGGGTTTTAAAAAGAAAACTAGCATGTTTAAGTGATCAAGGCTTAGGCAAGGGTTCCTATGTGATCTAAGGTATCTAATATCTATCCTAGGACTGTAATTAAGCTAAGAGAGCAAGTAAAGAAAGCTTACGAGACCAGAAGTTGGTGTACAAGAGTTTTAGGGTTTCCTAGGCCAAAACTAAGCTCGACAAGGGTTCAAGACCTATACTACTCGACTTCTATGGCTACTAGGGTCCTAATACTACTAATAACTACAGATTGTAAGTGGTGAAGAGAGGAGAAAAGGTATGTAATGAAATGGAGAGGGTACGGGGGTATTTATAGGGTTAGCGAGAGGTTTAGGTGGCAAAGGTGGTGGTGTGGTATCGAGGAGGGGGGTTGCTGTGTAAGGAAGGCTAGGGGAGGTCTTGGAGGGTCTAAGGGGTGATGAGGATAGGTTATGGTGTAGCTAGGGGCGGAGTAGGACGGTAGTGGTGGTGGTTTAGCCGCGGGCTTAAGGTGGTGACAAGGAGGTGATGCACCTTCTTGTGTGGGTGCTTAGACGTACTAGGGTGTGTGCTAAGCATGACTAAGGTGCTAGGGGTCTAGGTTGAGGTGCTTGAGGTGCATATGTTTAGGTTTTAATTCGTTTAGGTTTAGTTTTAAATTTGGCTTAGTGAGAAATTAGGGTTTCTAGTAAGGTTTAGTGCCTAGGTTAGGGTCCCATGAGTGCCTAATGACTAATCCTAGGTCCTAAGAGGCTTATACTAAGTGGTGGTAGCTTATGGTGAAGTTTTGGGATAGTTTAGACCTAATTCTAGGAAGTTATGACCTAGTTATGCTTTTGTGCTTAAGGGACTTGTACCTAAGCTCTAAGGGGTTGTACTAGGGTCTAAGGGTGCTAATACATCCTATTGTTCCTAAGGTAACTCAAACATAAGCCTTGAACACTTTCAAATTGGTTTAGATAAGCATTTAGGGTTTTGTTAACACATAGGCCTGATTAGGGCTTAATTATGGTTAGATTAGGGTTTTGTGATGAGTTTAGTTGTTAGATTGGTATATTACTTATTGTGGGGTTGTTGTGATCTTATGATTGGCATACTAGAGGTTTATGAGATGTGTGGGTAGAGATATTTGGCTTGTGTGGATACGTGAGCAAGTCTAGAGAGTCATGCAGGTAATGAATGCATATAAAAAGCAAAAATTTACCTGTGAAATTCCTGACCTAGGTATTTGTAGTGGAAATGATAGTGATAAATTTTATGGGTTGTTATAGTCTTACCCCCTTGGAGAAAATCTTGTTCCGAGATTTAGTTAGACGTAGAAGTTGTGGGGAAGGTTTGTACAAGCGGAGTGATACCAAAGAAGAGTGGTGCAAAAAGACGGGGAGGTTTGTACATGCGGAGTAGGAAATGCTTGCACAATTGCCAAATACTTAGGTTTATTCATTTACATCTCATCACTTACAAATAAATGCATTCCAATATTTGTAAAGAAGAGCTTATAAATTCATAATCCATTTGATTTATAACTTTCTCATTAAAATGAAGGAGCGTCCTTGATGAGGCGAAAAATGATCCGTTTTTAGGGGGTCATTTAAGCCCGAATCCGAATTTATTTGATCAAATATTGCCCTAAATCGTTCCTTTTGTGATTTTAGGTACTTTGGGAGAGAAATCTGGAAAAGGAAGCAATTCGGACGTTTTTGGAGCATAAAAGTGAAGAAAACGCCAAAGTCTTAATTTTCCATGCTGGGAACAGTAGGTGACGGCGTCAAGAGCAAATCCTTGACGGCGTCAAGAGCAAATTTCATGAATTTCCATGACGACCCAGTAGAGTTTTGACGGCGTCACGTGAGAAGGGCGTCAAGAGTAAAAGAGTCATGACGGCCTGGAAGTGTCTAACTCTTGACGGCGTCACAAGATTACTCTTGACGCCGTCAAACCTGTTTTTCTATATATAGTTTTCTACTTTTTCACATTTAAAAAGAAGAGAAGTTTTGGAGAAACCCTAAGTACGATTTTGGTGCAACTTTTACAGGGTTTTCAAGGGTTCCAAACCCTTGATACCTTGCATTGTAATTGAGATAAGTGTTCTTCTAATTCAATCAATATGTCTATGTGTTGGTTGTCTATATCTTGTTCTTGTCTCAATTCCATTATGCTAGGCTAGATCTCTTTTGTGTTTGCTTAGATCTAATGAAACCTAGATATTGATTATGTGTTGATTACTTGTTTATTCTTGTCTTGGATGAATGATTTATATGTTAGGCTTAAGAAAACTGGCAGATCTCCAAATGGTAACATGCTTGAACGTCTTAAGAAACATGAACCGAGGCGTACTAGGTCTTTATTGGTTGTATTTAATGCATGAGCCACTGTTTACAATCCCTATAGTTGTGCTGGGCATGGTGTAGGAGGAGGTAAGAGCTCATAGAATTGGGGAGTTATGTATGCCACCCCATGAATGGTATTAAGGAATACAATCCGTCATCCATGCAATTATAACAAGTAATTAACGTGTAAAAGATATCTAGGGAGTAGTGAAATCTAAGTAAACACATTTTCTCCAATTACTGCTCATAACCTTAGTATAATTAGTTTATTTACATTTTTAGTATATTATTTTGAATTGCATCTTAGTTTTGGGTTAGTTGAATAGCAACTAATTCCGCCCACTCTTCCAAAACCCGAGATTTTTACTTGCTTTCTATAAAATATAAAAACACAAAAATAATCATCCCTCACCTTTAGAACTAGTATTTAAGCTTTCTAATCCTAGCGACACTATTCCTAAGCTGAACGATCAATCCCCCAGTACTTGTCACTATACTATACTACAACGATCAGGTACACTGCCTGGTGGGGGTTGTAAGCTTCTCGAGATCCCTCGAGAGGTAAAGCATGTTGCGATTCCCACGCATCAAGTTTTTGGCGCCGCAGCCCGGGGAATAGTTATTGTCTAGGTTAGAATTTCTTTTTATTAGGTCTACTTGCTAGATTCCTTTCTAGTAAGATTTTATTTTTATTTTTAGGTTTTCTTTAGTCTATCTCATTTCTTCGTGCCTTTGTTCGTAACTCTTTACCATCCGACATCATGGAAGGTGGTAACATCTTTGAACCCGTCATCCCACCACAACAAAACCCACCATTAGAACCCCTTAGGCCCCGAACCTTAGGAGAGTATTCCCGACCTAGCCACCAAGGCTACCGAAACACCATTGAGCTCACCGGAGTCAGTGTGACCCCCTTGCGATCCGACACCATCCGGTTGGTGCAAAGCGGATGTGCATTCCATGGACTTCGTTCCGAAGATCCAAACCAACATCTTAAGGACTTTCTCAAAATCGTAGACTCCATAGACCTAGATGTTGCAACTAGAGAGACAACCCATTTACGCCTATTCCAATTCTCTCTACGGGATCAAGCTAGTCAATGGCTTGAGCGTTTACCCGCGGGATCCATCACCACATGGGATAACCTCACCAATCGCTTCCTTACTCAATTCTTCCCACCGGGGAAGACGGCAATGCTCAGAAATGACATTCTAATGTTTAAACAGCAGCAGGGTGAAACTTTCTACGATGCTTGGGCCCGTTTTAAAGGTCTCCTTCACAAGGTCCCTCACCATGGTATAAACCTTTGGTTATTAGTCTAGATTTTCTACGACCATGTTGACTATCACACTAAACGCACAATCGATAGGGCCGCGGGAGGTAAACTGCGTGATAAGAACGCCGAGGAGTCTTGGGCAATTATCGAGGAGCTCGCCACTGACAATCAGGAATTGTGGGAGTTTAATCATACAGTGGAAGCAGCTATCAATGCAGTCTCAACATCTGGAGGGACCACCGAAATCCCCGATGAGCTTCTATGCAAACTCGAGGCAAAAGTCGACTATTTTGAGGAAAGGCAAAGGAGGGCTTTAAGTCCCAGACAAGCCACTGTCAATTCTGTCTCAAAACCAACTTCGGCACCATTATCTGAGTCACCTTCTAGAGAACATGTCGAAACTTTTCAAAATTACACCCCACCTTGTTCCCCTCCCAAGGAGCTTAGCTCGGAGTTTGAGGCTAGGATGAGAGAGTATATTGCAACTCACTCAGATCGGCTTGCTAGGTTCGAAGAAGCAGTTTATAAGCAAAAAGAGGAGATGCAGGAGAAAATGAATGAGATGTTGAGTCTATTGGAGGAGTATGCCAACCAGAGAACCCCCGAACGCATACTACTAAGGAAAGAAAGCGTCACTCCCACCACCCAGTTTGTTAACTCCATCACCATTGTCCATAAAGATAACGAGAAGGTAGAAACTCCTGCTAAACAGACCTTAGAAAAACCACCAGAATCCCAACCTTTGAGTTACTACCTGAAACATGATATAAACAAAAACACCATAACAAATTGGATTAAGGGTGATTGGCGTAACCAATCCTCCGGACAGATTCCTGAGAAAGAGGAAGAAGAGGAAGGTGAGTATGATACGCTTCCTGGAGGATCAGTATTCGAGAGGTTACTGGTACAGAAAGTGGCTACTAAGCAGGTAGCATGTGGGAACTTTGAAATACCAACGAGCATCGGGGACTTGAAACATCTTAGTGCTTTCGCCGACCAAGGATCGGAAGTAAATCTTATGCCCCTAACTATTTACATCCAACTAACGTCAAAAATGCCAGCGCCTACTCGTGTTAGGTTATCCCTTGTTGGACACTCGTACGTATACCCCCTAGGAATCGCAGAAGATGTATTAGTTAATGTTGCAGGATTCATGTACCCCGTTGATTTTATGATCATCGATGATAAAGGGGATGGATGCATGCCAATAATCCTTGGGGCACCATTCCTCACCACCGCTAGGGCTGTCATTCACTATGAAGGTAGGAAGATTGAGCTTAAATCTGGAAAAAGAAAGATTAGTTTCCCCATGACTCCGAGAAGTGGGCATGAGAATTTGAGTTGGAGAATGATCAAAAACAACATTGGCACGACACCCATTCGTGTTCAGAATAAGATTCTTGCATGGGACGCAAGAATCAAAAGCTATAAGAAAGCTAAGGATGAAAGGAGAAAAAGCAGTAAGGTTCAGGTTGAACTCGAACATACTGGACACGAAAAAAATCATGCACCATTTGAGGAAGGGAACTTGGTGCTCTTGAGACACTTGGAAACAACAATACTACCCGATAAACCAAGTCCTTGGTGGTATGGGCCATTCACAATCGAAGGATTGAGCCAAGATGGGGTAGCTAAATTGAGAAGCAAATTAGGTGGAATAGTGATTGTGAGTATCGATAGGTTGAGGCACTACCACCATAATAGTAATGATCGCAACTACATGGGGTATATCATTTCCAGTGATGAAGTCACGTAGTAACCCATAGCCTTGAGTCTAGCTACAAGACTCGTAAATAAAGAAAAGCGCTTCTTGGGAGGCAACCCATGTTTTGTGTGATTTTATTTGTTTGATTGTTATTTGCTTCCGTATGCATACTTTATTTTTATTGTTGGTTGATCATGTTTCTAAACTAAAATGTGGAAATACTTTACTTTGTTGTTTTGGCCTAGTCTTAACTCCACCTAGAAGTATTTTTGCAAAAGATAAGTGTAAGGGGAAACCCCAAATATGTTTTTAAGAAACAAACCGATCATGATTCTCCACAATAATAAATGAGCATGTATATTCGTATTTGTTAGAGTCAAATGCTTGTATTGAGTCATAATGAAGTTTTGCAGGATTTTCCAGGAAGTAGGACCAAGTTTTTCCAGAAATTTTCCGGAAACTTAACATAAGAATTTCTACAGGTCCATTCTGACGGCGTCAGGGTTTTACTCTTGAAGGCGTCAGGAGTTAAAATCTGGAAATTTTACCGGTTTTGTTTTTCTAACGGAGTCTCATGGTTTTTGTGAATTATTAAGTTTTATAATCTCCAGGAGATCTGCAAACTTCATTCCACAAGCATTATATCTTATCTTGTTTTCTAGGATTTAGAAACTTATATAGGATGCCGCCGATTTTACGCGAGGTTGTCTTGTCTATTTTGTCAGGTTTTACAGGTTATGTATGACAAGAAGATGATTTATATTCTGGAAGGGAAGCTTTGATTGTTCATTTTCTTGGAGGAAGATTTAACCTGGCCATCCTATTATCCATACCGAGCGAATCAGGGGAGTATTTGATTTCATTCTTTTTACTTATTTCACTTTTACATTCTTTACTTGAACATTGGGGACAATGTTCATCTTAAGTGTAAGGGGAGGGTAAAAAGATGATACCTTACATATGCACTTTCACTTGAGTTTGTTTTGTTTAATAGTAGATGTGTAATAAAACTATGAGAAATACTTGTTAGTGCAATTTTAGCGCCAAATTTAAATTTTTTTAAAACATTTAGGAGTGAAACTTTAGCCATAGCAAGCGTCTCATGGATAGGAGATTGTATGACTAGCACATAACCGTATATTCAGAAAAATTTTCCACCTAAATATGTGAGGTTCGCCTTTAGATTTGATAGGGAAAACATTCATTATTAGTGCTTATGAGTGTACCGGTAGCATTTAGATTCTAGAACTTGCGTTAGTGATGCATCCCGAGACCGCTAGTGAGACTACATTCGTGTAGTAGGATTTACTACATGATAAGAGGCATTAGGATTACCCTTGTGTTAAACCCGTATCATAATTACTTGACCATTTAAGTCATATTACTTGGCTAGTTAAGTCAACTAATTTTTCCCAAACCCTTAGCGTTGTACTCATTTTTAGTACACGAAACCCCTAGTACACCCCTCCGAGCCTATCTTTTCGTTTCTAACTTTAAGCATTTTACTTAAAGGAAGAATTTGTTACACCCCACTTAAATGTACAACCAAATCGCTTTAGCCTTCCGTGTATGCGCTCATTTTTAGTGCATTATTGTTATTTGTTAAACCCTAAGTTAACTTTCTAATTGATTACATGGTTGCTAAGTCGAGTCATATCCTTGTACATATTGTTTTGGGACGATTGGGACTCATGGGTAAGTACTTATTTTATGGAGTAATGGGGAAGAACATCATTTATTACCCCCATATGTACGTTTGTAACACCTAAAAATCAGAAAGCACGTGAAAAGACCAAATTACCCCTACAAGTTTAAAAATTATTTAAAGGCTTATTAAGTACCAAATAAATCCCAAACTTCAAACAATGCACAAGTTATGTATCCAAATAATTTTAACAATTACATTTAACATTTATACAAGATACAAAATTACTAAAATACCCCTCATAGGGCCGATTGAGATAAAATTGATTTTAAAGTGATTTAAATTGAATTAAAATGATGTAAATCTTTATAAATATGGAAGATAATTATCACCAAATATTTTCCCACCTATAATCACGAAATTTCTGGTCTTATCCCCTATATCACACGGCAAATATCAATTTAAAGTCAATCCACACATTTATACCCCTAAACCCTAATTGCCGACCCAAAACAAACACACACAAAAAATTTCACAGCCCCCATTCGACTCACACATCACTCCTAAGCATTTTTCTGTGAGTTATCATCACCCTAAGAAGCCAAGAAAAATCCCATTCGAATTGTTGAAGCCCCATCCGATCGTGGCCTTGCTTTCTTTGTGTCGAGCCCTAAAACAAAGGTAAATTCGTTATGCTTCATACGACCTCTATAAAAATGACTTCTTATTTTTCTGATGTTCCTTACATCATATAAGACCCACGAAAATTGGTTTCAAGGTTGGAAGATCATTGGTGAAGTCGTGGTGATTTTTGGATCATTTGGCCTATACGCGTATGCTATAAATCGTACAGCCCTCTCCACATGTTCAAGTCTTGGTTTGGTATTTTTCTCAGGTCCCTTACACCTTATAAACACGAAATAAAATGTTTCATTCGATCCATGCTGTAACACCCCAACCCGATAAGGGTAGAAGTATTACATTACAGTGACATATCAGAACAAACACAAGCATATGATTCATACATACAAAGAAATCCAAGGTTACAAATGACAATCTGAAACTACAAGGTTACAAAACAATAAATACTATGTCTAATAAAATGTAACTTCATCTAATCGTCTCTAGTCCAAAGCATAGTCTTCTAAGTCCAGTCACACTCTCTTCCCATAACCCAGCTTCCTACTAAAACCTGCCGCAGGAAAAGGAAATGCGGCTGAGCTTAAAAAGCTCAGTGAACAGATATATAAACAAAGTAATGATAATGAAACAGAACAGAAGTATAGTGCATTGGGGAAATATCATAAGGAATAAGCAATAAGAGTAATAGAAATGAAAAGAATAGGATAGTCATCCACCACGAGCCCAAAACTCAAAGTCATAACTCAACATCATAATCTCAAAGTCATAAGCCGTCAATTCATAATCTCACAATCAGAGGGGATACCTCTCAAGTAACCAGATAATATGAGGGGTGTCCTCATGTATCATAATAGTGGAGTAGCTAGCTCCCAGAAGGTTGTGAAAGGCGTGTATTGCACACAGCACCAGTCACCTCAAAGTCAACTCAAAGTCATAGTTAAATCCACTAAACAGATCAGATCTAGGATTGCAATCCATACGCCCCTTACTCAAAATCAATCTCAAAGTCATAATGGCCATAATAGTAATCATAAAAAGGGACGGCGTGAGAAATCACTCACCCACACATGAGTCATGCCAGTGGTGCATCACAGACATGCCTATGGTACCTCCATAGGTAGGGAAAACATAAATGGCTCGGGTATCAAACTAAGAGTCAGGTCTCAAAGTCAATCAAAAGGTCATATAGCAAAGGTTTATCTCAAAGTCATCTCAAAATCATATCAGGGTTCAATCAAAAGGGAACATAGCAATGGCTTGGGAAAAACTTAATCGTATCATATCTCAAAATCATAATATCAGAAATCATATCAATGGTTCAGAATATCCAAGGTTCATTTCCAAAGGTTCATTATAAAAGATTTATTATTAAGTTTCATAAGTTCAAATAAAATGTGAAAGAGTTAAGAGAAAACAGATTTAAAAACTTTAATAATCATTTACCCATTTCATCTCAAAGATCTCCCTTTTTAAACATTCTTCATACAAGCCAATTAATCCTTCATTTAAAAATGGTTTCATTTCAAAATCATAGAGTATCATTTCAAAATAGTTTCCTTCTATAACATCAAGTTATATTTTCAAAAGGTTTTCATATCAAATTATCATAAAAGATGAACCAGAGATATCGGATATTCAAAGGTCAGAAGTCATCGTAGTGGCAAAAGAAACGGATCACGAATCATGAGAAACCTTACTAAAAGGTTAGAATATCTGTACCTCAAACCGCAATTGAAACCATATCAGAAAAACACAAGGATCGAAAGTTACTCCTTCTTCAGCGAATCTACATGAATTAATGATCGGCTTTATTATTGATAAGCTCATTTTAAATTAGATTTCTCATTAGTCGGCTTTCCATTTTTAGTAACTTTCTTTTTATAGCAGCATTCCAAAAATAGTAAGTTTCCCGTTTGAGTAAGTTTCCAATATTTAGTAAGTTTCCGATATTAGTAATATTTCTCGAATTAGTGAAATTAGTCATTTGTAGTCAATGTCGCAATCTAATCAAGTTAAAGTATTTAAAATGACAATTATTATAGATTAGGGTTAGCTATGACTATTTATAATAGTTTAGGGTTAAAAGTGTCAATATTACAAAGTTTTAAGGTTAACTATGAAAATAACAAAAGTTATGCTAAAAGTTTTACATATTGCATGCATGAAATTTCCTTCCTTCGTATGAAGGAAACTTGCCGAAATCGACTCGCCCTTTTTTTATATTATTTATTTCCGATTCGAACCAACAATGAAACCGACCCATGTAAATATAATCATCGATCTGTTGTTTTATTATATACTATGCATGCTATTCTCTTATCCTACCATTAAATATAACAGTTTCTTCATTCCATTTTAGTTGAATATTAACGTTAGACTAGCAGGTTATAGATCGAAAGAAAAATAGGTCGAATATATATAACTATACCATGAGTCGAGTTATATAACATATAGCTCGATTAGAGGATATTTCAAATCGTTCTTTTATGTCTGAAAATCTTTGATTTTATGTCTCTAATTCGTATACACAACATACGTTTAGCCGATCCATTTTAGTTTTCATGTGACATGTATTCGTACATATATATAGATCAAGATGAGAAGGAAACAAGACGAGGGTGTGATACCTTGAGTCGACTAGAAATCAGGATGAGGACCAAAGAAAGCAACTAAAACCGAAACAAATCGACCCTCTTCAACCCATGTAACCCACGATCACTGCCACTCTTCCAACCAGAATAACAACAATCGAACTACCACCTTTTCTTTACCCTTCGTATGGTTCTTCTTAGTCAAATAGGAGAATAAAATTTTATGCCGCCACTCTTATGTTATTAGGGTTTAATGTGAGTTATTTATTTGTATATATTCTGTTGAATAATTAGGAAGGGAAATAGGAGATTTATTGGTGATTAGCCGAAAAAAAAGAAAGTCAAATGAACCAAATATTTATCAAATTTCAAAATGCATCATGACCCTTTTGTGAGAAGTAAAGTTGTGTACAAAGTTTTTAATATATTCGGTTCCATATTGCTACATGTAGACGTGGGATAAGAGACTAGGAAAACACGTGTTTCAAATTTAATATATCTTAGACCGTACATTTATGATGTTTAGTTTCTATGCTTATAACGTTAGGTTATCTTAAGTTTTATTCGAATACTTTTTGGTTCCCAAGTAATAAAGTTTCAAAACGTAGTTTTAGTTCACAATACTTGGGAAAATTCAAATTGTATGGGAAATTTAGGAAAGATGGACTTTCGGGTTTTACAATTCTTCCCCTCTAAAAAGAAAAAATTTCGTCCTCGAAATTTGAAGTCGCAAAGTTAGACGAAGTCGTAGCGAACCGCAAAAGTCGTCACAACATTCTCACGCCCGGGGAGGTTCTTCCAAAAGATATTCAGACCAACTGGTTTCTCATGACTCGTAATTATTGTCAAAACAGTTTCAGATTTCTCAGAAGGGCATATCATATTGAATTTGAATCAAAAGGATAATGTACCAAACATAACGGATGATAAACGAATTCTCCAGGAAGAGGTATAAAAATACATAGGATTTTCATCGAATTGATTAGGCGAATCAGATGAGAATACATTGAATTGTAGCAAACATGGGGTGATTTAAGGTTTAACTCTTCAGCTTCTCAGATAGTCTCGGCTTTTAGATAACCTTCCGAAGGTATTCTCATAAACAAACAGGTCTCATTCCCTCAAGGTCCACAATCACATATTTTACTCATAGCAGATCATAATGAACAACTTCACGAATGCGAATCGCATACGGACAGAAAGCATATCGTTAGATATCGTCAACGGCAGAAATTTCATAATGGAACCCAAGATCAGTAAAACACGTGTCGAGAGTCCAAACGTATCGAATCGTATAACAAGGACAGCAGATCAAACGTATAGGTAGAATGAACCTAAAGTCTCACTATATCGCGGATAGTCGCCAACGGAAAGAAATCCAAGGCTTCTATAAGGCACTCCTCAAGATATCCTATGCCCACAACAAGTGCACTTTATATGACGTTAGTATTATCACGTTGATCAGGCGTCATAATACTAGCCTCACATAACATGCCCTCATGGTGGTCATCCTCTATCTCAAGTCGTGAGTCAAAACCACTTATCCTAATCCACCTAGTACTTCTACAGTCTCAAAGGTCACCAGAATCAAACAACATAACTAAGAAAATGAAATTACTCGAAGAGTAACGGAAATCCGGGAATGTCATTCAAAATTAAGGTACGTCATCAATAGCGTCAATCCTTTACAGCATCATCTTGTTTAAACACAATGTCCGCTTCAGAATCCGTCCACTCAAATACGAATTTCAAAATTTCTTACAAGTTGGGGTAGTCTGTTTACTCTTGTCCATCTTATCTCATGATTAAAATAATTTAAAACTCGAGTCGGGTTCCTCCGGTCTTCAGCAGCTCCTCTTGGTAGTGTGGCATCGTAGTGGCAGTCTCTGATGCGATCACGGTGCATCCCTCCATCCGCAGGTCTGCTTCTGCTCTCAATTCATCTTAGTACAACTAAAATGAATAGAGAAACAAGACTGCGTGTCTTCCACAGGTCTTCTAACATAGCTCCAGGTTTAAAGGTGCATGATGTTGTTGTTGACTCCAGGTTGTGTGTTGAATGGTTCGTCTTCTTTGGTCTGGTTGTCTTGATGCCTAAGCTGAAATCTTCACGTGTTGCATGATATATGATTGAGCATTATCCCAATTCCTCTCTCCTTCTTATATGCTTCTTCCATGGTAATGCTTGTCGCAACCATCTCCTCCTACTCTTCCACCTGGTTTCTAACTCCGATAACGGTCGTCGATCTTGGTCCCTCTTGTGAAAGCTCTGTCTTCACATTATACAGGGTAGTGTCGTCTACTATGAATTTTGAACGTCAATCAAATTTCTCTTCCAGAACAAAAGGTCATCTCACCAATAATCTCTATGTTCTTCTTTCGTTTTAGAACACAACACAATGTCATACTATGACAATTTGTCCAACACACGCGAAAACATGATTATTCTAGCCAACACCATTGGCATCATTCAAGCTCATAAATGTTATAACTAGTGCAAAGGCAGCTTCAGAAATCATCTCAGGGAATTTTCACATCGCCTTCTTTCTTCTTCAAGAACTGAAATACTTCACAAAGGTTACTCTCTGTTAGTTAACCCTCTTCTTAGAAGTTCTTGTGGTTGCTTCTTCAGTCCTTCAAATCTAAAGTGATGCAATCAGATGCGGAGTTTCAAAGGAAGACCAAATTAAATATTGGTACTTGGGAACAGATAATGATTACTGATAGTGGTACGTTTAAATTCACGATATTCGATACGTCATCGCATACTTCTCTCGTTCTTCTTTATAAACAAACAAGAGCATCCAAAGAGAATCACAAAGGGTTAACACAGATCGTATCCCATCAGCTCCTTCAATCTCTCAACTTCTATGGAACCATGGTTTCTTCAACTGAAATCAGTTCAATGCCCACTCTACTTCCTAAGTAGGAAGGAGTACCAAAAGGTTCATCAGAGAATACCAGAAAATCTTCGTACAACAAAATATCTCCCAATAGCCGAACTTTCTAAGGGTTGATAATAATGGTTTTCAGGACAACTTGGTAATCACATGAGTTTGGGGTAGGTGTTTCCATAGTGACAGAAATTTTAGCAGATGTAGAGAGTCATCATCATAATGGAATGGGGTGAAGCAGATTTTTAAGGTCACATTTCAGATATGGCAGTCTATGGTATCTTCACGAATAGTCATTCAATCCAAAAGACCGTACAATCAGACATCTCAAAGTCAAAGGATTCATAGAGTGAATACAGTCGTCAAATCATACAGATAGTTCATATATCAGAGTCAAGTGCATGGTTCAACAAAAATGTTGGGATGGATAAACGAACAGTTCAATGTGTGGGAATTTCGTTTAGCTTCCTAGCATAAGTAGCAGGTAGGATGTGTATCATTGGTAATACGAATATCGTATAATCGTCAATTGTGAGAGGTACAGAATCTCAGTTATCAGCATCATTATGCTTAGTTAACAACTCCATACAGAGATAGTATTTACATCATACCCTTCCAAAGGAAACGGTTAGCAGAACAAGGTTCATCATTCAAAGAAAGGAAACAAAACTTCTCATATTCGTGGTTCATAATTACCAAAATTCTCATAGGAGTAATAATGGATCATACAGAGTTAAGTAGTATCGGATGATACATTCATACCCAGCATGAGTAATGAATTTACAGAATGTGTTGAACACATTGTGGTTGAATGACCTACGATGTGGTCGAAAAGGTGTCAAACAGCTTATCAACAAATCGGAGGCGGAGATCAAAATCTGAAGGTGAAACTTAAATGTGTAAGGTATCCAGGTAGCTTTCCGAGGTATTCCAAACTTACTTGGTTACTAAGCTTAAGTTGCAAAACTCCTAACTTCTGAAACAAAGGTCTTTATAAGGCTACCCAAAAGCAAAGGCACGATCAGAGTGATGCGGAAGCAAACGATACTTACATGAATGTCTTAGTCTACCCATTCCTCACTGGTAATAACTTAGGTTCCTATGGGGAATCCTAATGTAAAGTTTCAAAGGTTGTCTTATGAGTGCCTACAGGGAAACTTAGGGGTCCAAACTTCACAGGTCAAGGGTAAATGTATTACGAATCGCAGCCTGGGCTCTGATACCATAATTGTAACACCCCAACCCGATAAGGGTAGAAGTATTACATTACAGTGACATATCAGAACAAACACAAGCATATGATTCATACATACAAAGAAATCCAAGGTTACAAATGACAATCTGAAACTACAAGGTTACAAAACAATAAATACTATGTCTAATAAAATGTAACTTCATCTAATCGTCTCTAGTCCAAAGCATAGTCTTCTAAGTCCAGTCACACTCTCTTCCCATAACCCAGCTTCCTACTAAAACCTGCCGCAGGAAAAGGAAATGCGGCTGAGCTTAAAAAGCTCAGTGAACAGATATATAAACAAAGTAATGATAATGAAACAGAACAGAAGTATAGTGCATTGGGGAAATATCATAAGGAATAAGCAATAAGAGTAATAGAAATGAAAAGAATAGGATAGTCATCCACCACGAGCCCAAAACTCAAAGTCATAACTCAACATCATAATCTCAAAGTCATAAGCCGTCAATTCATAATCTCACAATCAGAGGGGATACCTCTCAAGTAACCAGATAATATGAGGGGTGTCCTCATGTATCATAATAGTGGAGTAGCTAGCTCCCAGAAGGTTGTGAAAGGCGTGTATTGCACACAGCACCAGTCACCTCAAAGTCAACTCAAAGTCATAGTTAAATCCACTAAACAGATCAGATCTAGGATTGCAATCCATACGCCCCTTACTCAAAATCAATCTCAAAGTCATAATGGCCATAATAGTAATCATAAAAAGGGACGGCGTGAGAAATCACTCACCCACACATGAGTCATGCCAGTGGTGCATCACAGACATGCCTATGGTACCTCCATAGGTAGGGAAAACATAAATGGCTCGGGTATCAAACTAAGAGTCAGGTCTCAAAGTCAATCAAAAGGTCATATAGCAAAGGTTTATCTCAAAGTCATCTCAAAATCATATCAGGGTTCAATCAAAAGGGAACATAGCAATGGCTTGGGAAAAACTTAATCGTATCATATCTCAAAATCATAATATCAGAAATCATATCAATGGTTCAGAATATCCAAGGTTCATTTCCAAAGGTTCATTATAAAAGATTTATTATTAAGTTTCATAAGTTCAAATAAAATGTGAAAGAGTTAAGAGAAAACAGATTTAAAAACTTTAATAATCATTTACCCATTTCATCTCAAAGATCTCCCTTTTTAAACATTCTTCATACAAGCCAATTAATCCTTCATTTAAAAATGGTTTCATTTCAAAATCATAGAGTATCATTTCAAAATAGTTTCCTTCTATAACATCAAGTTATATTTTCAAAAGGTTTTCATATCAAATTATCATAAAAGATGAACCAGAGATATCGGATATTCAAAGGTCAGAAGTCATCGTAGTGGCAAAAGAAACGGATCACGAATCATGAGAAACCTTACTAAAAGGTTAGAATATCTGTACCTCAAACCGCAATTGAAACCATATCAGAAAAACACAAGGATCGAAAGTTACTCCTTCTTCAGCGAATCTACATGAATTAATGATCGGCTTTATTATTGATAAGCTCATTTTAAATTAGATTTCTCATTAGTCGGCTTTCCATTTTTAGTAACTTTCTTTTTATAGCAGCATTCCAAAAATAGTAAGTTTCCCGTTTGAGTAAGTTTCCAATATTTAGTAAGTTTCCGATATTAGTAATATTTCTCGAATTAGTGAAATTAGTCATTTGTAGTCAATGTCGCAATCTAATCAAGTTAAAGTATTTAAAATGACAATTATTATAGATTAGGGTTAGCTATGACTATTTATAATAGTTTAGGGTTAAAAGTGTCAATATTACAAAGTTTTAAGGTTAACTATGAAAATAACAAAAGTTATGCTAAAAGTTTTACATATTGCATGCATGAAATTTCCTTCCTTCGTATGAAGGAAACTTGCCGAAATCGACTCGCCCTTTTTTTATATTATTTATTTCCGATTCGAACCAACAATGAAACCGACCCATGTAAATATAATCATCGATCTGTTGTTTTATTATATACTATGCATGCTATTCTCTTATCCTACCATTAAATATAACAGTTTCTTCATTCCATTTTAGTTGAATATTAACGTTAGACTAGCAGGTTATAGATCGAAAGAAAAATAGGTCGAATATATATAACTATACCATGAGTCGAGTTATATAACATATAGCTCGATTAGAGGATATTTCAAATCGTTCTTTTATGTCTGAAAATCTTTGATTTTATGTCTCTAATTCGTATACACAACATACGTTTAGCCGATCCATTTTAGTTTTCATGTGACATGTATTCGTACATATATATAGATCAAGATGAGAAGGAAACAAGACGAGGGTGTGATACCTTGAGTCGACTAGAAATCAGGATGAGGACCAAAGAAAGCAACTAAAACCGAAACAAATCGACCCTCTTCAACCCATGTAACCCACGATCACTGCCACTCTTCCAACCAGAATAACAACAATCGAACTACCACCTTTTCTTTACCCTTCGTATGGTTCTTCTTAGTCAAATAGGAGAATAAAATTTTATGCCGCCACTCTTATGTTATTAGGGTTTAATGTGAGTTATTTATTTGTATATATTCTGTTGAATAATTAGGAAGGGAAATAGGAGATTTATTGGTGATTAGCCGAAAAAAAAGAAAGTCAAATGAACCAAATATTTATCAAATTTCAAAATGCATCATGACCCTTTTGTGAGAAGTAAAGTTGTGTACAAAGTTTTTAATATATTCGGTTCCATATTGCTACATGTAGACGTGGGATAAGAGACTAGGAAAACACGTGTTTCAAATTTAATATATCTTAGACCGTACATTTATGATGTTTAGTTTCTATGCTTATAACGTTAGGTTATCTTAAGTTTTATTCGAATACTTTTTGGTTCCCAAGTAATAAAGTTTCAAAACGTAGTTTTAGTTCACAATACTTGGGAAAATTCAAATTGTATGGGAAATTTAGGAAAGATGGACTTTCGGGTTTTACAATTCTTCCCCTCTAAAAAGAAAAAATTTCGTCCTCGAAATTTGAAGTCGCAAAGTTAGACGAAGTCGTAGCGAACCGCAAAAGTCGTCACAACATTCTCACGCCCGGGGAGGTTCTTCCAAAAGATATTCAGACCAACTGGTTTCTCATGACTCGTAATTATTGTCAAAACAGTTTCAGATTTCTCAGAAGGGCATATCATATTGAATTTGAATCAAAAGGATAATGTACCAAACATAACGGATGATAAACGAATTCTCCAGGAAGAGGTATAAAAATACATAGGATTTTCATCGAATTGATTAGGCGAATCAGATGAGAATACATTGAATTGTAGCAAACATGGGGTGATTTAAGGTTTAACTCTTCAGCTTCTCAGATAGTCTCGGCTTTTAGATAACCTTCCGAAGGTATTCTCATAAACAAACAGGTCTCATTCCCTCAAGGTCCACAATCACATATTTTACTCATAGCAGATCATAATGAACAACTTCACGAATGCGAATCGCATACGGACAGAAAGCATATCGTTAGATATCGTCAACGGCAGAAATTTCATAATGGAACCCAAGATCAGTAAAACACGTGTCGAGAGTCCAAACGTATCGAATCGTATAACAAGGACAGCAGATCAAACGTATAGGTAGAATGAACCTAAAGTCTCACTATATCGCGGATAGTCGCCAACGGAAAGAAATCCAAGGCTTCTATAAGGCACTCCTCAAGATATCCTATGCCCACAACAAGTGCACTTTATATGACGTTAGTATTATCACGTTGATCAGGCGTCATAATACTAGCCTCACATAACATGCCCTCATGGTGGTCATCCTCTATCTCAAGTCGTGAGTCAAAACCACTTATCTTAATCCACCTAGTACTTCTACAGTCTCAAAGGTCACCAGAATCAAACAACATAACTAAGAAAATGAAATTACTCGAAGAGTAACGGAAATCCGGGAATGTCATTCAAAATTAAGGTACGTCATCAATAGCGTCAATCCTTTACAGCATCATCTTGTTTAAACACAATGTCCGCTTCAGAATCCGTCCACTCAAATACGAATTTCAAAATTTCTTACAAGTTGGGGTAGTCTGTTTACTCTTGTCCATCTTATCTCATGATTAAAATAATTTAAAACTCGAGTCGGGTTCCTCCGGTCTTCAGCAGCTCCTCTTGGTAGTGTGGCATCGTAGTGGCAGTCTCTGATGCGATCACGGTGCATCCCTCCATCCGCAGGTCTGCTTCTGCTCTCAATTCATCTTAGTACAACTAAAATGAATAGAGAAACAAGACTGCGTGTCTTCCACAGGTCTTCTAACATAGCTCCAGGTTTAAAGGTGCATGATGTTGTTGTTGACTCCAGGTTGTGTGTTGAATGGTTCGTCTTCTTTGGTCTGGTTGTCTTGATGCCTAAGCTGAAATCTTCACGTGTTGCATGATATATGATTGAGCATTATCCCAATTCCTCTCTCCTTCTTATATGCTTCTTCCATGGTAATGCTTGTCGCAACCATCTCCTCCTACTCTTCCACCTGGTTTCTAACTCCGATAACGGTCGTCGATCTTGGTCCCTCTTGTGAAAGCTCTGTCTTCACATTATACAGGGTAGTGTCGTCTACTATGAATTTTGAACGTCAATCAAATTTCTCTTCCAGAACAAAAGGTCATCTCACCAATAATCTCTATGTTCTTCTTTCGTTTTAGAACACAACACAATGTCATACTATGACAATTTGTCCAACACACGCGAAAACATGATTATTCTAGCCAACACCATTGGCATCATTCAAGCTCATAAATGTTATAACTAGTGCAAAGGCAGCTTCAGAAATCATCTCAGGGAATTTTCACATCGCCTTCTTTCTTCTTCAAGAACTGAAATACTTCACAAAGGTTACTCTCTGTTAGTTAACCCTCTTCTTAGAAGTTCTTGTGGTTGCTTCTTCAGTCCTTCAAATCTAAAGTGATGCAATCAGATGCGGAGTTTCAAAGGAAGACCAAATTAAATATTGGTACTTGGGAACAGATAATGATTACTGATAGTGGTACGTTTAAATTCACGATATTCGATACGTCATCGCATACTTCTCTCGTTCTTCTTTATAAACAAACAAGAGCATCCAAAGAGAATCACAAAGGGTTAACACAGATCGTATCCCATCAGCTCCTTCAATCTCTCAACTTCTATGGAACCATGGTTTCTTCAACTGAAATCAGTTCAATGCCCACTCTACTTCCTAAGTAGGAAGGAGTACCAAAAGGTTCATCAGAGAATACCAGAAAATCTTCGTACAACAAAATATCTCCCAATAGCCGAACTTTCTAAGGGTTGATAATAATGGTTTTCAGGACAACTTGGTAATCACATGAGTTTGGGGTAGGTGTTTCCATAGTGACAGAAATTTTAGCAGATGTAGAGAGTCATCATCATAATGGAATGGGGTGAAGCAGATTTTTAAGGTCACATTTCAGATATGGCAGTCTATGGTATCTTCACGAATAGTCATTCAATCCAAAAGACCGTACAATCAGACATCTCAAAGTCAAAGGATTCATAGAGTGAATACAGTCGTCAAATCATACAGATAGTTCATATATCAGAGTCAAGTGCATGGTTCAACAAAAATGTTGGGATGGATAAACGAACAGTTCAATGTGTGGGAATTTCGTTTAGCTTCCTAGCATAAGTAGCAGGTAGGATGTGTATCATTGGTAATACGAATATCGTATAATCGTCAATTGTGAGAGGTACAGAATCTCAGTTATCAGCATCATTATGCTTAGTTAACAACTCCATACAGAGATAGTATTTACATCATACCCTTCCAAAGGAAACGGTTAGCAGAACAAGGTTCATCATTCAAAGAAAGGAAACAAAACTTCTCATATTCGTGGTTCATAATTACCAAAATTCTCATAGGAGTAATAATGGATCATACAGAGTTAAGTAGTATCGGATGATACATTCATACCCAGCATGAGTAATGAATTTACAGAATGTGTTGAACACATTGTGGTTGAATGACCTACGATGTGGTCGAAAAGGTGTCAAACAGCTTATCAACAAATCGGAGGCGGAGATCAAAATCTGAAGGTGAAACTTAAATGTGTAAGGTATCCAGGTAGCTTTCCGAGGTATTCCAAACTTACTTGGTTACTAAGCTTAAGTTGCAAAACTCCTAACTTCTGAAACAAAGGTCTTTATAAGGCTACCCAAAAGCAAAGGCACGATCAGAGTGATGCGGAAGCAAACGATACTTACATGAATGTCTTAGTCTACCCATTCCTCACTGGTAATAACTTAGGTTCCTATGGGGAATCCTAATGTAAAGTTTCAAAGGTTGTCTTATGAGTGCCTACAGGGAAACTTAGGGGTCCAAACTTCACAGGTCAAGGGTAAATGTATTACGAATCGCAGCCTGGGCTCTGATACCATAATTGTAACACCCCAACCCGATAAGGGTAGAAGTATTACATTACAGTGACATATCAGAACAAACACAAGCATATGATTCATACATACAAAGAAATCCAAGGTTACAAATGACAATCTGAAACTACAAGGTTACAAAACAATAAATACTATGTCTAATAAAATGTAACTTCATCTAATCGTCTCTAGTCCAAAGCATAGTCTTCTAAGTCCAGTCACACTCTCTTCCCATAACCCAGCTTCCTACTAAAACCTGCCGCAGGAAAAGGAAATGCGGCTGAGCTTAAAAAGCTCAGTGAACAGATATATAAACAAAGTAATGATAATGAAACAGAACAGAAGTATAGTGCATTGGGGAAATATCATAAGGAATAAGCAATAAGAGTAATAGAAATGAAAAGAATAGGATAGTCATCCACCACGAGCCCAAAACTCAAAGTCATAACTCAACATCATAATCTCAAAGTCATAAGCCGTCAATTCATAATCTCACAATCAGAGGGGATACCTCTCAAGTAACCAGATAATATGAGGGGTGTCCTCATGTATCATAATAGTGGAGTAGCTAGCTCCCAGAAGGTTGTGAAAGGCGTGTATTGCACACAGCACCAGTCACCTCAAAGTCAACTCAAAGTCATAGTTAAATCCACTAAACAGATCAGATCTAGGATTGCAATCCATACGCCCCTTACTCAAAATCAATCTCAAAGTCATAATGGCCATAATAGTAATCATAAAAAGGGACGGCGTGAGAAATCACTCACCCACACATGAGTCATGCCAGTGGTGCATCACAGACATGCCTATGGTACCTCCATAGGTAGGGAAAACATAAATGGCTCGGGTATCAAACTAAGAGTCAGGTCTCAAAGTCAATCAAAAGGTCATATAGCAAAGGTTTATCTCAAAGTCATCTCAAAATCATATCAGGGTTCAATCAAAAGGGAACATAGCAATGGCTTGGGAAAAACTTAATCGTATCATATCTCAAAATCATAATATCAGAAATCATATCAATGGTTCAGAATATCCAAGGTTCATTTCCAAAGGTTCATTATAAAAGATTTATTATTAAGTTTCATAAGTTCAAATAAAATGTGAAAGAGTTAAGAGAAAACAGATTTAAAAACTTTAATAATCATTTACCCATTTCATCTCAAAGATCTCCCTTTTTAAACATTCTTCATACAAGCCAATTAATCCTTCATTTAAAAATGGTTTCATTTCAAAATCATAGAGTATCATTTCAAAATAGTTTCCTTCTATAACATCAAGTTATATTTTCAAAAGGTTTTCATATCAAATTATCATAAAAGATGAACCAGAGATATCGGATATTCAAAGGTCAGAAGTCATCGTAGTGGCAAAAGAAACGGATCACGAATCATGAGAAACCTTACTAAAAGGTTAGAATATCTGTACCTCAAACCGCAATTGAAACCATATCAGAAAAACACAAGGATCGAAAGTTACTCCTTCTTCAGCGAATCTACATGAATTAATGATCGGCTTTATTATTGATAAGCTCATTTTAAATTAGATTTCTCATTAGTCGGCTTTCCATTTTTAGTAACTTTCTTTTTATAGCAGCATTCCAAAAATAGTAAGTTTCCCGTTTGAGTAAGTTTCCAATATTTAGTAAGTTTCCGATATTAGTAATATTTCTCGAATTAGTGAAATTAGTCATTTGTAGTCAATGTCGCAATCTAATCAAGTTAAAGTATTTAAAATGACAATTATTATAGATTAGGGTTAGCTATGACTATTTATAATAGTTTAGGGTTAAAAGTGTCAATATTACAAAGTTTTAAGGTTAACTATGAAAATAACAAAAGTTATGCTAAAAGTTTTACATATTGCATGCATGAAATTTCCTTCCTTCGTATGAAGGAAACTTGCCGAAATCGACTCGCCCTTTTTTTATATTATTTATTTCCGATTCGAACCAACAATGAAACCGACCCATGTAAATATAATCATCGATCTGTTGTTTTATTATATACTATGCATGCTATTCTCTTATCCTACCATTAAATATAACAGTTTCTTCATTCCATTTTAGTTGAATATTAACGTTAGACTAGCAGGTTATAGATCGAAAGAAAAATAGGTCGAATATATATAACTATACCATGAGTCGAGTTATATAACATATAGCTCGATTAGAGGATATTTCAAATCGTTCTTTTATGTCTGAAAATCTTTGATTTTATGTCTCTAATTCGTATACACAACATACGTTTAGCCGATCCATTTTAGTTTTCATGTGACATGTATTCGTACATATATATAGATCAAGATGAGAAGGAAACAAGACGAGGGTGTGATACCTTGAGTCGACTAGAAATCAGGATGAGGACCAAAGAAAGCAACTAAAACCGAAACAAATCGACCCTCTTCAACCCATGTAACCCACGATCACTGCCACTCTTCCAACCAGAATAACAACAATCGAACTACCACCTTTTCTTTACCCTTCGTATGGTTCTTCTTAGTCAAATAGGAGAATAAAATTTTATGCCGCCACTCTTATGTTATTAGGGTTTAATGTGAGTTATTTATTTGTATATATTCTGTTGAATAATTAGGAAGGGAAATAGGAGATTTATTGGTGATTAGCCGAAAAAAAAGAAAGTCAAATGAACCAAATATTTATCAAATTTCAAAATGCATCATGACCCTTTTGTGAGAAGTAAAGTTGTGTACAAAGTTTTTAATATATTCGGTTCCATATTGCTACATGTAGACGTGGGATAAGAGACTAGGAAAACACGTGTTTCAAATTTAATATATCTTAGACCGTACATTTATGATGTTTAGTTTCTATGCTTATAACGTTAGGTTATCTTAAGTTTTATTCGAATACTTTTTGGTTCCCAAGTAATAAAGTTTCAAAACGTAGTTTTAGTTCACAATACTTGGGAAAATTCAAATTGTATGGGAAATTTAGGAAAGATGGACTTTCGGGTTTTACACATGCACACTCTATATCATATTCGTGAATTAAACCCTAAAAACATGTTTAAAATGTAAAAGACACCATGCTATCCATAATAATTCTAAATAAAATTTATTCACATATGTTATAATGTAATATGATCTGTAAAAATGTTGGAAGAATTATCTTGGCTTAGATCATGGTATTTCGAATTATTTGGTTTTGTGTAAATCGTAAATAAAGAGGAGAAAGAAAAATAAGTCGAGGGCCCTAGGGTTTTGGTTTAGGGCTGGAAAAGGTGACAATTAATGATATCTAATGGTGAGATGATGATTGAAAATCGATTAGGACGATTTGGATTTCTAAAACCTATGTTTTTGGTTTATACGATTTGGCTAAAAGGTTTTGGGTGAGTTTTGTAAACTTTAAAACTTAAAGGTTAATTCTAGAACTTATTTGAGCTGTATACTATTTGAATAAAATATATAATGAGGGTGCTAAGTGTAAGTTTTGCATTTAAATGGATTAAAATGTATTTAATGATTAATTAGGGTTTGTTTTGAAAATAATTAAAAGAGAGGGACTAAACATGTAATTTTCAGAAACTTGGAGCTGTTTTGAGTAATTTAATATATTCAGGGATTTATGTGTCATTTTGATAATTTAATGGCTTAATATGAAATTATTGATAATTAAAAATTGAAATTTCAAATTTAAAGGTTAAATATGTAACTTCTATAACTTGAAGGACTTAAATGTAAATTATGAAAGTTTGAGTAGCCATTCGTATAACATCTTAAAATAAGTGCCCATTATGTAAAGTTGATAAGTTAAGGGTTTAATGTGTAACTTTGAATACTAAAAGGTTTAAAGTGCAATTTTGGAAAGTAAAGGGTATAAAATGCAAAGTTATGAAACCCTAAGGACCAAATGAATAAAAAGGTTAAAAGATACTTTATTTCCATTAATAATGATTCAACTTTCTAAAAGTGGAAACTTACTATATATGGAAACTTTCTAAAAGTGGAAACTTACTATTTATGGGAACCTGCTAAAAATGGAAAGTTACTTAAAATGGAAAGATATGAATTTAAAGGATGAATTATGATTCCCCCTCTTCTCCTCTAGGTGTGAAGAAGGAGAGATCTTGAGCCCTTTCCATTCCTGTGTTTGTTTCATTTGTGCTTTGCAATAAGGTACGGATACTCTGCCTTTTTCAGTAAAAGGTTCCTATACATTGATGTTGAGTTATGATTCAGTTAAGATTCCCCAAGCCACTGCTATGTTCCCTTTTGATTGAACCCTGATATGATTTTGAGTTGACTTTGAGATAAACCTTTGCTATATGACCTTTTGCATGACTTTGAGACCTGACTCTTAGTTTGATACCCGAGCCATTTATGTTTCTCCTACATATGGAGGTACCATAGGCATGTCTGTGATGCACCACTGGCATGACTCATGTGTGGGTGAGTGATTTCTCACGCCGTCCCTTTTTATGATTACTATTATGGCCATTATGACTTTGAGTATATGACTTTGAGTAAGGGGCGTATGGGTTGCAATCCTAGACATGTATGCGCAGTGGATTTAACTATGACTTTGAGTTGACTTTGAGGTGATTGGTACTGTGTGCTATACATGCCCTTCACAACCCCTGGGAGCTGATCACTCCACCCTTATGATACATGAGGACACCCCTCATATTATCTGGTTGCCTGAGAGGTATCCCCTCTGATTGTGAGATTATGGATTGAAGGCTTATGACTTTGAGATATGACTTTGAGTTTTGGGCTCGTGGTGGAGGACTATCCTATTCCTTCATTTCTATTATTCATTTGTTTATTCCTTATGATATTCCCCAATGCACTATATTTCAGTTCTATTTCATTATCGTTGCTTTGTTTATGTATCTGTTCACTGGGCTTTTTAAGCTCAGCCGCATTTCCTTTTCCTGCGGCAGGTATCTAAGCTAGGAGCTGGGCTTTTGCCATGGGATGAGAGTTAGAGCTTGTGTTGGAGCTTTTACCTTAGATGACCACCCCATGTTATGACTTTGGATTTGGATTATGTTCTTATTTCCTTTGGATTATTTCTTCATCATTGAACTTATGTACTTTGACTTAAGCTGTGTTGGCTTGGTCTTTCTTATTGAATTATGTTTAAGACTTCCGCTGTGTATGATATTATGTATGTATGCTTTGATATGTCACCATCCTTGTGGCACTTCTACCCTTGTCGGGTTGGGGTGTTACAATTATGGTATCAGAGCCCAGGCTGCGACCTGTAGTACATAAACATGGCCTGTGAGTCTTATGGACCTTATGATTTGACCCTTAAGACTTTAGGTTTGACTGGTGAGGGTTTGGGTAGCATAGGTTTCTGCTTCGTCTTCCATTTCGTGCTTATTTTCTCTTATGTTTTGCTAATCCCTTTCCATGATCATTCAGATGGTGAACACCCGCTTTACTCAGTACACTGATGGGGATAATGATGCCCCTGATTTCCAAGCTATGATTAACGCTGCTGTGGAAGCTGCTATTCCACGAGTAGTGACTGAAGTGGCCAATAACTTCAGGAATGGGCCGAGTCCTTCTGGTAGTGGTGCTAGACCTCCTACTCCACCAAATGCTCAACCTAATGCTCCACCTCATGCTCCCCCAACTGGTATCCATGTGTGGATCGAGAGGTTTAACAAGCTCAAGCCTCTCTCATTCAAGTCCGCTGCTGCTCCCCATGAAGCGGAGGACTGGATCACACATGTTGAGAAATTGTTTCGTGTTCTGGGATGTGGTGACGAGTTTAAAACTCGTTTGGCTACATTCAAATTGGAAGGTGATGCTCAGAACTGGTGGACTGCTCTTGTTCAGGCCAAAGGAGGTGATTTTGCTGAGACTTGTTCGTGGGCTGATTTCATTGAGGCATTTTACAGACAGTATATTCCTATGGCAGAACAGTTAAGGTATGAGAGAGATTACGGGTCGATTCGTCAGGGTGATTAGGAGTCGTCAGGAGAGTTTATGCAGCGATTTTTGCGTTTGGCTAGTTTTGTTGGACCAGAGGTCACTGGTGATGCTTTTCGTCAGGCTCGTCACTTTAAATGGGCTTTGAAGAAGTGGGTGTTGGACAAGATCGTTAACACTACTTTTGAGGATGTTGCTGGAGTGCAGGATGCCGCCCGTAACATTGAGTTGCTGCATGCGGATCGGGTGCCTTATAAGCGTGATAGGGATGGTAACAGGGTGGATTCTCGTAGTCATGGTCGGCAGGACCATAGGCAGGATTCTCGGGGTCGACAGGACCAGGGGTATGATCAGAGGGGTCGTCAGGACCGTGGTTATAATAATAGACAACAGGATTACAAGAACCAGGATCGTCGGGATACTGGTAGGTATGGTGGTGATCGTCAAGGGCAGAATAATAACAACCGACGTAGGGATTCTCAGCAGTATCAGCAGTCGGGATCGTCGGGTCAGAAGAAGTCTTTTGAAGCTCTACCCCCTCCTCCTACATGTACTTTCTGTGGGAAGACTCATCCAGGTCCTTGTTATAAAGCTTCTGGTGGTTGTTTCTGGTGTGGATCTACTCATCACAAAGTCATCGACTGTCCTAAGAAGAAGGCTGGTGAACCTAAAGTTGATGCTAGGGCTGCTCCTAATTCAGGCCGGGTTTACTCTATGACTCGTGATCAGGCAGCTGGTTCCTCAGGTACTATTACGGGTTTTCTATTTATTGGAGATCGTACTGTCTTTGTTTTATTTGACACCGGTGCTACACATTCCATAATATCTACTTCACTTGCAAATAAAATAAACATAACCCCAAAACGATTAAAGAACCGTATATCTATTGCTACTCCGATGAAAACTCATGTGATTATTGATGTTGAGTATGTGAATTTCCCTCTTCGTTTCGATGATCGTATTCGTGCTGCGAACCTTCTTCCCATCGATATGATTGACTTTGATATTATTCTGGGCATGGACTGGTTGGCTACTCATAAAGCGACCATTGATTGTTATGCTCGTAAAGTGATCTTTGGTAATCTTCATCATCCTGATTTTGTCTACTCTGGTTCACAACCTCTGAAATCCGTAAAGATTATTTCGGCTATGAAAGCCCGGACACTGATTTCACATGGCTGTATTGGTTTCCTTGCTTCTATCAAGGATACTTCTGTGGATGTTCCGAGCATTGATCGTATTCGCGTTGTGCGCGATTTTACTGATGTGTTTCCAGATGAACTTCCTGGTATTCCTCCTGTTCGAGAAATTGAGTTCAGCATCGATCTGATTCCGGGTGCTGAACCCATATCTAAAGCTCCATACCGTATGGCACCGATCGAATTGAAAGAACTGAAGGAGCAATCGCAAGAATTGTTAGAAAATGGATTCATTCGTCCGAGTGTGTCTCCATGGGGTGCTCCCGTATTGTTTGTTAAGAAGAAGGATGGAAGCATGCGTCTTTGTATTGATTATCGGGAACTTAACCGTATCACAATCCGTAACCGTTACCCTCTTCCACGCATTGATGATCTATTTGACCAATTGCAAGGAGCGAGGCATTTCTCTAAGATTGATCTGAGGTCTGGTTATCACCAACTTCGGGTGAGGGAGCAAGATGTTCCTAAAACGGCTTTTCGAACTCGGTACGGTCATTATGAATTCTTGGTTATGCCTTTCGGGTTAACCAATGCTCCTGCAGTTTTCATGGACCTTATGAACCGGGTATTTCACGAATTCCTCGATAAGTTCGTCATTGTCTTCATTGATGACATCCTTGTGTATTCTAAGTCCTAGGAGGAACACGAGCAACATCTTAGTATGGTTCTGGAGGTTCTTCGACAGCAGAGATTATATGCGAAGTTTTCGAAATGCGAGTTTTGGTTGGATCGAGTAGCCTTCTTGGGTCACATTGTTTCTGCGGACGGTATTACTATGGACCCTGCGAAGGTTGAGGCTATCACAAAATGGCCGAGACCTACAAACGTGACGGAAGTAAGGAGTTTTCTGGGTCTTGCTGGGTATTATAGGAGATTTTTTGAAGGCTTTTCGCGTCTCGCTTTGCCTTTAACACAATTGATGAGGAAAGGAGAGAAGTTTGTTTGGACTGATGAGAGGGAAAGTAGTTGAAGAAACGTTTAGTGTCTGCACCTATTTTGACTCTTCCATCTGGTTCAGGTGGTTTTCAAATATATAGTGATGCATCGAAGAAAGGTTTGGGATGTGTGTTGACATAGCATGGAAAGGTGATTGCTTATGCTTCGAGGCAGTTGAAACCTCACGAGGTGAATTATCCGACACATGATCTTGAGTTAGCGGCTGTGGTTTTCGCGCTAAAGGTTTGGCGTCATTATTTGTATGGAGAGTCTTGTGACATTTTCACCGATCACAAGAGTCTTAAGTACATCTTCACTCAGAAGGAACTGAATATGAGACAGAGGTGGTGGTTAGAACTTCTGAAGGACTATGATGTTAATATTCAGTATCATCCCGGTAAGGCGAATGTGGTCGCGGATGCTCTCAGTAGGAAGTCTGGTATGGTTGCGAGTTTAGAGTTTGATCCTCGTGTTTTGCATGACTTAGAGCTTCTTGATGTGGAGTTTTGTATTCGAGGTCAGGATGGTTATTGGGCTAGTCTTAAAGTTGAGTCCAATCTTATCTTGCGAATAAAGGAAGCTCAGAAGGAGGATGGTGAGCTGTGGTCTATAGTTCAAAATGTTGAGGAAGGCAAACAGTCAGAGTTCAGAGTTGACGAATTTGGTGTGGTTTGGTTTGAGGATCGTCTTTGCGTTCCTAACGATCCAGAACTTCGAGAGACTATTCTATCAGAGGCTCATAGTTCCCCGTTCACTATTCATCCTGGTTCTACCAAGATGTACAGGGATCTTAAACAGCATCTCTGGTGGAGTGGCATGAAACATGATGTGGCTTTGTTTGTATCTAAGTGTTTGACTTGCCAGCAAGTCAAGATTGAGCATCAAAGAGCGAGTGGGTTATTGCAGCCATTGGAGATTCCGAAGTGGAAGTGGGAAGAGATTTCCATGGATTTCGTTACAGGTTTACCTCTTACCCGTAAGAAGCATGATGCGATTTGGGTGGTTGTTGATCGACTAACCAAGTCTGCTCACTTTCTCCCTATTCGTGTGGACTACAGAGTTAGTAAGTTGGCGGACATATTTCAGCAGGAGATCGTTAGGCTTCATGGTATGCCTACGGCTTTCATATCAGATAGAGACCCACGGTTTACATCTCGTTTCTGGAAGGGATTGCATAAGGCATGGGGTACGCGCCTTAAGTTCAGCACAGCTTTTCACCCTCAGACAGATGGTCAGTCGGAGAGGACCATCCAGACATTAGAGGATATGTTGAGGGCATGTGCTTTAGAGTGGACTGGTAACTGGGACGATTATTTGTGTTTGGTTGAGTTTGCATACAACAACAGCTGGCATGCGAGTATTCGTATGGCTCCTTTCGAGATGTGGTATGGTAGGAAGTGCAGAGCTCCAGTTTGTTGGAATGAGGTTGGTGAGCGCATTATTGAAGGTCCGGAGTTAGTTCAGATTGCTACCGAGAAAGTGGGTGTTGCTAGGGAAAAATTGAAGAAAGCACGTGCGCGTCAAAAGAGTTATGCTGATAAGCATCGGCGTGACTTAGAGTTTCGTGTTGGTGATCGGGTATTCCTTAAAGTTTCGCCGTTTCGTGGAGTTAAACGTTTTGGGATCAAGGGCAAACTTAGTCCTCGATTTATTGGACCGTTTGAGATTCTGGAGCGCATCGGAGAGGTTTCGTATCGTTTGGCTCTTCCTCCGCAGTTATCACATGTTCACGACGTCTTTCATGTATCTCTTCTGAGGGGATACAATTACCATCCTTTGCATGTGGTGTCCTATCCTTTCGATCAGATTCAGCCCGATATGTCTCTTCCGGAGGAGCCGAAAGCTGTTCTTGATCGCCAAGAGCGAGTTATGAGGCGTAAAGTTATTCCTTTCGTTAAGATTCTTTGGCGGAACCACCCAGAGCGGGAAGCTACCTGGGAAACCGAGGAGTCTATTCGAGATAGTTATCCTCATTTTGCATTCTGATCTGGTATGTCTCCATTAGGTTTCGATTCGTTTCATTTCTAACTCTTTGCAAATTTCGAGGACGAAATTTTTCTTTTTAGAGGGGAAGAAGTTGTAACACCTAAAAATCAGAAAGCACGTGAAAAGACCAAATTACCCCTACAAGTTTAAAAATTATTTAAAGGCGTATTAAGTACCAAATAAATCCCAAACTTCAAACAATGCACAAGTTATGTATCCAAATAATTTTAAAAATTACATTTAACATTTATACAAGATACAAAATTACTAAAATACCCCTCATAGGGCCGATTGAGATAAAATTGATTTTAAAGTGATCTAAATTGAATTAAAATGATGTAAATCTTTATAAATATGGAAGATAATTATCACCAAATATTTTCCCACCCATAATCAAGAAATTTCTGGTCTTATCCCCTATATCACACGGCAAATATCAATTTAAAGTCAATCCACACATTTATACCCCTAAACCCTAATTGCCGACCCAAAACAAACACACACAAAAATTTTCACAACCCCCATTCGACTCACACATCACTCCTAAGCATTTTTCTGTAAGTTATCATCACCCTAAGAAGCCAAGAAAAATCCCATTCGAATTGTTGAAGCCCCATCCGATCGTGGCCTTGCTTTCTTTGTGTCGAGCCCTAAAACAAAGGTAAATTCGTTATGCTTCATACGACCTCTATAAAAATGACTTCTTATTTTTCTGATGTTCCTTACATCATATAAGACCCACGAAAATTGGTTTCAAGGTTGGAAGATCATTGGTGAAGTCGTGGTGATTTTTGGATCATTTGGCCTATACGCGTATGCTATAAATCGTACAGCCCTCTCCACATGTTCAAGTCTTGGTTTGGTATTTTTCTCAGGTCCCTTACACCTTATAAACACAAAATAAAATGTTTCATTCGATCCATGCACACTCTATATCATATTCGTGAATTAAACCCTAAAAACATGTTTAAAATGTAAAAGACACCATGCGATCCATAATAATTCTAAATAAAATTTATTCACATATGTTATAATGTAATATGATCTGTAAAAATGTTGGAAGAATTATCTTGGCTTAGATCATGGTATTTCGAATTATTTGGTTTTGTGTAAAACGTAAATAAAGAGGAGAAAGAAAAATAAGTCGAGGGCCCTAGGGTTTTGGTTTAGGGCTGGAAAAGGTGAAAATTAATGATATCTAATGGTGAGATGATGATTGAAAATCGATTAGGAGGATTTGGATTTCTAAAACCTATGTTTTTGGTTTATACGATTTGGCTAAAAGGTTTTGGGTGAGTTTTGTAAACTTTAAAACTTAAAGGTTAATTCTGGAACTTATTTGAGCTGTATACTATTTGAATAAAATATATAATGAGGGTGCTAAGTGTAAGTTTTGCATTTAAATGGATTAAAATGTATTTAATGATTAATTAGGGTTTGTTTTGAAAATAATTAAAAGAGAGGGACTAAACATGTAATTTTCAGAAACTTGGAGCTGTTTTGAGTAATTTAATATATTCAGGGATTTATGTGTCATTTTGATAATTTAATGGCTTAATATGAAATTATTGATAATTAAAAATTGAAATTTCAAATTTAAAGGTTAAATATGTAACTTCTATAACTTGAAGGACTTAAAGTGTAAATTATGAAAGTTTGAGTAGCCATTCGTATAACATCTTAAAATAAGTGCCCATTATGTAAAGTTGATAAGTTAAGGGTTTAATGTGTAACTTTGAATACTAAAAGGTTTAAAGTGCAATTTTGGAAAGTAAAGGGTATAAAATGCAAAGTTATGAAACCCTAAGGACCAAATGAATAAAAAGGTTAAAACATACTTTATTTCCATTAATAATGATTCAACTTTCTAAAAGTGGAAACTTACTATATATGGAAACTTTCTAAAAGTGGAAACTTACTATTTATGGGAACCTGCTAAAAATGGAAAGTTACTTAAAATGGAAAGATATGAATTTAAAGGATGAATTATGATTCCCCCTCTTCTCCTCTAGGTGTGAAGAAGGAGAGATCTTGAGCCCTTTCCATTTCTGTGTTTGTTTCATTTGTGCTTTGCAATAAGGTACGGATACTCTGCCTTTTTCAGAAAAAGGTTCCTATACATTGATGTTGAGTTATGATTCAGTTAAGATTCCCCAAGCCACTGCTATGTTCCCTTTTGATTGAACCCTGATATGATTTTGAGTTGACTTTGAGATAAACCTTTGCTATATGACCTTTTGCATGACTTTGAGACCTGACTCTTAGTTTGATACCCGAGCCATTTATGTTTCTCCTACCTATGGAGGTACCATAGGCATGTCTGTGATGCACCACTGGCATGACTCATGTGTGGGTGAGTGATTTCTCACGCCGTCCCTTTTTATGATTACTATTATGGCCATTATGACTTTGAGTATATGACTTTGAGTAAGGGGCGTATGGGTTGCAATCCTAGACATGTATGCGCAGTGGATTTAACTATGACTTTGAGTTGACTTTGAGGTGATTGGTACTGTGTGCTATACATGCCCTTCACAACCCCTGGGAGCTGATCACTCCACCCTTATGATACATGAGGACACCCCTCATATTATCTGGTTGCCTGAGAGGTATCCCCTCTGATTGTGAGATTATGGATTGAAGGCTTATGACTTTGAGATATGACTTTGAGTTTTGGGCTCGTGGTGGAGGACTATCCTATTCCTTCATTTCTATTATTCATTTGTTTATTCCTTATGATATTCCCCAATGCACTATATTTCAGTTCTATTTCATTATCGTTGCTTTGTTTATGTATCTGTTCACTGGGCTTTTTAAGCTCAGCCGCATTTCCTTTTCCTGCGGCAGGTATCTAAGCTAGGAGCTGGGCTTTTGCCATGGGATGAGAGTTAGAGCTTGTGTTGGAGCTTTTACCTTAGATGACCACCCCATGTTATGACTTTGGATTTGGATTATGTTCTTATTTCCTTTGGATTATTTCTTCATCATTGAACTTATGTACTTTGACTTAAGCGGTGTTGGCTTGGTCTTTCTTATTGAATTATGTTTAAGACTTCCGCTGTGTATGATATTATGTATGTATGCTTTGATATGTCACCATCCTTGTGGCACTTCTACCCTTGTCGGGTTGGGGTGTTACAACGTTAATCTTAAAAGTGCTCCAAGTGTTTTGATTTTCTTAATTCGAGTCATTAGATTAGTTTAAATGTAAAGTATGTAAAGATTCAAGTGTAAGGGAAATGTTCATTCCCTATGATGTATTATTTTGGATGGTAGGGTAAGAGTGTATGCAAAAAAAAAAAAAAAAAAAAAAAAAAAAAAAAATATATATATAGAAGAAAGGAAAAAGAAAAAAAAAACATACGGACTACCATCCCGTTTCATTCTATGTTTATTTTATGTTTTCATTATTTTTCATTTATTAGCTTAAGTCGAGTCTAGTCTAGGCTTAGCAACGCCATATTGTACATGTAATTAACTAAGATTGTTAACTCGCCACCAGTAAAACTTCCTTTATCCAACAAAACTGTGTATTTCATATCCCTACACCTAACGTTACAACCCTTTAAAAGACCTCTTTGATAGTTTATCCTAGGTGCTTACGCCATGTGGTGGAGGTTTGATCCTTTCCCAAGCTTATGGTAATCTATTTTGCTATGACAGGTAGTGAGAGATATCTTCCGTTTCCATATTGTAATTTACACTTTATTACACCCGAGAGATGTGAGTATCTAAACACTATTTGTGAGGTGCTTGTGTATGACCTCCGTGCTTGTCTATTGGTCTTTAGAGGAACGATTATTTGTTGTAATTACTTTTATATTAGTGTTAAATGACCCCTAACAAAAGCGCATTTGCTTGAGGACAAGCAAATCTCAAGTGTAAGGGTATATGATGAGGCGAAAAATGATCCGTTTTTAGGGGGTCATTTAAGCCCGAATCCGAATTTATTTGATCAAATATTTCCCTAAATTGTTCCTTTTGTGATTTTAGGTACTTTGGGAGAGAAATCTGGAAAAGGAAGCAATTCGGACGTTTTTGGAGCATAAAAGTGAAGAAAACGCCAAAGTCTTAATTTTCCATGCTGGGAACAGTAGGTGACGGCGTCAAGAGCAAATCCTTGACGGCGTCAAGAGCAAATTTCATGAATTTCCATGACGACCCAGTAGAGTTTTGACGGCGTCATGTGAGAAGGGCGTCAAGAGTAAAAGAGTCATGACGGCCTGGAAGTGTCTAACTCTTGACGGCGTCAGAAGTAGATCTAGGCAGTCCGAGGTGAGTTTTGGCGGCGAGGTGACGGCGTCACAAGATTACTCTTGACGCCGTCAAACCTGTTTTTCTATATATAGTTTTCTACTTTTTCATATTTAAAAAGAAGAGAAGTTTTGTAGAAACCCTAAGTACGATTTTGGTGCAACTTTTACAGGTTTTTCAAGGGTTCCAAACCCTTGATGCCTTGCATTGTAATTGAGATAAGTGTTCTTCTAATTCAATCAATATGTCTATGTGTTGGTTGTCTATATCTTGTTCTTGTCTCAATTCCATTATGCTAGGCTAGATCTCTTTTGTGTTTGCTTAGATCTAATGAAACCTAGATATTGATTATGTGTTGATTACATGTTTATTCTTGTCTTGGATGAATGATTTATATGTTAGGCTTAAGAAAACTGGCAGATCTCCAAATGGTAACATGCTTGAACGTCTTAAGAAACATGAACCAACGCGCACTAGGTCTTTATTGGTTGTATTTAATGAATGAGCCACTGTTTACAATCCCTATAGTTGTGCTGGGCATGGTGTGAGAGGAGATAAGAGCTCATAGAATTGGGGAGTTATGTATGCCACCCCATGAATGGTATTAAGGAATACAATCCGTCATCCATGCAATTATAACAAGTAATTAACGTGTAAAAGATATCTAGGGAGTAGTGAAATCTAAGTAAACACATTTTCTCCAATTACTGCTCACAACCTTAGTATAATTAGTTTATTTACATTTTTAGTATTTTATTTTGAATTGCATCTTAGTTTTGGGTTAGTTGAATAGCAACTAATTCCGCCCACTCTTCCAAATCCCGAGATTTTTACTTGCTTTCTATAAAATATAAAAACACAAAAATAATCATCCCTCACCTTTAGAACTAGTATTTAGGCTTTCTAATCCTAGCGACACTATTCCTAAGCTGAACGATCAATCCCCCGGTACTTGTCACTATACTATACTACAACGATCAGGTACACTGCCTGGTGGGGGTTGTAAGCTTCTCGAGATCCCTCGAGAGGTAAAGCCTGTTGCGATTCCCACGCATCAGTCCTAGTTCATTTTAATAGGATAGTCATTATAAATCATCCTTAAGTAGTATCGGCGTAAAATGAAGAGATTTTACCACACTTAAGGGATTGTGGTACAGGAATATTTTAGAGACAAGTTCTAACCATGATGAAGACTAGTTCTAGTCATGGTGGAGACAAGTTCTAATTATGACAGAGACAAGTTCTAGTCATGATAGAGACAAGTTCCACAGTCTCCCTGTTTAGCAACTTGTCACATGGTAACTTCCCATGCTATGACTAGAATGATGGGCATCGAAGATCTCATTCTTGCAACTCTTGCAAAGCAAGATTTAATATCATAGTTGAACATAATGAGGATTAAGGTTCAATGTAGATATTCTTACAAGTTCTATCTAATAGAATCTGGTGATATAACGAGAAATACAAGTTCTAACTTTTAGAACATTGTAGGATGAGGTAGGGAGAGAGTTTAGAGTGAAGAAAAATAGAGTATAAAATGATGGAGGGATGAAAGGATGGAAGGAAATGGAAAGAGGGATTTTTTTTTTTTATATAGGAAGGAGTGAAGAGGAAGAAAGAAGGAAAGGGATAAAATAGGAAGGTATGAAGGAGTGGGAGATAATGAAAGGATGGAAGGGTAGAAATAGGTGGAGTGGGAAAAGGATAGGAGTATAGGATTAAACGGTAGCGTGAGGAAAGTGGGAGACTAGGATTTAAATAGGAGAGCGGGAAAATGGGATTTTAAACTGAAGAGTGAGAAAAAGGCGGGAGAAGAAACGGGATCTAAATGGTAGAATGAGAGGAAATTGAAGAATAGGATTAAACTGAAGAGTAAGTGTATAGGATACCTGAAAATATGGTATTCCTAATGGAATTAAGATTTACTAGATTCCTTCAAAGTTTGTTTTCTCCCTAAGGTTCTTCTAGTTTTCATAACTAGTCCTAAGGCTCTAAAGTTGGTGTACTAATCTTAACTGGTAAGGAAGATCCTATGTTGGGAGAGGGGCTAGGTAATTTCTTATCTAGGGGTTTACTAGGAGTATTATTATGCTTAGGTAGGGTTTCACGCTTAGTATTTTGTCCTATGTTGTCTAGTACTACGAGTATTACTATTACTATAAGTATCACTATTCCTGGGTACTTAAATACGGCTAGGGTAGTATCCATTGTATGCTCTAAGTAGAATTCCTAATGTGTATCCTATAAAATGTTAAATCTTAAGAAACTAAATATGGGTAGACTAAAATCCTCAAATCTTTTATTCTATTTATAACCAGTAATCTCAAATTCTAAGTCTGGGTTATCCTAATGGTATATCATTCTTAGGTATTTCTAGATCCTCAAATGTATGTGGAAAATCTTAGTATGAGGTAGGCTACTTAGGTCTAGGTAAACTATATCCTTGATGAGGCGAAAAATGGTCCGTTTTTAGGGGGTCATTTAAGCCCGAATCCGAATTTATTTGATCAAATATTGCCCTAAATCGTTCCTTTTGTGATTTTAGGTACTTTGGGAGAGAAATCTGGAAAAGGAAGCAATTCGGACGTTTTTGGAGCATAAAAGTGAAGAAAACGCCAAAGTCTTAATTTTCCATGCTGGGAACAGTAGGTGACGGCGTCAAGAGTAAAACCTTGACGGCGTCAAGAGCAAATTTCATGAATTTCCATGACGATCCAGAACAGATTTGACGGTGTCACGTTGGAAGGGCGTCAAGAGTAAAAGAGTCATGACGGCCTGGAAGCATATAAGTCTTGAAGGCGTCAAAAGTAGATCTAGCCAGTCTGAGGATTGTTTTGGCGGCGAGGTGACGGCGTCACAAGTTTATTCTTGATGCCGTCAAACCTATTTTTCTATATATAGTTTTCTAATTTTTCACATTTAAGGAGAGAAGTTTTGGGAGAAACCCTAAGTACGATTTTGGTGTAACTTTACAGGTTTTTCAAGGGTTCCAACCCCTTGATACCTTGCATGATTAATCAAGATAAGTGTTCTTCTAATTCAATCAATATGTCTATGTGTTGGTTGTCTATATCATGTTCTTATCTTAATTCCATCATGCTAGGCTAGATCTCTTTTGTGTTTGCTTAGATCTAATGAAACCTAGATATTGATTATGTGTTGATTACTTGTTTATTCTTGTCTTGGATGAATGATTTATATGTTAGGCTTAAGAAAACTGGCAGATCTCCAATTGGTAACATGCTTGAACGTCTTAAGAAACATGAACCAACGCCCACTAGGTCTTTATTGGTTGTATTTAATGCATGAGCCACTGTTTACAATCTCTATAGTTGTGTTGGGCATGGTGTAGGAGGAGATAAGAGCTCATAGAATTGGGGAGTTATGTGTGCCACCCCATGAATGGTATTAAGGAATACGATCCGTCATCCATGCAATTATAACAAGTAATTAACGTGTAAAAGATATCTAGGGAGTAGTGAAATCTAAGTAAACACATTTTCTCCAATTACTGCTCACAACCTTAGTATAAATTAGTTTACTTTCATTTCTAGTATTTTATTTTGATTGCATCTTAGTATTGGGTTAGTTGAATAGCAACTAATTCCGCCCACTCTTCCAAAACCCGAGATTTTTACTTGCTTTCTAAAAAATATGAAAACACAAAAATAATCATCCCTCACCTTTAGAACTAGTATTTAGGCTTTCTAATCCTAGCGACACTATTCCTAAGCTGAACGGTCAATCCCCCGGTACTTGTCACTATACTATACTACAACGATCAGGTACACTGCCTGGTGGGGGTTGTAAGCTTCTCGAGATCTGTAACACCTAAAATCCGAGAACATGTGAAAAGACCAAATTGCCCTTACAAATTTGAAATTTAATTAAAAGCTTATAAAGTCTCCAAATAAATCCCAAACTTCAAACAATGCACAAGTTATGTATCCAAATAATTTTAACTATTACATTTAACATTTATACAAGTTGTAAAATTACCAAAATACCCCTACAAGAGCCGAATGAGATAAAATGAATTTTAAGGAGATTTAATTTGATTTAAATTGTGCAAAATAAGGAAAATAATCACCAAAGATATTTTGTCAACCCATATCACGAAATTTCTGGTCCTTCCCCCCCTTATACCACACGGCATTCCACTTTAAAAAGTCAATCCATATCTTTTCTCCTAAACCCTAATTGCCGACCTAAAATAAACACACAAAGAAATTCTCACAGCCTCCATTCGACTCTCCCATCACTCTCAAGCATTTTTCTGTGATTCATCAGCATCCTAAGAAGCCAAGAAAAATCCCATTCGAATTGTTGAAGCCTTACACGATCGTAGCATTTGTTTTCCTTTGTCGAGCCCTAGAAAAGAGGTAAAATGTTTCTGCTTCAATCGACCACTATATAATTCATCTATCATTTTTCTGATGTTCCTTACATATAATAAGACCCACGAAAATTGGTTTCAAGGTTTCTAGGCCTTTGGTGAAGTCGTGATGATTTTTGAAGTGTTTTGGCCAATCGAGTATACATCTGATCGAACTGCTGTTTCCACACGTTCCAAAATTGATTTGGTATTTTTTTCAGACCCTTTATACCTTATAAACATCAAATAAATTGTTGGATTCGACCCATGCATGCTCGACATCCCTTTCGTGATTTAAAACCCTAAAAAGAGCGTAATTGTGTAATATACCTTCCGATCCATAACAATTCCTAATAAAATTTATTTACACTTGTTATAATGTAATATGATCTGGAAAATTATTGGAAGAATTATCATGGCTTGAATCATGTGTTTTCAAATTATTTTGGTTTATCGATTTTTAAATAAAACGTGTATAAATAAAAGGGAAAAATCCATATGATTTGATTTTATGAATTAGGGCTTGTTTTTGTAATGATTAATGATCTTTAATGTGCTGGAAATTATTAAAAATGGATTAGGTTTGATTAGGGTTTTTAATTCCATGATTTTATGTCATGCGATTTGTGTTAAAAGGTTTTGGGTGAGTTTTGTAAACTTTAAAACTTAAAGGTTAATTCTGGAACTTTATTTGGGCTGTATACTATTCGACAAAAATATAAGATGAGGGTGTTAAGTGTAATTTTTGCATATAAATGGATTAAAATGTATTTAATGATTAATTAGGGTTTGTTTTGGAAATAACTAAAGGAGAGGGACTAAAAATGTAATTTTCAGAAACTTGGAGCTGTTTTGAGTAATTAAAAGTATTCAAGGGGTTTTGTGCTAATTTGGTAAGTTAATGGCTTAATATGTAATTATTGATAATTAAAAGTTGAAATTGTAATTTAAAAGGTTAAATATGTAACTTTGATAACTTGAGGGACTTAAGGTGTAAATTATGAAAGTTTGAGTATCCATTCGTATAACATCTTAAAATAAGTGCTCATTATGTAAAATGGATAAGTTAAGGGTTTAATGTGTAACTTTGAATACTAAAAGGTTTAAAGTGTAATTTTGGAAAGTAAAGGGTATAAAATGCAAAGTTATGAAACCCTAAGGACCAAATGAGTAAAAAGGTTAAAAGATACTTTATTTCCATTAATAATGATTCAACTTTCTAAATATGGAAACTTTCTAAAAGTGGAAACTTACTATTTATGGAAACCTGCTAAAAATGGAAAGTTACTTAAAATGGAAAGATATGAATTTAAAGAATGAATTATGATTCCCCCTCTTCTCCTCTAGGTGTGAAGAAGGAGAGATCTTGAGCTATTCCTTATTCTGTGCTTGTTTCTATTTGTGCTTTCGTAATAAGGTACGGATACTCTACCTTTTCAGTAAAGGCTCCTATATTCTTCTTATGACTTTGAGCTATGATTCAGTTAAGATTCCCAAAGCCATTGCTATGTTTCCTTCTGTTGTGAACTTCCTCTGATTTCTGTTAAACTTTGATTTGTTAGTTTCTGATCTGATTTCGTTGCTATGATTTTTGACCCTTGAATATCCGATATCTCTGGTTCATCTTTTATGATGGTTTGATATGAAAACTTTTTGAAAATATAACTTGATGTTATGGAAGGAAACTGTTTTGAAATGACACTCTATGATTTGGAAACGAAACCATTTTAAAGGAAGGATTAATTGGCTTTTATGAAGAATGTTTAAAGAGGGAGATCATTGAGATGAAATGGGTAAATAACTATTAAAGTTTTAAATCTATTTTCTCTTAACTCTTTCACATTTTATTTTGAACTTACGAAACTTAATAACGAATCTTTTGAAATGAACCTTTGGGAATGAACCTTGGATATTCTGAACCATTGATATGACTTCTGATATTATGATTTTGAGATGACCTTGAGACATGACCTTGAGATAAACCTTTGCTATATGACCTTTTGTATGACTTTGAGACCTGACTCTTAGTTTGATACCCGAGCCATTTCTGTTTCCCTACCTATGGAGGTACCATAGGCATGTCTGTGATGCACCGCTGGCATGACTCATGTATGGGTGAGTGATTTCTCACGCCGTCCCTTTTTATGATTACTATTATGGCCATTATGACTTTGAGTATATGACTTTGAGATTGACTTTGAGTAAGGGGCGTATGGATTGCAATCCTAGATCTGTTCTGTTTAGTGGATTTAACTATGACTTTGAGTATGACTTTGAGGTGACTGGTACTGTGTGCTAGACATGCCTTTCACAATTTCTGGGAGCTAGTTACTCCACTATTATGATACATGAGGACACCCCTCATATTATCTGGTTGCCTGAGAGGTATCCCCTCTGATTGTGTGATTATGACTTTGAGATTATGATGTTGAGATTGACTTTGAGTTTCTGGGCTCGTGGTAGATGACTATCCTTTCTTCTTTCTATTCTATTACTCTTTTATCTATTCTTTATTCTATTTCCCTAATGCACTATATTTCAGTTCTGTTTTATTATCATTGCTTTGTATATGTATCTGTTCACTGGGCTTTTTAAGCTCAGCCGCACTTCCTTTTCCTGCGGCAGGTTTTAGTAGGAAGCTGGGTTATGAAAAGAGTGTACCCTTGGATTAGAAGACTTGATAGCAAATCTGGACTTGATAACCTGGTAGATCCTAAATCTTATTTGAAACTTTTGTATTACTGTAATTGTATGCTTTATTATGATCTGATGTGAAACCATTGTTGTGATATCTTTACCCTTGTCGGGTTGGGGTGTTACAAGATCCCTCGAGAGGTAAAGCCTGTTGCGATTCCCACGCATCAAGTTTTTGGCGCCGCAGCCTGGGGAATAGTTATTGTCTAGGTTAGAATTTCTTTTTATTAGGTCTACTTGCTAGATTCCTTTCTAGTAAGATTTTATTTTTATTTTTAGGTTTTCTTTAGTCTATCTCTTTCTTTGTGCCCTTGTTAGTAAATTAAACTCATTGACTATTCCGTTGACCATTATGGAAAACGCGAATCCACCCCTTTCCCTAGAGAAGTGGCTGTGTTATGTGAACAAATTGAGAGTGAGATTACGGAACTTAGAGAGCTTAATAGGTTGATTAAGGTTGAACTCGAACATGCATTTAGTGACCTAGCAACCGCCTTGTATTCAAATAAGGACCTAGGGCCTAATGACTTTGTGAATGTTGTTGAGGGACTAGAAGAGTAGGAAATAGATCCGAAGCTTAATGACTACTTTAATCTATACCCCACTAAGGAAGAGATCGCATATTATAATAATCTTATTGATAACCCGCGATCTCCTTTCACCATAATTGAACCTAAGATCAAGAGAGGCGACCCTAAGAATGCTAAGATACCATGTATGATTGGATATAGGCACATTAGCAATGCTTACATTGACTTTAAATCTCCAATCAACATTATGTCCTCAACTATTTATAATGATATAGTGAAAGCAAGACTTGAACCTGGAAGGGATCCCAAGTACCCCGGTGGAGTTTGTAACTTTTTCGGGAGAGTTAAAGGTTTACATGTCTTTGTTGGTAATTTCACTTTTGTCACCGACTTTATGATTGTGGAGGATCTTGCTAATGTTATTGATTGTCGACTATCCAATGTTGTGTTTGGCAAACCATTTGTTGAGAAATCTAAGTTGGAATATGATGAGGTGGAAGGTACGATCCGATTTGCAAGTAACACCGATTGTATCACTTATAGGATGCCTAATAGGATGAAAGAATTTCGCTTTATATCTCGTTTTGATAAGGACAACGTTGGTGCTTTTGAGGATATTGATGAGAAGGATAAGAAAAAGGGCATGGATTATGTATGGGAAAAAAGGAGTCTTTATTACAAAGATTGCTTGGCCCTTGGACCAAGGTGTAAAGTCGATGAAGAATTTGCCCAAAAGATTATGGGGGCGGTTGAGAAAAAGGTGATTGATTTCTACAAAGAATATTTGCAATCAGAGAATGAAACCAATGATGAAGTCACGTAGTAACCCATGACCTTGAGTCTAGCTACAAGACTCGTAAATAAAGAAAAGCGCTTCTTGGGAGGCAACCCATGTTTTGTGTGATTTTATTTGTTTGATTGTTATTTGCTTCAGTATGCATGCTTTATTTTTATTGTTGGTAGATCATGTTTCTAAACTAAAATGTGGAAATACTTTACTTTGTTGTTTTGGCCTAGTCTTAACTCCACCTAGAAGTATTTTTGCAAAAGATAAGTGTAAGGGGAAACCCCAAATATGTTTTTAAGAAACAAACCGATCATGATTCTCCACAATATTAAATGAACATGTATATTCGAATTTGTTAGAGTCAAATGCTTGTATTGAGTCATAATGAAGTTTTGCAGGATTTTCCAGGAAGTAGGACCAAGTTTTTCCAGAAATTTTCCGGAAACTTAACATAAGGATTTCTGCAGGTCAATTCTGACGGCGTCAGGGGTTTACTCTTGACGGCGTCAGGAGTTAAAATCTGGAAATTTTACCGGTTTTGTTTTTCTAACGGAGTCTTATGGTTTTTGTGAATTATTAAGTTTTATAATCTCCAGGAGATCTTCAAACTTCATTCCACAAGCATTATATCTTATCTTGTTTTCTAGGATTTAGAAACTTATATAGGATGCCGCCGATTTTACGCGAGGTTGTCTTGTCTATTTTGTCAGGTTTTACAGGTTATGTATGACAAGAAGATGATTTATATTCTGGAAGGGAAGCTTTGATTGTTCATTTTCTTGGAGGAAGATTTAACCTGGCCATCCTATTATCCATACCGAGCGAATCAGGGGAGTATTTGATTTCATTCTCTTTACTTTTTCACTTTTACATTCTTTACTTGAACATTGGGGACAATGTTCATCTTAAGTGTAAGGGGAGGGTAAAAAGATGATACCTCACATATGCACTTTTGCTTGAGTTTGTTTTGTTTAATGGTAGATGTGTAATAAAACTATGATAAATACTTGTTAGTGCAATTTTAGCGCCAAATTTAAAATTTTTTACAACATTTAGGAGTGAAACTTTAGCCATAGCAAGCGTCTCATGGATAGGAGATTGTATGACTAGCACATAACCGTATATTCAGAAAAATTTTCCACCCAAATATGTGAGGTTCGCCTTTAGATTTGATAGGAAAAGCATTTACTATTAGTGCTTATAAGTGTACCAGTAGCATTTAGATTCTAGAACTTGCGTTAGTGATGCATCCCGAGACCGCTAGTGAGACTACATTCGTGTAGTAGGATTTACTACATGATAAGAGGCATTAGGATCACCCTTGTGTTAAACCTGTATCATGATTACTTGACCATTTAAGTCATATTACTTGGCTAGTTAAGTCAACTAATTTTTCCCACACCCTTAGCGTTGTGCTCATTTTTAGTACACGAAACCCCTAGTACACCCCTCCGAGCCTATCTTTTCATTTCTAACTTTAAGCATTTTACTTAAAGGAAGAATTTGTTACACCCCACTTAAATGTACAACCAAATCACCTTAGCCTTCCGTGTATGCGCTCATTTTTAGTGCATTATTGTTATTTGTTAAACCCTAAGTTAACTTACTAATTGATTACATGGTTGCTAAGTCGAGTCATATCCTTGTACATATTGTTTTGGGACGATTGGGACTAATGGGTAAGTACTTATTTTATGGAGTAATGGGGAAGAACATCAATTATTACCCCCATATGTGCGATAATCTTAAAAGTGCTCCAAGTGTTTTAATTTTCTTAATTCGAGTCATTAGATTAGTTTAATGTAAAGTATGTAAAGATTCAAGTGTAAGGGGAATTCTCATCCCCTATGATGTATTATTTTGGATGGTAGGGTAAGAGTGTATGTAAAAAACAAAAAAAAAATAGAAAAAGGAAAAAGAGAAAAAACATACGGACTACCATCCTGTTTCATTCTATGTTTATTTTATGTTTTTGTTATTTTTCATTTATTAGCTTAAGTCGAGTCTAGTCTTGGCTTAGCAACGCCATATTGTACATGTACTTAACCAAGATTGTTAACTCGCCACCAGTAAAACTTCCTTTATCCAACAAAACCGTGTATTTCATATCCCTACACCTAACGTTACAACCCTTTAAAAGACCTCTTTGATAGTTTATCCTAGGTGCTTACGCCATGTGGTGGAGGTTTGATCCTTTCCCAAGCCTATGGTAATCTATTTTGCTATGACAGGTAGTGAGAGATATCTTCCGTTTCCATATTGTAATTTACACTTTATTACACCCGAGAGATGTGAGTATCTAAACACTATTTGTGAGGTGCTTGTGTATGACCTCCGTGCTTGTCTATTGGTCTTTAGTGGAACGATTATTTGTTGTAATTACTTTTATATTAGTGTTAAATGACCCCTAACTTGTCTTTTGAGTATAATAAAAGCACATTTGCTTGAGGACAAGCAAATGTCAAGTGTAAGGGTATATGATGAGGCGAAAAATGGTCCGTTTTTAGGGGGTCATTTAAGCCCGAATCCGAATTTATTTGATCAAATATTGCCCTAAATCGTTCCTTTTGTGATTTTAGGTACTTTGGGATAGAAATCTGGAAAAGGAAGCAATTCGGACGTTTTTGGAGCATAAAAGTGAAGAAAATGCCAAAGTCTTAATTTTCCATGCTGGGAACAGTAGGTGACGGCGTCAAGAGCAAAACCTTGACGGCGTCAAGAGTAAATTTCATGAATTTCCATGACGATCCAGAACAGATTTGACGGCGTCACGTAGGAAGGGCGTCAAGAGTAAAAGAGTCATGACGGCCTGGAAGCATATATGTCTTGACGGCGTCAGAAGTAGATCTTGGCAGTCCGAGGATTGTTTTGGCGGCGAGGTGACGGCGTCACAAGTTTATTCTTGACGCCGTCAAACCTATTTTTCTATATATAGTTTTCTAATTTTTCACATTTAAGGAGAGAAGTTTTGGAAGAAACCCTAAGTACGATTTTGGTGTAACTTTACAGGTTTTTCAAGGGTTCCAACCCCTTGATACCTTGCATGATTAATCATGATAAGTGTTCTTCTAATTCAATCAATATGTCTATGTGTTGGTTGTCTATATCATGTTCTTATCTTAATTCCATCATGCTAGGCTAGATCTCTTTTGTGTTTGCTTAGATCTAATGAAACCTAGATATTGATTATGTGTTGATTACTTGTTTATTCTTGTCTTGGATGAATGATTTATATGTTAGGCTTAAGAAAACTGGCAGATCTCCAATTGGTAACATGCTTGAACGTCTTAAGAAACGTGAACCAACGCGCACTAGGTCTTTATTGGTTGTATTTAATGCATGAGCCACTGTTTACAATCCCTATAGTTGTGCTGGGCATGGTGTAGAAGGAGATAAGAGCTCATAGAATTGGGGAGTTATGTGTGCCACCCCATGAATGGTATTAAGGAATACGATCCGTCATCCATGCAATTATAACAAGTAATTAACGTGTAAAAGATATCTAGGGAATAGTGAAATCTAAGTAAACACACTTTCTCCAATTACTGCTTACAACCTTAGTATAAATTAGTTTACTTTCATTTCTAGTATTTTATTTTGATTGCATCTTAGTATTGGGTTAGTTGAATAGCAACTAATTCCGCCCACTTTTCCAAAACCCGAGATTTTTACTTGCTTTCTAAAAAATATAAAAACACAAAAATAATCATCCCTCACCTTTAGAACTAGTATTTAGGCTTTCTGATCCTAGCGACACTATTCCTAAGCTGAACGATCAATCCCCCGGTACTTGTCACTATACTATACTACAACGATCAGGTACACTGCCTGGTGGGGGTTGTAAGCCTCTCGAGATCCCTCGAGAGGTAAAGCCTGTTGCGATTCCCACGCATCAATCCTCAAAATGAACTATATAGTGAAATCTTAACTAGTCTTTCTATTCTGTATTTAGACTAGGTGCTAAAGGCTTAAGGTAGTTTACAAATCTAATCCTCAATTATTCCTAAGCTTCCTAGGTTGTATCTAAAGGCTTATTATGTCTAACCTATTTCTAATATCCTCGATATTAAGTAAAACTCCTATCTTAGACTAAATTCATGTCGGGCGTAGGTTCTAGTTTGGTTTCTAGCTTATAAGACCTCAAAGATTTCTAATCTTATTTTTCTATTTCCTCAATAATTTCTTAGAGATAGTCTATTCAAAGTATTCTATGTCTATTCTTAGGTTTACCTAAAGGCATCCTAAAGTTATTTCTAATCTCAAGTATGGGAATCCTAGAGTTATATCTAACCTCAAGTATGGGAATCCTAGGTTTATATCTAACCTTAAGTATGGGAATCCTGGGTTATATCTAACCTCAAGTATGGGAATCCTAGGGTGTGATACGGTTTTCTAAGGGGGAATAACTATTTCAGGAATCATAGTAACTTAGAGGTGTAAGGAAGGGAAGATTGAGAAAGAGGGCTAGGGAAGTAGTGAGGGCTAGGGATACTAAATTTGGAAAGAATTCAGATCTCTATGATGTAGAATAGGAATTCTCGTCATTAGTATCATATGAGATGATAGGGAAGGGTTTTTTATGGAATTTGGTTTTTAGGTGGTAGAAAAGGGATGAAGTTCGAAGGAAGTTTTATTCACAACATATAGTATCATGAGATAATGAGAGTGGAAGTTACAACTACATAAGGTCGTCAATAACTTCTTTTTCAACAAGTGTTGTTATTTATGCCAAATGTCTTGTTGTTAGATTTAAAAGGATAGGAAAAATGAAGGTTGAGATTAGGAATAGGGAACAAACTCTATAGAATGACACTTTAGGCTTCCCTATAATGCCTAAAGTTCAAGAATAAGTGTTCTTACGAGATGATTCTCAGTAAGGTTTTAGGCTTGAAATCGAAACCCAAACGAGTTAAGACTTAAATATTTTTTGAGAATCTTTGAATCTAAGGCATCGGGACCATTTTTCCCAGGTTCCTAAAGGTTATTATGGGGTAAAGGGTTAAGGTAGGTTATAACAAGTACCCAACTTGTCATGTCTTATGGGATATTCCTAATTACCTAAGGGTTTTGATGAGTGCTCAAACACTCATCATTTTATAGCCATATTGGACTGTAAAAATATTGAAAACACCCAAATATGCTCAATTATACTGCAAATATCCTTGGATTGTGTTTTTATGTGTTTCATGTACAAAAGGATTGAAAACAGGTGAAAAATGAATAAAGTATGCTTAATTGGTAGAATCAGTCCCTGGACTTTCAAAAAATGACAGATTTGGTCCCTGGAAGAATATTTTGGATGAAAAGTCAAGATTGGTCCCTGGGAATTCACAAAGTGTCACAATTGGCCCCTTGGTGGATAGTTTAAAGGATTTACAATTTTAGTCCTTCAACTTTGAAGTTTGGCAGTTTTAGTCCTTAATTGTCCAAAAGTGGAAAATTACATTTATTGTCCTTAGACTATTGAAACATGGCAGAAATGACCCTTGTGACAAGTTTGGGATAGTTACATTTTCAGTCCTTCATTTTCAAAAAATTGCAAAATTGGTCCTTGTTGTAATTCAAACCAAACGGACCCTTTATTATTATTATCCAAATCCACCCAAAATCCAAACCCAAAAACAATCCCACCAGCTCAATACCCCTAAACCCAAAACCCTTCCACCCCGTTTTACAAATAAAACCCACCCAGGGTCAAATGGTCAAAGGTCAGCAGGTTAAACCCATCGTCCTCCCTAATTTCCTGCTCCATTGCTCCCCCCTCCAAACCCTCACCTTCCCACCAAATTATCCCCTCTCACACCTCTACTAGCCACCCTACTACACCCCATGTGATAATAATTCCCCTCCCCAAGCTCCAGGTCATATTTCCACCATAAGAACTTTGGCGCCAAAAATGGATAAAGGGCTGAGATCATTAAAACTCCAAATTAAGGGTTGGGATATGGTCAAGGGTACTCAAGGAAGACATTGGGATTGTTTTCTCACATAGAAAAGGCACATAGATGCAAGGAGGCCTCATTTCCATTTTAGTATAAATATAGGCTCATTGTAAGCCTTATGGGGCATGTAGTTGTAATCCAGATCACTTAGCATAATTAATGTACTCTTTGTAATCTGCTTTTCTAGTTAATGAAAGTTTTTTAGTGCGAAGAAGGCAAAGTCCCCGCTCACTCTGCATTGATCTGGGGGGCAAGGGCTCCAGGAAATTCCTCTTCTCTTCTATAGTATAAAGATCAAAGAGTTTTTGGGCTTCTTGATAAGACATAAAATAACATATATATAAAATGAGTCCATAACTTGAACTTCAATTATATCATTATATTAGTGAACCAATCTAGTCCAATCCAATTATTGTAAAATTTTGAAAATATTATCATCTCACAGATGAAGAAGTGAGCAAGTCTTTCTCCAATGGATTCTAACAACGCAGACTAGGCATCTTTATCTGATTTCAATTTCTATATTAGTAATTTAAGCTTCCCCAGTTCCATTGCTATTTTCATTTAGCTGCATTGGCCGTAGAATCAAATAGGTGACTGACCACACTTAAAATAATCGATCGAGACCTTACCTTGGTCTTCCAGTTTTTTAGTTTCAAATCTTGTATTCCTAATTTCAGTTTCAATAAGCATCTCAAAATTCATCTTAAAAGTTAATTAGTAGTGATAAGCACTTATAATCTCAACTAGTATCCTAAAGTATAAAAAGAAAACAAAAAGGAATCACAAAATCAGTAACAAATAAATCACAATGTACCTTTGCAATTTGAATGTGGAAAGCTAAGGAAGTTGTCAAAATGGATTGGCAAGATGGACTTTACCAGCTTATTCTTTGAATAAACTGGAGCTTGTTGCTGATAAAGGGGCTCTAGTAAAAGCTAGAACCATGTTTCAAGTTATTTGTTCTTAATTTTCATATTTTTAGAGTAAATCTTGCATAATATGTAATTGTAGTTCATTGTACTTAATTCCTACTTATTATTGCTTATTCTGTCTTAGTAGTGCTTATTAGATAAGTCATAGTTCATATATTTAGTTTTGGTTCAAGTTTTATTCAAATTCACCTCAAATCAGTTTTTAAAGGCCTGTTTGGATTTGCTCACTTAACTATGTAATTGTGCTTCTCAGTAACTAAAGCTTGTTTAAACACCTTACTTAGTGATAAAATAGCTTAGATTAACAATCTCTTGGGTAGTTATAAGCTTGAAAAGTCAAAATCATTTTATTCACATCTTAGGCAGTTAACTGTGGGAATTTAAGCTTAGCAGACCATTCAAATCAACTTATCAATAGTTAAGTTAGCTTAATATAGTATTTTTATAGCTTATTAACTTCTTTTCAGTCCATAAAACAAGATCAATGTTCATATAAGTCAAAGTTTCAAGAAAACATAAAAAGTCAAATTGCTTGGTTCTTAGAAAATCCAATTTTTCAAAGAATTTTCCTGATTTTAGTTTTCATAATTAAGACTTGAGCTTTTTGGAGGTTAAACTCCACCAGTAGAACTTTTGAAATCCATGCTCAGCTTATTTTTAGGAATTTTTTATAATGCTTATTTGGCCTTGTGAAAAGACCTGCAGGGGAGACTATTGCCCTGCACAAGGGTACTTGGTTTTTTGACCATTTTTCATTTGTCTCTCCTGGGCTTAATTGTGAACCTTAGTCCTTGAATTTTAGCTTTTTGGAAAGCTTAATAGCATAACTTTGTACATCATGGCTTAAATTGGATCTCAGTTTTCATCTTATTAGCTTAATTGTGCCCTAAAGTTGTCCTGATCAAACCTTGCATACTGAGTAGACAGTGTAGACCACCCAATTTCGATAGACCATAACTTGCTTAATAGTGGGCCCCACCTAGTGATTCTTGACTTTTTGAAAACCCCAATAAGCCATCTATTTGAATCAGGGCTTATTTCAGATTTTTGATCTCATTTGGACCACCAAATCAAGGCCTGCAACTTGGCCTTTTTCACTAAGTACACTGAGACATCAGTGTGTTTGGCCTTATTTCAAGTGCTTATTGCTAGCTTATGAATGGACCAATTGGACTGCTTATTGGCTTTTTGGATAGGCCCCCAGTCCATCTTATAGATTCAAGCCTTTATTTGAACCCCTGACCCCTTGTGTGAACCCCACAAAGGCCTGCACTTTGGCCTTTTTGGTCTGTCTACTTAGCAGGTTTTGGACCTTTGCTTATTTGCTTATTATGGCTTATTTCTAAGTTCTTATTTCTTTTCTTTGGTTCATTCCAAGTTAGTCTCAGTTGTTTGTAGCTTATTTTGCTTTGTGGCATCATAGTATAGCTTTTTGATTTGCTTTTTCAAAGATCAAAGTCCTAATAAACTATAAAACATAATCTGTTATGCTCATAAGCTTTGAAACTGCTTATTTTTTATTTCCAAACATTTTGTCTTTGTAAAAGTTGTTTATTATCAGTAGTTAAATAGTTCTAAAAAAGAAAAACAAAGAAAAACCAACTATAAAAATAGTGATAGCTTCTATTTAAGCCATTTCGCTTATTTTCAGCTTTTTCGAAAAGCAATTTTCATTTTTATAATTTTTATAGCTTCCTGTTATCATATAGTATTTTTAGAAAAAGTTTTAGATTTTTCACTGTTCATTTGCTATTTTTCTTAATTTAAATTAGTTTAAATTAATGAATAATTAGTTTTTAATTAATAATAATAATTTAAAAAGTAGGAAAAATATATTTTCTGTTTCAAAATTAGTTTTAGTTTATTTTAGAATTTTCCAAATTTAATTTTCATTTTTCTATCTTAAAATCATAATTAATTGTAAGTTAGTATAATTTAAATAATTTAAAAGTAATTATTAATTAGTAATTTATTAATAATAATTAATTAAATAGTCTAAAAATTATTTTTCTTTTTCCTAAAATTTTCTTTCATCATTAGGATTGTAAAAATATAATTTTCATATTCATAGGACTTTTATTTATCTCATTTCACTTTTTATTCTGTACGTTCACGTTTGTTTTAATTTAAAACGTACGTTTCTAGGTTTTTACGCGTTTGTAGATTATCTGATTTCACGTAATTTTTGATATAGCTTGTTTAAGCTATTCCTTTCTAAATTTCTTCAATTTTACCAATCATAACCCCTTCCTGTTGAAAATCACCCGATCACATTACGTTTAAAATACAATTCACGCCTCGTCGGGACATAACGACCTGGGGAAACATTGTACTCCTTGGTTAGTTGTCCTGAGCAGTTTGACCTCATTGACCATTTATCCTGGTTGATTTGGACTGGCCGTTTGTGGCCAATCAAATTTTGGCGCCGCTGCCGGGGAGGTGTGCGCGTATTCTAAGCGTCTTAGAGATTAGTGTTTTTCAACATCGTCACTGTAAAAATTCCATCACTTTTTGTAAATTTTAAACAAAACATAAAAAAGTCATTAACACTTTTTCTGAAGTGTTAACAACACCAAGAAAATTCAAAACTGAACAAAACAAATCGTTACGTTTCCTGTCTCGGATTTCTTTTTAGGTGATTCTAAAAGGAATACGATTTTCGTTAACGAAACGATACCAAAAATAATTCCAAAAGTTTTGTCACCCATATACACAAAAAACCCAAAAACATTTTCTTTTTTCTTGTTAATAAATACACAAAATACATTGTCGAAAACCAAGGCAGAATACTACCTAACTGGGGGTATGAAAATCAATAAGTTCCCAAACTAAAGATTAAAACTTGCCATTGTATCCTTGTGAGTGGTGTAACTTTTTCAAAGAAGCCATTCATTTGTGATTATTGGTTTAAGTTCACTGTTGTTTTGCCTCAATTTTGTTTTGATTAATTTTGTCCTTAGTGCATGCACACTCGTTCTTCTAGGTCTACGAGCCCATTACGTGAGCTTGTGAGAATTCCTCAAAGAGATCGTAGACGTTCGGCACCAACAGGCGGATCTGTGATCCGTACTGTTTCCACATCTGCTGTTACCATGGCAGAAGACCGCCCTATGAATGAGCTTCTCCAAGCACCCATCGAGGGTTACGGAGATGCTATTGTTGTTCCAACCATCGTGGCTGATAATTTTGAGCTCAAAACCGGGTTACTGAATCTTGTAACCTCAAGTCAATTGTATGGTTTTGAGATGGACGATCCTCATTCACATATTCGATGGTTTAACAAAATCACATCAACCATCAAATACAAGAATGTCCCATCTGAAGCAATCAAACTTCTTCTCTTCCCATTTTCCCTCGAGGGCCAAGCCCAGATTTGGCTTGAAAAACAACCCCATCGTTCTATTGAAACATGGGAAGATCTTGTCAAAAAGTTTGTGAATGAATTCTTCCCGCCTTCTAAGACTACGAGTCTTAAAAACGAAATCACCAAATTCTCTCAAAAATATGATGAATCATTCGGTGAAGTGTGGGATCGTTTTAAGGAATTACTTCGCAAATGTCCTCATCATGGTTTGTCCGAGTTGATGCAACTCGATACTTTTTACAATGGTGTGAGCCAAGCTGATCAGGATTCTCTCAATGCCTCTGTAGGAGGTAATTTTTTGAGTAGAACCACAAAAGAAACTTTAGCTATCATCGAGAACAAGTCTAAGCTCCACTCTACACGAAGCAAACCGGTTGTTTCCCAAGTGAGTGCTGGTCCTTCCACTTCATCATCTATAAGTCAATCTAGCACCGATGCTAAGATTGGCAAGCTCATTGAAGCTATTCAAGCTTTGGTTCTCTCCCAACAAAATAAATTCTCTTTTCCACAAACCTCTCCACATGCTGAGGTTAAGAAAGTGGAAGTCTGTGTTACTTGTGGCGGTCCTCATGCATATTACAATTGCACTGCCACTAATGGTAACCCATATGAAGCTAATGTTATAGCTGGGACTTCCAATCAAGGAGGTAACCAATACCGTCCTCCGATGGACCCGAACTATCATCCTAACCACTACCCTGGACCACCCGGTTTTAATCAAAACCAAAATATCCAAAACCGTAACGAAAACCAAAATCGAATGAACCAAGGTTTTCAAAACCAAGGAAATTTCAATCAAGGTCAAGGTTTCCAGAATCAGGGTTTCCAAAATCAAGGTTTCCAAAACCAAGGAAACTTTAACCGAAACCAACGTCAAGGTAATTTCAACCCAAGGTATTTTCATGGAAACAACAACCCAAAATCAGGGTAATTTCCAAAACCAAGGTCCCAACCAGAACAACCGAGCTCAAAATTTTCCAAACCAAAATCAAGCTATTGTTCCAACTAGGCCATCATCTGATTAGTTGTTAAAACAATTCATGAAATCCTAGGAAGAAGTGAACAAGTTTTTGGTCAGCTAAATCTCTGAGATCAAAAAGTCTTTAAATGATCGACCCTCGGGCTCAGGTACTTTACCTAGCAACATGATCGCTAATACGAGGGGCAATGCAAAGGCGATCACAACCAGAAGTGGTGCTTCGTATAATGAACCCGTGATTCCTACTACCTCTTCTTCCTCTCCTCCAAAGGTAGTGGAACGTGAACCTGAGGCGACAAAGGACAATGTGCAATTTACTAGCCCACGAAGTACCGTACATGTCCATCCTCAAGTTGTCCCAGAAACCAATTCAAAACCAAGAGTTGGCTTTGAACCACCAGAAATTCCAGTTGAAAACCCTAAATCCAAAACTTCTATTCCTTACCCATCACGATTAAATGAACAAAAGCTTCGCGAAAAAGCTAGTCACCAAATGGGCAAATTCTTTCAAATCTTTCAAGATTTGCATTTTGACATAAGCTTCGCGGATGCTATCCTCTTGATGCCCAAATTTGCATCAACAATCAAAAACTTGCTAAGCAATAAGGAAAAGCTCTTTAAAATGGCTAGAACTCCATTAAATGAGAACTGCTCAGTAGTTCTATTGAAAAAGCTTCCCGAGAAGCTTAGAAACCCTGGAAAATTTCTCATTCATTGTGTTTTTCCGGGTATGGTAGAATGCTTCGCCTTGGCCGATCTTGGTGCTAGCATTAACCTGATGCCATATTCAGTGTGGAAGAAACTTTATCTTCCCGAACTTACTCCTATGTGCATGACTCTTAAGCTTGCCGATCGTTCAATATCTTGTCCTCTTGGCATTGCTGAGGACGTATTCGTGAAAGTAGGAAAGTTCCATTTTTTAGCCGATTTCGTGATTGTTGACTTTGATGCGGATCAGAGGGTTCCTCTAATTCTTGGAAGAGGATTCCTGAGAGCGAGCCATGCTCTCATTGATGTCTTTGAACAAGAGATCACGTTACGTGTGGGTACTGACGCAATCACTTTTAACCTTGATCAAACTTCGAGGTACTCCTCAAAGTACGATTCTAAGTCGGTCAACCGAATAGATGTCATTGATGTTGCTACTGAGGAGTACGCTCAAGAAGTTCTTGGTTTTACTGATGATTCTCCGAGTGGAAATCCCACTCCATCTTCTCATCCTACAATCGCCAATTCTTCTCCTTCCCTCACTCCGTTTGAGAGAAGTGATTTCATCTTAGAAGAAATTGAGGCCTTTCTCAAAAGTGATTCGATTCCTGATGGAATTGATAATCAGGAGATCGACCCGGAAAGGGATATTCTTCTCCTTGAGAAATTATTAAACAAAGATCCCTCTCCTCTTCCCGTTCTACCACCAAAACTTTATAATGAGGAAATCAAATATGTTTAGAAAACTGATGAATTTCCTGAGATCGAACTTAAGGACTTACCACCTCATCTCGAATACGCATTCTTGGAGGGTGATGATAAATTACCCGTCATAATTGCTAAGGATTTGAGTGATGAGGAAAAGACTGCTCTTATAAAGGTTTTAAAGTCTCATAAACAAGCCATTGCTTGGAAACTCTCCGACATCAGGGGCATTGACCCAGAATTTTGTACACACAAGATTTTAATGGAGGATAACTTTAAACCAGCAGTCCAACAATAAAGAAGGGTTAATCCAAAAATCCACGAGGTCATCAAACAAGAGTTTCTCAAACTTCTTGATGCCGGATTGATTTACCCTATCTCGGATAGTCCTTGGGTTAGTCCCATTCATTACGTTCCTAAAAAGGGTGGCATTACTATTGTCACAAATAAAGAAAATGAGTTGATTCCAACTCGATTGGTTACAGGATGGCATGTTTACATTGACTATCGTAAGTTAAATGACGCCACCCGCAAAGACCACTTTCCTCTACCCTTCATGGACCAAATGCTCGAGAGATTAGCGGGAAATAAGTACTATTGTTTCCTTGACGGTTTTTCGGGTTACTTCCAGATTCCCATTGATCCGCAAGATCAAGAAAAGACCACTTTCACATGCCCCTATGGAACTTTTGCCTACAGACGTATGCCATTTGGTTTATGTAATGCTCCTCACGTTCAAAAGGTGTATGATGACCATATTCCATGACATGATCGGGAAAACTATGGAGGTCTTTATGGATGATTTCTCAGTCATTGGGGACTCGTTCCAATCATGTCTCTCCCATTTAGAAAACATGCTCAAAAGTTGTGAAGACACAAAGTTATGTCTAAATTGGGAAAAGAGCGATTTTATGGTCAAAGAGGGCATTGTCCTCGGCAATAAGATTTCCAAAAACGGGATTGAGGTTGACAAAGCGAAAGTCGATGTCATTGCTAAATTACCTCATCCCACAACTGTAAAAGGTGTTCGGAGTTTTCTTGGTCAAGCCGGGTTCTACCATCGATCCATTCAAGACTTTTCAAAAATAGCCCGGCCAATGACCCGACTTCTTGAAAAAGAAACTCCATTTGTCTTCTCCGATGAGTGCATTGAAGCTTTTCAAATTCTCAAGAAAAAGCTTATAGAAGCACCTATCTTAGTTGCCCCCGACTGGGACCTTCCATTTGAACTTATGTGCGATGCAAGTGATTTTGCCATAGTTGCAGTCTTGGGGAAACCAAAAACCAAGCATTTCCGGCCTATACACTATGCAAGCAAAACTTTGACCGAAGCTCAAGCTCATTACACCACAACAGAAAAAGAATTGTTGGCTGTGGTGTATGCATCTGAGAAATTTCAGCCATATTTGATCTTGACAAAATGAATAGTGTATACGGATCACTCGGCTCTAAAATATCTCTTTGCAAAACAAAATGCAAAGCCAAGATTGCTCCGTTGGGTTCTCCTCCTACAAGAATTTGATATCATTATACGTGATAAAAAGGAGCTGAGAACCTAGTTGCTGATCTTTTGTCCCATCTAGAAAACCCTAACCAAGATGCTTTCGAGAAAAAGGAAATAAATGAAACATTTCCTCTTGAGACCCTCCATGCGGTTTCTTTTCGTGGAGATTCTACTACCCCATGGTTTGCAGACTTTGCAAATTACCATGCGGGTTGTAACAATTCGCATTTTCAAGATAATTACTATTCCCGAAAAATTTCACTATTCACTTTTACTATTCATTTTTCCCAAAAATTTTCCCGAAACTTGATTTTTGTTTCTTGGCCTCGAGTGATAAATCATTTCCGTGACAAATTAAAAGTTTGACCTTCATAAGCTCATTTTCGTGAAAGTTATTAAGGAATTACACGGAATTACACGTTTTAGGGTAAAACGTCATTCAAAAATTCTACGCACAACGAAATTTGGTCGCGTTAATTTTCCCCGTATCAGAAAAATGTTTGACACACTCATGATTTATTTGAGAATAAATCATGACTGAGAAAAACATGACCAAAATAAACCTCGGCCGTGAAAAACTGGAATTTTCAGTTTTAAGCGTTTTTACTCAGCCGTAACCTTAGCCTATACCTGCACCGCGTTTCTAATATGATTTGAGTTTTCAACTTATTACAAAAAGTCAACATATTTTTCCCTCCTCCATTGACCAAAAATCATCCCTTGATTTTTTAAGTCATTCCTTGATTTTTAGGCTTACGGTTTGATGTCTAAAAGACATTTAATACCAACCGACACTAGACTGAGCCCAGTCTAGACATTATAAGTCTTTTTAAATCATTTATAACCTATTAGAAAAGTAACATTTTACTTTTCTCAATTTTACGCAATATTCGTACATTTTACGTATTACGCGTTTTAGACCCGTGTTTCCAGTTTTAGCAGGGTTTTACCACCCAAATGGAACCTATCACTCATTTTATATTTTATTATGGAGTATTTTGACATGTTTAACCATTCTTCCAAGTTTCGTATTTTTACGATACCCGGTTTTACGTTTTGTGACGTAACAACTTACGGTTAGCAACTTACGGAGTCAAAACTAGCTACATACTTAGGATATTATCATCCAAGACCAAGTCACCCTTTCTTATCCTCTTGAAACTGACTTAGGGGGGGGGGGAGTCACCCTTTAGGTGTCTTGATATCCTTCCTTGAGCCTTAGGATGTATACATGTGTATAAGCTTCCTAAATATCCTATAAGACTTCATCTAAGACTTGGCAACTCATAAGAACTCATCTCTTCCTTTTTCTCTCTATAGCAACGACCAAACACACCCTAAAACACCCCATTTGATCATTGATCTTGCTTATTCAATCCATCACAAGTTCAAGGCATAGTTCCTAGTTGATCCTTAACACCTTTCAACCATAAAACACTAAAATTCACCACAAAAACTCATCAAATTTCCAAGTGTTCTTAGTGAAGATTTTTACTAAAGGTTGTTTTTATGTTAGATTAGTGTTTATCAAGGGATTATAAGATAGGGTTTTTGATATGGAAGCATGGCTATGGTTGGAAAGGTTTTGGAAGATTAAGTAGTGGTTCTTGGTTTTGATCTTGGTTCTAGTTAGTTTCTTCACAAGTTGTAAGCAAACCCTAACATACTCCTTGCTTATTTATCATTTTCATGCTCTTTGTTTTCCTTTCATGCTATATATGTTCTTGTTATTGTGTTAATGATGTTTAAAAATGGATAAAACGAGTATTGGTATACATATGTTAACTTATGACAAGTAAACAAGCAAACTAGTGATTTTTATGGAGAACCACGACCAAAATAGTATAACTATGATATTTGACACTTACTTACTGTTAAAGAGGACTTAACAAGGAAAACATAGCAATTTGAATCAACCAAAACGAGTACACGAGTCAAAAGTTATGGCCATAAGAAGTTAGCGAAACCAAAACGCCGAAACTGCCAATACCCTACTGTTTGCATTCTGCCATTTTGAAAGTAACCCTTCTGGTCCGATTCATCAAAAAGTTAAAACACGAAAGTTGTCCAGAACGACGTTTTCGTTCAGTAACAAAGAAGCTCGAGACCTGAAAACGCTTTTTGAGTGATAATTTCTTTAAATTCTTAACAGCCCATTTTTAGACCAAAGTCACTATATTATGGTTATACTTTAAAAGGAACAAGAGGTCTTATGATCTATAATCAAGACCACCACCATGGCTAGAGCCAAGGTTGTGTCTCATGACCTTGGAACAAGGACCAAAGGTCATGGCTAGGCCATGACGAAATGACCATACCAACTTACTTAGGCGAAAACATGAAACAAGGAATTGGCGAGAACTTGAACAAGCAATTTGGATCTACTTCACTTAAAAGAACCATGAGATATTACAAAGAAAAATGGTCATACAAGTTATAAGAAACTTACCCTAATAACAATCTTCATGTAAAGATAAACTTTCCTAAGTTTATTCAAATATCGGATATGTAACTTTTCGGATCAAAACTTATATACATATATATTTTATCAACTACTACAATAGTAGGGAGCCTCATGTGAGGAGTTCATTACGTAAGCCGTCGAGATTGAGTTATGGATTTACGAATTAAAGTGTCCTGGCTCCTCGAACATTTACTACATGACTTCTGAATTATGTCGGCCCGAACGGTAGTAAACGATATATAAACATACATGCTTCATGAATCATTTCTTTCAAAGACTTACACTATACATCATACCACATCATGGACTAAGTGCAAGACATATATTGGCGTGTTTATGTTTCCTTAGACATTATTCCAAACCTAAGTTACAACAATTATTCTAGGTTGCTCGTAGAAGTTCTTACGGCATATCCATCATTCTCATTATACATCATCCAACTCAAGGTGAGTTCATAGCCCCACTTTCCATTACTTAATTGTTTTACAAACCCTTGGGGGGAATACATGCTATTTTTAACCGAGCACAATGTTTTTAAATTGTATGCTTGCCTGATTGTTTTATTATCACTAAGTACCAGCCTTGCTAAACCGAGATCCTTTATTATGAACCATTTAATCACTAGCAATAGTGAGCGCGAATATTGTGAATAGGCCTATTGGGATTGACGAATCCCATTTGTATTGACTAAGTTCAAACAAATGCACTAATATTTGAGATTTAGGTATGTTAGCAAAGTACCTACCGGGATAAATCTGCTAATTGATATTGGTACACGTTAACATTTTGGTGTCATAAGCTTAGTGTATAATACATTTTATGGGCGTATAATAACGTAGCCTGCCTGTTTTGTTTTCCAAACATTGGTGTGAGTCTATAACTCACACTACCAACATATTGTGTTCAAACGATTTAACAAACTCTATGAATATCACTCAACCTTTGTGTTGACCTCTCAAGCATGTATTTCAGGTTCATGACGATCAAGGATGGCACGGAAGGGCACGGATACTCAAGAGGGCTGTAAATTTTATTATCATTCAAAACTCATTTAAATTGTAAACATGGAACCATCCGGGACCTCATTTTGTAATCTCTGATATTTATATAATTTGAATGATAAATCTTTTAAAACGACTCAATTGGAGTTCGTTTTCTATTATTGTGACTATTGTGCCGTCCAGTAACACCCAGTTTGAATTCCGCTGCATCCATGAATTGGGGGTGTTACACGGGTAACTTTGTTGTGAAAGGGATGTTGTCCCAATAGAAAAATAAATTCTTTAAAGATGTTAAACATTATTTCTGGGACGACCCCTATTTGTTCAAAATCTGCGCGGATCAAGTCATTCGGCGGTGTGTTTATGGTCAAGAAGCCAATGATATTCTCAAGGCTTGCCATGCTAGACCCACGGGGGGCCATCATAATCCAAACTACACCGCCAAAAAGGTGTTTGATTCCGGGTTCTATTGGCCCATGATATATAAGGATGCCCAGGAATTAGTCAAATCTTGTGACGCTTGTCAACGTCACGGGAATATTTCACAAAAGAATGAAATGCCACAAAAATGCAATTCAAGTTTGTGAAATCTTTGACGTGTGGGGAATTGACTTTATGGGGCCATTCCCGTCATCTCATGGAAAAAAGTACATACTCTTGGCTGTTGACTATTTGTCAAAATGGGTTGAAGCAAAAGCCTTACCCACCAATGATGCCCGGGTAGTTGTGAAGTTTTTGAAGTCTCTTTTTGCTCGATTTGGGATATCTAATGTGTGTCGAGAGTGCAAGTTTTAAATTTATAACACGGTCTACCAATGATTCAAATGAAACACATACGAGCAAGTATACTCGTCCGTGTGTAGTAAGAGATGAAATGGTAAGCCGAGGTCGTTCACAAGCTTTTGTTTAGTTTTATGAAATGTGAGTTTTGATTATAATGGACACTAAGTAATGATTCTAAAGCATGCAAATAATGATGATGATGTTATTCAATATATTAAAAACTAAACTTGCCTTGACTAGTTTGTACATTTCAAATGATATAATTATGACAATGGTTCTCAACAATTATGATCAACAAATTAGATGGTGTTCTAATTTAATTAGTTGGTGTGATAATTCTCTTGTTTTCAACACTTTCAATCCTCGTCAAGATTTTTAAGATGACAAAAACACTTATGAAGCCATGATCAAATTAAGACTAACACAATTCAATTACTTGATTCACTTTCGTTTCACAAATAATTGACAACTATCCTTCTTAAGTTTTCCAAGTTAAACCAAGTTACTTATGAAATGGTCAATACAGAAGGTAAATCCTTCATAGACAAAGGTTTTACAATTGATTAAATTACAATGGCTCTTTCGACCCATTACAATATTATTAATCAACCAAACTTGATAACTCTTATGTTTATGAAAACTTTGGAAATATAATTCGATCTAGTATTAGCTCTTATTGATTAGAACCATTCAGTCATAATCAATCAATATTCATGCAACAAACATCATCAAGGCAAGTGCATAAAGCACTTAGCCACTCACGGCATGCAAAGTGATGAGACAAAAAGTGTACCGATTTTAGGGGGACATTTAAGCCCGAATTCAGGATTATTTGATCAAATATCGCCCCAAATCGTTCCTTTTGTCATTTTAGGTACTTTTGGAGAGAAATCTGGAAAAGGAAGCATTTTGGACGTTTTTGGAGCGGAAAAGTGAAGAAAACGACAAAGTCTCAAATTCTTGCTAGGAACAGTACCTGACGGCGTCAAGGATTTACTAGTGACGGCGTCAAGCTTGGCAAAAGAGGTGGATATGGAAAATACACATGACGGACCAGAACTATTTCAAGGCAATTTGTCCTGACGGCGTCACCAAGGCCGTTAGGGTCAAAATACAAGTGACGGCCCAGAGTAAAATTACAACATGACGGCTTCAGAAGCGGATCTAGGCAATACGAATTTTATTTTGGCGGCGAGTTGATGGCGTGACAAGCTATAACGTGACGCCGTCAGGATGCAAAATCTATATATACTTATCTAATTTTCATTCATTAAGTGTGGAACATTGAGGGAGCATTAGTGTAACTTTGGTGAACGAATTTTCAGTGTTTTTCAAGGGTTCAATCCCCTTGATTCATCCATGTTCAATTGAAGATAAGTTTTCCAATAATAATTCAATATGTCTATGTGTTGTTTGATTCTATCTTATGCTTGTCTTCTTTTTAACATGCTAGGCTAGGTTTTCTTCATGTTTGCTTAGATGTAACGAAACCTAGATGTTGATTATTAGTTGATTGTTTGTTTATAATTGTTGTGGATGAATGAATTCGATGTTAGGCTTAAGAAAACTGGCAGACTTCCAATTGGTAACTTACTTGAACGTCTTAAGAAACATGATCGGAGGTGTACTATGATTTATTGGTTATATTTAATGCATAAGTAACTACTAATGATACTACGTTAGGAGTTAGTAGTCGGCTCGACATAGAATGAAGTAGAAGTTTATAGAGTTAGGGAAGATCGTACACAGCCCTACGACTAGTATTATGGAATATAACACGTCATCCATGCAATTGTAACAAACTAATCAACCGGTAAAAGCTATCAAGGGAGTAGTGAAATCTAAGTAAACACAGTTTCTCTTATTATTGTTTCCGCCACATTTATCTTAGTTTCATTTTATTTTATTTTGTTTTATTTGAATTTGTAGTAATTTGGGTTAGTTAACTAGCAACTAATTCCGCCCTATCTTCCAAAATCGAGATTTTTACTTGCTTTTCTATAAAATATAATATACAAAAAGAATCATCCCTTACCTTTAGATCTAGTTTAGTAGAGTTTTAATCCTAGCGAACACTATTCCTAGAGTTGAACGATCAATCCCCCTGTACTTGTCACTATACTATACTACAACGATCAGGTACACTGCCTGGCAGGGATTACAAGCTTCTCAAGATCCCTTGAGAGGTAAAACCTATTGCGAGGGCGCAATCCCGCGTATCAAGTTTTTGGCGCCGCAGCCCAGGGATTAGTTATTGTCTAGGTTGAAATTTCTTTTTATTAGGTCTACTTGCTAGATTCCTTTCTAGTAAGATTTTTATTTTTGTTTTTATAGGTTTTCTTTGGTCTATCTTTTCTTTGTGTATTTGTTCGTAAAATCCTTTCCATTGACTCTTCCGTTCGCCGTTATGGAAAACGCGAATCCACCAAACCCGACACTAGAGTTTTACATGAGGAAATATAATTATACTAATTTGGATATATCAAGATGGAGGAGTGAAATGAGGAGGATGGGATCTTGCATTGATTTTAGTGATTACCTTGATAAAAGAGACCAAGCGCATAAAACTTTTCAAAAAGTCACCTTAGGAGCTCCATCAAATCCTCAAAATACCTCATTTAGTGATACTTATGGACCATATGAGCCTTCACCTAGGATAGTTTCTTATGAATCCGACCAATATTGTGAGATGGTTAATGTCAAACCACCTAGGTGCATGCTTGGATTAGATTTCACTAAGACATATGATGAACATGAGGAATCCTTTAGGCAAAAAGAACATAGTGATCAAGTTATTGAGAATGATTCTTATGAATCAGAAAGGGATTTGAGATACCTAGGTGCATGTTGGGGATTGACTTCAGCAAAATACATAATAAGCACATAGGTGATCTAGATGTGATGGAGGATAAAGTAAAAAATCCAAGTCCACTAAGTACTCCACAAGTCCTACCATCATTTGAGGAATATACACCACCCGTGACTTACCCGGAAGAAGTAGAAGAGACTATTGGAACCCCAATAGAGGTAGAGCCCTTGGACCAAACACAACTAGATGAAATAGGTTTGAATACTTGTAGTCACAACCTTTATTTTAGTTCTAAGGAAGTTCCTAGTTTTGATGAACCAGATCCTCAACCAAAGCTGTTACCTAATCTTCCATCTTTAGATGTGAATTTAGGAATTGAAAAAGGTCCCGATCCACCCATCAAACCATATAGTCCGGGTAGTCTTGGGATAAAGGTAGTAGACTCTAAGACTTGTAGATAGGAAGCTGACATAAGAGTGAATCATGACCTTACATACTTGCATTACCCATTCATGATTGATCATAAGAAACATTATGGGTTTAAACCGGGTTTATTAGGTCAAGATGGATTCCCAACTAGGAGTCTCTCAAAGTTGATAGAAGATGATCCCTTTTTAGGAGAAAACTTTAACTCGCCCATTGACCCAATTGAACTAGGTAAGGTTATGATGAAAGGAACATATCCTTTTGAGTATATAATTCACCCACCACTCTTTGCTCATGAGGCATGCTTCCACCGAGATAGTATGTATCACTACTTTCACCCGCACTTAATCCTAAGTGTAGGGAACACCTCCCCTATTTTTGTTAAATAAGGGTAGAGTCAGGCTCGTTACTCGAACAAAAACAAGCACTTATTGGGAGGCAACCCAAGCTTTATTTATTTGTTTGTTTGTTTGTTTGATTTTATTTGTTTCCGTATGCATGCTTTATTTTTATTGTTTGTGGATCATGTTTCAAAATAAATTGTGAAAATGCTTTATTTTTTTTTTAACTTCGTCTTAATCACATATAAAGGTATTTTGCAAAAGATAAGTGTAAGGGAGATCCAAATTTGTTTCAAAGAACGAAATTGAGCATGAACCACAACAATATTAAACGAACATGTATATTAGTAATTGTTTGAGTCAAATGCTTGTATTGAGTCATAATGATGCTTTGCAAGATTTCCTGGAATTAAGGCATAAGTTTTTCTAGAAATTTTCCCGAAACTTAACATGAAATTTATACACGAGTATTCTGACGGCGTCAGGATTAACACCTGACGGCGTCATGTGTAAAATTCTGGAAATTTTGCGAGTTTTGTTTTTCTGCCGGAGTCATAAAAGTTTTTGTTAATCCTTTAGTTTTATAAACTCCAGGAAATCTGCAAACATTCATTCCACAAGCATTATATCCTTGTATTTATAGATTGCCGCCGATTTTAGGCGAGGTTTGCTGATGAGGCAAAAAATGATCCGTTTTTAGGGGGTCATTTAAGCCCGGAATTGAATTTATTTGATCAAATATTGCCCTAAATCATTCCTTTTGTAATTTTAGGTACTTTTGGAGTGAATTCTGGAAAAGGAAGCATTTTGGATGTTTTTGGAGCATAAAAGTGAAGAAAACGGCAAAGTCTTAGTTTTCCTTGTTGGGAACAGTACCTGACGGCGTCACCAAATTCTACATGACGGCGTCAAGAGGAAAACAAGAGGTGAAGTGGAATAGAGTCCATGACGATCCAGAGAGTTATTACACTAGGGGCATGACGGCGTCACCATAGGCCGTCATGGTCCCATTACACGTGACGGCCTAGAAAAAGTTGCTCTTGATGGCGGCAGATCTGGATTTAGGCAATCCGATATTATTATGGGCGGCGAGTTGACGGCATCAAATTTCTATTCTTGACGCCGTCACGTTGGAAAATCTATATATAGTTTTGTAATTTTCATTCATAAAGAGAGGACAATTAGAGGGATAACTTGGAGAAACCCTAGAACGATTTTATCAGTATTTTCAAGGGTTTTTACCCTTTGAAACCTTTCATGTTCAATTAAGATTAGTATCCTTTCAATTCATTCAATATGTCTATGTGTTGTTTGAATATATCTTACGCTTGTCTTGATTTTAACATGCTAGGCTAGATCTCTTGTGTGTTTGCTTAGATGTAGTGAAACCTAGATGTTGATTATGGGTTGATTGCTTGCTTATAGTTGTTATGGATAAATGATTTCGATGTTACGCTTAAGAAAACTGGCAGACTTCCATAGTGTAACTTGCTTGAACGTCTTAAGAAACATGAACCAATGCGTACTAGGTTTTTATGGTTGTATTTAATGCATGAGCGAATTCTAATGATCCCATGTTAGGAGCTTCTTATAGGCTCGACATAGGAGTGAAGTAGGAGCTTATAGAGTTGGGGAAGTACATACGCCACCCCACGATTGGTATTAAGGAATATAACCCGTCATCCACGCAACTGTAACAAACTATCAACCTGTAAAAGATATCTAGGGAGTAATGAAATCTAAGTAAACACAATTTTCCCATTTATTGTTCACACCACATTAGTAATTAGTTTAATTTACATTTTTGTTATTTTATTTTGATTGCATCTTAGTTATTGGGTTAGTTGATTAGCAACTAATTCCGCCCACTCTTCCAAAACCCGAGATTTTAATTGCTTTTATAAAGATATAAAAATACAAAAAGAATCATCCCTCACCTCTAGACTTAATTTTTAGGCTTTCTAATCCTAGCGACACTATTCCTGAGTTGAACGATCAATCCCCCGGTACTTGTCACTATACTATACTACAACAATCAGGTACACTGCCTGGTAGGGGTTGTAAGCTTCTCGAGATCCCTCGAGAGGTAAAGCCTGGTGCAATTCCCAGGCATCAAGTTTTTGGCGCCACAGCCTGGGGAATAATTATTGTCTAGGTTAGAAATTCTTTTTATTAGGTCTACTTGCTAGATTCCTTTCTAGTAAGGTTTTATTTTTTTTAGGTTTTCTTAAGTCTATCTTATTTCTTTGTTTCCTTTGTTCGTAAACTATCTCGATGGATAATAATAGCATTGATCGTTTGATTCCTGTTATTCGTGTTTTTCGTCGTAGGATTTTCCAAATGACCGCCCCAATCCCTTTAATGGAAAATGAGAACCCACCTAACCTCTCGCCTAACCACCACTTTGACAATAATTCTGAAATGGAGGAGTCTGACCATGATGATGACCATAGGGCTAGTCCTTTTTACTATTCAGACTCCGATGAGGATCTAGATGATGGTGATGTGATTAATGAGGATAGGATGGAAGATGAAGTGAACCCTCTTAGGTATGTCGACCCTAGAACCAGGATTGAGAGTGATAGCTCATTCAATATGCAATTTCCTTGTAAGATTGGATTTAGGAGCTTTGATGCCTACCTTAACTCATCTCTCCCAATGAACATAATCTCGCGTAGTGAATATAATAAAATCATGGTAGATGAGTTAGAATACAAAGGAGATAATATTATTGCTAGGGCAATGTTATAGCATGTGTTTATAGGAAGCTCTGTTTATCTTGTTGAGTTCATGGTTATGGAGAATCTAGGAGAATTTATCGATAGTAAGTTAACCCAAGTTGTGTTTGGGAGACCTTTCAAAAGGTTGACCAATCTTGATGAAAAACTTATGGAAGGGTTAATTACATTCTCGGATAGGCATGAATATTTTGTTTACCAAATGCCCCGTGCACACCCTAGATTCAAGGATTTTTCCATGGAGAAGTGTAGTAGGTATCCGCCCCTAGAAATGCTAAGTGAGAATTATAAAAGAAAAGGGCTTAAATATCCTCATGAAAAAAATAAAAGGTATTATCGTGGATGTTTAGAGTTAAGTGATGATTATAAGAAAGATGAGGCGACTATTAGATGGCTCACCCTTGGTTATGTGAGCATAAGCGACACATGGTAGCCCATGACCTTGAGTCTAGCTACAAGACTCATAAATAAAGAAAAGCGCTTCTTGGGAGGCAACCCATGCTTTGTGTGATTTTTATTTGTTTGATTGTTATTTGTTTCCGTATGCATGCTTTATTTTTATTGTTGGTAGATCATGTTTCAAAAATAAAATGGTGAAAATACATTATTTTGTCGTTAGACTTAGCCTTAACTTCATCCAAAGGTATTTCGCAAAAGATAAGTGTAAGGGGAAACCCCAAATAAGTTTTTAAGAAACAAAATTGATCATGATTTCCTACAATATTAAATGGACATGTATATTCGTATTTGTTAGAGTCAAATACTTGTGTCGAGTCATAATGATGTTTTGCAGGATTTCCAGGAAGTAGGACATAAGTTTTTCCAGAAATTTTCCGGAAACTTAACGTAAGGATTTCTGCAGATCACTTCTGACGACGTCAGGAATTAATTCCTGACGGCGTCATGTGTAAAATTCTGGAAATTTTGCCAGTTTTGTTTTTCTAACGGAGTCTTAAAGTTTTTGCTAATTCTTTAGTTTTATAAACTCCAGGAAATCTACAAACATTCATTCCACAAGCATTATATCTTACATTGTTTTCTAGGATTTGTTAGTATATATAGATTGCCGCCGATTTTACGCGAGGTTGCCTTGTTTGTTTTCTCAGGTTTAACAGGTTATATATGACAAGAAGATGATTTATTTTTCTGGAAGGGAAGCTTTGATCATTTTCTTGGAGGAAGATCTAACCTTGTTACCACACTATCCACATCGAACGAATCAGGGGAGTATTTGATTTCATTCTTTTACCTGTTTTACTTTTACATTCTTTAATTGAACATTGGGGACAATGTTCGTCCTAAGTGTTAGGGGAGGGTAAATGATGATACCTTATAGGATACACTTGCACTTGAGTTTGTTTGTTTGATGGTAGGTATGTAATAAAACTATGAGAAATACTTGTTAGTGTAATTTTAGTGCCAAATTTAAAATTTTTTACAACATTTAGGAGTGAAACTTTAGCCATAGCAAGCGTCTCATGGATAGGAGATTGTATGACTAGCACAAAATCGTATCATTCAGAAAAATTTTCCACCCAAATATGTGAGGTTCGCCTTTAGATTTGATAGGAAAAGCATTTACTATTAGTGTATATGAGTGTACCGGTAGCATTTAGATTCTAGAACTTGCGTTAGTGATGCATCCCGAGACCGCTAGTGAGACTACATTCGTGTAGTAGGATTTACTACATGATAAGAGGCATTAGGATCACCCTTGTGTTAAACCCGTATCATAATTACTTGACCATTTAAGTCATATTACTTGGCTAGTAAAGTCAATTAATTTTTCCCACACCTTAGCGTTGTACTCATTTTTAGTACACGAAACCCCTAGTACACACTTCCGAGCCCATCTTTTGTTACAACCAAAGCTTCCCTTCCAGAACATAAATCATCTTCTTGTCATACATAACCTGTAAATCCTGAGAAAACAGACAAGGCAACCTCGCATAAAATCGGCGGCAATCTACATATGCTAATAAATCCTAGAAAACAAAATAAGATATAATGCTTGTGGAATGATGTTTGCAGATTTTCTGGAGATTATAAAACTAATAATTCAACAAAAACTTTAAGACTCCGTTAGAAAAACAAAACTGGTAACTCCGTTAGAAAAACAAAACTGGTAAAATTTCCAGATTTTACACGTGACGCTGTCAAGAGTAAACTCGTGACGCCGTCAGAAGTGACCTACAGAAATTCTCATGTTAAGTTTCCGGAAAATTTCTGGAAAAACTTGGTCCTACTTCCTGGAAAATCCTGCAAAACTTCATTATGACTCGATACAAGCATTTGACTCTAACAAATTCGAATATACATGTTCACTTAATATTGTGGAGAATCATGATCGGTTTGTTTCTTAAAAACATATTTGGGGTTTCCCCTTACACTTATCTTTTGCAAAAATACCTTTGGGTGAAGTTAAGACTAGGCCAAACAACAAAATAAAGTATTTTCACTTTTTAGTTTGAATCATGATCTACCAACAATAAAAATAAAGCATGCATACGGAAGCAAATAACAAACAAACAAAGTAAAAATCACACAAAACATGGGTTGCCTCCCAAGAAGCGCTTTTCTTTATTTAGGAGTCTTGTAGCTAGACTCAAGGTCATGGGTTACTACGTGACCTCATCGTTGGTTCCACTCTCTAGGTCGTCTTCTAAACCAGTTTTGTACTCCGGACCTAGTTGCAAGCATTCTTTGTAGAAACCAAGCATCCTATTCATCACATACTCTACTCCTCTACGTCTATCCTCATCATTCCTATAATAAGCCGCTTGTTTGTGTTCCTTTTCTATGTTAGAGAGAAGGCGGTATTGCTCAATTTTGTAGGGCATTTGGTAGGAAATCTCATCATTCTCTCCCTTGAACCTAACTATCCCTAAAGTCGGATCATAACTCATCCAAATGGCCTCAACAAATGGTTTTCCGAATATTACTTGGCTTAGGCAATCATCTATCACCGGACGAGTATCTTCTACTATCATAAAATCGATCTCATAGGTGAAATTACCTATAATCACATGCAATCCCTTCACTCTTCCTACAAAATTACTTATCAAATTCTTATTGGGCATCATCCTATAACCAAGTTGTTTCTTCATCACCCAATTATAATAAGTCCTAGTCATGATGTTTATAGGAGATCTAAGATCGATATAAGCTTTCCATATATGCATGTGCCCGATATTGCATGGTATGTTGATGTTAGAGGGGTCTCCCATTTTGATAAGGGGTGTGCCAAGGATATATGGTGTCTCGGGGCCATCGAATAAATCCTTATGGTATTCCCGTTCTTCCTTGGTGGGCAACTTATCAAAGTGCTTTTCTATAGTCTCTACTTCCTCTAACTCCTCTCCCTTATTAACCTCAACTTCCCTAATTTCATCCCTAGTCTCGGTTTCTACTTCAACTTCATCTTTGTCACTTTCTTCTATACTCTTATCTATTGGCTTAATGGTGACAACATTGACAAAGTGGACATGTTTAAATGATGAGGGGTCCTTAATTTGGATTCCGTTATTGGCGTCCCTAGTGTCCTTCCTAGGTGTAGTTAACGCTTGGTTGTTGAGGGCTTTCAACAAGTTGTCTATCTTGTTGGTCATCTCTGTTTGTTGTTGGTTGACTTCGGTTTCAAACCTAGCTATGCGAGCTTCTTGAGATGCCATAAACTTAGACATCAATCCTTCAAGATTTTTGGTACTACCATAGTTGTTAGAAGGATTGTTGTTGAAAGTACAGTTGGAGGGTGGACCGTTTAGTTGGTAACGATTAGGCGGATTGGAAGAATTGGCTTGATTTTGTTTCCACCTAAGGTTTGGGTGATTTTTCCAAGAGGGGTTGTAGGAATCACCGTAAGGGTTTGGCTCGGGTTTGAAAGTGTACCACTTATCCCCGCTTCGTCGGTACGCGAGGATGCGTAGTCCACAAAAGCTGTTCCGGGGAGTTCCACACAATCACGGGTGTCATGGGGACCACTACATAATTCACATGAAGAAGTGATTTTGTTCACTTGGCTTAAAGGCTTAGGAGCTTCGTAAGATTTCATGAGAAACTTGACTTGGTCCTCAAGTTCCATGATCCTACTGTCGGGAGTGCTAGAGTTGTTCGAAGGCAAAGATATTGCCTTGACCGTTTTGTTCAAGTCACGGGGATCATTCCAACTTTCGTTGTCATAGAGAGCAAGATCTTCTATGAGTTCCCATGATTTTTCCGCACTTAGATCACGTAGCTCACCACCAATCGATTGGTCAATGGCTCGCCTTGTGGAGAGATCGATATGGTCATAAAAGATTTGGACTTGGAGCCAAAGATCTATGCCATGATGAGGGACTTTTTGGAGTAAGTCCTTGAAACGAATCCATTTTCATATAAAGTTTCATTTTGACGTTGTTGGAACATCAAGATGTCATTTCTAAGCTTAGTAGTTCTCCCCGGTGGGAAAAATTGAGCAAGGAAACGAGTGGTGAGATCATCCCATGTGGTGATGGATCCCGCGGGTAATCGCTCAAGCCATTGGCTAGCTTGAGCACGTAGAGAGAATTGGAATAGGTGTAATTGGGTTGACTCTCTAGTTGTAACATCAAGGTCTATAGAATCTTCGATTTTAAGGAAGTCCTTGAGATGTTGGTTTGGATCTTCGGAACGAAGTCCATGGAATGCACATCCGCTTTGCACCAACCGGATGGTGTCGGATCGCAAGGGGGTCACATTGGCTCCGGTGAGCTCAATGGTGTTTCGGTAGCCTTGGTGGCTAGGTAGGGAATACTCTCCTAAGGTTCGGGGCCTAAGAGGTTCTAGTGGTGGGTTTTGTTGTGGTGGGACGACGGGTTCAAAGATGTTCCCATCGTCCATGATGTCGGGTGGTGAAGAGTTACGAACAAAAACACGAAGAAATAAGATAGACTAAAGAGAACCTAAAAATAAAAATAAAATCTTACTAGAAAGGAATCTAGCAAGTAGACCTAATAAAAAGAGATTCTAACCTAGACAATAACTATTCCCCGGGCTGCGGCGCCAAAAACTTGATGCGTAGGGATTGCACCAGGCTTTACCTCTCGAGGGATCTCGAGAAGCTTACAACCCCCACCAGGCAATGTACCTGATCGATGTAGTATAGTATAATGACGAGTACCGGGGGATTGATCATTCAGCTAGGAATAGTGTCGCTAGGATTAGAAAACCTAAAGAGTAGGTCTAGAGATGAGGGATGATTCTTTTTGAATTTTTATATTTTTTTAGAAAGCAAGTAAAAATCTCGCGTTTGAAGGAGTTGGGCGGAATTAGTTGCTAGTCAACTAACCCAATACTAAAGATGCAATCAAAATAAAATACTAGAAATGAAATTAAAACTAAATTATACTAAATTTGTGAGCAATATGTGGGAGAATTATGTTTACTTAGATTTCACTACTCCCTAGATATCTTTTACACGTTAATTACTTGTTATAGTTGCGTGGATGACGGATTGTATTCCTTAATACCATTCATGGGGTGGCGTACTTACTTCCCCAATCCTTTGAGTGCCTACTTCACTCCTATGTCGAGCCGGCTAAGAAGCTCCTAACATGGGATCATTATAATTTACTCATGCATTAAATACAACCAATAAAACCTAGTACACATCGGATCATGTTTCCTAAGACGTTCAAGCATGTTACACAATGGAGATCTGCCAGTTTTCTTAAGCCTAACACTGAAATCATTCATCCAATACAACCATAAACAAGTAATCAACACATAATTAACATCTAGGTTTCATTAGATATAAGCAAACACAAGATAAATCTAGCCTAGCATGTTGAAATCAAGATAAGCACAAGATATAATCAACCAACACATAGACATATTGATTGAATTAAAGAGAAGACTTATCTCAATAGCACATGAAAGGATTCAAGGGGTGAAAACCCTTGAAAGTACTGTAAAATATAAGCTAGGGTTTACAAAGTTCGGCCCTAATTATCTCCACACAAGTTCCTCTCTAATGAATGAAAATAGAAAACTATATATAGAGTTTAGTAGGTGACGGCGTCAAGAACAAATGTCTGACGCCATCATCTCGCCGCCAAATAGTTCCTCGGACTGCCTAGATCTGGGTCTGACGCCGTCATGTAGTCTCCTTATGCAAGCCGTCACAAATTTAACTCTTGACGCCCTTGTTGTGACGCCGTCAGGTTTGCACAGGGTCGTCACCACTTTTACTCCTGACGCCGTCAGGGTCTTCCTCTTGACGCCGTCAGATACTGTTCTCAGCTTGGAAAATTAAGTTTTTGGCGTTTTCTTCACTTTTATGCTCCAAAAACGTCCGAATTGCTTCCTTTTCCAGAATTCACTCCCAAAGTACCTAAAATCACAAAAGGAACGATTTAGGGTAATATTTGATCAAATAAATTCAATTCCGGGCTTAAATGACCCCCTAAAAGTGGTTCATTTTTCGCCTCATCAATTACACCCGAGAGATGTGAGTATCTAAACACTATTTGTGAGGTGCTAGTGTATGACCTCCGTGCTTGTCTTTGGTCTTTAGCGGAATGATTATTTGTCATAATTACTTTTATATTAGTGTTGAATGACCCCTAACTTGTATTTTGATTAGAATAAAAGCGCATTTGCTTGAGGACAAGCAAATCTCAAGTGTCAGGGTATATGATGAGGCGAAAAATGATCGGTTTTTAGGGGGTCATTTAAGCCTGGAATTGAATTTATTTGATCAAATATTGCCCTAAATAGTTCCTTTTGTGATTTTAGGTACTTTTGGAGTGAATTCTGGAAAAGGAAGCATTTTGGACGTTTTTGGAGCATAAAAGTGAAGAAAATGGCAAAGTCTTAATTTTCCTTGCTGGGAACAGTACCTGATGGCGTCACCAAATTCTACATGACGGCATCAAGAGGAAAACAAGAGGTGAAGTGGAATAGAGTCCATGACGATCCAGAGAGTTTTTTCACTAGGGCATGACGGCGTCACCATAGGCCGTCATGGTCCCATTACATGTGACGGCCTAGAGAAAGTTGCTCTTGACGGCGTCAGATCTGGATCTAGGCAATCCGATATTATTATGGGCGGCGAGTTGACGGCGTCAGATTTCTCTTCTTGACTCCGTCACGTTGGAAAATCTATATATAGTTTTGTAATTTTCATTCATAAAGAGAGGACAATTAGAGGGATAACTTGGAGAAACCCTAGCACGATTTTATCAGTATTTTCAAGGGTTTTTACCCTTTGAAACCTTTCATGTTCAATTAAGATAAGTATCCTTTCAATTCATTCAATATGTCTATGTGTTGTTTGAATATATCTTACGCTTGTCTTGATTTTAACATGCTAGGCTAGATCTCTAGTGTGTTTGCTTAGATTTAGTGAAACCTAGATGTTGATTATGGGTTGATTGCTTGCTTATAGTTGTTATGGATGAATGATTTCAATGTTAGGCTTAAGAAAATTGGCAGACTTCCATAGTGTAACTTGCTTGAACGTCTTAAGAAACATGAACCAATGCGTACTAGGTTTTTATGGTCGTATTTAATGCATGAGTGAATTCTAATGATCCCATGTTAGGAGCTTCTTGTAGGCTCGATATAGGAGTGAAGTAGGAGCTTATAGAGTTGGGGAAGTACGTACGCCACCCCACGATTGGTATTAAGGAATATAACCCGTCATCCACGCAACTGTAACAAACTATCAACTTGTAAAAGATATCTAGGGAGTAATGAAATCTAAGTAAACACAATTTACCCATTTATTGTTCACACCACATTATTAATTAGTTTAATTTACATTTTTGTTATTTTATTTTGATTGCATCTTAGTTATTGGGTTAGTTGATTAGCAACTAATTCCGCCCACTCTTCCAAAACCCGAGATTTTAATTGCTTTTATAAAAATATAAAAATACAAAAAGAATCATCCCTCGCCTCCAGACTTAATTTTTAGGCTTTCTAATCCTAGCGACACTATTCCTGAGTTGAACGATAAATCCCCCGGTACTTGTCACTATACTATACTACAACGATCAGGTACACTGCTTGGTAGGGGTTGTAAGCTTCTCGAGATCCCTCGAGAGGTAAAGCCTGGTGCAATTCCCACGCATCATTTGCCTTGATTGTTTTCTCAGGTTTAACAGGTTATATTGGACAAGAAGATGATTTATATTTCTGGAGGGAAGCTTTCAACGTTCATTTTCTTGGAGGACGATCTAACCATGTTGCCACATTATCCACACCGAACGAATCAGGGGAGTATTTGTTTTCATACTTTTACCTGCATTTCTTTTACATCGTTCTTATTGAACATTGGGGACAATCTTCATCCTAAGTGTAAGGGGAGGGTAAATGATGATACCTTAGAGAATCCAATTGCACTTGAGTTTGTTTGTTTGATAGTAGGTGTGTAATAAAACAAAGAGAAATACTTGTTAGGCAATTTTAGCGCCAAATTTAAATTTTTTTACAACATTTAGGAGTGAAGCTTTAGCCTTAGCAAGCGTCTCATGGATAGGAGTTGTATGACTAGCACAAAAAACCGTACCACTCAAAAAAAATTTTCCACCCAAATATGTGAGGTTCGCCTTTAGATTTGATAGGAAAAGCATTCATTATTAGTGCTTATGAGTATACCGGTAGTATTTAGATTCTAGAAATTGCGTTAGTGATACTTCCCGAGACGGCTAGTGAGACTACATTCGTGTAGTTAGGATTTACTACATGATAAGAGGCATTAGGATCACCCTTGTGTTTAAACCCGTACCATAATTACTTGACCATTTAAGTCATATTACTTGACTAGTAGAGTCAATTAATTTTTCCAACACCTTTGCGATGTACTCATTTTTAGTACATGATACCCCTAGTATACCCCTCCGAGCCTATCTTTTTCGTTTCTAACTTTAAGCATCTTACTTAAAGATAGAATTTGTTAACAATCCACCCCAAATGTACACCCAAATCGCTTTAGCCTTCCGTGTATGCACTCATCTTTAGTGCATTATTGTTACATGTTTAAACCCTTAGTTAATTGTCTAATTGATTAAATGGTTGCTACGTCGAGTCATATCTTGTACATATTATTTTGGGACGATTGGGACTCATGGGTAAACTACTATTGTTATGGAGTAATGGGGAAGAACATCATTTATTACCCCCATATGTGCATTAATCTTAAAAAGTACTCCAATTGTTTTCATTATCTTAATTCGAGTCATTAAAATAGTTGATTGTAAAGTATGTAAAAGTTCAAGTGTAAGGGGAATGTAAATTCCCTACGATGTATTATTTTGGATGGTAGGGCAAGAGTGTATGACAAAAAAAATAGAAAAAGAAAAGAGAAAAACATACGAGATACCATCTGTTTCTTTTATTTATGTTTAAGTCAAATAGTATCTTGAAAATAATCCAAAAAGAGTCGTAGTTAGTTCAAGTTGAGCCGAGTCTTGGCTTAGTAACGCCACATTGTACATAACTAAGATGATTAACTCGCCATCAGTAAATATTGCCTTTATCCAATGAAACCTTGTTTATCATATCCCTACACCTAACGTTATAACCCTTTTTAAAAGACCTCTTTGATAGTTTATCCTAGGTGCTTACGCCAAGTGGTAGAGGTTTGATCCTTTCCCAATCCTATGGTAATTTATTTGCTATGACAGGTAGTGAGAGATGTTTTTCATTTCCATATTGTGATATATACTTTATTGCACCCGAGAGATGTGAGTATCAAAACACTATTTGTGAGGTGCTAGTGTATAATTTCCGTGCTTGTTTTTTGTTGAAGTGGAACGATTATTTGTTGTAATTACTTTTATATTAGTCTTAAATGACCCCTAACTTGTATTTTGATTAGAATAAAAGTGCATTTGCTTGAGGACAAGCAAATCTCAAGTGTAAGGGTATTTGATGAGACGAAAAGTATACCACTTTTAGGGGGTCATTTAAGCCTAAATTCGTGATTATTTGATCAAATATCTCCCTAAATCGTTCCTTTTTGTTATTTTAGGTACTTTTGGAGAGAAATCTGGAAAAGGAAGCATTTTGGACATTTTTGGAGCGGAAAAGTGAAGAAAAAGACAAAGTCTCAAATTCTTGCTGGGAACAGTACCTGACGGCGTCAAGGAATTACTAGTGATGGCGTCAATCTTGGCAAAAGAGGTGGATATGGAAAATACACATGACGGCCCAGAAATATTTCAAGGCAATTTGTCCTGACGGCGTCACCAAGGCCGTCAAGGTTAAAATACAAGTGACGGCCCAAAGTAAAATTACAACATGACGGCGTCGGAAGTGGATCTAGGCAATACGAATTTTATTTTGGCGGTGAGTTGACGGCGTCACAAGCTACAACGTGATGTCGTCAGGATGCAAAATCTATATATACTTTTCTAATTTTCATTCATTAAGTGTGGAACATTGGGGGAACATTAGTGGAACATTAGAGCAACTTTGGTGCACGAATTTTCAGTGTTTTTCAAGGGTTCAATCCCCTTGATTCATCCATGTTCAATTGAAGATAAGTTTTCCAATAATCATTCAATATGTCTATGTGTTTTTTGATTCTATCTTATGCGTGTCTTCTTTTTAACATGCTAGGCTAGGTTTTCTTCGTGTTTGCTTAGATGTAATGAAACCTAGATGTTGATTATTGGTTGATTGTTTGTTTATAATTGTTGTGGATGAATGAATTCGATGTTAGGCTTAAAAAAACTAGAAGACTTCCAATTGGTAACTTGCTTGAACGTCTTAAGAAACATGATCGGAGGTATACTACGATTTATTAGTTATATTTAATGCATAAGTAACTACTAATGATACTACGTTAGGAGCTAGTAGTCGGCTCGACATAGAATGAAGTAGAAGCTTATAGAGTTAGGGAAGATCGTACACAACCCTACGACTAGTATTAAGGAATATAACCCGTCATCCATGCAATTGTAACAAACTAATCAACCGGTAAAAGATATCTAGGGAGTAGTGAAATCTAAGTAAACAATGTTTCACTTATTATCGTTTCCACCACATTTATCTTAGTTTCATTTTATTTTAGTTTGTTTTATTTGAATTTGTAGTAATTTGGGTTAGTTGACTAGCAACTAATTCCGCCCTATATTCCAAAACCGAGATTTTTACTTGCTTTTCTGTAAAATATAAAATACAAAAAGAATCATCCCTCACCTTTAAACCTAGTTTTGTAGAGTTTTAATCCTAGCGAACACTATTCCTAGAGTTGAACGATCAATCCCCTGGTCCTTGTCACTATACTATACTACAACGATCAGGTGCACTACCTGGCGGGTATTGCAAGCTTCTCAAGATCCCTTGAGAGGTAAAACCTGTTGCCAGGGCGCAATCCCGCGTATCACAAAGAAATAATCACAGAAATTATATCATTTGAAAACATGATTAAAGAGTCTTACAAATGTTGTAATGATGATTACAAGTGTCAAGAACAATTATTAGACGATCACAACTATTTCCTTGAATGATTACAATGATTGATGATGAATGTAAGTAAACTCTTTCCTGCGTTTTCTTCCTTGTAGCCTTCTTGAGAGAATATTTTGTTAACTTTTTGATGATAATTGATAATATGGATGATAATAGATGATTTCTCTCTTGGCTAGGCTTCTTATTAATAGAAAAATCCACACTTGGCCAACGAGCAAGTTCTTTGGAGCCAAAGTGTCATAAAAATTCTGCACTTGAAGTAAATGAAGCATAATGACAACCCACATGAAGAGTTGGATCATTAATAGTGGTCATTAAAGAATCTAGGAGTGCAGGAACCCAAGGTTCAGGTTTCAACTTGAGATTTGTAGTGTTTGTATTGAACCTTTGGTTTGACTTTAAACCTTATTGTCTCTCTTGAAACTTTATTTGAGGAAGAAAACTCGTTACATAACATCTTTGCTCGTGACTTTCATTTAACACTTGATCTTTCTTGAATTCGGAAGTCTTTATAACTTGATTCTTTATCTTAAATGAACTTCCCGAAGACTTTATCATAGGACGAAATCAACCATTTGTGCAAAAGCTCTTGATTAAACATCTTTTCTTCGTCTTTCTAGCTATTCCTTGGACTTGATTGTACATGAACTTTAATATATATTTTTGTACCTTTTCTGCACAATATGTTAACAAACACAACCAAATACAATGCACAAATGAGTAAATAACGCAACCAAAACATGTACAAAATGAGCGTTATCAAATTCCCCCACACTTATACTTTGCTTGCCCTCAAGCAAATCTAGCTTTAAAAATTAAATCCACATGATACAAAGAAAATGATTCAAAGAAGCAAATCCATCAAGTACAAGTACAAGAATAGATTCATCCTTTTAAGTTTTTATAAATGAAAAGATCGAGATGTTTGACAATACCTTAGTGATTCTCTTGCTTGACAACATGTTAAAGCACCTCACGAAAAAGGAATAGAGTATAATTCCCTCCAACACTTATTTATTTAGTGACGGAGTATATATAAGAAAATCACACTCATTGCTCAGTCATGATCTAAATATTACCATAAGCTTTTACAAGAAACAAAACTCCACCGACATGGCGTGAGCACCAAGTATAAACATCTAAGAGGACTTTTATTTGGGTTTAAACTGAAGGGTAATATGCGGTTCATGTGTCAATATCTCTTGCATAAACATTATAGATCGCTAGCGCGAATTCTTGAGTTACTCAAACAACGGATGGTCACTAAAGTGGCACACCTCGCGTTATTCGATCACTCAAGAACCGGATGGTCACTAGGATATTTATACAATTAATACCTTCACAAAACCAACAAGGTTAGGGATAATATATAGGATATATTTATGATAGGTGTAAGAGAAACTTTCATAATTAATCAAAGTCTACAACCAATTGTTACTAGCTACATCAACCTTTATCACGTGAACTTGAGGATTTCCTTCCTTGATCGATATCATACCACCATAGGTCATTGGCTATACTTGTCATCTTATAGTTCCGATAACTTTTTTTTTTTTTAATCAACTTGTTTCGGCCATCGATCACAATTACAAAAGAACTTCCATGAGATTATCATGGAGTTTGCAACTTTCTCAATAATCCAAGAATTTCCCATATAACAACCATCTTTCCAAGTAGCTAGTAACCAACCAAGACTTGACTATGGTTAAGGTTAAGGCTAAAAATATAAAATCTTTTTGTATTTTTCTGGTGTAACAAAAGAAAAAGAATTGCTCAAAGGGTGTTCTAATGGTATCTAGCACTAAAATTGAGTGCTAACAAATGGGTTCATATGGAAATTTTAACTAACCAATGTGGTTAGCTAATATACCATTAGATGTAAAATGAAGGCCATTTGGTTTAATTCCTAAGGTTGCCTCTTATCACGCGAATACACTTTCATCACACGAATGTGATCTCACTATGGTCTGGTAATGATTTGCAAGTACAAGTTCTAGAATAAATAAAATCACTAGCACTCTCATAGCAAAAGATCAAGCACAAAAGATGTATACTATATAAGAAACAGGCTCAAATCCTCACAAATTTTTGTGGAATGGGCTATAATTGTGCTAGCAATGTTAACGATCCCAAAGATGGATTGAATTGTCAATCAGGACACATCTTGAATTTTTCAAAAATTACACGTTTTATCAGTGGATCGTTCTAGTTACTCTAATATAAATTATCCTATACGTGCAAAAACAACTAGATCATAAGGGCAAATAATTAAAAAAATAGGCTAAAAAATATTCAAAATTAAAAATTCAGTTTCATTTTCCTATTTCCTCCCCCACACTTAAGTTTGACATTGTCCTCAATGTAAAGAACGACGAATTATAAAATAGGGAAATGAAAATAAAAGAAATGTTACTATGAGCCTTGGAATCAGAATCGAACTGCAAATGATATGTTAAAATCGAATGATTCCACCTCTTTAGATCAAATATCATAACCCGTAGTAATCATCATATACAAAACAAGCACACAAAATGCAAAATATTTTTGGATTTTTTTTTGGTTAATAATGCAACGCCCCCACACTTATGGTAAACCATTTGGGCATAAAATAAACAAACAATTTAAAAACACACAGGTTGCCTCTCGAGGAGCGCTTAATTTATAAATGAGTCATCAGCCAGACTCGACCTTCTTCACTTTCGTGATTTAGGTTTTGGTTTATTTCCCGATTTCTTTGGAATGTATACTACATTTCCCTTCACTATCCCTTTTCCAGTTTTATCAATGTCATGTAACTTAACGGTGTCACAAAATCTAGCTAGAACATCGTACATAAATCCGTGATCCGCAGCCCATGGTATAACTTTTTTATAATCGGCTGGAAAAAGTGCCATAAACGGAATAGCAGTATATTTCTTTTTATCAAGCAATTCAAGTGGAATTTCTTCACTTGACATTTCATTCAGTTGCTCCTCATCATGATAAATCTTAATACGATGTCCATTAACGATGAAACTTCCACCATGTTTGTCATATAATTCAACATATCCGGATGAAAATCAATGTTTTACAATGAATGGACCAAACCATTTGGTTCGTAGCTTAGGAACTTTGAATTTGTACTTAGAATTGAACAAAAGTACTTTGTCTCTGGCTTTGAATTCTTTCCAGATTCTGAGTTTCTTATCATGGTACGCTTTTGTTCGAGCTTTGTACAATTTGGAATTCTCATATTCTTGGAGTCTTAACTCATCGAGTTCATGCAATTGCAAGAATCATTTTTCTCCAGCAATTTTGAGATCAAGATTACATTGCCTCAATGCCAGTATGCGCGGTGTTCAATTTCAAACGACAAATGACAAGTTTTTCCATATATGAGTCTATACGGAGTTGTGCCAATTGGAGTTTTGTATGCCATTCTAAATGCCCATAGAGCATCATCGAGCTTTCTTGACCAAATGGAAGGATTATCCTTAACAGTTTTTTCAAGTATTCTTTTTAAAGCTCTATTGGTATTTTTGACTTGACCACTGGTTTGAGCATGGTATACGGTTGCAAAACGATGATGAACTCCATATCGTTTCATAGCTTTCTCCATTTGATGGTTACAGAAGTGAGTTCCTCTATCGCTTATCAAAGCTTTTGGAATTCCAAATCGAGAGAAAAGCTTTTTAAGTAAATTTACAACCACTCGTGCATCATTTGTGGGTAAAGCTTCGGCTTCCACCCATTTTGAAACATAGTCAATTGCAACGAGGATGTATTCGAACTTATGAGATTTAGGAAATGGACCCATAAAGTCAATTCCCCATATATAAAAAATTTCAGAAACTTGGATGCTCCTTTGTGGCATTTCGTCTCTACGAGAAAAACTACCAGATTTCTGGCAAGCATCACAATTTTGCACCAACATATAAGCTTCTTTAAAAATTGTCGGCCAATAGAATCCCGCATCGAAGACTTTTTTCGCGTTTGTGGATGGACCATAATGTCCTCCGATTGGGCCATAATGACATTCATCGAGAATTTTAAGAGTTTCTGAACCGTATACACATCTCCTAATTATCCCATCGGGACACATTTTAAATAGATACGGTTCATCCCAAAAATAGTGTTTTAGGTCTGCAAAAAATTTACTATGCAGAGTATGAGTTAGACCTTTTTGTAACACTCCTCCGACTAAATAATTTGCAAAATCTGCAAACCATGGAACTTCTTCATTTTCGATTCCCATAAGGGTTTCATCGGGAAAATTATCGTCAATTTCGTCTTCACTGAATTCATCTAAATTAGGATTTTCTAACCGCGACAAATGATCTGTTGCTACATTTTCCGCACGTCAAATTCTTGAAGTAATAAAATCCGTCGAATAAGACGTGGTTTGGCATCTTTTCTGGCAAAAAAATATTTGAGAGCTGAATGATCGGTGAATACAATTGTTTTTGACAAAACGAGATAGGAACAAAATTTACCAAACGCAGAAACTACAGCCAATAATTCTTTTTCAGTAACCGTGTAGTTTTGTTGTGCGCTATTCAAGTTTTTCTAGCAAAGTAAATAGGGCGAAAATGTTTTCCATTGCGTTGCCCTAAAACTGCTCCTACAGCAAAATCACTTGCATCACACATAAGTTCAAACGGTAGCGACCAATTTGGCGAAACCATGATCGGTGCATTTGTTAACTTATTTTTTAGCGTTTTGAATGCCTTTATGCATTCTTTATTTAAATCAAAGATTGAGTCTTTCTCAAGAAGCTTCGTCATAGGACGAGATATTTTTGAAAAATCTTTGATAAATATGCGGTAAAATCCCGCATGTCCCAAAAAACTTCTAACGCCTTTGACGTTAGTTGGGGGTGGTAATTTAGCAATGGCATCTATTTTTACTTTTCTACTTCGATCCCCTTTCTTGAAATCTTGTGACCAAGCACAATGCCTTCTGTCACCATAAAGTGACATTTTTCCCAATTAAGCACGAGATGAGCGGATTTGCATCTTTCAAGCATTTTATCGAGATTTGAGAGGCATGACTCAAACGAGTCTCCAAACACCGAGAAATCATCCATGAAAACTTCCATGGAGGTTTCAAGCATATCTTGAAAAATAGCAATCATGCACCTTTGAAATGTTGCAGGTGCATTACAAAGACCAAAAGGCATATGTCTATATGCATATGTTCCAAAAGGACACGTAAATGTGGTCTTTTCTTGATCAGCTGGATCAATTGGAATTTGGAAATATCCAAAAAATACATCTAGAAAACAAAAGAATTTGTTCCCCGCAAGTCTTTCCAACATTTGATCCTTGAACGGTTATGGAAAATGATCCTTCTGAGTGGCGTCATTTAATTTTTGATAATCAATACACACTCGCCAACTAGTTATGGTTCGAGTAGGAACAAGTTCATTACGTTCGTTAGTGACAATAGTAGTTCCTCCTTTTTTAGGAACACAGTGGACAGGACTCACCCATGAACTATCCTCAATGGGGTAAATGATATCGGCATCAGGAAGTTTGATTATTTCTTTTCTCACAACTTCCTTCATGTTTGGGTTAAGTCTTCGTTGTCTTTGAACAACGGGTTTGGAATCATCTTCAAAATTGATTTTATGTTTACAAAAATTTGGACTTATTCCATGAATATCAGAAGTTTTCCAAGCAAAAGCTTCTTTATGATTTTTGAGCATAGAAACAAGACGTTCTTTTTGATCGGGTTTAAGTGTGGAAGATATGACAACCGGAAGCAGAGATTTTTCTTCCAAGAATGCATATTCCAAATGTTCAGGAAGGGGTTTTAAAACTATATCCTTTGGTGGATCTTCGACTGATTTTTTGATTCTCATGTCATCACTGAATTCCAACTCTTCAAAGTTGGTTGTTTCTTCCTCAGAAACTTCTTCGGTATTTATCTGCATAAATTTAGCGAATTCTCTGTCGAGATCTGCATCGCTTATTTGTCCAGATGTTTTATGAGTCATAATTCTTTCATCAAGCAATTCATCGAATGTTTCTTCTGTTATTTCATCGATAACATCAATGCTATAACAATTTTCATCATTCGCATGGGAATATTTCATGGCTTGATTGATTTGAAAAGAAGTTCTTTCATCTCCAACTCCAAGATTGAGTTCTTTGTTTTTTACTCGAATGATAGCATCAACGGTGTTTAGGAAAGGTCTTCCTAAGATCAATGGAACTCTACTATCTTCCTCCATTTCGAGGATTACAAAATCAACGGGAAAAATGAACTGCCCAACTTGAACAAGCATATTTTCAGCTACTCCAACAGGATATTGGATAGTATGATTTGCTAAAGAGATACTTATTCTTGTGGGTTTCAAAGTATCAATTTTGAGTTTTGCATACAATGAGTATGGCATGAGATTAATACTTGCGCTAAGATCGGCCAAGGCATCACAAGTAATTGAATTTCCCAAGGTACAAGGGATGAGAAAACTTCCATGATCACCGAGTTTTTTCGGAAGTTTGTTTTCGACTATGGCTGAGCAATCTTCATTTTAAAATGTAGCAGAAATGTTTTCCATTTTGCTTTTGTTGCTCACAAGTTCTTTCAAAAATTTCCCATAATTGGGCATTCCAGCTAAAACATCAACAAGAGGAACATTGATCCTAACTTCTTTGATTAAATCAATGAACTTGCCATATTGTTCTTCCATTTTTTCTTTCCTCAAACGTTGAGGATATGGAATTTTTGGTTTATAAGCTTTAAGTGGACCGGTGTAGGAATCGGTGTATCATCTTTTGGTTCTTCCTCTACTTCGTCCTCACTATCGTCATGGACAATAGTAGTTGTTTGAGTTGGGTTTTGTGGTGGATCATAAGATAAGCCATTTCGAGTAAAAACAGCATTCACATGCTCATTCCTAGTTTGAGGTGGACGATAAGATCTAAATGATAATGGTTTGGGATTGGATTGGGTATTGCTTGGTAAAGTACCCACTGGTCTAGCAGCAAATTGATCGGAAAGACGACCAAATTTGGTTTCAAGGTCCTAGATAGAAGCTTGGTGGTTCTTTTGACCTTGTTCGACTTTGGTTTTGAGGCTGAAGAATTGATTTTTAATAAATTCATTTGTAGATTTTTGGGCAACAACGAACTCACGCATGGTTTTCTCGAATTCAGATTCTTCATTTTTCTTTTCGAGTGTTTGTGATGATGAACGGTTATCATCACGAGGTTGAGTATTACGATTATCATCCCTCGGTGGACGATCTTGCCAATCTCTAGAGTTTCTACAGTAATATTTACCACAATATCCTCCTCCTCGATATCCTCCATAAACATAATTGGCTTCGGCCTCAGGGCCTCCCATAGGTTTATCATCACACTCGGATAATGAGTAGTTTCCACCACAATTACTACATCCATCTCGCATATCTTTGATTTCTTTTTGTATACTATGGAATTTAGAATCGATTTTTGTGGTGAGATCTTTCATCATGTCCATGATTTTGGAATTTTCATTCGCTCCTTCGGTAAATGCCACAGTTTTTCATTGAGGTTTGTTTTTGGCATCTTAGACCAATCAAGCTTTAGAAGAACACGGTCTTCTAGTAAAGTGTAAGCTTCGTTACTGGTCTTGTAAAGGAAAATGCCTCCGGCATCAAGGATACCTTGAGTTGTGTCATCAAGACCATGGTAAAAGATTTGAGATATTACCACGAGACAAACCATGTCCATGACAACTACAGAGCATGTTTTTCATTCGAAGCCAAGCTTCGACAAGGGTTTCTCCTTCTTTTTGAGTAAAACTACGAATTTCACCTAAAAGTCGATCAAACATAGCTGGTGGAAAGAAACGTCCAACGAATGTTTCTCTCATTTCATCCCACGTAGTGATCACTCCGGGGCTTAAATCGTTATACCAAATTTTTGCTTCTCCGGTGAGAGACGATGGAAAGAGTTTGAGTTTGATTGAGTTAGCTTCGGTACCCGTGTACTGAAACATGTCACAAATTTCAAGAAAATCAGCAACATGTTTGTGTGGATCGGATCGAACTCGACCATCAAATTTATTGTCTTTAATCATCGAAAGATGATGACCTTTGATAGTAAAGTTATCTCCAAGATTAACGGGAACAATTGCGGTGGCGGGTGTAGGAGCTACAACCCTATTGGTGGCCCACATCGGTCGATCGTCGGCCATTGGAAATGGTAATCCGAGAAGAAAATCAACGATTGGATGGACTTCTGAAAGGTTTTCAAACGGTGGATTAACAGGTCTTCTTTGATTGTGTGGTCCAAATGGAACTCTATTTTTGCGAAATAAACTTTCGGTATTAGACAATGGTGTACTTACCTCTTCGTTCGATGAACGAGTGGTCATGCACGAGAAAAAATAATCTAATAGAAAACAATTACGAAATGAAGGAAATTTAAAACAAAAAGATAAAGGTAAAAAGAAAATAAAACAAATTTTTTTTTCCGGACAGTAGAAAACGAACTGGTCCGGTTCGTATATGAACCGGTAGATTCAGGCGGGTCAAATCGAGCGAAGGGTCTCAGTAGAGGCTGAACCGATTCAGTTGAGTTATGGACCGGCCGGTTTGGCAGTCCTATATATATATATATATATATATATATATATATATATATATATATATATATATATATATATATATATATATATATATATATACAGCGATTACCGGCTCAAAAATAAACCGGTACGTTCAAAATGAAAAAGGGTCACAGAACAAGACAAACTGGTCCGGTTTGGGTTCCGACCGGGCAGTTTGGGCAGCGACAAGTTCACAGAACAGGGTGAACCGGTCCGGTTTGGTTCTGAACCGGGCGGTTTGGGGCTTGACGGGTCAAGGAAAAAATTGAACCACAAGGTTTAATATTAAACCTTGATTTCCTGGACAAATTTCAAAGAACTTTTTAACAAACGGGCTTATATAAAAAAAGAATGTGACGAAAATTATGAACAAAAAGCTCACGAAAATGTGATCAAATCCCTGGCAACGGCGCCAAAAACTTGATGTGTGTCGAGAGTGCAAGTTTTTAATTTATAACACGATCTACCAATAATTCAAACGAAACACATACGAGCAAGTATACTCGTCCGTGTGTAGTAAGAGATGAAATGGTAAGCCGAGGTCGTTCACAAGGATTTGTTTAGTTTTATGAGACGTGAGTTTTGATTATAACGGACACTAAGTTATAATTCTTAAGCACGCAAATAATGATGATATTGTAATTCAATATATTAAAAACCACACTTGCCTTGACTAGTTTGCACATTTCAAATGATATAATTATGACAATGGTTCTCAACAATTATGATCAACAAATTAGATGGTGTTCTAATTTAATTAGTTGGTGTGCTAATCCTCTTGTTTTTAACACTTTCAATCCTCGTCAAGATTTTAAGATGACAAAAACACTTATGAAGCCATGATCAAATTAAGACCAACACAATTCAATTACTTGATTCACTTTCGTTTCACAAATAATTGACAACTATCCTTCTTAAGTTTTCCAAGTTAAACCAAGTTACTTATGAAATGGGCAATACATAAGGTAAATCCTTCATAGACAAAGGTTTTGCAATTGATTAAATAACAAGACCCCGGATCCCTTGCAAAGGGGATTAATTTTAAAAAGTCTAAAAAGTTTTTTGGAGATGCCACGTGTCCCTCGTTCCTTTTAGAATAAAGGGCAGTATTGAAAATTTACTCCCTCTCGCTTTTTTCTCTCTTTCCCTCTTTCTTCTTTCTCTTATCTGATAATCTTTCCTTTTTACGATCTCTCTTCTTTGATTCTTTCAATTTTCCGGCTATATATAAACGAATTTACACAATGATTTCGATTCAATTCATTCATTCATTCAATTTTACATTTTTTTTATTCTTTCATTTGTTCATATTTTGCAAAATTAGGGCTTTTTTGTTCTCAATTCATATTCCTTTATTTGAATCGTTAATATTTCTTCAAATCGTGTTAATTGTTCATATCGGCTTCAAATTAGCCGTTGGATTGCTTAATTGCAATAGAATTAGGGTTTTAATCATTCAATTGGTTAATTGGAAGACAATTGGGGGTTTTGAGTATTCAATTGATCTATTGGAAGAAAATTAGGGTTTTAATCGTTCAAATTTGGGGATTTTTTATTGTTAAATGAGTTTCTGATGGCTGAGAGTGATTCTCATGTGTTTAATCAAGGTAATTTCATTTTTTGTTATATATTCATCAGTCAGTTATTTTTTATTATGTTCATCAATTAGTTTTTTGAAGATATTATGCCTGCATTGTTTGCTTAGTATGATGTGGATTCATCAGAGCATATTAGAATGAGGTTCATTAGTTATTTCTCGTTATTCTGGATTAATTAGAGGTTCGGATTCATTAGAATAACTTGTTAGAACATATTAGAATGAGGTTCATCAATAATTGATATTTATTGTGTTTTAATTAGATGTTGCGGATTCATTAGAATAAGTTGTTAGAACGGATTAAAATGAGGTTCATCAGTGATTGCTTGTTATGATGGTTTAATTATAGGTTGCGGATTGATTAGAATAATTTTTTAGAGCGGATTAAAATGAGGATCATCAGTAATTCCTAGTTATTGTGGTTTAATTAGAAGTTGCGGATTCATTAGAATAATTTTTTAGAACGGATTAAAATGAGGTTCATCAGTGATTGCTAGTTATGATGGTTTAATTATAGGTTGCGGATTCGTTAGAATAATTTTTTAGAACGGATTAAAATGAGGTTCATCAGTAATTCCTAGTTATTGTGGTTTAATTAGAGGTTGCGGATTCATTAGAATAATTTTTTAGAACGGATTAAAATGAGGTTCATCAGTGATTGCTAGTTATGATGGTTTAATTATAGGTTGCGGATTCATTAGAATAATTTTTTAGAACGGATTAAAATGAGGTTCATCAGTAATTCCTAGTTATTGTGGTTTTAATTAGAGGCTGTGGATTCATTAGAATAACTTTTTAGAACGGATTAAAATGAGGTTCATCAGTAATTGTCACACCCCCAAAATCGGGTCCAGCGGAAGCATACATGTAGCTGGGGTGTAACTCAATTGGTATTACAACACTAGTTCAAAAATAGTTTGCACTTGAATCATTTAGAATAAAATAGTTAAATCAAAATGTTGATTTTTACATTGTTAAAAGTAGTGCAGAAGTAGGCCATTAAAATAGTTAAAAACGGTCCCCAAATGATTAAATCAGAGTCTTCTATGACCATGCCCTGCCCTGCCAAAACCTCCAGTAGCGTGCCATTACTTAATACCTGAAAATACATGCTAAAGTGTCAACACAATGGTTGGTGAGTTCATAGAGTCTTGTGAAAAAGAATGTAATGCATATGAATGAAGATTTCCCAGCAAAGGCATCGTAAATCCACTCAGTTACAAGTCCCGCCATAAGAGCCTTGTAACCTGTGTGTTTACGACCCACTGCCAAATATGATTTGGTTATATGAACAAAAGTAATACTTGTATCAAGATTCAAAGATAATTTTAGCAATACTGCTATATAAAGGTAAGAGTGATAATGTAGCCATGGCGATGTCGCCACAAAAATGAATCTGACCATAAGCAAAACGCATAAAATGAATATTGATTGCACTAAGTTCAAGGCACCGAAAAGGTTTTCTAGCTATATGTAGGAGGTTGCGCTCCCAAGTAATGTAGGTAATCCCATACCTAGGAAATGTGGGTAATCAAACATACCCAAGTAATTGTAGGTAATCAAACATACCCAAGTAATTGTAGGTAATCAAACATACCCAAGAAATTGTAGGTAATCAAACATACCCAAGTAATTGTAGCTACCGGTCCTTAACCTAACAATCTTAGGCAATCGGTAAATAGTTTAAATTTATGCACTCATGTCCATGAGTAAATAGCAAGTAGGTAGCAAGTGAATAGTATTGTACTCGGATAATCAAACAAGTATTTAGACAAATCTGAAAATATTTGAGTAATTAACCATGTAAAGCGAGTAATGCGTTTTAGTAAAACGAGCATGTATTCTCCCCCAAAGAGTTTGCAAAACTATTAAAAGAGTAGGGGCTATGACTCACCTGATATGATGGTACCATGAACATGTAATGAGCTGAAAAACAAGGCGCGCACACTAGCCGCAACCTAATATGAATGATGTACGATCTACTTTAGATTATGAAATGATGTTATGAATGTCCATGCACATGTTCCTATACCACTCTTAACTTGAAAAATACTTGTTATTGTCAAAGTAATATGTTTTTCCATAACTTGGGAAAAATAAGTCTAACTAGACTTATAAAACTAGTCGTAATATATATATATATCGTATATATATAAATGGTAGTGTTGAATTCCTTGCTTTGAAAACCTTGAAATAACGTTTAATAGTTGTATAAAGAAGCTTGTAATCATAAGTACTTCGATGGTTAAGAATTTGGCACTTTGGTAGTATTTATAGAAAATCTAGGATTTAGTACGTAGAAGTATTATTTCTATTAGTGACAAAATGGTCTGGTAAAACTAGTCTTGAAATAGTGAATATTAAGAGTTAGGAAAGAAGCTCAGTAGTTTTGAGAAGATTTTCACCATATCTAAAAAGTCACAGAAGTGAAGTTTGTCCATACAGGTCTCTATCATAAAGATAATTAGCCGTCAAGTGAGGTATTTGGGCTGTTTTGGCAGATTCTGGGCAGTTTTTGGGAAAGTTTGGAAGTCCATAAGTTGTTCGTTATAAATCCTTTTGCAAACGGCTGGATGTTTTGAAAACTAGGTTGGGTGAACTAACTTTTTGTCAATGATGTAAATTTTCTAGAAATGAGTTTATCAATGAGTAAATTGGCTCTCAACATGATGTCTTACAAAAACTGTTTTTCTATACTTAGTAATATTTTGCTAAAAAGCTGATGGAAATAAATAGAGTTTCGCCGATTTTGAAACGTGTATATCTTGGTCGTTATAAGCTTGTTTTCTACGTTCTTTATATCCCCGAAATCGTGGGACAACATACTAATATATTTTTAATAAGTCGGGATGGCTAGATCAAGTTTTACACCTCATATTGCCCATTGAAAATCGTCCAACAGCATGTATTTTTCCGGAAAATAGTTTTCGTCGTTAATATTGAAAAATTCATATCTCCTTCGTTATAAACTCTTTTTAATCCGTTCTTTCGCCTACGGCTTCGTTTTTGAAAGTATTTTCTAAAAATTTTGCCAAAGTTTACTTTATGTTTACTGATTTTCCTGGGTTTACAAAAATGGGACAGTAGGTATAAATACTTGTTACAAATCCATTTTCCATTTTCAAAACTAGTTTCTAACATCACCAAATCTCTTGCAAACACCACAAAGCTATTCTAATCCTACCATACACCTTCTTAGGGTGCCATGGGTTCCTAATGACTAGTAATCAAGTTAATTTAACAAAGGAACACCTAAATCACAATCTAGGGTTTGTATGTTCAAAAAGTTAACAAAAATAATGTGGTATAGCTAACATGTACATGAAATTAAGCATGAATACTATAAGATACATATGTTAATTAGATGAAAACATGAAAATAAATTTGATAACTCACTTTGAAATATTAGATGATTAGATGAGGCAAAACCTTGTGTTACTTGTGTTTTTGTGTTATGATTCTTGATTAGGATGATGAAATGAACAACTTTGATGCTTTATACTTTGAAAAATAATGGATTGATCTTGTTTTCATGGTTTGGTCGTGGGTTTTGATGTAGGGAGGAAGAAAAATGAGTTTTTTGATTTTTGATCTAAGTATATATGTGTAAAAAGGTGTTTATGTATAAAAAAAATCTAAATCAATGGCATTTTAGTAAATACTTGGTCAAGTTGACTAGATATTTTGAGGGGGGGGGGGGGGGGGGGCTGCACATGTGTAAAAGTGAATGAGTATGTGATAAGCTTGGTGTTATCTGGGTCACGGATTCGGTTTTGGTTCCGTTAATCGCTAACCGTAAAGTTTTAAATCGCGAAATGTAAATCCGGGTATCGTAAAAGTACGAAACTTGAAAGAATGACTAAACTTGTCAAAATACCCCATAATAAAATATAAAATGAATGGTAAGTTCCATCGGGTTGCATAAACGCTGTTAAAACTGGAAACGCGGGTCTAAAACGCGTAATTCGTGTAAAACGCTGAACTGGAAAACGTAAAATTCCAAAACTTTAAGAATTGTCGTAAAATGAGAGAAAATCATATTTCTATCGTTTATATTGTTTTATGGACATATCGGGATGCCGGAAGGACGTTTAAACCTGAATGTAAATCTCGGACACGGCTTCGTGATTTTTGCAGAAATGATCCGACGAGCGCCAAACTCTCGGATTTCCGTTAAAATAGTTTAACTTACGAGAATATAAAATAAAAATTTCGAACATGAATAGTGTTTTTTGAATAGTAAAAGTGAATAGTAACTTCCCGAGATAAAAATTGGAATTTCGACGTGTGAAAAAGGACATGAAATTATGAGTTGTGACATTCTTCCCCTCTAAAAGGAACTTCGTCCCGAAGTTCAGTTTGTGTTGGTTTCTAGAGTGGTATTGGTGAAAAGATGATGATATTTATCGTGTAAACTTCTGAGCTCTAATAGGAGCTCAAGTCTGACGGCCACTAGGCCTACTCTGTCTGAAATATTACATGGTCCAGTGTATATCGATTTTAACTTCCCGAATTTTTCTGAATGGTATCATGCCTTTCCTAGGCAGAACATTCAACATGACTCTGCCACTAACTTGGAATTCCAATGGTTTACAACTTATCAAACTTGTAACTGATTCCTGATTTGTAGAAAATTCCTGGTTATATCATGAATGCCTACTGGACTAGTGAGTTGGGCTTTTCCAAATTTCGATCCGTCAATGAATGTTGGCACTTCGACCATAGAGTGCCTCAAATGGTGTAGTCTCTACGCTCGCGCGATAACTATAGTTGCAACTGAATTTGATTTATGGTAATTGGTTAGTCCAACCATTTCTTGAGTCAATCACTCATGCTCTGAGCATATCTCCCTATGTTTGAATCGTTCTCTTATTCTGACCATTGGTCTGCAGATAATAGGTGGTGTGGTTCCAAAGAAATCTTAATGTAATAGCTAGGTGTTTGAGGTGAATTAAATTCCTCTATTAGAAATAATTGAAATGGGTATCATGAGTCTTGTAGAAAACTTACAAGGTTAAGTCCGTCGAAGGGGTGTTGTTGAAAATAATAGATTAGGATAAAGTGGTGATCCTCCGCAGGATGTCATGAATCGAGTCTCTTTCCACCTACGATGCTTAGTATCTATTACTAAGATTTTCACCAAGCTCTATGTCATCAAATCACAAAATCCTAAATGTATAAGTGATGTAATATAGTGATTAATTTACCAAAGATCGATGTTTAAAATTTCTTAGCATCCAGTAGTTTTGTAAAAGATTAACCAAAAGGAATTTACTTGTCAAAATAAGTGCCTCAGAAAAGTATTTCTTACAAGATATATGTTTTGTATAACTGTAGTTTGGAGAAAAATCCATTTAAAAGTGAAAGTATTAAGAAGATAAAATAGTCAGGTATGTATGTCTGCACAAAGGCATAGGTGTCTAACATGTTTGGATAAAGTCTATTGGTGAGGACATGTTCAATCTATAGTCTCGGTTAAGAGGTTGGATTTATCTCTATGGTGTTGCTTAGTGAGCACTCGTATCGAAAATAATCCTGTAATTCAATCAAGCCAATACTTTCTAGATGGTGGAATTTTTGGTGATCAGGCCAGTAATAGGGGTTTGAATTGTTATGTGATATCCTGAGATTTATGTTGAGTTTTGAACGGTCTTAATGTACCGAGAGATTCTCCTTATAGATGGTATGGAAAGTCTTTCCTAGCGAGATCATTGATAATATCCACTTATCAATATAGGGAGTAGTGAGTGATAAGTGGCATAGGAATCCATAAAGTGTCAGCTAATTCTATATATATATATGGGGATGGGGAAAGGAAATGATAGTGATGGTGAGAAGGGAAGAGACTGTGACAAATGTGACAAAATGAGATTGTGATAAAAGAAAATACTGTGATGTAAGTGTATAATGCATAGACGTGAATGTTCATGAGATGAAATGATCAATTGACGTGCTTCCAAGCGGCGGTTCACAAAGTGATTAAAGGTATGAATGTTCTGACAACAAGGGTATATACACACACACATGAATGAAACATTTGGAAAATGAGTTGAGAATTTATTCTAGACAGAATTTTATTATAACCATTCTCAGTGTTGCAAAATTCATTTCTGAGTCGGATATAGGTGGTCAGCCTATATCTCACTATCCCGGGTTGAATATAGATGACCAGTCTATATTCCACCGAGGTTCCATGAATTTTGAAATACTCAACTCAGTTATACTAAGACTATGTCCTTAACAAATACCAAGACGTTCTAAAAGACAAAAGCAAGTGACCAAACTCGAGGTCAAATGATGAAACTATGCAAGGAAAACATAATGCGGTGACATATATGATACATGAACATGCTTATATGAAAGACAATTATAGAAATCAACTATAATAAATGAATATAATATATCAGATAATGAGACATAAATCTCATCACCTATGTCAGCAACTAACCACAAATGAGGCTTCAGCTTGGCAGGCAGGCACGTGACGGTCATAGGGTTAAGTTTTCTTGAAAGTAGCTATAGTCTAGGTTTTAAAAACACTTAGTTCGCTATAGCCAAAGCTCTGATACCAATCTATCACACCCACAAAATCGGGTCCAGCGGAAGCATACATGTAGCTGCGGTGTAACTCAATTGGTATTACAACACTAGTTCAAAAATAGTTTGCACTTGAATCATTTAGAATAAAATAGTTAAATCAAAATGTTGATTTTTACATTGTTAAAAGTAGTGCGGAAGTAGGCCATTAAAATAGTTAAAAACGGTCCCCAAATGATTAAATCAGAGTCTTCTATGACCATGCCCTGCCCTGCCAAAACCTCCAGTAGCGTGCCATTACTTAATACCTGAAAATACATGCTAAAGTGTCAACACAATGGTTGGTGAGTTCATAGAGTCTTGTGAAAAAGAATGTAATGCATATGAATGAAGATTTCCCAGCAAAGGCATCGTAAATCCACTCAGTTACAAGTCCCGCCATAAGAGCCTTGTAACCTGTGTGTTTACGACCCACTGCCAAATATGATTTGGTTATATGAACAAAAGTAATACTTGTATCAAGATTCAAAGATAATTTTAGCAATACTGCTATATAAAGGTAAGAGTGATAATGTAGCCATGGCGATGTCGCCACAAAAATGAATCTGACCATAAGCAAAACGCATAAAATGAATATTGATTGCACTAAGTTCAAGGCACCGAAAAGGTTTTCTAGCTATATGTAGGAGGTTACGCTCCCAAGTAATGTAGGTAATCCCATACCTAGGAAATGTGGGTAATCAAACATACCCAAGTAATTGTAGGTAATCAAACATACCCAAGTAATTGTAGGTAATCAAACATACCCAAGAAATTGTAGGTAATCAAACATACCCAAGTAATTGTAGCTACCGGTCCTTAACTTAGGCAATCTTAGGCAATCGGTAAATAGTTTAAATTTATGCACTCATGTCCATGAGTAAATAGCAAGTAGGTAGCAAGTGAATAGTATTGTACTCGGATAATCAAACAAGTATTTAGACAAATCTGAAAATATTTGAGTAATTAACCATGTAAAGCGAGTAATGCGTTTTAGTAAAACGAGCATGTATTCTCCCCCAAAGAGTTTGCAAAACTATTAAAAGAGTAGGGGCTATGACTCACCTGATATGATGGTACCATGAACATGTAATGAGCTGAAAAACAAGGCGCGCACACTAGCCGCAACCTAATATAAATGATGTACGATCTACTTTAGATCATGAAATGATGTTATGAATGTCCATGCACATGTTCCTATACCACTCTTAACTTGAAAAATACTTGTTATTGTCAAAGTAATATGTTTTTCCATAACTTGGGAAAAATAAGTCTAACTAGACTTATAAAACTAGTCGTAATATATATATATCGTATATATATAAATGGTAGTGTTGAATTCCTTGCTTTGAAAACCTTGAAATAACGTTTAATAGTTGTATAAATAAGCTTGTAATCATAAGTACTTCGATGGTTAAGAATTTGGCACTTTGGTAGTATTTATAGAAAATCTAGGATTTAGTACGTAGAAGTATTATTTCTATTAGTGACAAAATGGTCTGGTAAAACTAGTCGTGAAATAGTGAATATTAAGAGTTAGGAAAGAAGCTCAGTAGTTTTGAGAAGATTTTCACCATATCTAAAAAGTCACAGAAGTGAAGTTTGTCCATACAGGTCTCGATCATAAAGATAATTAGCCGTCAAGTGAGGTATTTGGGCTGTTTTGGCAGATTCTGGGCAGTTTTTGGGAAAGTTTGGAAGTCCATAAGTTGTTCGTTATAAATCCTTTTGCAAACGGCTGGATGTTTTGAAAACTAGGCTGGGTGAACTAACTTTTTGTCAATGATGTAAATTTTCCAGAAATGAGTTTATCAATGAGTAAATTGGCTCTCAACATGATGTCTTACAAAAACTGTTTTTCTATACTTAGTAATATTTTGCTAAAAAGCTGATGGAAATAAATAGAGTTTCGCCGATTTTGAAACGTGTATATCTTGGTCGTTATAAGCTTGTTTTCTACGTTCTTTATATCCCCGAAATCGTGAGACAACATACTAACATATTTTTAATAAGTCGGGATGGCTAGATCAAGTTTTACACCTCATATTGCCCATTGAAAATCGTCCAACAGCATGTATTTTTCCGGAAAATAGTTTTCGTCGTTAATATTGAAAAATTCATATCTCCTTCGTTATAAACTCTTTTTAATCCGTTCTTTCGCCTACGGCTTCGTTTTTGAAAGTATTTTCTAAAAATTTTGCCAAAGTTTACTTTATGTTTACTGATTTTCCTGGGTTTACAAAAATGGGACAGTAGGTATAAATACTTGTTACAAATCCATTTTCCATTTTCAAAACTAGTTTCTAACATCACCAAATCTCTTGCAAACACCACAAAGCTATTCTAATCCTACCATACACCTTCTTAGGGTGCCATGGGTTCCTAATGACTAGTAATCAAGTTAATTTAACAAAGGAACACCTAAATCACAATCTAGGGTTTGTATGTTCAAAAAGTTAACAAAAATAATGTGGTATAGCTAACATGTACATGAAATTAAGCATGAATACTATAAGATACATATGTTAATTAGATGAAAACATGAAAATAAATTTGATAACTCACTTTGAAATATTAGATGATTAGATGAGGCAAAACCTTGTGTTACTTGTGTTTTTGTGTTATGATTCTTGATTAGGATGATGAAATGAACAACTTTGATGCTTTATACTTTGAAAAATAATGGATTGATCTTGTTTTCATGGTTTGGTCGTGGGTTTTGATGTAGGGAGGAAGAAAAATGAGTTTTTTGATTTTTGATCTAAGTATATATGTGTAAAAAGGTGTTTATGTATAAAAAAAATCTAAATCAATGGCATTTTAGTAAATACTTGGTCAAGTTGACTAGATATTTTGAGGGGGGGGGGGGGGGCTGCACATGTGTAAAAGTGAATGAGTATGTGATAAGCTTGGTGTTATCTGGGTCACGGAGTCGGTTTTGGTTCCGTTAATCGCTAACCGTAAAGTTTTAAATCGCGAAATGTAAATCCGGGTATCGTAAAAGTACGAAACTTGAAAGAATGACTAAACTTGTCAAAATACCCCATAATAAAATATAAAATGAATGGTAAGTTCCATCGGGTTGCATAAACGCTGTTAAAACTGGAAACGCGGGTCTAAAACGCGTAATTCGCGTAAAACGCTGAACTGGAAAACGTAAAATTCCAAAACTTTAAGAATTGTCGTAAAATGAGAGAAAATCATATTTCTATCGTTTATATTGTTTTATGGACATATCGGGATGCCGGAAGGACGTTTAAACCTGAATGTAAATCTCGGACACGGCTTCGTGATTTTTGCAGAAATGATCCGACGAGCGCCAAACTCTCGGATTTCCGTTAAAATAGTTTAACTTACGAGAATATAAAATAAAAATTTCGGACATGAATAGTGTTTTGTGAATAGTAAAAGTGAATAGTAACTTCCCGAGATAAAAATTGGAATTTCGACGTGTGAAAAAGGACATGAAATTATGAGTTGTGACAGTAATTGCTATTTATCGTGGTTTAATTAGAGGCTGCGAATTCATTAGAATAACTTTTTAGAATGGATTAAAATGAGGTTCATCAGTTATAAAATGTTATCAAATTTATTTGTCTTGGTTCATCAATTATTGATTGTAATAATATATAATAATGAGGTTCATCATTGATAAAGTGTTTTTGGTTCATCAGTCATTCATTGTATATATTTTTTTTTTCAGATGATGATTATGAAGTTGTTCCATATTCTGTTGGTATTGTTTCTGAGGAGGGGGGTGAGAAGTTATGGATTCCTGATATTCCTGATGGTGAGAAGCCGGCTTATGGTATCATGTATCATTCTCTGGAGCAGGCTTATGAGTATTACAAAGATTATGCAAAAAGAGCTGGTTTTGAGATTCGTTTAGGTCAACATTATAAATCTACGAAGAATAAGGACAATAATCCTGATCTGCAATATTTTGTTTGTAGTAAAGAAGGTATAAATCCTGCCCCAAAGAAAGTTGAATCAAAGAGAAAACATAGGAAACATCCATCTAAGCGTACTGATTGTAATGTTGTTTTACGTGTGAGGTATGTTGAAGGAAAAGGATATTGGTGTTATGAATTTGTTGAGGGTCATAACCATAGCCTAGTTAGTCAGGAAGATAGTGTTTTTCTGGTTTCGTCTCGTGATGTTTCTTATACTCAGCAAGTTTTTCTATATCAAGCATCTCAAGTGAATCTTGGTCCAGTGAAGGGCTTTCATTTACTTAGGCAGATTTATGGGGACTACGATTTTATTGGGGTTAGTTCGGTTGATTGTAAAAACTATAGGAGAGATGTGCTTGATTTCATTGGTAAGAATGATGCTCAGATGTTAGTTGAGATGTTATTGAACAAGAAGGATTTTCATCCTAATTTTTCATTTGAGTATCAAACTGGTGAGAATAACGCGTTGACGAATCTTTTTTGGGCCGATGAGTACGCAAAAAGGAATTATTATGCTTTTGGCGATGTTATGTCATTTGATGCTACATTCAGGACTAATAAGTAAGTTCATTTTATATATGTTTTTTATTTTTCAACTGATGAACATCTTTTAATTAATAGGTTCATCTGTATTTTAAGATAAGATAGATATTGTTATTTGATTGTACCCCACGTATCTTATCTATTTATCAGAAAATCCACTTTTCTTATCTCTCTACCCCACATATCCTATCTCTTTATCAGAAAATCCTCCATCCCAACTATTCTATATTTTTTCCTCTACCCCACATATCCTATCTCTTTATCTCTTTCATATCTTTTAAATTCTGATGAAATGAGTGTAATAGGTCATGTTTCTAGCTTGAATTGTTTCCCCGGAGTGGTCGTTGGGTGAGTGTGAGTAGCTTTTTGAAACTCATTGATAAGCTCAAACACACAAAAACTTTGCTGCAACAAGATGATGGTCAACGGTATAAAAGTTAATTCGCGTTGCACATCATCTTGTTCTGGCAGTTTATGTGTGTTTTGAGATTATTAATGAGTTTCAAAGCCTACGCAGAGTCACCAGCGACCATTTCTGGGGAAACATTTGAAGCTAGAAACATTTAATTTTTTTAAAGTTGCTGTATTTGATTTTTATAAGCTGATGTTGTTGAATTTAAATGGTTCATTAGTATTTTTTAAACAAAATTTTTTAAAGTTGGTGTAAATAAGTTTATCAGTATTATAAAGCTGCTGTATTTGATTGTATAAACTGATGGTGTTGAAAGGTATTGAATTGAAATGGTTCATCAATTATATTATAACGGTTCATCGGTTTTATAATAATGTTTATCATTTATTTTTTATAGGTACAAAATGGTTTTTGTACCATTTACTGGGATCGACAATCATAATAATTGTGTTACATATGGAGCTGCGTTGCTGTCGTCGGAGACTAAAGAATCTTACATTTGGTTGCTTGAATGTTTTCAAAGAGCCTTCGTGTGAGCACCAAAGGTTATTGTTACTGATCAAGACGCATCAATGAAAGTTGCTATAGAGACAGTTTTCCCGTTATCTCGTCATAGATTATGCATGTGGCATGTCATGCAGAAGTTGACTTCTAAGGTATGTTCATCAATGTATTTTTTTTAATTATTTTTGTTTATTAGTTACTTATAATTTAAAGGTTCATCAGATAGTTTTACAGTATAATGTTCATCATTTTATGGGATATTGTTTTGGACTGATAGAATAATGTTCATCATTTATATAATAATGTTCATCAGTTAGTTTTTTTATATAATAATGTTCATCATTTATACAATAAGGTTCATCTTGATTTTTGTAGGTTGGTCCTGATCTAGCTAAAGATGAAACTTTTAAACGAAGAATATCAGATATTGTTTGGACTGATAGAATAGAGCCTGATGAGTTTGAAGCTTTGTGGGAGAAATTATTAGTTGATTTCGATTTGAAGAGTCACAAATGGCTTTCTGATATGTATGATTTGAGGTATAAATGGATTCCAGCCTATTACAGGGATGAGTTGATGTTGGGTTTGATGCGTACTTCTTCTAGGTCTGAGAGTGAAAACAATGCGTACGGTCGCTTGACGAGTATTGATTTGAATTTATGGGAATTTTATAATCATTTTGAGAGTGTGGTGGGTTGTCAAAGTTTTGCTCAACGTAAAAATGATCATGACAGTCGGTATACTATTCCAGATATGCACACAGAACTTCAATTAGAGAAGGAGGCATCAGAATTATACACTCGGTCCATTTTCTTTGATGTTCAAAATGAGATTTATGCTTCTGTGATTTCTTGTATGTCGGTTAGTGTTTCGGATGTTGATTCTGGCAAAAAATTTGTTGTAAAAGATACTGGCGAAGATGAGCAGATTTCTAGGCGACATCGTATAGTGAAAGGGAAACCACAGTATGATGTTTTTTATGAGGTAACATCTTTTTATACATACAGTTTTGTTTCATTATTTTCTTTTTTAATTTTATAAGAATGAGGTTCATCAGTCATTGTAGATACTAATGAGGTTCATCAGTCATTGTAGATCAGAATGAGGTTCATCAGTCATTGTAGATTATAATGAGGTTCATCGTTGCTTTTTATCATGTTTTTTGTAATCAGATAATGTATGTAGATAATAATGAGGTTCATCAGTCATTGTAGATTAGAATTAGGTTCATCAGTCATTGTAGATTAGATAATGCATGTAGATAATAATGATGTAATAATGATGTTCATTAGTCATTGTATATCAGAATCAGGTTCATCAGGTTCATCAGTCATTGTATATTAGAATGAGGTTCATCAGTCATTGTAGATAAGAATGAGGTTCATCATTGCCTTTTATCATGTTTTTTTGTACTCAGATAATGTATGTACTATCTTTTTTTTTCAGGTTTTGTGTAAACCAGCTGAAGAGTTTTATCAGTGTACGTGCAAACGTTTTGAGTCATATGGACTGTTATGTCGTCATATCTTTTATGTGATTCGGTTTTCAAATGTTAAAAACTTTTCCAAGAAGTACGTGCTTAGGCGTTGGTCAAAAGATTCATTACCACCTCCATCAGTCATTCAAGCCACCGGTGACAGTCCTGATATGATCTTGCGTGAGATATTCAGATCAGTCGAGTATTGTGTGAATCGTTATGCTAATGATCCTGAGCTACTTCAAAAGTTTAGAGATCATCAGGTTCAGTTAATGGCGAACGCAGATGCTGATGTTCCTATACCTCCAAAGACTACTAAACGGGATAGGATTGCTTTTATTCTTGGTGTGTCGCAACCGGATGAGATTATTGTGAATGTTCCAAAGCAGGTTAGACTATTTATTCTCTTTTTTGTTATCTAGGTTAGTTGATGAACATGTTAAATTTTTGCAGTTTAGTTATATTTATAGTTATTATAGGTTCATCAGTTGTTATAGGTTCATCAGTTATTATAGGTTCATCAGATTTATGTTATCATAATTTAGGAGTTATCATAGGTTTATCAAATATAGGTTCATCATTTAATATAAGTTCATCATTTAATATAGGTTCATCAGTTTTTTGTTCTGTGTTATTGTAGGCCCATCAGTTATCATAGTTTTTTCGGTTTTTATAGGTTCATCAGTTTTTATAGGTTAGACTATTCATTCTCTTTTTTGTTATCTAGGTTAGTTGATGAACAAGTTAAATTTTTGCAATTTAGTTATTTTTCTAGATATTATAGGTTCATCAGTTATTATAGGTTCATCAGTTATTGTATGTGTTATCCTAGGCCCATCAGTTATCATAGTTTTTCAGTTTTTATAGGTTCATCAGTTGTTTATCAATTGTTCAACATATTTTTTGATCATTTTTTTTTTTTGGTCCAAAACAGGTTAGTACTAAGGGTTCGCGAAAGAGGATTAAGAGCAGTGTTGAACGTTCACTTATTGCTAGTGGGAAGCGTAGAAAGAAGAACTGTACAACCTGCAAATCTAGTATGAACGATCATAACCAGGCGAAATGCAATGCCATAAAAGCTCAAATTGCTGCTAAGAAAGCTAGTGAAAAGGCTAATGCGAAGGAGATGAAGCAGAAGGCGAGATTGGCTGCCAAGAATGCGAAGTTGGCTGAGAAAACTACTGCTAGGAAGGCAAATTTGGCTGAGAAGACTGCTGCTAGGAACGCGAAGTTGGCTGAGAAGACTGCTTGTGTAGTTACTTAATAAATGTGGTGTTAGTTTGATAAGAGTGATCAAAGTAACTTTGATTTTTCTATTATACAAATAAATGTGATGTTTTACTTATAAAGTTTTTTCTATTATAAAGTTCATCAGTTTTACTTATAAAGTTGAGATAAAAGTTCTTCAAATTTTAGAGGTTCATCAATTTTAAATTATAACAGTGTCATTATAATTATCAAAGTTTCTAAAAAAAAGTTCTTCTTTCTACAAATTTTAGAGGTTTATCATTTTTTACATATTAAAGTTCATCAAAATTTACATATTAAAGTTCATCAAAAGTTAATCTAATTTAACAATTTTTTTCAGGTTCATCAATAAATTCAAGTTCATCAACTGTTCTTTCATTTAAAAGATTTTCATCAAATTTTAGAGGTTTATCATTATTTACATATTAAAGTTCATCAAAAGTTAATCAAATTTAACAATTTTTTTCAGGTTCATCAATAAATTAAGGTTCATCAACAAACAAGAAGTAAATTCAGGTTCATCAATTTTATTTAACATAACAAAATGATAGTTCTATTAAACTAAAATAACTTGTCCATAACAACCAACCAAAAAGTAGTATTTATACTAGAACATTCCCTAATTAGATTAGGTTACTACTGCCAAAATTTTAACCATAACAAACTATTAGATCAAATTGTTTATTGGTCTGTCGAAGAAGAGCACTAGCTTCCCGTTCGAAATAATCGCTGGCACGTTCTGCAATATTCTTTTTTGACATCTGCTGGAGCATTCGCTTTTCCTTCAGAGGTAAACGATGATATTCTTATACCTCGCTCTCCACTACATGTCTGTTTTCATTGTAGTCGGACAACAGAATCTTTGACATGTACTTCTTTCTCAAGTCTTCAAGTTGTTTGTCTTGTTCAGCACCTTCTTTTACAAACCCAGCATCAAAGTCTTTTTTCCCTGAATAAGTTTCCATGTGTCTCATGGCAAAAATTCCACAATCAATGAAATTGTTTTTGGTTTCCCATGGCAATTTGATATGATCCACTTTGTAGTTGTTCAGTGCTTGATAATTTGGATGCCCATTGTCTTTCAAGAACTTTATAAATTGAAATCTCTGCAATAATAAATTAAAAATAATGAGATTCAATTTAACTATGTTGATGAACATACATTTAATATACCTAACATTCTTACCAAATTAACCAGCTTTTTCTGATATCTATCCTTGACTAATTGATTGTGATGCATGTTGTCAAGAATATGGATTTGAGGTTCTTTCAAGTTGAAACAGACGACGTAGTAGTGATCGTCACCGAGCATCATCGGGAAAAGCGCCTGTTAAAGATAGAGGTTCATCAATTATTTACAATTAACTATAGGTTCATCAGTTTTATTAAGGTTCATCAGTTTTTTTAAGGTTCATCAGTTATTTATCTTAAAACAAATTAGTAAAATATAAGTGCTTACCAGGTCAATGTCTCTGATAGATCCATAAACAGACAAAAACAAAAGATTCTTCATGTTTTCATTAAACTTTTGTGTGAGTGCTCTCGAGTTGTGAGACAGATTGGCCATTTCTTTTGTCTGAGGTTCATCAATATAAGTCAAGATTTTTGCATATGTACATGATTTCAAATATTGAATCATAATTGATAAAGATTTTTGTAACTTACAATCATTGATGTGTGGGCATATAGCTTCTTCAATGATCCTACGTTCCTTTTCTCTTCTGCCATGTTATGTATATACGCCCACATATCAATCACTCCTGAACTAATTTCATTCCCTTTTTTGAAGCTCTCAAAGTGGATTCTTTGACCGTCAACAAAGTATCAATGAAATAACACATCACTGCAATTTCATTTTAAGGTAATATTTTAGAAAAATAAAGAAGCTACTTATTATAGAAATATTATTTTTAAATTGATGAACCTAATATATATTACTTACTCGAGATCTCCTCTTGCAGCGAATATTGTTTCAGCCACCTTTCTTTCATTGTCTTGTACTTTGTTCTTCATCACAATGACTCTTTGTAAATACGGAGACTTTAGAGATTCAGTAGGCTTTGTTTTCCTTTTTTCTCTTATATTTTCCAAGTCTTCTTGACCTTCTTCACCTTCTTTGATATTCTTTTCCGTTTGAGGAACTTTAAGCTTTCGAGCAATTGTGTTGAAAGAATTAAGTGGCGTGGCTTTTAGAGGCGTGGAAAAACCTTCATCTAGTACTTCACATTTTAATTTTTCTTCTGCTGATGGGGGAGCATATGATATCGGTGTTATCATCTTTGGCGATTCTTTATTTTGTGGGGAAGAGTTCTTATGTTTTTGTGATGTTTTTTTCAATGCTAAAGCTTCTGCTTGAATTCTTCTCCAAAGATTGTCATCACTAGTCTTGCTCAACCTTTCTGAGGATGTGTGCAAGAACGGTGTCTTTTTGAGCAACTCATCCAATAACTGCTCCAAGTCTTTCTTTTCTTCATACAAAACCAAAGGCAAAGACTTATTCTCAAATTGTTCCGTATTGAATATCGGGAATTCTGGCCTATGCAACTGTTTTATATGTTCATCAGTAAGTTAATTAATAAGTTCATCAATAAATTATAAGTTCATCAATAAGTTCATAAAACAAATCAGTTATAAGTTCATCAATAAGGTTATTACCTGACGTTCAATCTTTTCATATTCTTTCAAAAAGGCAGGATCCATGAACATTTGAGTTAACGTTAACTCAGCTTGTTTGTCCGTCTGAGGTTCATCTGTTAACTCGGAGCCATGATTCATTTGAGGTTCATCAGTTTGCTTAGATGCAACCTTAGCTTCAGAGCCATCCTTTGTTTGAGGTTCATCAGTTTGTTTAGATGCTTCCTTTGCCTCGGAGGCATCCTTATCATCACCCATCGTTATCATCAGCATTGAGCTCTCATCTTCAGTTTGTGAGCTCTCAAAAGTTGTCCTGTTTACCAAACTGTTCATCCAGTCTCGGACTTCCAACAATGATTCATTTCCGGGGTATATCTCCAATCCAGCCCTTAGCATGTCATCAATATTAATTTTCATCTCTTGAAATAAGCATAACATGTTCCTCAGTGAGTGACTGAATTCCTGTCATTAATATAATCAATTAAGTCTTTGAACCTATACTAACTTAAAACTGATGAACCTATATTAACTGATGAACCTATATTTGAAGAACCTATAATCAAATAACATTTTAAAGTTTATATATATTTTACCTCAGCTGATTTGAATTGGGAATACTCCCCTTGAAATTCTAAAATCATTGCGGATAACTGTTGTTGGGTGAGCTTAATACTTTAGGATGAAGGTTCATCATTTCCATTTTCAGGTGTTTGATCGGTTCCGGTAATTGGTTCAGCAACTTCAGTGTTTTCATCACTTCCGGTCGTTTGAATATCCTCATTTGTTCCGATCATTTGAATATCATCATCTGCTAATTGATGAACCAATTATAAGAAATTCAAATATACACAAAATTTTTGCAGATAATATGTAAGTTATGAAACATAATAGATTTTTACCCTGTTGATCAACCCATTGATGCTCCTCAATATCATCTATATGAACATCAGGCACTTGCTCACCAACGTCATCTGTCTTAGGAGATTTTGATGTTCTTTTCCTTTTGTATCCAACAATGTTTTTGCACATGTTCATCGAATAGCGGTTTTTAGGAGATAGTGAACTCCTTTTTGCTTTCTGTTTTCTTCCTACATGTTTTACACCATTTTTCATAAGTTATAACAGGTTCATCAGATTATAAAAGTTATTTTTTTTTTCAAGTTCATCAGATTTTACATATTCAAGTTCATCAAGATTTTCAACAAATTTTTGAGGTTCATCAAATTTTTACTTATAACAAAAATTTACTTATAAAACAATAATATAATATAAATAATGTCTATATACATACTTTCTTGATCATTTCCCCCCTCTGCTTCTTGTGGTTTGTCTTCCAGCATTAGAAGGATTGGTCCATCAGCCACTAATTTTAGATACAACTTATTTTAGGTAAATGTTTAAAATAAGAATATAATATAAGGTTCATCAGATTATAATTTGTGTACCTTCTATAGGCATCGAACCTTCCCTTTCTGAATTGTTCCCTTGAACGACATCTGAAAAAAAAATGTCATTTTTTTAAGATGACACATACAAAAAGTACTGATGAACATATAGTAAAATGTATACCTATATTAGAAGGTTCATCAGCGTTTGTTTTTTGTTTCTTTCTTCTAATCTTCTTTTTTTTTACTGGCTCATCGCTATCTTTTATCGGCACAATATTAGCATCTGAATTTAGACACAATGTGTAAAAAAACACATTATACGGGATAGTAAGTGATGAACCAAATAAAATAATACATCATACCTTCAATCATGAGTAGTCCACGCTTGAAAGGAGAGTGATCCTTCAAATGAGCTCTACTCCAATGTGGTCCAGCTTCATATGAGACTTCAATCTTGTCTTCATCATTACCCCTCGGTTCTTCCTCCAATTGAATTTCGGCTCCAGCATTCTCTATCTGATGTTCATCATCGTTCTCTGAATCATCATCATTATTATTTTCTGCAGCTTCCTCTGCATCATCATCATCATCTTCCTCTGCATCATCATCCTCTTGATCTTCTTCTTCTTTATTTTCCGCATCATCATCCGGTTCTTCTTTTTTCTTCACTTTTTCAGCTTTAGGAGCTCTTCCTTTCTTTATTTTGCCAAACATCATCTCTTTCAATTCTTCCAAATTTTCTGTTTTCCAGTAATTAAACGCTAGGTATTTTGGTTTCTTCAGCAGCGAATTGGCAAATATAACCTGCAATTTTAAGTGTAAATCTTAAATTAAGAAAAATATAACTGATGAACCTGATAAACTAACTGATGAACCTATAATCTAACAGATGAACCTATAACCTAATTGATGAACCTATAAATTAACTGATGAACATAAAGTATATAGTAATTACCTCCAATAGCAAGATTGGACCATAGAATCTTGTTCCCGGTCTCCAATTTTTCCTTTCGTCCTTCAAAAATATGTCTCCATTATCATTTTTCCTAATTTGATTCTTAATTACCGGCATCAAATCCTTGTTTGCATAAAGTCTAGGAACACCTTTGAATTGTTTTTTCCATTCTATGTATGCTTCATTTGATCTTTCCTTAACAACATCATGCACATCAACTGCATACTGACCCATTGGGAATCTGAAGGTATGGTGGATTAACTCAGGTGTTATGTGTATAGTATCACCAAAGACGGTTAGATTTCCAGATTCAGCATCAAACCTCTCAAGCAACCAATACCCTAAACGACTTGGCATGACATTAATTTCAAAGTCTAACAATGATTTAAAACCCATTCTTGATATTGCCTCTTTTTGGTCCGTTGTTATTTTCTTAATTGTTTCATATAATGGACCGGGAAAATTTTTTATTAGAACATTTGGAAAAAATTTTAGGTTAGATGGGAGAATTTGTCGAAGACTTAATCCAGGCTTAAGGTCTTCAGAGAGAACAGGTTTATTAGTTTTTGATGAACCTGATGGTTTTGAAGGTTTTGAAGGTTTGGAAGGTTTGGAAGATTTAGCAGCGATTTCAGGATTTGATGAACCCCGTGTTCTTTTAGGAAGTGGTTGATCAGCTTTCAATGAACCCCGAGTTCTTTTATTAGTAAACGCGTGTTCAACAAAGTCGTCATCACTTGGAGAATAGATTGTTAACGTCATAGGCTTCTTTCCTATACAATAAAAAAAACAACTGATGAACAATCTTTCAATGAAAAATAACTATAAAATTTTTTTTCATATAATTTTTAACTGCTGAACCTTATTCTAAATAACAACTGATGAACCTTTTTTCAATTTATTCTAACAAGTTAGTACTAATTATACAATGATAACAAGTAATCATTGATGAACCTCTTTTTAATATATTCTAACAAGTAATCACTGATGAACCTCTTTTTAATATATTCTAACAAGTTATTCTACTGATGAACCTTTTTTTAATCTATTTCTAACAAGTTATTCTACTGATGAACCATATTCTTAATATATTTTTAACAAGTTATAAACACTTTTTTTCAATTATTTTAACTGCTGAACCTTATTCTTAATCTATTTCTAACAAAATTTATCCACAACTTCTAATCTAACCAGATAACTATTCTAATAACTGATGAACCTCATTGTAATCTATTTTAACAATTATTCTACTGATGAACCATATTTCTAACAAGTTATAAACACTTTTTTCATCTATTTTAACTGCTGAACCTTATTCTTAATCTATTTCTAACAAAATTTATCCACAACGTCTAATCTAACGAGATAACTATTCTAATCAATGATGAACCTCATTGTAATCTATTTTAACAATTATTCTATTGATGAACTATATTTCTATAAAGTTATAAACACTTTTTTCATCTATTTTAACTGCTGAACCTTATTCTTAATCTATTTTTAACAAAATTTATCCACAACGTCTAATCTAACCAGATAACTATTCTAATCACTGATGAACCTCATTGTAATCTATTTTAACAATTATTCTACTGATGAACCATATTTCTATCAAGTTACAAACACTTTTTTCATCTATTTTAACTGCTGAACCTCATTTTTATTTATTATACACTTCTAACTAATGATAATCGGCAATCGATAATTGGCAAAATAATTGATGAACCAAAAACTTTTAAAAACCTGTAAAAGCTGGCCGGTCTTGGAATCGTTTCGATCTCTTTTCTGACAATGTTGGGCTCTTTTCTCTTCCAGATTCTAAATAAAAAAAAATAATAAATCAAAATCATATTATCAAAATAAATAAATAAATAAACTGATAAAATAATCCTAATTCTTTATGCATGCATTTTATATTCTAAAAAATCTAAATGAAACCCTAATTTTTTCAAAATCTAAAATTAAAAATAATAATAAAATGCATATTTTTTAAAAGCAAATATATTTTTTCATTTTTTTTCTAAAAATTACGCATGCAGTTAAAAAAATAATTAAAACATGAATGAAACCCTAATTTTTTCAATTTAATCTATTCCTTACCAGTTGGATTCATCATTTTGAACGGAAAATGATCGGAAAATGAAACCCTAATTTTTCTCCAAATTTATATCGCGATTTTTGAGAGATTTTCCCCAAATTTAGATCGGAAAATGAAATTGTGCGTGAAATTGTGAGTGAGAGTGAGCGGTTTTGAGGGAAGATAGAAGTGGGGTAAATTACCGTTTTAACCTTTTTTAGGAAAGTCGCGTTTTTTTTTTTTTTTTTTTTTTTTGAATGAGAGCGGTTGGATTGATTTTGGTCAAATATTTGACTAATTGGATGGACGAGATTCCTTTTTCAACTTTGTAGATTTACACCCCTTTGTAGGGGATCGCATCTCTAAATAACAATGCCTCTTTCGACCCGTTACAATATTATTAATCAACCAAACTTGATAACTCTTATGTTTATTAAAACTTTGGAAATATAATTCGATCTTAGTATTAGCTCTTATTGAAATTAGAACCATTGAGTCATAATCAATCAATATTCATGCAACAAACATCATTAAGGCAAGTGCATAAAGCACTTAGCCACTCATGGCATACAAAGAAATAATCACAGAAAGTATATCACTTGAAAACATGATTAAAGAGTCTTACAAATGTTGTAATGATGATTACAAGAGTCAAGAACAATTATGAGATGATCAAAACTATTTCCTTGAATGATTACAATGATTGATGATGAATGTAAGCAAACTATTTCCTGCGTTTTCTTCCTTGTAGCCTTCTTGAGAGAATATTTTGTTAACTTCTTGATGATAATTGATAATATGGATGATAATAGATGATTTCTCTCTTTTCTAGGCTTCTTATTAATAGAAAAAACCACGCTTAGCCAACAAGCAAGTTCCTTGGAGCCAAAGTGTCATAAAAATTCTGCACTTAAAGTAAATGAAATGAAGCATAATGACAACCCAAATGAAGAGTTAGATCATTAATAGTGGTCATTAAAGAAGCTAGGAGTGCAGGAACCCAAGGTTTGAGTCTAAACCCAAGGTTCAGGTTTCAACTTGAGATTTGTAGTATTTGTATTAAACCTTTGGTTTAACTTTAAACCTTATTGTCTCGCTTGAAACTTTATTTGAGGAAGAAAACTTGTTACGTAACATCTTTGCTCATGACTTTCATTCAAGACTTGATATTTCTTGAATTCGGAAGTCTTTATAACTTGATTCTTTATCTTAAATGAACTTCCCAAAGACTTTATCATAGGACGAAATCAACCATTTGTGCAAAAGCTCTTGATTAAACATCTTTTCTTCGTCTTTTTAGCTATTCCTTGGACTTGATTGTACCTAAAGTTTAATATATATTTTTGTACCTTTTCTTCAAAATATGTTAACAAACACAACCAAATACAATGCACAAATGAGCAAATAACGCAACCAAAACATGTACAAAATGAGTGTTATCAATATCCTAGGGTAATCAAGAAGAGGCATACCTAATTGAGGGGTACTAGGAGGTATCTAAGGCATAACTTATTTTATTGATTTCCTATCTTACATATCCTATGGGCATTATTCTACGGCTAAACTCCTAAAGGTATATTATTTAGGTATTTCTTCCAAAGTTTTCTTAAATCTAAGGGTTTAGGGTTGTAATATTTCCTAAGTTTGATTGATGACTTTCCTCATCGCCATCAATCATCTTTTCTAAGGTGCATATCCTAAAACGGACAAACGTTATTTTATGGTGGTGTCTCATTTGGTTTTTCTGTAATTTAGCTATTTTAAAACGGGATTGTTGTAGGGTGTTTCTTAAACTACTATAATTAGGTCGGGTGCCTAGGTTATTATCATGACCTTCTTCTATCTTCTCAATAAGGTCTAGAAATATTTCATCCAAGTTATTTAAAATATCTTCTACCTGATTTTCCTGGTTTTCTATCGTTGTCCTAGTCGTATTTTCTCCTAATTCAGATTTCCAAAGTGAAGTGGGAGGGTTTACTAATTAAGGTGTAGGTGCTAAGGTATTGGGTTGTCCAGCTTCATATCTAGGGATATAGGTAGGGATGGGTTTCCTAGGTATATAAGGTTCTCTTGGAAGAAAGAACCCATGTGGTTCAAATCTAGGGGAGGGAAATGGTGGGTGTAAAATAGTGTTTGAGGGAGTAATAGGTGTAAAACCTAAGGGTTAAGGTGTATCTATACTATTCCTAGGGCTTTCCGGGGAATTAGGAAAAAGATTTTTAAAACTAAGATCCGAATCCTTAGGAGAGGGAAGAGTATTCTCCGTAAGTGGGGAGCAGGCATAACTATCTAATAACCAATAAACTAATGTAAGCTAGCATATAAGTTAAGGAAATACCTATTATGCAGACCTATATGCACATAAAGCTCTGGGAAGTAAACATTGGGGAGTGGTGATAAGGCGAAAAGTGTACCGCTTTTAGGGGGTCATTTAAGCCCAAAGTCGAGATTATTTGATCAAATATTGCCCAAAATCGTTCCTTTTGTCATTTTAGGTACTTTGGAGAAGAAATCTGGAAAAGGAAGCATTTTGGAGTTTTTGGAGCGAAAAAGTGAAGAAAACAGCAAAGTCTCCAAATCAAGCTGGAAACAGTGCTTGACAGCGTCACACTTTGGAGGTGACGGCGTCACGTTATGGCAAAGAGGTAGAGAAAAAGATATAACGAGACGCTCCAGAATGTTTTTGGACTTTAACACGTGACGGCGTCACCAAGGCCGTCACGTGTAATTTACTCTTGACGGCCATGAGAAGAATAATACATGACGGTGTCAAATCTAGATCTAGGCAATACGAAAATTTCTTTGGCAGCGAGTTGATGGCGTCAGAATTTACACTTGACGCCGTCAGACCCAAAAATCTATATATAGTTTTCTATTTTTCATTTGTAAGGAGAGGAGAACTTTGGGATAGTTTTGGAGAAACCCTAGCACGAATTTTACCTTACTTTTAAGGGTTCCAAACCCTTGTTTCATCCATGTTTGATTGAAGATAATTTTTCCAATAATCATTCAAGATGTCTATGTGTTGTTTGATTCTATCTTATGCTTGTCTTTACTTTAACATGCTAGGCTTGGTTTTCTTTGTGTTTGCTTAGATGAAATGAAACCTAGTTATTGATTATTGGTTGGTTGTTTGTTTATAATTGTTGTGGATGAATGATATCGATGTTAGGCTTAAGAAAACTGGCAGACTTCCATTTGGTAACATGCTTGAACGTCTTAAGAAACATGAATCGGATGTGTACTACGATTAATTGGTTATATTTAATGCATAAATAACTACTAAGGAGGCCATGTTAGGAGCTAGTTGTCGGCTCGACATAGGAAGAGGTAGGAGCTTATAGAGTTAGGGAAGATCGTACACGGCCCTACGAATGGTATTAAGGAATATAACCCATCATCCATGCAATTGTAACAAACTAATCAACCAGTAAAAGATAGCTAGGGAGTAGTGAAATCTAAGTAAACACGTTTTTCTTATTATTGTTTTTCTCCATATTTACTTTCGTGTCATTTTATTTTATTTCCATTGCATTTGTAGTTATTTGGGTTAGTTGACTAGCAACTGATTCCGCTCTTTCTTCCAAAACCCGAGATTTTTACTTGCTTTCCATAAAATATAAAAATACAAAAATAATCATCCCTCACCTCTAGACCTAGTTTAATTAAGTCTTAACCCTAGCGAACATTATTCTTTGAGTTGAATGATCAATCCCCCGGTACATGCCACTACACTATACTACATCGGTCAAGTACACAGCCTGGTAGGGATTGCAAGCTTCCCAAGATCCCTTGAGAGGTAAAACCTTTTGCAAGGTTGCAAAACCACGCATCAAGTTTTTGGCATCGCAGCCCAGGGAATAGTTATTATCTAGGTTGAAATTTCTTTTTATTAGTTCTACTTGCTAGATTCCTTTCTAGTAAGATTTTTATTTTTTATAGGTTTTCTTTAGTCTATCTTTTTATTTGTGCCTTTGTTAGTAAATTAAGTTCATTGACAATTCCGTTGGCCACTATGGAAAACGCGAATCCACCCCTTTCACCTAGTGAAGTTGCTTTGTTTCGTGAACAGATTGAGAGTGAGATTAGGGAACTTAGAGAACTCAATAGACTGGTTGATATTGAGCTTGATTATGCACTTAATGACCTAGCAATAGCCATGGACTTAGATAAGGAACTAGGACCCAATGACTTGGCAATTGTAGAAGATGTTAAGGAAGAAGAAGAGGAGGATTTAGATGCGCTTACTATAACAATCTCATTGATAATCTTCGGCCTCCTTTTGTTAAGATTGACCCTAAGATTAAGAGAGGTGACCATGAGAATGTGAAGATACCATGTATGATTGGATATAAATGCATTGATCAAGCTTACATCGATTTCGAATCCCCAATCTATGTTATGTCTTCAAGTGTTTACAATGATATAGTAAGAACAAAACTCGAACCTAGGAGAGATCTCAAATACCCCGGTGGAGTTTGTAATTTTGTCCGGAGAATTAAAGGTTTGCATGTCTTTGTTGGGAACTTTACTTATGCCGTTGACTTTATGGTTGTTGAAGACTTGGCTAGTGTTATAGATTATCGCTTATCCCATGTTGTATTAGGTAAGCCATTTGTTGAGGAGTCCAAGTTAAAATACGATCGGTTGGAGGGAACGATCCAATTCTTTAATGAAACCAATAATGTCACATATAGGATGCCTAATAAGATGACAAAATTCCGTTATGTTTCTCAATTAGAAAAGGATACTATTAGTGCAATTGAGGACATTAACGCAAGAAGATAAGAAAAAAGGAATGAATTTTGTTTGGGAAAAGAGGAGCCTTTATTATAAAGAATGCTTAACCTTAGGACCCAAGTATAAAGTTGATATGGAAATAGTTCAAAGGTTAAGGGAATCAATTAAAAAGTGGGAAAGGAAAACGTGATAACCCGTGACCTTGAGTCTAGCTACAAGACTCGTAAATAAAGAAAAGCGCTTCTTGGGAGGCAACCCAAGTTTATTTGTTTGTTTGTTTGTTTGATTTTATTTGTTTCCGTATGCGTGCTTTATTTTTATTGTTGTTGCTCATGCTTCAAAATAAATTGTGAAAATGCTTTATTTTGTTGTTTAACTTCGTCTTAACTTCATATAAAGGTATTTTGCAAAAGATAAGTGTAAGGGAAATCTAAATTTGTTTCTAAAGAACGGAATTGGACATGAACCACAACAATATTAAATGAATGTGCATATTAGTATTTGTGTGAGTCAAATGCTTGTATCGAGTCATAATGATGTTTTGTAGGAATTCCAGGAAATAAAGGCATGAGTTTTTCCAGAAATTTTCCGGAAACTTAACATAATATTTCTGTCTGAACACTCTGACGGCGTCAGGCGTAAAATTCTGAAAAATTTTGCAAGTTTTGTTTTTCTACTAGAGTTATAAAGTTTTTGTTAATTCTTTAGTTTTATAAACTCCAAGAAATCTGCAAGCATTCATTCCACAAGCATTATAATAATTTGTTTTCTAAGATTTTAGCATATACAGATTGCCACCGATTTTACACGAGGTTTGCCTTGATTGTTTTCTCAGGTTTAACAAGTTATATTAGACAAGAAGATGATTTATATTTCTGGAGGGAAGCTTTCAACGTTCATTTTCTTGGAGGAGGATTTAACCATATTATCACATTATCCACACCGAACGAATCAGGGGAGTATTTGTTTCATTCTTTTACCTTCATTACTTTTACATCCTTTTTATTGAACATTAGGGGCAATGTTCAGCCTAAGTGTAAGGGGACGGTAAATGATGATCCCTTAGAGAATGCAATTGCACTTGAGTTTGTTTGTTTGATAGTAGGTGTGTAATAAAACTGAGAGAAACACTTGTTAGGGCAATTTTAGCGCCAAATTTAAAAATTTTTACAACATTTAGGAGTGAAGCTTTAGCCTTAATGAGCGTCTCATGGATAGGAGTTGTATGACTGGCACAAAAACTGTACCACTCAAAAAAAATTTCCACCCCAAATATGTAAGGTTAGCCCCTAGATTTGTTAGGAAAAGCATTCATTATTAGCGCTTATGAGTGTACCGGTAGTACTTAGATTCTAGAACTTGCGTTAGTGATGCATCCCGAGACCGCTAGTTAGACTACATTCGTGTAGTAGGATTCACTACATAATAAGAGGCATTAGGATAACCCTTGTGTTAAACCCGTATCATAATTACTTGACCAATAAAGTCATAATTATTTGGCTAAGAAATCAATTAATTTTTCCCACACCTTTGCGATGTACTCATTTTTAGTAGACGATACCCCTAGTATACCCCTCCGAGCCTATCCTTTTCGTTTCTAACTTTAAGAATTTTACTTAAAGGAAGAATTTGTTACAATCCACCCAAATGTACAACCAAATCGCCTTAGCCTTCCGTGTATGCACTTATCTTTAGTGCATTATTGTTACATGTTTAAACCCTTAGTTAATTATCTAATTGATTACATGGTTGCTAAGTCGAGTCATATCTTTTACATAATGTTTTGGGATGATTGGGACTCATGGGTAAACTACTATTGTTACGGAGTATTTGGGAAGAACATCATTTATTACCCCCACATGTGCGTTAATCTTAAAAAGTACTCCAAGTGTTTTGATTATCTTGAATCTAGTCATTTGAATAGTTAATTGTAAAGTATGTAAAAATTCAAGTGTAAGGGAAATATAAATCCTCTAAGATGTATTTGTAGGACCTTAGATAACACAACTTTATCACAAATATAGAAGATTAGAAGAAGAAAGATGGTGACTTGGTGAGAGTATATGGATCGTATATGTGTAACTAGAGAGATGGAAAATGAGAGAATATTATTAAGAAACACACACACTTACACACACAAGCACACCTACAAATGACTAGGTAAGTGCCTTATATAGTTAGAGAAAAAGGCCTCATGGGCTTTCTAATGGACTTGGGCTTGGACTTGGTTACATGATTAGATAACAAGGCTTATGAAACATAGCACATAACATATTAGCTTGCCAAGTCCAAAGCCCAATGACTAAACTATTACTAATCTTCACAAACGATACAAAGTTACAATATGAGAATGACCATCACTTCATAATACATATTTTTAATGCTAACAATCTCCCCCTAAGGGGTGGTCATTCGAATGATGCTCCACGTGAGTGGGTCTTCCGTGTTCTTTGTCTTTAACTTTGTATGTCGTTGTAGAATAGTCTTTAGTCTTTGTTCCTTCATGCTTTGTGATCTTTGATAACTGATTTTTCATCGTTCTTTGTTCCTTTGTGATGTGGAGTTATCTGCCTTTCGTCACTTCTGCGTCTATGGTGGTTGTTCGCCATTCCAACATGCTCATACATCTTTGGACATTGATATTCATATGCACGTAGTTCCCTTTCTTTCACTTTGATCTTTAGTCTTTATACTTTGTAGATTCTTCTTTTAGGCGTAGAATCTTTCTCTGAACTTTGCGTTGTATAGATCTTTGAGGGAGCTTTCTTTATCTTCCAGATGTATGTATGAGCATGTGGAATCTGTTGCCATGGAGATGAAGTGTCCCTGCATATAAACAGTTAGCAATAAAACATCCGGTACTTACAGATAAGAATTAGAGATCGTCAACAGCATAGTGTGAAGACTCCTTCTAACCCTTACCAAGGCCGTTCCTATGTCAGATACTCTCGAGAGAGCTTACAAGACCTACTAAGTAGCTCAATGACTGGGTGAGTCGCTGGGGATCACTCCACGACTGTAGACCGTTTGAAACCACCGTGAACACTAAGCGTAACCCATAAAGAATTACCGAAGTGACCTGCTGTCAGGGCTGTTTGATGTTGACCCTGGCAGGAATTTCCATTCAATCATTGAGAATCACAAAAGTGAATCCTCTCATAAATGTTCTGGCAGATTGCTAAGATCTGCGTAGGACTCTTAAGTTTACATCTGGCGTCCTTAATGTTGAACAACCAGTGTAGAAATATCATGTGTTCCTATGAGATCTTTTGATGAATCTCGGGGCTCTAGACTCGATAAGTGCACATTTGGTTTCCTATGCGGAGATTAGGGAGAGGTCTCCTGCTTCAATATCAACCATCTCTAAGAGACAGGTCGATAGATTACGCCGGTTCCCCGTGAGAATGAAACAAGCTCTTTTAAGAGAACTTGAGTGGTTAAGAAGGTTTAGTGCAATGCGTCACTGGGTCCATGACGTCTTTGTCTTCAATACCGGAGTCACCTTAGTAACAACCAGTAGCATATGAGTTGAACCCGGTGTCTGCCCTAAGGTTGAACATTTGGAGGGCTATTTCTTTTCACCCTTTTTCATAACTTTTCTTTTTAATTCTTCAACCCCTTCTTTCTCCTTTCTCATTTTCTCCTTTTTTCAATCATACCTAAGGACTTCTAATTCTAATCTATTGGAATTGTCCTTGGGTAGATCCCTCCGGCTCTGGCGGATCATAGGACGGTTTTTCCTAACCTTAGTCACCTTATAACTCCATGACTATCCTATTGTTGATCACATGCCATAAAACCTTTTATAGAAAATCTCTCAAAGTGTTTATGATAATAAAACACATTGTTGTTACCACTTTGAGAGTTTTGCATTTCTTTTGAAGGACTCCCCCTTCACATGTGCTCATGAATTTTTTAGAAATTTGCACAAGCGTGAGGAGTTTGCACTTTTTGAATTGATCCATTTTCAGTGAACATGACCGATTCGAGACACGCTTACATCACTAGTTAGACTAGCTTCAAATTATTACCCGTCCTGGTCAAGTCCAAAGAAAGTCTCTCGATATGGTACATTCTACTTAGACAAGTCCTATTCGAGACACGCTTACATCACTAGTTAGACTAGCTTGAAATTATTACCCGTCCAGGACAAGTCTTTTCGATTACTGAAATTTTAAGCTTCGTCAATTCATTGGTACTTACTGAGTCGAGCTCTTCTGAGATTCAGTCACATACTTTAAACATCTTTGATCACATTTTAATCATGTCTTCTCCTCCTCAAAAATAGCATAGCGTGATATTTTTGATATCAACTGATTAATAAAAGCTTTTTGGAGAGAAAGATAGATTTGATTTTGCATGAAATCGGAACATTTTTTGGTGTTTGTACTCCCCCTTAATGATAGCATAATTAAAATTTCTTAAGGGTTTTGAGGGAGTTATCTTGAGCACTAATTTTGAGAGATTTTGAGAAATCTTTTGAACAATCTTGAAAAAGTGCTCAAGAATTTTGTATGAAAATGAGTTTATACTTGAAATCTATTTCGTTTGTTTAGACTCGAACTTTTTGAAAAAGATTTCATCATTGAAAGTACGAGTCCTTGATTTGAAAATAATCAGAAGTCGTCATTGAAGTACGGGTTTCGTACTGAAGTATACGAAAGCCATCGTGAAGAAAATTTTGAGAAACGACATGTTTTAGAAAAACATTAAAAAGAACTCCCGCTCAAGCATCTGTACATGTCCGTATCATTGTTGAATGACATTTCTAGAAACGTACAGAATATTGATTTATACGAGAGACATGTCGTGAGAAGAATATTTTTGGATTTTTTTGATTTTATATTATTTTTGTATTTTTTGAAATTTTATATTTTTGTATTTTGTTTTTGTTGGTTTTTCAAATTTTGTATTTTGTTTTTCAAAAATATTTACAACGAAGCGATTTTGAAAACATTTTTCAAGAAGATTCGAGAAGACGTTCTAGCTCCTCAGGAGTTAGGCTTCGCATGCCAATTCGTCTAACTAAATAGTCAAACCGTTCTTTTGGAAGGTCTTTAGTAAATAGATCGGCGAGTTGATAATCAGTCTTAACGAAAAATAATTCAACAGTACCCTCTTCCACGTGTTCTTTGATGAAATGGTAGCGAACTTTTATATGCTTCGTCTTAGAGTGATGTACGGGATTGCACGAGATGGCTATGGCACTTTTTGAGTCACAATACATAGGTATTCGGTCAAAAGTAAAGCCATAATCTGTGAGCTGTGTCCGCATCCAAAGAACTTGGGCACAACACGCAGATAGAGACACATACTTGGCTTCGGCAGTTGAAAGCGCAGTACAATCCTGTTTCTTTGAAGACCAGCTTACAAGCTTTTCACCCAAAAATTGTGCTCCACCTGATGTACTCTTTGCTGTAACTTGATCACCAGCATGGTCTGCATCTGAAAATGCTGTTAGATTAAACTCCGAATCCTTCGGATACCAAAGTCCCAAGTTAATGGTGCTTCGTAGGTACCGAAAGATCCGTTTAACCTCTTTGAGGTGAAGTTCGGTAGGCTTTGCCTGAAACCATGCTAACAGACATACAGCAAATTGAATATCGGGTCGGCTAGCAGTTAGGTATATGAGAGAACCGATCATGCTCCGATATTTCTTCGGATCGATAGGTTTCCCAAACAAATCAGCACCTATTTTTGGTGAAGTGACCATTGGTGTACCAACAGAATCACAATTTTCCATTCCATGTCTTTTCAAAATCTCTATCGTATATTTAGCTTGATTGATAAAAATACCACGAGGGGATTGATGTATTTGTAAACCAAGAAAGAATTTTAGTTCCCCCATCATGGACATTTCAAATTTGCTTTTCATGAGATTTTCAAAATGTTTTGAATGGTTAGGATTGGTTGATCCAAAAATAATGTCGTCCACGTAAATTTGAACGATCAAAATGTCATCTTTGAACTTTTTGATAAACAAGGTGTCATCAACCGTTCCTTTTGTGAAATTGTTTTTGAGCAAGAAAGATGATAGTTCGTCATACCACGCTCTTGGAGCTTGTTTTAAACCATAAATTGCTTTCTTAAGCTTGTAGACGTAGTCTGGATGATCTTTGTCGATGAATCCCTCTGGCTGACTCACATACACTTTTCTTTCAGAGTTCCATTCAAGAAAGCAGTCTTAATGTCCATCTGATAGACTGTGATGTTTTTGTGAGCGGCATAGGCTAAGAAAATCTGGACTGCTTCAAGTCTAGCTACAGGCGCGAATGATTCTTCGAAATCTATCCCTTCTTCTTGTGGATATCCTTTAGCCACGAGACGAGCTTTGTTGCGAATGACAGTCATTTCCTCATCCAGTTTGTTCTTCCACAACCACTTGAGATCAAGAACTCATTTATCAAGTGGTCGTTCAACAAGTTCCCAACTATCATGTAACAGGTATTGAAGAAATTCCTCCTGCATCGCTTCAATCCATGGGTTTTCTACCATTGCTTCCCGAATGTTCTTAGGTACTTTGGTGCTTATTGAGCAAATGTAAATGCACAATTCAAGATCGGTGGCAAGTTGTCTCCTCGTCTGAACTGGCATTGAAGGATCACCAATAACATGTACTAACGGATGGTCTTTTGTCCATTGAAACGTAGAAGGGTACCTTTGGTTGAACGAATGTGTGTTAGATGGTTCTTGTAACCTTGAAGAAGATTCAGCAGAGTCTGATGCAAACGGGTTTTCAAATACTTCTTCTTCTTCTTCTAACGCAACATCGTTTGAATTAGATGTAGGTTCTCTTTGAAAATTTGTGTTTTGGTTTTGCTTATCAATTCTTGGTAGTTCAGTTTCAAGTATTGGAGTTGCTGGAGTAGATGTAGATGATGTTGATGTAGTTGGTGCTTCATCTTCGATTGTGGTAGATGCATCCTGTGGTGGTGGTGGTGGTTGATGGTTGTGAGCGGGTGCAGCGGAATGTTGTTGTGATGCATTAGTCGAAATTCCACCATAATATTCATCAAACATTAACTCGAAGAAGTTTTCCAGTTCTTGTTCTGAAGGTTTATCCGTGTTTGTTGACTGAGCTCCTTGAGGCACGAGTCCTGAACTGATGTGTCCAGAAGTCTGCATGTTTGGTGCGGGTTCTAATCCGTTATGATTAGAAGCCATTGGATTAAGCGCGGGTTCTAGAGCGAGTCTCTCAGAAGCCATCGGATTAAGCGCGGGTTCTAGAGCGTATCTCTCAGAAGCCATCTGTGAAATCTCGTCAAACTTCACATTCATCGTCTCCATTATCTTTTTCGTTCTTCTATTATACACCCTGAATGCCCTCGAGTTTTCTGAATATCCAATGAAGATTCCAATATCACCCTTAGCTTTCAACTTACCTAGATCTTCTCTGTCGTTCGTCGGATAGCACAAAGCGCCAAATACGTGAAGGTAAGAGATGTCAGGTTTACGGTTGTTCACTAGCTCATATGGGGTTTTATTGAATCTCGGATGGACTAGGGATCGGTTTTGAGTAAAACAAGCAGTGGCTACAGCATCAGCCCATAAGAATAGAGGTGCACTAGAAAAAATCAGCATTGTGCGAGCAGCTTCCACAAGAGTTCTATTTCTTCTTTCAACTACCCCATTCTGCTGTGGAGTTCTAACAACTGATGTTTGATGTGTGATTCCAACATCTTCAAGGTAAGTTCTTAACTCCTGGTTTGTAAATTCTGTGCCATTGTCTGTTCTTATAATCCTTACTGGAGCTTGAAGTAGAACTTGAATACGCTTCAGAAAGGTGATGATGATGCCTGGTGCTTCGTCTTTTGATCTCAAAAACTTTACCCAAGTATATCTTGAATAATCATCAACATAACAAGAATATACTTCTTCCCATTAATGCTTTCAACTCTCATTGGGCCACATAAATCCATGTGCAACAAGTGTAACCTTGCTTCCGAACTAGGTACGGTTTTAGGTTTATATGATGCTCTTTTGCTTTTTCCTTGTTCGCATGATGGGCATAGATGATCCTTGGTGTATTTGAACTTAGGAAGTCCGGTGACGATGTTGTCTTTGGCTAACTTGTTGATTGTGTCGAAATTGAGATGGGATAAACGTCTATGCCACAGCCAGGACTTAGTTTCGGTTGCCCTTGTCATAAGACAAATTGGTGATGTAGAAGCCATTTGGTTGATGTCGATAGCATACAAGTTTGTACTACGATTACCAGTTAAGAGATCATCACCAACCAAATTTCTAATAAAAACCGTGTTTCTTCTGAAAGCCACTTCTAAATATGCATCACAAAACTGCCTGACTGAAAACAAGTTGTGTCCCAACCCTTCGACGTAGTAAACTCGAGTGATTAAAAAATTCCCAAACTGAAGATCTCCATAACCCTGAATAGTTGCTACATGATCATTACCAAAGCGTACAGTTCCCATAAATTTCCAGATGAAGTTGATCAGCAGCTTTAAATTCCCGGTCATGTGCTTGGAGCAACCCGAGTCGACGATCCAAAGACATATTTCGATAACCTGCCAAGAATAGAAGAGTTTGTATTTGGAAACCGTTTTGAATTTGGTTCTATGGGGTTAGGAGTAAAATCTAAATCACACTCATAGACAGTTGCTACTTGTTTAGCTTGAGCTATTTCTAATTTGCCGTTCTGAAGAGTGAACTCTCTACCCGTTGGAATCCACATACAGTACTTAAGGTAGTTCCTAGGCATTCGACTAATAGTGGTAGACCTAAAGCGTGCAACTAATCTTTCTAAAGATCTAGATCTGGCACTAGGTCTTGCTGGAACATTCTTCTGTTCAGGCGTAACATTCACATTCTTAGAAACACATTCATCATGAACATCATTGATTAAACTTTTCTTGCATATTAAACAAACAGAGTCATTACATGTATTAGAACCAGTACTTTCGACATTACATTCAGATGAATCATGTTTCTTATTACAAAGCGATAAATTCCTAGGGTGTTCCTTCTACTTCTTCAACTTTATTCTTGCTACTACTCTTAGAGGCAGGCGAGACTCTATTGTTCCTTGTATTGCTCTTAGGCTTTAGTCTGTTGCTCCTAGAGGTGCTTTTTAATCCTGTAGAAGGTAAGGCACACGCGTTAGGATTTATATTGTTGTCCTTTTTAGCATCACTAGACTCTTTAGAATTATCCTTTTTGCACGCATTTGTCTTAAATGTGGAGGCAGATGCATTAGTGGGACTAATCCTAAAAAGGCCAGGTGCTATCACTTTTGGTGTTTCGACAACCGCTTTTCCTTTATCAACAATCTTTTCATTTTCACTTTTCTTGGGCAAGGGTGTTGGAGTGACTGGTTTTGTCAAATCCTTTTTCTCATTGACTTTTGGAGCAAACCTTGAAATTGACATTTTAGGTTTTTGAACCGTGTTTGAAACATTTGGTTTCTCCGAAGTCAATGGTTTTGAAAACTTAGTTTCCACATCCTTCCCTTTTTGACTTTCAAGCTGAGCCCTCAAAAGGTCATTTTGCTCTTTCATGTTCTTGAAAGCACGCTCATACGACAGTTTGTCATACTTGCATTCTTCCTTTTTTCGATCAAGTTGTTTAAAACATGACACATTTTCTTTTTCAATCTTTATAAGAGCATTTTCATATTTGGAAACAATTTCGGAGGTCTCGGCTCTCAGTCTTTCATCGTCTTGAACCGAATATGTTTGTAAAATGATGGACATAATATCAGTGGTCATAACAGCATCGAAGAGAGAATCATTTAGGTTTTCCAAAACAATCATGTTTTCACGAATATCATGATTAGCTTCGGTTACCAGGGATTTGTGGTCCTTGACAAAGTCGGCCGTTTCTTTTAAGAAAACTTGTTCAAAATTTTTTACACTCGCGCTGAAGTTATTCAGTGGAATAGTAATTTCGTTTTGAAACACCTTTTCCTGTTCGATGTGAAAACTAGAATGCCAGTTGTTAATATCGATGGAAATTTTAGATTTAACAATGTTTTGAAGTTCTTGAATTCTCATTTTAACGTCATCGAGAATGTCTCTAGCCTCACTTGTTTTAAAAGAGTTGTTGGAGGACATTTGTTCTAATTTTGAAAGAGATTTGGAAACAACTTTCTTTTTAGACAAGAATTTCGCAAATGGTCGTTTAATGGAAAACACAGACGGTTCTGTTTGTGGAACAAAAGTGATTCCCGAAAGTTTGTTCAATTTGTTGTAATCAATGGGTTTCAAGTCCTTTTGTTTCATTTTAGAAATGCTCTCTTCGACAAGTTCTATGGTTTCCACAGAATCCCGAATGACGGGAGGATCATGTTTGGTGTAAATCACATTACCATTGTACAAAACATTCGGTTCTTGCTGAGCTTTCTTGAGATTACACGGGGTGTTGTTACCAAGAGCCATTTTATGTTTCGTATGGTAAATCGGATTAATTTGATTTGAAATCATTTTCATTGTTTGACTCGACTGACCTGACTTAACCACTAATTCTTCTAAATGAGCAATCATGTGTTCTGACTCTACGATTTCTTCCAAAAGTTTGTCTTCTTTCTTTGCAAAATCCTTTTTCAACTCATCCATTTCTTTTTCAAGATTGGTATAAGCTATTTTTTGTTTAGAAAGTTGGTTTTGTAAATCAGAAATTTCCGCGTTTAAAGATTTTATCGTTTTGAAAGAATTAACATCAAGTGTATCAAACTTGAGTTGCAATTGTTGTTTCTCTGAAACAAAATTTTGATAACCAGTTTCTAATTCAGACAATCTTTTGTTATGAAATTCAAAAGCTTTAACGGTTGATTTGTAACTCTCAAGCTCAGCGGTCAATTTAACATTCGCGGCCTTAACATCGCGATTGACCTTTTTCATTTTCTCAATTTCAATACCACAGTTATTTAATAATGATTCAAATAAAGCACGTGTTTCCTCATCATTCTCAGCATGCTGTGAAACGAAGCCTCCATTATGATTCACATCTGGAGTTGCTGAATGAGTATTGCTACTACTTGGCGTGTCCAGATATGTATCATAATTAGGTGTTGGCATCTCAGAATGATGTTCCTCATGAGGAGACATATCAAATATATCATTATTGTGACATGTGTTGAAGTGTGATACCTCAGAGACTGCATTGACGTCATAAACAGGAAGTGTGTCAGAATCCGTGTCATACTTAGCTTCCTGAAGATTTGCCATGAATATGCAGTTCGCATCGATATCTTCTCTATCTTCCATGTCATCCATAAGAGCCATAAAGTCATTCTCCTCTGCGTTCAACTGAAATCCTGCCTCTGCCTTTTGTGCCAACATCACTGCTTTCTGCAAGTACGCTAGATCTTTCTTGTTTGGCTTAGTAGGACAATTCCTTGCCATATGACCTACACCCTGGCAGTTGAAACACTTTACCGGATTACCCTGATTCACATTTCCCAAATTCCCCACTACTGGAGCTGCAACATTTCTATTCTGATTACCCATTGCCTGATTACCAACATTCTGACCCCTCTGATTTCCAACAATCTGACCCAACTGATTCCCTGCATACTGACCTGCATTCTGCATATTCTGATTGCCCATATTGAATCCCGTAGCATATCCTTGCTGATTTCTATAAACTCCAACCATTTGGCCTCCGTTGCCCATATTGAAACTCGGCTGAGCGATCTGCCTGTTGCGAGTATTCGATGAAATCCTTTGGTTGTTGTTTGTTGGTGTAGAATAGCGTCCTTGGAATGCCTTTGACAGAAAAGCAAACGCTTGAGTCAATGCTGCAGCAGCTTCATCATTGTCAGTGAATTCTGGTTCTTGGAATTGTGGGTATGTCTGTTGTGGAATAACTTCTTGTTGTTGTGGGTAGAATTGTTGTTGGTAGACCGGTGTTGGTTGTTGAATGCATGATGGTTGCATGTAGTTGTGAATGGATGATGATGGTTGTTGAGTGTTCACTTGTAATGGTGTTGGTGTATTAGCAATTAGTGCGAGAGGATCATGATTCTTTGCCAATCTTTCTTTCCTAACTTCATTAGCCTCAGCTTGGTTTTGCTTCAGAAAGTCATAGAGTTGATCATAATTCACCTGATGTAAGTCCTTTGTCTGATTAACAATTGTAACATAACGACCCCATTCTTCTGGAAGGTTATTGACGAATTTGATGTTTGTTGCAATTGTTCGAGGTGTCAACTTGTTTCTGATTAACTCATTCATCAACGTGCAAAACCTTGTGTAGTATGACTCAATCTGTTCACCTTTAGTGGATGTGAAGTTCTCCCATTCAGTAAGAAGTTTGTTCTCAACGTCTTGTTGTCCAATCTCTGTTCCATGACAAATCCTTCTAACACGTTCCCATATAGCATGAGCAGTTTCACAGCTGTCGACCGCAGCAAAGATCTCCCGAGGTAATCCAAGTTGGATTAGATGCATAGCCATATCATCAGCTTTGATCTGCGTCTTGTCTTCATCTGTGTAATCTTCTTCTGTTTGTAAACGCATGTATGGTTCAATAGGACTTGTTGAGTTTGGATTACCGGTAATTTGAACTTGTCTTGGCTGAAATGGACCATTCTTAATGGAGTTGAGCATGAGGTTACCATCAGTCTTAGTTTTGATGTAACGAAGCATGCGGCTTGTCCATGGGAGATATCCACCTTTTTCAAGCATAGGAGGTCGGTTTTCCGCACCGGCTGCATGAATATCTTGCTGAGATGCCATTCGATGAAGTTTAGATGGATAAAGTTGATTCTTGGATCGTTCAAACGAAATAGGAGTTGAGTTTGGAGTAAATAGTTGCAAGATTTGTCGGTGAAAGTTTTGATTTCAATGACTTCTTCTCGGAGAATTCCCAAGTTCTCGATAATTTGTCAGTTTCTCGATTTAAGTCCAAGTTCCAAGTTCTCGAAAATTATGACAAAGTTCTCAAAAATTTCAAGTTTGCGAAATTTTGACCAATATTTCGAAAATTTCTGGTTTGCGAAAAAATTGTCCAAGTTTTTCGAAAATATTAGGTTTGCGAGAGAAAAAAAATTGTCTAATTTTTTCGAAAATAAACAGGTTTTGCGAAAAAATTGTCCAAGATTTTTCTTTCGAAAATATAATGTTTGCGAAAAAGGAATTGTTCAATGTTTTCGAAAATATCAGATTTGCGAAAGGTGATCCAATGTTTTCGAAACTTTTCAAGATTCCAAATAATATGACACTTTAATAATACTTTTCGAAAATGTTGGCAGATGACTTTTCGAAATTGGAACTTTGATGGCAATATAATATATGAAATAATATATCAACACAGAATCTCGAAAATGTGATGCAAAATTTTCGAAAAATTAAACTTTTCGAAAATGTGCAAGACTTTTCTAAATTATACAATTTAGAAAGTTAACCCAAGTCGAAGTGTTTTTTCTAACTTATACAAGGAAGAAAAACATCGAGTAAACCACGGAATCGAATGATGATAACAAGAATGAGATTCTCGATAAATGGTAGCCAAATTGTGTAGCTCAAAGCACTCCAAAATCAAGTTTGTGTTCTAAGATACTTGTACTTCTATGCATAAAATCACCAAAACTTGAAGAAAGTTCCAAACTTGATGATTTTTATAAAACTTTTTCGTGTTCTAGAAAACAAGTACAAAAACCAAAATCGATTTTTTAAGCTAGAAATTTTCAAAAAGATTAAAACTTTCTTGTTAGATAGGGTTTATAACACTAGTTTATAATCAAAAAAGTGTTAAAAGCCATGAAAAACAAGAAAAGTAAGAATTTTTATGAAAATAACGTGTAGAAAGCTTAAAAAATACGAAAAACACAAACACCCAACACTCCTAAATCATTGTTAGGCGATTGATACCACTTGTAGGACCTTAGATAACACAACTTTATCACAAATATAGAAGATTAGAAGAAGAAAGATGGTGACTTGGTGAGAGTATATGGATCGTATATGTGTAACTAGAGAGATGGAAAATGAGAGAATATTATTAAGAAACATACACACTTACACACACAAGCACACCTACAAATGACTAGGTAAGTGCCTTATATAGTTAGAGAAAAAGGCCTCATGCGCTTTCTAATGGACTTGGGCATGGACTTGGTTACATGATTAGATAACAAGGCTTATGAAACATAGCACATGTAACACCCCCAAAATTTGGTACAGCGGAAGACTCAACAAGCTTTCGGGGTGCTACGGGGATTGGTATCCAAACACAAGACATAAAAGAACGAGATAAAGTAAACAAAGTAAAATGCAACCACGCGGGGTTTTAAAGTTTACATTATCCCAAAATCATCCAAAGTCAGGCCCAAAAGAAATAAATATAGGTCCACAATAGTTATCAGAGTTTTAGAAACATAGATCCATAACCGGTGCCAAATGCCAAGCCTCCAATCCCAAGCATCCGCAGAGCATCACTTAATTACCTGAGAAAACGTGCTAAAAGTCAGCTTTCGCTGGTGAGATCATAGGTTTAGATTCTTAATTCAATATAGTGGATATATACGCAAAACGCTTGCTAGCTAGACTAGGCCTCAATCATCCAACCAAAATATCCAACCAAAATGTTCCAACCACAATATTCCAACCAAAACAATTCATCCCTATAGGTGCACGCTATAGCTCAAATCAATCCAATCAATAGCTTGCCTAGCTCAAGTCTAGGCCTCGCTCTATAACCAATCCAATAGCTTACCTAGTTCGGGACTAGGCCTCGCTCAACAACCAATCACTAGCTTACCTAGTTTGGGACTAGGCCTCGCTTAATCCTACCTAGTTCTATAAGCATAGCAAGTTTTGAAATAAATAAATAAAGCGATAATAGTCCACATAAATCATTTGCACGTTTCTCACCCCAAGTATTGAAAACATAGTTCAAGAGTAAAAGTGGGGCTATGACTCACCTCAAGTCCAGAAATCCTCAAAAGAAACGATAGAAGAAAGACGTAAGTAATCTCAAGCAACTCACGTAACGGCGACTACAGACTCGGCACTTCCTAACAATATCAAACCCGTTCAGAAATCATTTCCTCAAAATCAAATATTCCCATTCCCGAACGTATTCCATTTTACTTTCCAAAAATATCCATTTCTCGAATTAACTTCATATTCATTTGAAATTCGACGTTTGGTATCCATACGGGTGGAGGGTCGACACAGCTCAAACAAAAAAGCCTCAACAAAGAACAATAATAAGACAACTATAGGTCTAATGTTAGCCCAACATATTATTTAAATAATTATCGAAGCTTATTAAATCCGTCGATTTGATAATCTCCCATACTTATTTACGTAATATATCGTTCCAAGATTATACCCAACCTAAAGCACATTGCACATAAGTTTCTATTTGGTATATGTCGTAGTCCAATGAATTCCCTATATATATCGTCGAATCGGCCAAATTCCACGAGACATATAGTAATTTATTACCCTAAAATATATACCACATCCTATGGGCGTCGTGGGATACGATGCCCATTAATATACCCATTTTATATCGTCAAATAACTCGATCTAGAATGAGTCATTCGATATATAAAATGTTTATATTAACCGTCATATATCCGTGACAACACAAAGTCACAATATAAGGCCCACTTGGACTTTAAAGACCCACAATTCGTATAACTCGATACATTTCTAATTTTATAAACAAAACCACATTTTTAATTATTGGTTATCCGACGTATATTTCGCCATTATTTATATAGTTATTATTTATAATAATATCCCGACATTTATTACACTATTTTCATAGTATAATAACTATCGCTTTATTATTATACGTTTACTCGTGATCGTTTTATTATTAATATACGCATTTATATATATATATATATATATATATATATATATATATATATATATATATATATATATATATATATATATATATATATATATATATATACGTTTAACACGTCTATATATACGTTTATAAACGATTATATTCTTAATAATATTATTACGAGTATTATTCTTAATATCGATTTTTAAATATTTATCGAGTCATAGAATTTGGTCACATGTCCGAGTCATGACCCTCGGCTCATAGTCCAAGTCCAAAACAATAAAATCAAGTCACAATAATAAATCAACTCCGTCCAAACAATCCCATATCACGTGCTACAACATGAGGGTCCGACTACGGCACCCAACTAACCTATCTCCGTCATCTAATTGACCGTCTCACAATCGGTCCCCAATTCCATACTCGTCAACACAACTCCAAATCCAAAAACAAGTAAACCAAAGTCCAAATGCTTCGGTCCAACATAAGTCACAACATGAAATATTAACACCATATAAAACAAAATTATACCAATTATACGGGTCGACTTACCAAGTCAAACCCGGGTCAACTTGTGAGGTCACAAACCATAAAAATAACCTCACCCGAGACCTCTCGGTCTCGGCTAGCTCTAAAGAGCCCCTCGACCCAAAACAGCCCGCGAAGGGGTGTCGGCCGAGAAACAAAACAACAACAACAACAAGTCGAGCCACAATCGACCAAAATTACCACTAGCAATAATCCATCATCAAGAATCAAGAAGAAAAGAACCATAACACCTCCAAGACTCTAATTCGAGTCGAGGAGTGGCACACCGAGACCTAGGGTCTCGGTCAAGCTCAATACGAGCCACAAAAACCAAACCAAACGCGTCCAACAATCCAAATCTGAGCACAAATAAACCAAGAATCGACCCTCATGGATACCAAACTCGTTTTTATATCAAAACCCATCTTCATTTAAATGTTATCATCCCAAAAATACCAAGATTCAATTCGGGTTTGACTCAAAATAGTCAAACCCGACCCAAAACTCATGTTTTCTCACCTTCAATTCGAGTGAAAACCAAGATGAATGATGTTATGGTGTCGTGTGATGTGTGGGGCGGCGGTGTTAATAAAATGGAGGGGGGAAAGGCGCGTGTTTCACACCACCAGAATAAGAAAATCAGGAGGAGTATTTTGGTGGTGGTGGTGTGGTGTGGAAGTCGGCGGTGGTGATGGTGTTGGTGTGGCAGTCGGCGGCGACAAAGGGAGGAGAAGAGAGAGTGATGAAAATAATATTATGAGGGTGAAGGGTTAGGGTTAGGGGTGATATACCCAAAATTTACATAAAGGTCCCTCAAGTTTCCCTTTTCCAAAACTAGCCACAAATGCTTTTAGTTTTAGGTGAATATTAATAAACGGTTCTCCCATAAGACGGTTACTCGATCATAAAAGTATTAAATTCTCGCCAAACATATTCGTACACGTCATAAATGATTTTCCCAACAACATTCCCCGAAATATATAGATATATATGAAAAACATAATATTTATTTAACGGTGAATCGCTACCATTTTGTAAAAGATTAAAATTCGTTATGTTAATCTAGTGTCGGAGTCAATGTAGTGCCAAAGATCACGATCTCACAATAAATCATCACGACCGAAACAAATCAAACCATAAATAAATAACTAAATCTCATAAACATTGTACGATTAAAAATCAAGTACCAAGGTTCATAAAATATCTCGTCACAATAAACATTCGAAAATATCCAAATTTATAATTTCAATGTAATGCGGGTTTTATAAAACGGCTCCCTATTTTGCCAGTTGTCACATCCTCCCAGCCTCAGAAGGAGCCCGTCCCGGGTTTCTCTCGAAATAACCCATCTACGAAGCGAAAAGCTTCGGATATCTCTTTTGAAACTCATCCTCACGTTCCCACGTAAATTCCGGTCCGTGCGGCGAATTCCAGCGAACCTTGATGAGCGGAATACGACTCCTCTTGAGTCGTTTGATCTCTCTATCCATTATCTCAATCGGTTCTTCCACAAAGTTCAAACTTTCATCCACACGAATATCCTTGATTGGTATAACTGGTGTTTCCTCTGAAAGGCATTTCTTCAGATTACTAACATGAAACACATTATGAACTTTACTCAGTTCCATAGGTAATTCCAAACGATACGCTACGGGCCCAATTCTTTCCAAAATAAGAAATTGTCCAATGTAGCGGGGCTTAAGTTTCCCACGTTTCCCAAAACGTATCACACCCTTCCAAGGTGAGACTTTCAACATCACTTTGTCTCCAACTTGGAATTCTAAGGGTTTACGCCTCTGATCGGCGTAACTTTTCTGTCTATCTCTAGCTGCTTGCAGTCGATCTCGAATTTGCGTTACCTTCTCAGTAGTTTCCAAGATAAGCTCAGGGCCTGTGAGTTGGCTATCTCCAACTTCTGCCCAACCAATAGGTGAACGGCATTTACGACCATACAAAGCTTCAAATGGTGCAGCCTTAAGACTTGTGTGGTAGCTATTGTTGTAGGAGAACTCCGCAAGGGGTAGATATTTCTCCCAGCCTTTACCAAAGTCTATGATGCATGCACGAAGCATATCCTCCAAAGTCTGAATAGTTCTCTCACTTTGACCATCGGTTTGGGGATGATATGCAGTACTCATATCAAGTCTGGTCCCCAAAGCGGTTTGAAGTGATCGCCACAATACTGACGTGAAACGGCTGTCGCGATCCGAAATAATCGATATCGGAACTCCATGATGAGAAACAATCTCCTTCACATATAACCTCGCAAGTTTATCCACACTATCATCTTCACTAATCGCCAGAAAATGAGCAGATTTAGTCAAACGATCCACAATTACCCATATAGCGTCGCAACCGCTAGCTGTCTTTGGTAATTTGGTAATAAAGTCCATCGTAATCCGCTCCCACTTCCAAACCGGAAGTTCTGGCTATGTCAACAATCCTGACGGTCTTTGATGTTCGGCTTTAACCTTAGAGCAATTCAAGCACTTACTAACATACAACGCTATATCTGCCTTCATATTTGGCCACCAATATAACTTTTTCAAATCCTGATACATTTTGTCAGACCCAGGATGAATAGAGTATCTTGACTTATGCGACTCATGCATAATCAACTCTCGAATTCCTCCATACAATGGTACCCAACTTCGCTCTCCAAAACATAATACTCCATCCGAACGTCTAACAAATCCTTTCTCATTTTCTGCCATCCCAAATATATTCTCAGCAGGTCTATTTTCTGCTTTCAACGCTTCCGTTTGAGCTTCTAATATTTGAGATGGTAATGGCGACACGATAGTCATCCCTAATGACCTCACTCGTAACGGTGGAATTCTCTCCTTTCGACTAAGAGCATCAGCAACAACGTTTGCCTTACCAGGATGGTAGCGAATTTCACAATCATAATTGCTTAGCAACTCAATCCAACGTCGCTGCCTCATGTTAAGCTCTTTTTGGTTCAGAATGTGTTGCAAACTTTTGTGATCAGTAAACACTACACACTTGGTTCCATACAAGTAATGTCTCCATATCCTCAAAGCAAAAACCACAGCACCTAACTCCAAATCATGGGTGGTGTAGTTCTTCTCGTGCTTCTTGAGCTGTCGGGAAGCATAAGCTATCACTTTCTCTCGTTGCATTAACACAGCTCCTAAACCTTTATGAGAAGCGTCACAATAGACGACAAAATCCTCGTTACCTTCGGGTAACGCCAAGATAGGAGCACTACACAACATCTCCTTAAGTAACTGAAAGGCTTCCTCTTCCTTATCTCCTCATTCATACTTAACACTCTTTTGAGTCAATTTGGTCAGCGGTTTTGCTATCTTCGAAAATCCCTCAATGAATCTTCGGTAGTAACCGGCTAATCCCAAAAATTGACGAACTTCTGTTGGGGTTGTAGGTGCAGCCCAATCTTTAATCGCTTCAATCTTAGCAGGGTCCACATGAACTCCTTGTCTATCAATCACATGACCTAGAAATTGTACCGTCGGAATCCAAAATTCACATTTCGAAAACTTGGCATACAGTTTCTCCTTCCTGAGCAATTCTAAGATAAGTCTTAGATGCTCCTCATGCTCCTTCTCACTCTTCGAATATATCAGAATGTCATCGATAAACACAATCACGAACTTATCTAAGTAAGGCTTACACACCCGATTCATGAGATCCATGAATACCGCCGGTGCGTTAGTCAACCCAAAAGGCATCACCTGAAACTCGTAATGCCCGTAACGGGTTCTGAAAGCCGTTTTCGGAATATCTTCCTCGCGCACTCGAAGTTAATGATATCCCGATCTCAAATCGATCTTCGAATACACACTCGATCCTTGGAGCTGATCGAACAAATCGTCGATCCTCGGTAACGGATATCTATTCTTCACCGTTAACTTGTTCAACTCTCGATAATCAATACACATACGAAATGATCCATCCTTCTTCTTCACAAATAAGACCGGGGCTCCCCAAGGTGAAGAACTTGGTCTTATGAATCCCTTTTCGGCTAACTCCGCTAATTGTTTCGACAACTCTTCCAATTCTGTAGGTGCAAGACGATAAGGCGCTCGTGCTACAGGTGCAGCACCAGGTATCAACTCAATCTGAAATTCCACTTGTCTAGTAGGCGGAATTCCTGGCAAGTCATCGGGAAACACATCCGAAAAATCACGAACTATAGGTACATCTCCAATGCACCTTTCCTTCTTCTCCTTCTCTCCTTTCTCAGAAATTTGGGCTAAGAAAAGGTAACTTCCTTTCTCCATTAGCTTCGGCAACTTAGTGCAAGATATAACCGCTAATCTAGATGGGCCTCTCAAATCCTTTCTATCTCCTGGTATGTTCAGAATCTCCTTGCCGTAAGGCACACGCACGATCTTCTCATCGCAAATTATATGAGCACGATACTTCGACAACCAATCCATACCAATAATGACATCAAAACTTCCTAACGTGACGGGTAGAAGATCTATGTTGAAAGGACGGTTCAGAAAGTTTAACGTGCAACCGCGAATGATAGTCTTAATCCTTTCTATGTTTCCATTAACTAACTCTACATCATAACCAATTCCTAAGGCCATCGGGGGTTTCTCAAGTAAGGGTGCAAACTTAGTGGACACAAAACTCTTATCGGCACCAGTATCGAATAGTATGGAAGCATAACGATTATTGAGAAGGAACGTACCAGTCACGACGTTCGGATCTTCTCCTCTCTCGTTCCCGAGTGCATACACTCTTCCATGAGCAGCTCCAGCTTCCCCACGTTGGTCCCCATTATCTTGTCGTCCACGGTTTCCTCCAGCTCCACGGTTTCCATTATTGTACCCATTACCACCCGATCCTTGATTTCCTCGGTTCCACGATTCCCTACACTCATTCCGATAATGTCCTTTCTTTCCACATCCATAGCAAGTAACATTTGCCTTGCTCATAGTTTCAGGAGTAGCTTGAACCATAGCAAGTGGTCGAGCTCTACAATCCTTAGCTATGTGTCCCATCTTAGAGCAATTCTTGCACATCACAGTACATCGACCAGAATGATGCTTGTAACATCGGTTACAATTGGGTGCATCTCCATTATAGTTCTTCTTGTCTCCATCTCCCATGGCATAAGCTCTAGTAGTTAGTTGTCGCTTGTTTCGACGATCATTACCCTTAAAGTGATCGTCCCTCTTTCTCTTTCCATTCTTATCCTTCTCCGCTTCTTCCAATGCTAAAGAGTCCATCAATTGTTGAGCGATAGTGATAGCCTCATGAATGTTTGCAGGCTTAGCAGAAATCACATCGTTCCTTGTAGCTACCGGCAATCCATCGGTATACCTCTCAATCTTTTGGGTCTCAGTCCTAACCATATCGGGACAGAGTAAGGCCAACTCTCGATAACGGCGATTGTAAGTTGCCATATCGGTACCTTTCACTTTGTGGTTCCAGAACTCAATTTCCAACTTCTTAATCTCATTCCTTGGGCAGTAAGTCTGAATCAGCAAAGACTTAAATTGCTCCCAAGTCATAGCATAAGCCACATCACTCCCAACCGAGTTACGGTAATTGTTCCACCAAGTTAAGGCTTCATCCTTGAAAGTAAAAGAAGCAAACTTTACCTTCGTATTCTCCGCACAACCACTGACATTAAACACTGACTCAGTCTTCTCTATCCACCTAACCAAGTAAACCACTCTTTCAGTTCCACCAAACTCAATAGGTCCACAAATCTTAAACTCCTTGTAGTTACATCCATTAGCACGAACAGGTGGAAATGTTCCAGCAGAATTGTTGGAATGATTTGACTCAGCTAGTAGCTCAGCAACTCGTTGCTCCACAAGTTGATTGATCATTGCTTGATCCACAATAGGTGCATTAAGTGGAACATGATCATTGTCTCCCTGAACATCAACATTTTGATTCCTGTTGTTGCGGTTAGTAGTGTCCAGGTTATCAGGAGTAGGGGTCTCAACATTTCGAGTAGGACGGCGGCCTCGATGACCAGGGGTAGTCGTTGCAGGTCCAGTTCTGGTAGCTCTAACAGGGTTTCTTCGTGGAGCCATTGATCTGAAACATCATACAAGTTCGTGAGTCTCCGATAGGACTTATCATATGCTCAACAAGAATTAAATCAACGAAGCCAAGTCACGGAAAGAATAGCAACAATACACCATGGAACATCAATAAAATGGATAAGGACTCAATTTCCATAACACCCAAAATCACATAATACCATATACTAATAAACATCAACCATACAATAGCGATCTAACATCGTTCCAACTACTGGATAACACAAAACGTACTAATCGTTCCAAAAAGACGAATACTGAACAAAATACATCAAAACATGATAACTAGCTTTTCTAACCGAACACTCCTCGGTTAAGAAAGCAACAAGACAACATAATCCAAGCAACTAGCCACGCTGCTGGCGGAGGCTCCTCAACTCCTGCCTCAAGCCATCAAGATCCCTCCATAACGATCCTAGCTCAACGCTATGGATGTCTCGGTCTCTCTTGAGGTCAGCCACCTCCTTCTCCAGCTCGGCATTCCTTTGCCATAGCTTTCGGTCGGCCTCTCTAGCTGTAACAAAACCTCGCTGCAAACTATCGATATGCTCATGAACCTCCATCAAAACTCTCCTCATCTCAGTAGTCCTGCCCACAACCACAGTCATATCGACTCTCAAATCCGCTAAGAACTCTCCAATAACCCTCTCAAGTCTATCAGATACATGTGCAACTCTCTCACCAAGCTCAGTAATCCGAGCCCACAACCTACCAATCTCACCTAACTCTTCATGCTCAGTAGAAACCTTAGAAGATGCATCCGACCCAACGGGACTACCAGGTGGCAACTCAAACAAAAACGGATGATCAGGTGAATCAGGCTCAATCGGATGTATAGGTGAATCAGGCTCCTCAGCCTGAGCTGGTGGTACTAACACATCATCATCATCAGGCATCTACTCCTCCTGAGGGTCATCCTCCTCCTCAAGGTCATCATCATCACCCTGCTCAGCCTCCTGAGGGTCATCAGCCTCATCCTCACCCTCGTACTCCTCCTCCTCGTCGGAAGAGTACATCATCAATCGTCGTCTCCTAACAGGTGAACCATATGGTGAAGGGGTAGGTGATCTAGGATGATGACGCAATGATGCGGGTGGCGCCTCAGACAGAAGAGAGTGAGCATCAATCTGTAAACGTGGTGAAGTAGGGCGTACCGACATACGTGCCGTAGCTCGGTGGGCAAAACGTGGAGCCACACGAGCCAAAGCCTGATGAAGAGTAAGCTGCCTCGATGTACCAGGGAGCCCTAAAGAAGATGAGGGTCCCTGCGTAGATGCAGCAGACGGTGCTGAAGTAGAACCTGTCGGTGTCATAGTAGCAGAATGCATGGCAACCTGGTATGGGTCATCAAGAGCCATGGTGAACTGTGCTGGCAATACCGGTGTAGTAAGAATATCCTCAACAACATCAGGCTTATGGGAGGCCATAGTCTGTGACAACGGCGTAGGGTAGGTGTAAGTGTTTCAAAAACAACTAAACCGCGAACTCAAAATACCATATCCAAAAATCATCATATAATTCCAAATCGTATATAATCAAGAAAGATTTAAAATACCGCATTACTAAAACCATTCTCAAAACAATTAAACCATATAATTCCTCAAAACGCAATAAAATTCCCCAAAACGCATATAATTCCTCAAAACACAGATAATTCCTCAAAACGCATCATATCACTATATCAATAAACCTCAAATCCTCAAATCATCTCAAGAATCCCAAATCTATCAATCATCTCAATAATCTCATAATACCTTAATAACAACAATGATGCTTCGGCTTGGCGGCTAGCGGGCAATGGTCGAGGATCATTTTCTACAAAAACCGGTTATAGTTTAGGTGTCTATTTACCTAGTTCTCTATAACCTTGGCTCTGATACCAATCTGTAACACCCCCAAAATTTGGTACAGCGGAAGACTCAACAAGCTTTCGGGGTGCTACGGGGATTGGTATCCAAACACTAGACATAAAAGAACGAGATAAAGTAAACAAAGTAAAATGCAACCACGCGGGGTTTTAAAGTTTACATTATCCCAAAATCATCCAAAGTCAGGCCCAAAAGAAATAAATATAGGTCCACAATAGTTATCAGAGTTTTAGAAACATAGATCCATAACCGGTGCCAAATGCCAAGCCTCCAATCTCAAGCATCCGCAGAGCATCACTTAATTACCTGAGAAAATGTGCTAAAAGTCAGCTTTCGCTTGTGAGATCATAGGTTTAGATTCTTAATTCAATATAGTGGACATATACGTAAAACGCTTGCTAGCTAGACTAGGCCTCAATCATCCAACCAAAATATCCAACCAAAATGTTCCAACCACAATATTCCAACCAAAACAATTCATCCCTATAGGTGCACGCTATAGCTCAAATCAATCCAATCAATAGCTTACCTAGCTCAAGTCTAGGCCTCGCTCTATAACCAATCCAATAGCTTACCTAGTTCAGGACTAGGCCTCGCTCAACAACCAATCACTAGCTTACCTAGTTCGGGACTAGGCCTCGCTTAATCCTACCTAGTTCTATAAGCATAGCAAGTTTTGAAATAAATAAATAAAGCGATAATAGTCCACATAAATCATTTGCACGTTTCTCACCCCAAGTATTGAAAACATAGTTCAAGAGTAAAAGTGGGGCTATGACTCACCTCAAGTCCAGAAATCCTCAAAAGAAATGATAGAAGAAAGACGTAAGTAATCTCAAGTAACTCACGTAACGGCGACTACAGACTCGGCACTTCCTAACAATATCAAACCCGATCAGAAATCATTTCCTCAAAATCAAATATTCCCATTCCCGAACGTATTCCATTTTACTTTCCAAAAATATCCATTTCTCGAATTAACTTCATATTCATTTGAAATTCGACGTTTGGTATCCATACGGGTGGAGGGTCGACACAACTCAAACCAAAAAGCCTCAGCAAAGAACAATAATAAGACAACTATAGGTCTAATGTTAGCCCAACATATTATTTAAATAATTATCGAAGCTTATTAAATCTGTCGATTTGATAATCTCCCATACTTATTTACGTAATATATCGTTCCAAGATTATACCCAACCTAAAGCACATTGCACATAAGTTTCTATTTGGTATATGTCGTAGTCCAATGAATTCCCTATATATATCGTCGAATCGGCCAAATTCCACGAGACATATAGTAATTTATTACCCTAAAATATATACCACATCCTATGGGCGTCGTGGGATACGATGCCCATTAATATACCCATTTTATATCGTCAAATAACTCGATCTAGAATGAGTCATTCGATATATAAAATGTTTATATTAACCGTCATATATCCGTGACAACACAAAGTCACAATATAAGGCCCACTTGGACTTTAAAGACCCACAATTCGTATAACTCGATACATTTCTAATTTTATAAACAAAACCACATTTTTAATTATTGGTTATCCGACGTATATTTCGCCATTATTTATATAGTTATTATTTATAATAATATCCCGACATTTATTACACTATTTTCATAGTATAATAACTATCGCTTTATTATTATACGTTTACTCGTGATCGTTTTATTATTAATATACGCATTTATATATATATATACGTTTAACACGTCTATATATACGTTTATAAACGATTATATTCTTAATAATATTATTACGAGTATTATTCTTAATATCGATTTTTAAATATTTATCGAGTCATAGAATTTGGTCACATGTCCGAGTCATGACCCTCGGCTCATAGTCCAAGTCCAAAACAATAAAATCAAGTCACAATAATAAATCAACTTCGTCCAAACAATCCCATATCACGTGCTACAACATGAGGGTCCGACTACGGCACCCAACTAACCTATCTCCGTCATCTAATTGACCGTCTCACAATCGGTCCCCAATTCCATACTCGTCAACACAACTCCAAATCCAAAAACAAGTATACCAAAGTCCAAATGCTTTGGTCCAACATAAGTCACAACATGAAATATTAACACCATATAAAACAAAATTATACCAATTATACGGGTCGACTCCAAGTCAAACCCGGGTCAACTTGTGAGGTCACAAACCATAAAAATAACCTCACCCGAGACCTCTCGGTCTCGGCTAGCTCTAAAGAGCCCCTCGACCCAAAACAGCCCGCGAAGGGGTGTCGGCCGAGAATCAAAACAACAACAACAACAACAAGTCGAGCCACAATCGACCAAAATTACCACTAGCAATAATCCATCATCAAGAATCAAGAAGAAAAGAACCATAACACCTCCAAGACTCTAATTCGAGTCGAGGAGTGGCACACCGAGACCTAGGGTCTCGGTCAAGCTCAATACGAGCCACAAAAACCAAACCAAACGCATCCAACAATCCAAATCCGAGCACAAATAAATCAAGAATCGACCCTCAAGGATACCAAACTCGTTTTTATATCAAAACCCATCTTCATTTCAATGTTATCATCCCAAAAATACCAAGATTCAATTCGGGTTTGACTCAAAATAGTCAAACCCGACCCAAAACTCATGTTTTCTCACCTTCAATTCGAGTGAAAACCAAGATGAATGATGTTATGGTATCGTGTGATGTGTGGGGCGGCGGTGTTAATAAAATGGATGGGGGAAAGGCGCGTGTTTCACACCACCAGAATAAGAAAATCAGGAGGAGTATTTTGGTGGTGGTGGTGTGGTGTGGAAGTCGGCGGTGGTGATGGTGTTGGTGTGGCAGTCGGCGGCGACAAAGGGAGGAGAAGAGAGAGTGATGAAAATAATATTATGAGGGTGAAGGGTTAGGGTTAGGGGTGATATACCCGAAATTTACATAAAGGTCCCTCAAGTTTCCCTTTTCCAAAACTAGCCACAAATGCTTTTAGTTTTAGGTGAATATTAATAAACGGTTCTCCCATAAGACGGTTACTCGTTCATAAAAGTATTAAATTCTCGCCAAACATATTCGTACACGTCATAAATGATTTTCCCAACAACATTCCCCGAAATATATAGATATGTATGAAAAACATAATATTTATTTAACGGTGAATCGCTACCGTTTTGTAAAAGATTAAAATTCGTTAGGTTAATCTAGTGCCGGAGTCAATGTAGTGCCAAAGATCACGATCTCATAATAAATCATCACGACCGAAACAAATCAAACCATAAATAAATAACTAAATCTCATCAACATCGTACGATTAAAAATCAAGTACCAAGGTTCATAAAATATCTCGTCACAATAAACATTCGAAAATATCCAAATTTATAGTTTCAATGTAATGCGGGTTTTATAAAATGGCTCCCTATTTTGCCAGTTGTCACAGCACAAAACATATTAGCTTGCCAAGTCCAAAGCCCAATGACTAAACTATTACTAATCTTAACAAACGACACAAAGTTACAATATGAGAATGACCATCACTTCATAATACATATTTTTAATGCTAACAGTATTATTTTGGATGGTAGGGCAAGAGTGTATGCCAAAAAAAAGAAAAAAAAGAGAAAAAGAAAAAAAAAAAGAATAAAAACATATGGACTACCATCCTGTTTCCTTTTATGTTTATTTTATGTTTTTGTTAGTTTATGATTAGCTTAAGTCGAGTCGAGTCTTGGCTTAGCAACACCACATTGTACATGTAATTGACCAAGATGATTAACTCGCCACTAGTAAAGATTGTCTTTATCCAACAAAACCGTTTTCATCATATCCCTATACCTCACGATATAACCCTTTTAAAAGTCCTCTTTGATAGTTTGTCCTAGGTGCTTACACCAAGTGGTGGAGGTTTGATCCTTTCCTAAGCCTATGGTAATCTATTTGCCATGACAGGTAGTGAGTGATATTTTCCATTTTCATATTGTGATATACTTTTATTACAGCTGAGAGATGTGAGTATCTAAACACTGTTTGTGAGGTGCTAGTATATAATTTTCATGCTTGTTTTGGTTGAAGTGGAACGATTATTTGTTGTAATTACTTTTATATTAGTGCTAAATGACCCCTAACTTGTATTTTGATTACAATAAAAGCCCATTTGCTTGACGACAAGCAAATCTCAAGTGTAAGGGTATTTGATAAGGCGAAAAGTGTACCACTTTCAGGGGGTCATTCAATCCCAAAGTCGATATTATTTGATCAAATATTGCCCTAAATCATTCCTTTTGTCATTTTAGCTACTTTGGAGAAGATCTGGAAAAGGAAGCATTTTGGATGTTTTTGGAGCGAAAAAGTGAAGAAAACGGCAAAGTCTCCAAATCAAGCTGGAAACAGTGCTTGACGGCATCACGCTTTGAAGGTGACGGCGTCACGTTATGGCAAAGAGGTGGATAAAAGGTATAACGAGATGCACCAGAATGTTTTTGGACTTTAACACGTGACGGTGTCACCAAGGCCGTCACGTGTAATTTACTCTTGGCGGCCATGAGAAGAATAATATATGACGGCGTCAAATCTGGATCTAGGCAATACGAGAATTTCTTTGGCGGTGAGTTGACGGCGTCAGAATTTACAAGTGACGCTGTCAGACCCAAAAATCTATATATAGTTTTCTATTTTTCATTTGTAAGGAGAGGAGAACTTTGGGATAGTTTTGGAGAAACCCTAGCACGAATTTTACCTTACTTTTAAGGGTTCCAAACCCTTGTTTCATCCATTTTTGATTGAAGATAAGTTTTCCAATAATCATTCAATATGTCTGTGTTGTTTGATTCTATCTTATGCTTGTCTTTACTTTAACATGCTAGGCTAGGTTTTCTTTGTATTTGCTTAGATGTAATGAAACCTAGTTATTGATTATTGGTTGGTTGGTTGTTTGTTTATAATTGTTGTGAATGAATGATATCGATGTTAGGCTTAAGAAAACTGGCAGACTTCCATTTTTAACATGCTTGAACGTCTTAAGAAACATGAATCGGATGTGTACTACGATTAATTGGTTATATTTAATGCATAAGTAACTACTAAGAAGGCCATGTTAGGAGCTAGTTGTCGGCTCGACATAGGAAGAGGTGGGAGCTTATAGAGTTAGGGAAGATCGTACACGGCCCTACGAATAGAATTAAGGAATATAACCCATCATCCATGCAATTATAACAAACTAATCAACCAGTAAAAGATAGCTAGAGAGTAGTGAAATCTAAGTAAACAAGTTTTTCTTATTATTGTTTTTCTCCATATTTACTTTCGTGTCATTTTATTTTATTTCCATTGCATTTGTAGTTATTTGGGTTAGTTGACTAGCAACTAATTCCGCCCATTCTTCCAAAACCCGAGATTTTTACTTGTTTTCCATAAAATATAAAAATACAAAAAGAATCATCCCTCACCTCTAGACCTAGTTTAATTAAGTCTTAACCCTAGCGAACACTATTCTTTGAGTTGAACGATCAATCCCCCGGTACTTGCCATTACACTATACTACATCGGTCAGGTTTATGAGGCGAAAAATGAACCACTTTTAGGGGGTCATTTAAGCCCGGAATTGAATTTATTTGATCAAATATTGCCCTAAATCGTTCCTTTTGTGATTTTAGGTACTTTGGGAGTGAAATCTGGAAAAGGAAGCAATTCGGACGTTTTTGGAGCATAAAAGTGAAGAAAACGTTAAAGTCTTAATTTTCCTTGCTGGGAACAGTAGGTGACGGCGTCAAGAGTAATTTCCATGATGACCCAGTACAGATTTGACGGCGTCACGAAGTGGGGCGTCAAGAGTAAAACTCATGACGGCCTGGAAATGCATAACACATGACGGCGTCAAAAGTAGATCAAGGCATTCAGAGAAATATTTTGGCGGCGAGGTGACGGCGTCACAAAACTTGTCTTGACGCCGTCAGACCCTATTTCCTATATATAGTTTTCTAATTTTCACATTAAAAAAATGAGAAGTTTTGGAGAAACCCTAAGTACGAACTTGGTGCGAATTTTACAGGTTTTTCAAGGGTTCTAAGCCCTTGATACCTTTCATGTGTAATTGAGATAAGTATTCTTTTAATTCAATCAATATGTCTATGTGTTGGTTGTCTATATCTTGTTCTTGTCTTAATTCCATCATGCTAGGCTAGATCTATCTTGTGTTTGCTTGGATCTAATGAAACCTAGATATTAATTATGTGTTGATTACTTGTTTGTAGTTGTTTTGGATGAATGAATTCGATGTTAGGCTTAAGAAAACTGGCAGATCTCCAATTGGTAACATGCTTGAATGTCTTAGGAAACATGAACTGATGTGCACTAGGTTTTATTGGTTGTATTTAATGCATGAGCCACTATTTATAATCCCTATGGTTGTGCTGGGCATGGCATAGGAGGAGATAAGAGCTTATAGGATTGGGGAGTTAAGTGCGCCACCCCATGAATGGTATTAAGGAATACAATCCGTCATCCACGCAACTATAACAAGTAATTAACGTGTAAAAGATGTCTAGGGAGTAGTGAAATCTAAGTAAACACATTTTCTCCATTTATTGCTCACAACCTTAGTTAACTTAGTTATTTTCATTTCTAGTATTTAATTTTGATTGCATCTTTAGTATTGGGTTAGTTGACTAGCAACTAATTCCGCCCAAATCCTTCAAACCCGGGATTTTTACTTGCTTTCTAAAAAAATATAAAAATACAAAAATAATCATCCCTCATCTTTAGAACTGGTATTTAGGTTTTCTAATCCTAGCGACACTATTCCTAGCTGAACGATCAATCCCCCGGTACTTGTCACTATACTATACTACAACGATCAGGTACACTGCCTGGTGGGGGTTGTAAGCTTCTCGAGATCCCTTGAGAGGTAAAGCCTGGTGCGATTCCCACGTATCAAGTTTTTGGCGCCGCTGCCGGGGAATAGTTATTGTCTAGGTTAGAATTTCTTTTTATTAGGTCTACTTGCTAGATTCCTTTCTAGTAAGATTTTATTTTTATTTTTAGGTTTTCTTTAGTCTATCTTATTTCTTTGTGTTCTTTGTTCGTAACTCTTCACCACCCGACATCATGGACGATGGGAACATCCTTGAACCCGTCATCCCACCACAACAAAACCCACCACTAAAACCTCTTAGGCCCCGAACCATAGGAAAGTATTCCCGACCTAGCCACCAAGGCTACCGAAACACCATTGAGCTCACCGGAGCCAATGTGACCCCCTTGCGATCCGACACCATCCGGTTGGTGCAAAGCGGATGTGCATTCCATGGACTTCGTTCCGAAGATCCAAACCAACATCTTAAGGACTTCCTCAAAATCGTAGATTCCATAGACCTAGGTGTTGAAACTAGAGATACAACCCAATTAAGCCTATTCCAATTCTCTCTACTGGATCAAGCTAGTCTATGGCTTGAGCGTTTACCCGCGGGATCCATCACCACATGGGATGATCTCACCACTCGTTACCTTGCTCAATTTTTCCCACCGGGGAGAACTACTAAGCTTAGAAATGACATCTTGATGTTCCAACAACGTCAAAATGAATCTCTTTATGAAGCATGGACTCGTTTCAAGGACTTACTCCAAAAAGTCCCTCATCATGGCATAGATCTTTGGCTCCAAGTCCAAATTTTTTATGACCATATCGATATCTCCACGAGGCGAGCCATTGACCAATCGGCTGATGGTAAGCTACGTGATCTAAGTGCGGAACAATCATGGGAACTCATAGAAGATCTTGCTCTCTATGAAAACGAAAGTTGGAATGATCCCCGCGATTTGAACAAAATGGTCAAGGAAATATCTTTGCCTTCAAACAATTCTAGCACTCCTGACCGTAGGATCATGGAACTTGAGGACCAAGTCAAGTTTCTCATGAAATCTTACGAAGCTCCTAAGCCTTCAAGCCAAGTGAACAAAATCACTTCTTCATGCGAATTATGTAGTGGTCCCCATGACACTCGTGATTGTGTGGAACTCCCCGGAACAGCTTTTGCGGACTACGCATCCTCGCGTACCGACGAAGCGGGAGATAAGTGGTACACTTTCAAGCCCGAGCCAAACACTTACGGTGATTCATACAACCCCTCTTGGAAAAATCACCCAAACCGTAGGTGGAAACAAAATCAACCCAATTCTTCCAATCCGCCTAATCGTTACCAACCAAACGGTCCACCCTCCAACCGTACTTTCAACAACAATCCTTCTAACAACTATGATAGTACCAACAATCTTGAAGGGTTGATGTCTAAGTTCATGGCATCTCAAGAAGCTCGCATATCTAAGTTTGAAGCCGATTTCAAACAAAAGCAAAGCGAGATGACCACTAGAATTGATGCATTGTTGAAAGTTCTCAATGACCGAGAAATGGGAGCACTCCCAAGCGACACAATCAAGAATCCGAGACTAAACGTTAATTCCATATCTTCAGTTTCGTCACCCACTTCGTGTCGACAATACTACTCGGTTAAATTAACGAGCACGTGTTTCAAACAAAACCAAATTCTTCAAAAGGACCAATCAAACAAAACACCCGATATAGAACCGGTCAAAAGTATAGTTGAAACACCTCCTACGCAAGACCTTGACGATGAATTCAAGGAACTTCACCTTGAACGCCCCGTCATTGATGTCTTACCGCGTGCTCCTTACTATAGTGCCCTCCTAGAAAAATATGAGAAGTTTAAGCTAGGTAAAAATGGGACCGCCTTCGTTCAAAACAAGTTGCCTAAAAAGCTTGATGATCCGGGTATATTTGTTTTGCCTTGTAAGATAGGAAGATCCGAAGCTTTCGACACATTAGCCGATTTGGGGTCAAGCCTCAACTTGATTCCCTTATCCTTATTCACCGCTCTTAAGCTAGGAAAGTTAGAGGAAACAGAGGTATTGATAGGGCTAGCGGATGGGAGTATTGCCCACCCAGTTGGAATGATTAAGGATGTAGTTGTTCATGTAGGAAAGTTAACTATATTGGCGGATTTTCACGTCCTAGACATGGTTAGTGACACTACATGCCCATTATTGGTAGGAAGAGGATTTTTAGCAACCGCTAGCGCCATGATAGATTGCAAGGAGTCTAAGATAGCGGTAGGTGAAGGCGATACTTGGTCGGTGTATGATGTAAAGAAGCATAGTTATGATTGTGATGATGAACCGACACCGCATTGGGTAGAGATGAATAGGAGACCATCTAGATATGGACCTTGGATAGAAAGGAACTTCATAGGACCTCAATGCCCATTTTATCTAGAGAAAGATTTCGTTGAAAAGACACATTCGGTAGAACAACTCATAGCTAGAGATGAAGAGCTAGATCCCTTTGAGGACCCCTTAGTCTTTAGGAAGATGATTGAGTTCTTGAGCGTAATGCCTATTAATATAGAGATGAATAAGTGGAAAAGAGAGGGAGACAAGTGTAAATGGAGGTGGGACAAGCCACCTAAAGAAGGTGACGGATCATGGCATATGAGGATGACTTTGTATGATCCGGATGGAGAAAAGTTTGAAAGGTCATACCATACTAAGGAAACCGATAGGAAGTTGAAACCTAAGTTTGATCCCAAGGATGTCCTCAATGAGGAATTCACCCGTGTCACGTAGTAACCCATGACCTTGAGTCTAGCTACAAGACTCGTAAATAAAGAAAAGCGCTTCTTGGGAGGCAACACATGTTTTGTGTGATTTTATTTTATTTTGTTTGTTTGTTATTTGCTACCGTATGCATGCTTTATTTTTATTGTTGGTAGATCATGTTTCTAAACTAAAAAGTGGAAATACTTTACTTTGTTGTTTTGGCCTAGTCTTAACTCCACCTAGAAGTATTTTTGCAAAAGATAAGTGTAAGGGGAAACCCCAAATATGTTTTTAAGAAACAAACCGATCATGATTCTCCACAATATTAAATGAACATGTATATTCGTATTTGTTAGAGTCAAATGCTTGTATTGAGTCATAATGAAGTTTTGCAGGATTTTCCCGGAAGTAGGACCAAGTTTTTCCAGAAATTTTCCGGAAACTTAACATAAGAAATTCTGCAGGTCACTTCTGACGGCGTCACGAGATTACTCTTGACGGCGTCACGTGTAAAAATCTGGAAATTTTACCAGTTTTGTTTTTCTAACGGAGTCTTATGGTTTTTGTGAATTATAAAGTTTTATAATCTCCAGGAAATCTGCAAACTTCATTCCACAAGCATTATATCTTATCTTGTTTTCTAAGATTTAGTAACTTATATAGGATGCCGCCGATTTTACGCGAGGTTGTTTTTGTCTATTTTCTCAGGATTTACAGGTTATGTATGACAAGAAGATGATTTACATTCTGGAAGGGAAGCTTTGATTGTTCATTTTCTTGGAGGAAGATTTAACCTGACCACCTTATTATCCATACCGTGCGAATCAGGGGAGTATTTGATTTCATTCTTTTTACTTTTTAACTTTTACATTCTTTACTTGAACATTGGGGACAATGTTCATCTTAAGTGTAAGGGGAGGGTAAAAAGATGATACCTTACATATGCACTTTCACCTGAGTTTGTTTGTTTGATGGTAGATGTGTAATAAAACTATGAGAAATACTTGTTAGTGCAATTTTAGCGCCAAATTTAAAATTTTTTACAACATTTAGGAGTGAAACTTTAGCCATAGCAAGCGTCTCATGGATAGGAGATTGTATGACTAGCACAAAACCGTTTTATTCAGAAAAATTTTCCAACCAAATATGTGAGGTTCGCCTTTAGATTTGATAGGAAAAGCATTTACTATTAGTGCTTATGAGTGTACCGGTAGCATTTAGATTCTAGAACTTGCGTTAGTGATGCATCCCGAGACCGCTAGTGAGACTACATTCGTGTAGTAGGATTTACTACATGATAAGAGGCATTAGGATCACCCTTGTGTTAAACCCGTATCATAATTACTTGACCATTTAAGTCATATTACTTGGCTAGTTAAGTCAACTAATTTTTCCCACACCCTTAGCGTTGTACTCATTTTTAGCACACGAAACCCCTAGTACACCCCTCCGAGCCTATCTTTTCATTTCTAACTTTAAGCATCTTACTTAAAGGAAGAATTTGTTACACCCCACTTAAATGTACACCCAAATCGCCTTAGCCTTCCGTGTATGCGCTCATTTTTAGTGCATTATTGTTATTTGTTAAACCCTAAGTTAACTATCTAATTGATTACATGGTTGCTAAGTCGAGTCACATCCTTGTACATATTGTTTTGGGACGATTGGGACTCATGGGTAAAGTACTTATTTATGGAGTAATGGGGAAGAACATCATATATTACCCCCATATGTACGTTAATCTTAAAAGTACTCCAAGTGTTTTGATTTTCTTAATTCGAGTCATTAGTTTAGTTTATTGTAAAGTATGTAAAAATTCAAGTGTAAGGGAAATGTTCATTCCCTATGATGTATTATTTTGGATGGTAGGGTAAGAGTGTATGCACACAAAAAAAAAAAAAAAAAAAAAAAATCGAAAAAATCAAGAAAAAGAAAAGAAAAAAAATAGAAAAAGAAAAGAGAAAAAACATACGGACTACCATCCCTTTTTATTCTATGTTCATTTTATATTTTTGTTATTTTTCATTTATTAGCTTAAGTCGAGTCTATTCTTGGCTTAGCAACGCCATCTTGTACATGTAATTAACCAAGATTGTTAACTCGCCACCAGTAAAAACTTCCTTTATCCAACAAAACCGTGTATTTCATATCCCTACACCTAACGTTACAACCCTTTAAAAATACCTCTTTGATAGTTTATCCTAGGTGCTTACGCCATGTGGTGGAGGTTTGATCCTTTCCCAAGCCTATGGTAATCTATTTTGCTATGACAAGTAGTGAGAGATATCTTCCGTTTCCATATTGTAATTTATACTTTATTACACCCGAGAGATGTGAGTATCTAAACACTATTTGTGAGGTGCTTGTGTATGACCTCCGTGCTTGTCTTTGGTCTTTAGTGGAATGATTATTTGTTGTAATTACTTTTATATTAGTGTTAAATGACCCCTAACTTGTATTTTGATTAGAATAAAAGCGCATTTGCTTGAGGACAAGCAAATCTCAAGTGTAAGGGTATATGATGAGGCGAAAAATGAACCACTTTTAGGGGGTCATTTAAGCCCGGAATTGAATTTATTTGATCAAATATTGCCCTAAATCGTTCCTTTTGTGATTTTAGGTACTTTGGGAGTGAAATCTGGAAAAGGAAGCAATTCGGACGTTTTTGGAGCATAAAACTGAAGAAAACGCCAAAGTCTTAATTTTCCTTGCTGGGAACAGTAGGTGACGGCGTCAAGAAGGAACTTCTGACGGCGTCAAGAGTAATTTCCATGATGACCCAGTACAGATTTGACGGCGTCACGAAGTAGGGCGTCAAGAGTAAAATTCATGACGGCCTGGAAATGCATAACACATGACGGCGTCAAAAGTAGATCAAGGCTGTCCGAGAAATATTTTGGCGGCGAGGAGACGGTGTCACAAAACTTGTCTTGACGCCGTCAGACCCTATTTCCTATATATAGTTTTCTAATTTTCACATTAAAAAAAGGAGAAGTTTTGGAGAAACCCTAAGTACGAACTTGGTGCGAATTTTATAGGTTTTTCAAGGGTTCTAAGCCCTTGATACCTTTCATGTGTAATTGAGATAAGTATTCTTTTAATTCAATCAATATATCTATGTGTTGGTTGTCTATATCTTGTTCTTGTCTTAATTCCATCATGCTAGGCTAGATCTATCTTGTGTTTGCTTGGATCTAATGAAACCTAGATATTAATTATGTGTTGATTACTTGTTTGTAGTTGTTTTGGATGAATGAATTCGATGTTAGGCTTAAGAAAACTGGCAGATCTCCAATTGGTAACATGCTTGAACGTCTTAGGAAACATGAACTGATGTGCACTAGGTTTTATTGGTTGTATTTAATGCATAAGCCACTGTTTATAATCCCTATGGTTGTGCTGGGCATGGCATAGGAGGAGATAAGAGCTTATAGGATTGGGGAGTTAAGTGCGCCACCCCATGAATGGTATTAAGGAATACAATCCGTCATCCACGCAACTATAACAAGTAATTAACGTGTAAAAGATGTCTCGGGAGTAGTGAAATCTAAGTAAACACATTTTCTCCACTTATTGCTCACAACCTTAGTCAATTTAGTTATTTTCATTTCTAGTATTTAATTTTGATTGCATCTTTAGTATTGGGTTAGTTGACTAGCAACTAGTTCCGCCCAAATCCTTCAAACCCGAGATTTTTACTTGCTTTCTAAAAAAAATATAAAAATACAAAAATAATCATCCCTCATCTTTAGAACTAGTATTTAGGTTTTCTAATCCTAGCGACACTATTCCTAGCTGAACGATCAATCCCCCAGAACTTGTCACTATACTATACTACAACGATCAGGTACACTGCCTGGTGGGGGTTGTAAGCTTCTCGAGATCCCTTGAGAGGTAAAGCCTGGTGCGATTCCCACGTATCACAGGTACACTGCCTGGTGGGGATTGCAAGCTTCTCAAGATCCCTTGAGAGGTAAAACCTTTTGCAAGGTTGCAAAACCACGCATCAAGTGGAGTGGCACGAAAGACGTTCTCAGATATCGGGAAAAAGTAGTTGTAGTTTAGGTTTATGACCTTAATCTCTACAACTAAAGCTCTCATACCAATCTGTAACACCCTCATTTTTCACTAATCGCAGAGGATTAAGTGTTTGGGGTATTACATCATGTTCTATAGATACAGTAATAGGGAATGACTGAGAAAGAGACATTTTATAAAAATGAGTTATCATTCATTAAAATTATCATAGTTTTATAAGTTGAGGTCCCGTGAATCTAAGTGTGAGATGTCATGTTTGAATGATAACCAAATAGAAAGTCTTTCAAGTCTCGTGCCTTTCCATGCCATAACTTCCACAGAGCTCCGTTACCTAGGATACATGCTTAAAAGTCAACACTAGGTGTTGAGTGAGAGTCATAGGTTTAGGGGTTAGTGAATGCAAGTTCCTCAGGGTTCAATTGTTACACCCTTCAAGGAAAATGTAGTGTGTGTATGTGTGTGTGATAATTGTAATGCATGTACAATTATCAAGAGTTGGTTAGTTGGTCTATTGCACTAAGCTCATGAACCACACGTTAACAATCCGGGTCACGGGAGCTGCAGACCCAACCATGAGAGGATGGAAAGGATAACTTGCCAAAGTTAATCCTTCAGTGAGGGTTCAAATATAATACTTATTGGTACTCTCCAGTGAGAGATAGTACCAACGGGAGTTGTCAAACTCTAATAGATCTATCTATTATATTCGCGTTCGCTTGGGTAAAATATCCCAAACGATTAGATTCATGAATTTTGTTGTGTAGCAGTGGCAGATAGTTTACTCGTGCAATAACCAAAGAAAAAGACTTGTATTCATTTTAAAGCCTTTAACATGTATCCCCCTCACAGGGTTTGTAAAGCATTTAAAAGAGTGAGGCTATGAAAACTCACCTAGGCTTAGGGAAATCTAATTGATGTGAAAAGTGACTCGGAGACTAGACTGCCTACTCACGTATCCTGGTGGTTTTGTTGGTGTAGATGTATGTCAAGCTTTAGTTATCTTGTTTAAGTTTCTTAAGTAATCATTCTTAGGGTTGTTAATGTTTTAGATATAACATAACACCGTTTGGGCCATCACAATCCAGAAGTATATGACTCCTCACATGAAGCTCCCTACTATTGTATTATATTATCAACATAATACCATTCAGGCCATCATAATTCAGAAGTTAATACTCCTCACGTGAAGCTCCCTACTATTGAGCTATGTTGTTATTAAGTTTAGTTATAACATAACACCATTCGGGCCATCATAATCCAGAAGTACATGCAATATTAGTTTGAGATGCCAGGGCACTTTAATTCGTAAACCCAGCAAACTCGTCAAAATGAAATATCCACATGGTACTCCTCACATGAAGCTCTCTAGTAATGTGTTATGCTTCTAACTTTAATTAAGTTTTATATTTATATAATATTTTCACTTTATACCCTTATAGTTTATATATTTACAAAATCTACCCTAGACTTATATACTTATATTAATAACTATCTAAACTTAGCAATATTAGTCCCTATACTTATATATTTTATGAAAATGACAGAAATGACCCTTGGACTTATTAGTTTTCAAAGTTTACTATTTATACCCTTAACTTTATAACTTTTGCAAAACTAGTCCTTATTAGTGTATAACTATTTTACTTTTTATCCTAAGGTTATATAACTTTGCAAAAAGGGTCCTTATACTTATAACTTCTAAGAAATGTCAAAAATAGTCCCTAGACTTAATATTTTCAAAAAGTTACCATGTATACCCCTATGCTTGGAAAACTTTGCAAAACTAGTCCTAATTCCATGCAAACTATATTTTTATAAAACAAAAAGTTTTCCTAGCTTATGTTTAACACATATTAGCTTATCTAAGTTACTTAAACTAGCCTATAGCTTATTATAAGGTATTATAGCATATAATTAGGGTTTAGTGTATAATTAGGGTTTTAAAAAGAAAACTAGCATGTTTAAGTGATCAAGGCTTAGGCAAGGGTTCCTATGTGATCTAAGGCATCTAATATCTATCCTAGGATTGTAATTAAGCTAAGAGAGAAAGTAAAGAAAGCTTACAAGACCAGTAGTGGGTGTACGAGAGTTTTAGGGTTTCCTAGGGCAAAACTAAGCTCGACAAGGGTTCAAGGCCTATACTACTCGACTTCTATGGCTAATAGGGTCCTAATACTACTACTAACTACAGATTGTAAGTGGTGAAGAGAGGAGAAAAGGTGTGGAATGAAATGGAGAGGGTACGGGGTATTTATAGGGTTAGAGAGAGGTTTAGGTGGAAAAGGTGGTGGTGTGGTGTTGAGGAGGGGGGTTGCTGAGTAAGGAAGGCTAGGGTAGGTCGTGGAGGTTCTAAGGGGTGATGAGGATAGGCTATGGTGTAGCTAGGGGCGGAGTAGGACGGTAGTGGTGGTGGTTTAGTTACGGGCTTAAGGTGGTGACAAGGAGGTGATGCACCTCCTTTTGTGGGTGCTTAGAGGTGCTATGGTGTGTGCTAAGCATGACTAAGGTTCTAGGGTGCTATATTGAGGTGCTTGAGGTGCTTATGTTTAGGTTTTAACTAGTTTAGGTTTAGTTTTATCCTAATTTGGTTTAGTGAGAAATTAGGGTTTCTACTAAGGTTTAGTGCCTAGGTTAGGGTCCTATGAGTGCCTAATGACTAATACTAGGTCCTAAGAGGCTTATACTAAGTAGTGGTAGCTTATGGTGAAGTTTTGGGATAGTTTAGACCTAATTTTGGGAAGTTATAACCTAGTTATGGTTTTGTGCTTAAGGGACTTGTACCTAAGTTCTAAGGGGTTGTACTAGGGTCTAAGGGTGCTAAGAAATTCTATTGTTCCTAAGGTGACTCATACATAAGCCTTGAACACTTTCAAATTGGTTTAGATAAGCATTTAGGGTTTTGTGAACACATAGGCCTGATTAGGGCTTAATTATGATTAGATTAGGGTTTTGTGATGATTTCAGTATGTTAGATTGGTAGATTACTTATTGTGGTGTTGTTGTGATCTTATGCTTGATATACTAGAGGTTTATAAGATGTGTAGGTAGAGATATTTGGCTTGTGTGGATACGTGAGCAAGTCTAGAGGTCATGTAGGTAATGAATGCATATAAAAAGCAAAAATTTAACTGTGAAATACATGACCTAGGTATTTGTAGTGGAAATGATAGTGATTAATTTTATGGGTTGTTATACAACATGGCTCCAGACGGCAAAAGACAATATAAGAATTCCAAAACATGACACAAAACAAAAGACATCGCACAATGGCTCAAACTCTACCCTAGCACTTACCCCTCTCAATCAATTAGGATTAAATATACTATTCGTCATAGACTCTAGATCCAAGTCCACCTCATAATCTTCCAGATTACTTATCCATCCATTCTCGTTTCCCTCGATTTGTGGTAGTGGACGACTAGCAAAGCCATCCTTGAGGTTTCTCTCTTCCTCCTCCACATGATCTACAAACTCATACAAATTTTGGGGTCTAGCCCAAACCACTCCTCCATCTTCTAGGAATTGGGGACACTTTCCAGGGTACCTAGTGGTAAAACCTTCCTTATCAGCCACCTTCGTCTCGTACCTTTATATCTCCTCTCCATCCACATTCTCTAAAGTTAACTTCTCCTCAATCGTACACGGAAGCATGCTAGCAGGAACTAGGATCCTTCTGCTAGTACGTTTCACCTTACCAATTCTCTGGCAACCCGTAGCGACCACGGTAGCCCGACGAAGCTTGTTACGTGCGGGAGGTGCCATACTAAAAATGACATATACGATACTAAGTATAGGGGTTCAATAGGCGTCCAAAACTCGATAAAACATCTAATAAATTTAGGAAAAATAGACATATAAAGTACCATACTTATATATAGTCCTAAATTCAACTATATGAGGGACTCCTAGGTTATAGTCTAGGTTCAACCGCCTACTTCTCTATAACCAAGGCTCTGATACCAATCTGTCACACCTCGCCAAGGCAGAAACGCGAGTGTAACATCATGGATATCATCACAACACCTGGTTTCTAAATAGAGAATTTCTACATGCACATAAGTAGAGCAAAGTACCAACACAAAGTTTCGTAACAATACCCTGAAAGAAAATAACCAAAGCAAATCTCCAAAGGTATCCTTAATAAAACATAAAGTACTAGTCGTAAAACATTAAAGTATCACATTCGAAATCCAACAAGTTCATAATCCAAACATAAAGATAAATCATTCTCAATGCAACTAAAGTCTTGTCTACTCGCTCCCTTCTACCTTAGCCTTAGAAAGCTCGCCTGAAAATGATGCTTGATGCGTGGGAATTGCACCAGGCTTTACCTCTCGAGGGATCTCGAGAAGCTTACAACCCCCACCAGGTAGTGTACCTGATTGTTGTAGTATAGTATAGTGACAAGTACAGGGGGATTGATCATTCAACATAGGAATAGTGTTGCTAGGATAAGAAAACCTAAAAACTAGGTCTAGAGGTGAGGGATGATTCTTTTTGTATTTTTTTATATTTTATAAAAGCAAGTAAAATCTCAGTTTTTGGAAGAAGTGGGCGGAATTAGTTGCTAATCAACTAACCCAATGACTAAGATGAAATCAAAATAAAATAATAAAAATGAAAATAAACTAATTAAGATAGTGGTGTGAGCAATATATGGGAGAATTGTGTTTACTTAGATTTCACTACTCCCTAGATATCTTTTACAGGTTAATTACTTGTTACAATTGCGTGGATGACGGATTGTATTCCTTAATACCATTCATGGGGTGGCGTACTTACTTCCCCAATCCTATAAGCTCCTACTTCACTCCTATGTCGAGCCGGCTAAGAAGCTCCTAACATGGGATCACTAGAGTTCGCTCATGCATTAAATACAATCATAAAAACCTAGTACACATCGGTTCATGTTTCTTAAGACGTTCAAGCAAGTTACACAATGGAGATCTGCCAGTTTTCTTAAGCCTAACATTCAAATCATTCATCTATTACAGCTATAAACAAGCAATCAACCTATAATCAACATCTAGGTTTCATTACATCTAAGCAAACACATGAAAGATCTAGCCTAGCATGTTATAATCAAGACAAGCATAAGATATATTCAAACAACACATAGACATATTGAATGAATTGGAAGAAGACTTATCTTAATTGAACATGAAAGGTTTCAAGGGGTGAAAACCCTTGAAAACACTGTTACAAACGACCTAGGGTTTATTAGGTTTGGCCCTAGTATTCTCCACACAAGTTCCTCTTTTAATGAATGAAAAATAGAAAAGTATATATAGATTTTGTGAGGTGACGGCGTCAAGAGTAAATTTCTGAAGCCGTCATCTCGCCGCCAATAAAGTTCTCGAACTGCCTAGATCTGGGTCTGACGCCGTCATGTCTAATCCTGCTCCAGACCGTCACTAAAATAACTCTTGACGCCCTACTTCTGACGCCGTCACGTTTTCTTTGGGTCGTCATGCATTTTGCTCCTGACGCCGTCATATTTTCCTTCTTGACGCCGTCAGGTACTGTTCCCAGCATGGAAAATTAAGTCTTTGCCGTTTTCTTCACTTTTATGCTCCAAAAACGTCCAAAATGCTTCCTTTTCCAGAATTCACTCCCAAAGTACCTAAAATCACAAAAGGAACGATTTAGGGCAATATTTGATCAAATAAATTCAATTCCGGGCTTAAATGACCCCCTAAAAATGGTTCATTTTTCGCCTCATCAATACTTAAAAACATCAACGTAATGTTGGTGAGATCCATAGGTTTAAGACACACAATATCACTCAAGGCAACCAGTTCGCTGTGATTATAAAACATAGCAGGACAATAAGTATAGTTACCATATAAGCTAGCATGCAATCAGAAAACCAACTAACGGGAGGGAACGTGCCCACTGATCCAAATACCATATCCAACATCAATTAGGACGGAACTTGCCCACCGATCCAAGTACCAAATCACACATAAATTGGGACGGAACGTGCCCACCGATACAAGTACACAATATTGGGTAATCAATACCCTCCAATTGGATCGTACTAATGAGCAACGGGATAAGCATCCCTCCAATTAGACCACACAGAAAAACCACACCGCAATATCATAACATGTATAATACACACGATAACCACTTACAAGTCCATGCGTTTATTAGATACATAATCACAGTAACTTAAAACATAATTTAACACAAGCATCATTCCTATCCCAAGTTTAAAACAAAGTAAATATGGGACTATGAAACTCACCTCAGTCTTTGCAGCTTCCAAATTAATAATCACAAATCTAAACGACAAAATAAATCCACGTTACACGTGACTGATGCGTGGTTTTGCAACCTTGCAAAAGGTTTTACCTCTCAAGGGATCTTAAGAAGCTTGCAATCCCCACCAGGCAATGTACCTGACCGATGTAGTATAATGTAGTGGCAAGTACTGGGGGATTGATCATTCTACTTAGGGAATATTGTTCGTTAGGATTGAAAACTACTCTAATTAGGTCTAAGGGTGAGGGACGATTCTTTTTGTATTTTTATATTTAATGGAAAGCAAGTAAAATCTCGGTTTTGAAGGAGTTGGCGGAATTAGTTGCTAGTCAACTAACCCAAATAACTACAAATTCAATAAAAATAAAATGACAATTAAATAAATGTGAGAAAAACTAATATGGAGAAAAACGTGTTTACTTAGGTTTCACTACTCCCTGACTATCTTTCATTGATTGATTAGTTTGTTATAATTACGTAGATGACGGGTAGTATTTCTTAATCCCATTCGTAGGGGCGTGTACGTCCTTCCCTAACTCTATAAGATCCTATCTCTTCCTATGACGACACATTAAGTATCCTATCATGGCCACATTAATATTCTATTATGCATTAAACACAACCAATTAATTGTAGTTCACATCCAATTCATGTTTCTTAAGACGTTCAAGCAAGTTACCAATAGGAAGTTAGCCAGTTTTCTAAAGCCTAACATTGATGTCACCCATCCAACAACAATTAATAACAAACAATCAATCAATAATCAATATCTAGGTTTCATTACATCTAAGAAAACACAAACAAACCTAGCCTAGCATGTTAATGTAAAGACAAGCAAAAGATAGAATCAAACAACACATAGACATATTGAATGATTAATGGAAGACTTATCTTTAACTAAGCATGGATGAAATAAGAGTGAAAAACCCTTACAAAGAGTATAAAATTCAACCTAGGGTTTATCCCAAGTTTCACCCAAAAAGTTCTCTCTCTAATGAATGAAAATTAGAAAAGTATATATAGAGAATATGATGAGGCGAAAAATGATCCATTTTTAGGGGGTCATTTAAGCCCGAATCCGACTTTATTTGATCAAATATTGCCCTAAATCGTTCCTTTTGTGATTTTAGGTACTTGGAAAGTGAATTCTAGAAAAGAAGCCATTTTGGACGTTTTTGGAGCATAAAAGTGAAGAAAACGGCAAAGTATCAATTTTCCATGCTGGAAACACTAGGTGACGGCGTCAAGAGTTATACCCTGATGGCGTCAGACATCAAGAATAAAATACCGTAGTTGATGACGGCGTCAAAAGTCATCCTGACGGCGTCAAAGTCCCAAGAATAAAATATTGTAGGTGGTGACGGCGTCACATAGGCCGTTATAAGTAGATCAAGGTCGTCCGAGGAAGTATTTGGCGGCGAGGTGACGGCGTCACATGGTTGTCTTGACGCCGTCAGCCCAGTTTTCCTATATATAGTTTTCTAGTTTTTACATTAAAAGGGGAGAAGTTTTGGAGAAACCCTAAAGACGAATTTGGTGCAACTTTTACAGGTTTTTCAAGGGTTCCAAACCCTTGATACCTTGCATTGTAATTGAGATAAGTATTCTTCTAATTCAATCAATATGTCTATGTGTTGGTTGTCTATATCTTGTTCTTGTCTCAATTCCATTATGCTAGGCTAGATCTCTTTTGTGTTTGCTTAGATCTAATGAAACCTAGATATTGATTATGTGTTGATTACTTGTTTATTCTTGTTCTTGGATGAATGATTTATATGTTAGGCTTAAGAAAACTGGCAGATCTCCAAATGGTAACATGCTTGAACGTCTTAAGAAACATGAACCGAGGCGTACTAGGTCTTTATTGGTTGTATTTAATGCATGAGCCACTGTTTACAATCCCTATAGTTGTGCTGGGTCATGGTGTAGGAGGAGATAAGAGCTCATAGAATTGGGGAGTTATGTATGCCACCCCATGAATGGTATTAAGGAATACGATCCGTCATCCATACAATTATAACAAGTAATTAACATGTAAAAGATATCTAGGGAGTAATGAAGTCAAAGTAAACACATTTTCTCCAATTACTGCTCACAACCTTAGTATAATTAGTTTATTTTCATTTTTATTATTTTATTTTGATTGCATCTTAGTTTTGGGTTAGTTGAATAGCAACTAATTCCGCCCACTCTTTCAAAACCCGAGATTTTACTTGCTTTCATAAAAACATAAAAAGACAAAAATAATCATCCCTCACCTTTAGAACTAGTAATTAGGCTTTCTAATCCTAGCGACACTATTCCTAAGCTGAACGATCAATCCCCCGGTACTTGTCACTATACTATACTACAACGATCAAGTACACTGCCTGGTGGGGGTTGTAAGCTTCTCGAGATTCCTCGAGAGGTAAAGCCTGTTGCGATTCCCACGCATCAAGTTTTTGGCGGCGCTGCCGGGGAATAGTTATTGTCTAGGTTAGGATTTCTTTTTATTAGGTCTACTTGCTAGATTCCTTTCTAGTAAGATTTTATTTTTATTTCTAGGTCTTCTTTAGTCTATCTCATTTCTTTGTGTCTTTGTTCGTAAACTATTTCGATGGATAACAGTAACATTGATCGCTCGATTCCTATTATTCGTGTTTTTCGTCGTAGGATTTTCCAAATGCCCGCCCCACTTCCTTTAGCAGAAAATGAGAACCCACCTAACCTCTCACCCAACCACCACTTTGACAATAATTCTGAGTTAGAAGAGTCTGATCATGATGATGACCATAGGGCTAGTCCTTTTTATTATTCAGACTCCGATGAGGATCTTGATGATGGCGATGTGATTAATGAGGATAGAATGGAAGAAGAAATAAACCCTCTTAGGTATGTCGACCCTAGAACTAGGATTGAGTGCGACAGTTCGTTTAACATGCAATTTCCTTGTAAGATCGGATTTAAAAGCTTCAACGCTTATCTTAACTCATCTCTCCCAATGAACATAATCTCGCGCAATGAATATAATAAAATCATGATAGATGAGTTAGAATACAAAGGAGAAAATATTGTGGCTAGGGCAAAACCATTGCATGTGTTTGTAGGAAGTTTGGTTTATCTTGATGAGTTCATGGTTATGGAGAATCTAGGAGAATTTATTGATGATAAATTGACCCAAGTTGTGTTTGGAAAACCTTTCAAACGGTTGACCAACCTCGATGAAAAACTCATAAAAGGGTTAATTACATTCTCGGGTGGGGATGAAGAATTTGTCTATCAAATGCCCCGCACACACCCTAGGTTCAAGGATTTCTCCATGGAAAAGTGTAGTAGGTATCCGCCTATGGAAATGCTAAGTGAGAATGATAAGAGAAAAGGACTTAAGTACACGCATGAAAAGAATAAAAGATACTATCGCGGGTGCTTAGAGTTAGGAGACGAGTATAAGAAAGATGAGGCGACTATTAGATGGCTCACACTTGGTTACGTGAGCATAAGCGATACACGTTAACCCATAACTTTGAGTCTAGCTACAAGACTCGTAAATAAAGAAAAGCGCTTCTTGGGAGGCAACCCATGTTTGTGTGATTTTATTTGTTTGATTGTTATTTGCTTCCGTATGCATGTTTTATTTTTATTGTTGGTTGGTCATGCTTCTCAAATAAAATGTGGAAATACTTTACTATGTTGTTTGGCCTAGTCTTAACTCCAACCTAAAAGTATTTTTGCAAAAGATAAGTGTAAGGGGAAACCCCAAATATGTTTTTAAGAAACAAACCGATCATGATTCTCCACAATAATAAATGAGCATGTATATTCGTATTTGTTAGAGTCAAATGCTTGTATTGAGTCACAATGAAGTTTTGCAGGATTTTCCAGGAAGTAGGACCAAGTTTTTCCAGAAATTTTCCGGAAACTTAACATAAGAATTTCTGCAGGTCCATTCTGACGGCGTCAGGGGTTTACTCTTGACGGCGTCAGGAGTTAAAAATCTGGAAATTTTACCGGTTTTGTTTTTCTAACGGAGTCTTATGGTTTTTGTGAATTATTAAGTTTTATAATCTCCAGGAAATCTGCAAACTTAATTCCACAAGCATTATATCTTACTTTGTTTTCTAGGATTTAGTAACTTATATAGGATGCCGCCGATTTTACGCGAGGTTGTCTTGTCTATTTTTCCAGGATTTACAGGTTATGTTTGACAAGGAGATGATTTATATTCTGGAAGGGAAGCTTTGATTGTTCGTTTTCTTGGAAGAAGATTTAACCTGGCCAACCTAAAATCCATACCGAGCGAATCAGGGGAGTATTTGATTTCATTCTCTTTACTTTTTCACTTTTACATTCTTTACTTGAACATTGGGGACAATGTTCATCTTAAGTGTAAGGGGAGGGTAAAAAGATGATACCTTACATATGCACTTTCGCTTGAGTTTGTTTTGTTTGATGGTAGATGTGTAATAAAACTACGAGAAATACTTGTTAGTGTAATTTTAGCGCCAAATTTAAAATTTTTTACAACATTTAGGAGTGAAACTTTAGCCATAGCAAGCGTCTCGTGGATAGGAGATTGTATGACTAGCATATAACCGTACTTTCAGAAAAATTTTCCACCCAAATATGTGAGGTTCGCCTTTAGATTTGATAGGAAAAGCATTCATTATTAGTGCTTATGAGTGTACCGGTAGCATTTAGATTCTAGAACTTGCGTTAGTGATGCATCCCGAGACCGCTAGTGAGACTACATTCGTGTGGTAGGATTTACTACATGATAAGAGGCATTAGGATCACCCTTGTGTTAAACCCGTATCATAATTACTTGACCATTTAAGTTATATTACTTGGCTAGTTAAGTCAACTAATTTTTCCCACACCCTTAGCGTTGTACTCATTTTTAGTACACGAAACCCCTAGTACACCCCTCCGAGCCTATCTTTTCGTTTCTAACTTTAAGCATTTTACTTAAAGGAAGAATTTGTTACACCCCACTTAAATGTACACCCAAATCGCCTTAGCCTTCCGTGTATGCGCTCATCTTTAGTGCATTATTGTTATTTGTTAAACCCTAAGTTAACTTTCTAATTGATTACATGGTTGCTAAGTCGAGTCATATCCTTGTACAAATTGTTTTGGGACGATTGGGACTCATGGGTAAGTACTTATTTTATGGAGTAATGGGGAAGAACATAATATTATTACCCCCATATGTACGTTAATCTTAAAAGTGCTCCAAGTGTTTTGATTTTCTTAATTCGAGTCATTTGATTAGTTGATTGTAAAGTATGTAAAGATTCAAGTGTAAGGGGAATTCTCATCCCCTATGATGTATTGTTTTGGATGGTAGGGTAAGAGTGTATGCACAAAAAAAAAAAAAAAAAAAAAAAAAAAAAAAAAAAAAAAGGAAAAAAATCAAGAAAAAAAAATAGAAAAAGAAAAAGAGATAAAACATACGGACTACCATCCCGTTTTTCATTCTATGTTCATTTTATGTTTTTGTTATTTTTCATTTATTAGCTTAAGTCGAGTCTAGTCTTGGCTTAGCAACGCCATATTGTACATGTAATTAACCAAGATTGTTAACTCGCCACCAGTAAAACTTCCTTTATCCAACAAAACCGTGTAATTCATATCCCTATACCTAACGTTACAACCCTTTAAAAGACCTCTTTGATAGTTTATCCTAGGTGCTTACGCCATGTGGTGGAGGTTTGATCCTTTCCCAAGCCTATGGTAATCTATTTTGCTATGACAGGTAGTGAGAGATATCTTCCATTTCCATAATGTTATATTACTTTATTACACCCGAGAGATGTGAGTATCTAAACACTATTTGTGAGGTACTAGTGTATGACCTCCGTGCTTGTCTATTGGTCATTAGTGGAACGATTATTTGTTGTAATTACTTTTATATTAGTGTTAAATGACCCCTAACTTGTCTTTTGAGTAGAATAAAAGCGCATTTACTTGAGGACAAGCAAATCTCAAGTGTAAGGGTATATGATGAGGCGAAAAATGATCCGTTTTTAGGGGGTCATTTAAGCCCGAATCCGACTTTATTTGATCAAATATTGCCCTAAATCGTTCCTTTTGTGATTTTAGGTACTTGGAGAGTGAATTCTGGAAAAGAAGCCATTTTGGACGTTTTTGGAGCATAAAAGTGAAGAAAACGGCAAAGTATCAATTTTCCATGCTGGAAACACTAGGTGACGGCGTCAAGAGTTATACCCTGACGGCGTCAGACATCAAGAATAAAATACCGTAGTTGATGACAGCGTCAAAAGTCATCCTGACGGCGTCAAAGTCCCAAGAATAAAATACCGTAGGTGGTGACGGCGTCACATAGGCCGTCATAAGTAGATCAAGGCCGTCCGAGGAAGTATTTGGCGGCGAGGTGACGGCGTCACATGGTTGTCTTGACGCCGTCAGCCCAGTTTTCCTATATATAGTTTTCTAGTTTTTACATTAAAAGGGGAGAAGTTTTGGAGAAACCCTAAAGACGAATTTGGTGCAACTTTTACAGGTTTTTCAAGGGTTCCAAACCCTTGATACCTTGCATTGTAATTGAGATAAGTGTTCTTCTAATTCAATCAATATGTCTATGTGTTGGTTGTCTATATCTTGTTCTTGTCTCAATTCCATTATGCTAGGCTAGATCTCTTTTGTGTTTGCTTAGATCTAATGAAACCTAGATATTGATTATGTGTTGATTACTTGTTTATTCTTGTTCTTGGATGAATGATTTATATGTTAGGCTTAAGAAAACTGGCAGATCTCCAAATGGTAACATGCTTGAACGTCTTAAGAAACATGAACCGAGGCGTACTAGGTCTTTATTGGTTGTATTTAATGCATGAGCCACTGTTTACAATCCCTATAGTTGTGCTGGGTCATGGTGTAGGAGGAGATAAGAGCTCATAGAATTGGGGAGTTATGTATGCCACCCCATGAATGGTATTAAGGAATACGATCCGTCATCCATACAATTATAACAAGTAATTAACATGTAAAAGATATCTAGGGAGTAATGAAGTCTAAGTAAACACATTTTCTCCAATTACTGCTCACAACCTTAGTATAATTAGTTTATTTTCATTTTTATTATTTTATTTTGATTGCATCTTAGTTTTGGGTTAGTTGAATAGCAACTAATTCCGCCCACTCTTTCAAAACCCGAGATTTTACTTGCTTTCATAAAAACATAAAAAGAAAAAAATAATCATCCCTAACCTTTAGAACTAGTAATTAGGCTTTCTAATCCTAGCGACACTATTCCTAAGCTGAACGATCAATCCCCCGGTACTTGTCACTATACTATACTACAACGATCAGGTACACTGCCTGGTGGGGGTTGTAAGCTTCTTGAGAGGTAAAGCCTGTTGCGATTCCCACGCATCAGAATACATCTTGACGGCATCACGTTATAGACCTTGACGCCGTCAACTTGCCGCCAAACTAATTCTCGAATTGCCTAGATCCATCTTTGACGTCGTCACCATGTAAAGTTCTCTGGGCCGTCTCCTTTTATTCCAATACGTGATGGCCTGGCGTCACAAAGGGTGACGCCGTCACTCTTTAACCTCCAAATTCTTTTTGGTGCGTCTCGTGTAAACTTCATATCCACATCTTTGTCAACACATGACGCCGTCACCTTGTAAGGCGTGACGCCGTCAGGTACTATTTCCAGCATAATTTGAGACTTTGTCATTTTCTTCACTTTTTAGCTACAAAAATGTCCAAAATGCTTCCTTTTCCAAATTTCTTCTCCGTAGTACCTAAAATGACAAAAGGAACAATTTGAAGCAATATTTGATCAAATTATCACGACTTAGGGCTTAAATGACCCCCTAAAAGCATAACATTATTCGCTTCATCAAATACCCTTACACTTGAGATTTGCTTGTCCTCAAGCAAATGCGCTTTTATTCTAATCAAAATACAAGCTAGGGGTCATTTAACACTAATATAAAAGTAATTACAACAAATGATCGTTTCAATTCAATCAAACTAAGCACGGAAATTATATACTAGCACCTCACAAATTGTGTTTGGATACTCACATCTCTCAGGTGTTATAAAAGTATATATCACAAATGAAAATGAAAAATATCTCTCACTACCTGTCATAGCATATAGATTACCATAGGCTTAGGAAAGCATCAAAAAGCTCCACCACTTTGGTGTAAGCACCTAGGATAAACTATCAAAGAGGTCTTTCAAAGGGTTGTAACGTAAGGTGTAGGGATATGATAAACACGGTTTTGTTGGATAAAGGCAATCTTTACTGGTGGCGACTTAATCATCTTAGTTAATTACATGTAAAATGCGGCGTTGCTAAGCCAAGACTCAACTCGACTTAAGATAATGAAAACTAACAAAAACATAAAAAGAAACATAAAAGGAAATGGGATGGTAGTCCGTATGTTTTTTTTTTTTTTTTCTACTTCTTTTTCTAATTTTTTTTCTTTTCTTGATTTTTTCGATTTTTTTTTTTTTTTTCCTTTTTTGCATACACTCTTTCCCTACCATCCAAAATAATACATCGTAGGGAGCATTCCCCTTATACTTGAACTTTTACATACTTTACAAATAACTATTCTAATGACTCGAATTAAGATAATCAAAACACTTGGAGTATTTTTTTAACATTTACGCACATATGGGGTAATACATCATTTTCTTCCCCATTACTCCATTACACTAGTACTTTACGCATGAGTCCAATCGTCCCAAAACAATATGTACAAGATATAACTCGACTTAGCAACCATGTAATCAATTAGACAATTAACAAAGGTTTAAACAAATATTGTAACAATATTGCACTAAAGATGAGTGCATACAAGGAAGGCTAAGGCGATTTGGGTGTACATTTGAGGGTGGATTGTAAACAAATTCTTCCTTTAAGTAAAATACTTAAAGTTAGAAATGAAAAGGGATATGCTCTGAGGGGTATACTAGGGGCATCGTGTACTAAAAATGAGTACATCGCAAAGGTGTGGGAGAAGTACTTGACCAATGAAGTCAAAGTAATTATAAAAAAAGGTGTAAAACATGGGTTATCCTAATGCCTCTTATCATGTAGTAAATCCTAACTATATGAATGTAGTCTCACTTGTGGTCTCGGGATGCATCGCTAACGCAAGTTCTAGAATCTAAATACTACCGGTACACGCACAAGCACTAATAATGAATGCTTTTTCCTAAAGATCTAGGCGCAAACCTCACATATTTGGGGTGAAAATTTTTTGAGTGGTACGGTTTTTGTGATAGTCATATAACTCCTATCCATGAGATGCTTATTAAGATTAAAGTTTCACTCCTAAATGTTGCAAAAATTTTTAAATTTGATGCTAAAATTACCCTAACAAGTATTTCTTTTAGTTTTATTACACATCTACTTTTAAACAAAACAAAAATCAAGTACAATAGTAGTTTCTAAGGTATCCTCATTTACCCCCTTATACTTAAGTTGAACATTGTCCCCAATGTTCTTAAAAAGAAATATAGTAAAGATAAATGAAAATAAATGAAACAAATACTCCCCTGATTAGCTCGGTGTGAATGATGTGTGATGCGTGGGAATTGCACCAGGTTTTACCTCTTGAGGGATCTCGAGAAGCTTACAACCCCCACCAGGCAGTGTACCTGATCGTTGTAGTATAGTATAGTGACAAGTACCGGGGGATTGATCGTTCAACTTAGGAATAGTGTCGCTAGGATTAGAAAGCCTAAAAATTAGGTCTAGAGGTGAGGGATGATTCTTTTTGTATTTTTATATTTTATAAAAACAAGTAAAAATCTCGGGTTTTAGAGGAGTTGGTGGAATTAGTTGCTAATCAACTAACCCAATAACTAAGATGCAATCAAAATAAAATGACAAAAATGAAAATAAAACTAATTACTAATGTGGTGTGAACAATAAATGGGAGATATGTGTTTACTTAGATTTCATTACTCCCTAGATATCTTTTATAGGTTGATAGATTGTTACAGTTGCGTGGATGACGGGTTATATTCCTTAATATCAATCGTGGGGTGGCGTACGTATTTCCCCAACTCTATAAGCTCCTACTTCAGTCCTATGTCGAGCCTGCAAGAAGCTCCTAACATGGGATCACTAGAATTCGCTCATGCATTAAATACAACCATAAAAACCTTAGTACGCATTGGTTCATATTTCTTAAGATGTTCAAGCAAGTTACACTATAGAAGTCTGCCAGTTTTCTTAAGCCTAACATCGAAATAATTCATCCATTACAACTATAAACAAGCAATCAACCTATAATCAACATCTAGGTTTCATTACATCTAAGCAAACACACAAGAGATCTAGCCTAGCATGTTAAAATCAAGACAAGCGTAAGATATATTCAAACAACACATAGACATATTGAATGAATTGAAAGGATACTTATCTTAATTGAACATGAAGGGTTTCAAAGGGTGAAAACCCTTGAAAATACTGTAAAACTCGAGCTAGGGTTTATTCAAGTCGTCCCTAATATTGTCCTCCCTATTGAATGAAAATTACAAAGACTATATATAGATTTTCTAAGGTAACGGCGTCAAGAAGAAACTTCTGACGCCGTCAACCCGCTGCCCATGATATTCTCGGACTGCCTAGATCCAGATCTGACGCCGTCATGTGTAATGATGTTCTGGGCCGTCACCACTTTTACTCTTGACGGCCTTGATTTGACGCCATCACATTTCCACTGGACCGTCACCATTTTTGCTCTTGACGCCGTCAGGTACTATTCCCAGCAAGGAAAATTAAGACTTTGCCGTTTTCTTCACTTTTATGCTCCAAAAACGTCCAAAATGCTTCCTTTTCTAGAATTCACTCCAAAAGTACCTAAAATTACAAAAGGAACAATTTAGGGCATTATTTGATTA